>JAYKKT010000057.1:8800000-9467500 GCA_036023115.1 Brasenia schreberi | reverse complement strand
GCATTGCGAGACATACGATAAACCCTCGGCACATAATGGGAAAGGTACGGAGAAAGGGTTTTACTTTAAGGATCATGCTGCATCAAGAGGTATCTCTACCTTCATGGTCCCTTCTTCCTTTTCATTTATTAAAATTTCTCACATCTCCTCGACTCTTCCAGTTTCAGAACCAAGTTTTGATGCCATCTTACTAGTTTTACAATATTCAGGCACTCCCCAGAATTGCACCCAACTCAGGAAGGTTGTCAGATCCAAGGATTCTGTCGTTTTCTCTAAACTCCAGCAATAACTTGAAAGATGTAGTTTTTAAATAACCATAGGGTTCCCATTAGAACACGAAAAGCATCGCGTTCATCATCAAAAAAGAACTGAAGAACTTTATTGCCTAATCATTGAACTCAGAATCTAGCAGATCCCAGATGGAGTTTAATGCATTTTCCGTGGTGTCGTTGCTTATAACTCGATCCGTCAATAGTTTTCCAACTAAACTTTCAGTACTCTGCTCTTTGACATTTTTTATTTGTCATCCTCGTCGAATGCAATCGGATCTTTCTCAAGAGATGCAGGATCATCATGAGGAGCAGTACACTGCAAAGCAAACGCCATGATGCCGGAAACTGCCCGGAGGAGAAGACAGTTATCAGTAGAACCAGCCTTGAACTGCCACCAGTGCCATTAAGGTCACCAAAAACCTCTCCAGCATGAAAAGTGGAGAGCACCGCCGAGACTTCTGAATTAATCAACCAGAGCATTAACAACCAGGAGATGATATTTGGTCAATCTTAATATAACCGAAGCCATCAACAATGCAGCATGCATCACTGTAACAATGCATAGTAAGATGACTGAAAATCCAACCTTTGCAACAGATGGACCCCTTAGACCAATCGTTTGTATCAGGGCGAATTAACGTTTGGATGCTAGCGGAGAACTCTGAAAATACATCATATAAGAGTGTACGTAAGGGATATACATGACAAACATATAAGGACATTAAAAAATGTAAAATATTGTTAAAAGAAAAAGTAAAATATATATGCTAGTACTGGAACTTTGGCTTATCAAATGCATCTACTGCAGTTCTTGTATAAACGTGAACTGAACAAAAATGTAAAATATAATGTAAAAAGAAAAAGTAAAATGTAAAGTTTTGGTTTATTTTTCCACTATGAAATGGAAAACATGTGGGTTAGAAGTTAAACTTGACAGAGATGGTTGGGATCCGTTGTCATCTCCATCTACAATATATATGAAGCCATTAACTTGTTTAAGAATAATAGTCTGATTCTAATGCACAAGACTTCCCTATGGTGGCAGGCCCACGCAGGATTTTGTGCAGTATAAGAACTTTATACACTACGTGAAGTTCATCTTTGGTTGTTTTCCGTAGCACTCGCCAACTGGAAATTCTATTCTTGTTTCGGCCATAATCACAAAATCCGTCTCAGCTTCACATGATTCTCGGAAACCGATAACCTTATAACAGTAACAACTAAATAGAAAGGATAAATTCTCATAAAGCACAGATGACTTTATAGAGAGCTTGGTATCTTTTGAAACATGAGAATGTTGTGAAGCTTTTGCACACGCGCGCGCGCACACACACACACACACACACACATATATATATATATATATATATATATATATATATAGAGAGAGAGAGAGAGAGAGAGAGAGACCACAATTGATGAATTGTTCATGAGTTCTGCACAAAGGTACTAAACTTGGATCATCTGATCAAAAGAGTAGATAGTTTAGAGCAAATTCAAAAGTGTAACTTTTTTGTTTTTTTATTTAAAAAGAATATTATAACTTCGCTCATGTAAGGGATCACCCTTGCATTGCCGGTCCCAAGGCTCGATAAAGGAGAAGCGTTGTGTTAGGCTTTCGACGACGAGCATAAAACTTTGTCGGATTTTTATACCATAATTACATAAATTATGAGCATTGCTTTGGGTATCCCTACCTAGCGACGCGTTGCGGAGCTCGAATGCAATGATAAGTAAGTGGGTCACTACATTTTCGCTCGAATGTAGTGAATCAATTGCAAAGAGGGTCCCCACATCATGGACGGGTGTGGGTAAAGAAGTTAGTCTCGCTACATTGCCACAATTAATAATTTAAAGAGAGGGTCTCCGCATATGTGGGGGATAAGGAAGCTAGTCCTAGATAATAAGATTCGTATTGGTTCTTGGAATATCGGAACACTATCTGGTAAACTAATGGATGTGGTAGATACTATGATTCGAAGAAAGATTCATATTCTATGTTTAGAAGAGATAAAGTGGGTTGGAGAAAAAGCAAAGGAGATAGAGGATAAAGGTTTTAAATTATTGTACTCAGGTAAGAAAAATGCTCGAAATGGAGTTGGTATTATCATAAATAAAGATTTAAAGGATAGTATAGTAGACATAATGATATGGTGACCGAATCATGACGTTGAAATTAGTGTTAAGAGCAGAGGTTTTGAATATAGTTTGTGCTTATGCAAAGTAGGAGTTTAGAAGATAGTATAAAGACAGCTTTTTGGAAAGAGTTAGATAAGGTGATTCAAAAGATTCCACAAAGGGAGATGATTTGTTTAGGAGGAGACTTAAATGGACATGTCGGTAAAGATGCATTAGGATATCAAGGTATTCATGAAAACTTTGGTTTTGGGGATATAAATGAGGAAGGTAGAGAGATTTTAAATTTTGCTATGGTATTTGATCTCTTTATAGTCAATACAATCTTCAAAAAACGAGATGAACATTTAATTACTTATAAGAGTGGCTTATCAAAAACACAAAATGATTACTTTATTTGTAGAAAAAAAGATATAGCATGTTGCAAAGATTGCAAGATAATTCTAAGAGAAAGCTTAACCACCCAACATCGACTTTTAGTTATGGATTTACAAATAAAAAAATGGATAAAGAAGAAAAGAGTGCATCGAGCTATTCGGACTAAATGGTGGAACGTTAAAAGTGAGAAAGAAGATATATTTAAACAGAAAGCCCTTCAAGGAGATGTTTGGAATTATGTTGATAGACCTTGTGATATGTGGAACAATATGACTATACATATTTGGAAAGTGGTGAAAGATGTGTTAGGTATATCTAAGGGAGGTGTACCAGTACAAAAAGAAGCTTGGTAGTGGAGTAAAGTAGTGCAAAATAAAATCAAGGCAAAGAGGGCATGTTACAAATTACATTATGCTAAGAAAACTAGTGAAACTTTAGAGTCTTATAAGAAAAAAAAGAAGAAAGCGAAAAAGGTTGTTAGTGAAGAAAAAACTAAAATTTGGGAGGATTTATATAAAAAAAAACTCAACTCAAAAGAGGGTGAAAGAGATATTTTTAGGATAGCTAGGGCTAGACATAAGAAAACTAAAGATCTTAATTATGTTAGATACATCAAAGATGAGGATTAAAAAATTTTAGTTGCAAATGATGATATAAGAAATAGATGAAAAAACTATTTTATAAGCTTTTTAATGAAAATAAAGATGTTAGTATTAGCTTAGGAGAGTTAGCCAAATCAGAAAAGTATATAAACCACAATTTCTACCGACGTATTCAAAAGAATGAAGTCAAAGAGGCTCTTAAACATATGAATGGTGGTAAATCGGTAGGACCAGACAATATTCTTATAAAAGTTTGGAAAATACTAGGAGAAATAGGAATCACTTGACTCACAATACTATTTAATGAAATATGGAGAAACCAAAAGATGCCCGAGGAATGGAGAACGAGTACACTTATACCTATATATAAGAATAAGGGTGACATTCAGAATTGTGTGAATTATCGAGGTATAAGTTAATGAGCCATACTATGAAATTGTGGAAAAGAATTATCGAACGTAGGTTAAGACAAGTAGTACAACAGAGAACCAATTTGGATTCATGCCAGACAAATCTACTGTTGAAGCGATTCACCTTTTGAAACGTCTTATGAAACATTTTAGAGCAAAAAAGAAAAACCTTCACATGATATTTATTGATCTAGAAAAAGCTTACGATAGGGTAACGAGGGAGGTTCTTTGAAGAACCTTGGAAAAAAGAGGTATCCTATTGACATACATTAACCTTATAAGAGACATATACAATGATGCAAAAATATGTATGAGGAATCATGAAGGAATGACAGACTTCTTTGAAGTTAATATTGGGTTACATCAAAGATCAACTTTAAGTCCATACTTATTTATAATGGTGATTGATGAGTTAACAAAACAGATGAAGTGCCTTGTTGTATGTTATTTGTAGAAGAGTCTAAGGAAAAAGTTAATAGAAAATTGGAATGATGGAGAGAAGCATTAGAAAGCAAAGGCCTCCGACTTAGTAGAACAAAGACAGAATATATGGAATGTAAATTTGATAATTTGGTTACTTCAAATGACATAGAAATTAAAATTGGCACACATTGCATCCCCCAAAAGAAAAGTTTTAAATACCTAGGGTCAATTTTTTCAGAGTGATGGAAGAGTTGATGGAGATGTTACGCATAGAATTAATGCTGGTTGGTTAAAATGGAGAGGAGCATAAGGTATTCTTTGTGATAAGAAGATATCATTAAAGTTAAAAGTTAAATATTATAGAGCACCAATTTGACCTGCCATGTTTTATGGGTCTGAGTGTTGGGAAATTAACCATCAACATGTACAAAAGATGTTTGTGACATAAATGAAGATGTTGAGATGAATGAGTGGTCATACAAGAAAAGACCGTATACATAATGAGGTTATTAGAAACAAATTAGGAGTGATATCAATAGATGATAAAATGAGAGAATATCGTTTAAGATGATTTGGACATATAGAAAAAAGATCAGAAGAAGAACTTGTAAGAAAGTATGAAAAACTAAATTTGAAAAGTATTAAAAGAGGTAGAGGATGACGACAAAAGTGTTGGAAAGAAACAATAAATAATGATCTAGCTTATTGTGAGTAAACTGCTAACATGGCACATGATAGAGCTATGTGGAAATAAAAAATCCATGTAGCCGACCTCGTCTAATATGAGAAAAGGCTTAGTTGTTGTTGTTGTATTTAAAAAAAATATTATATTTGAAAAGTAACTTAGGTATATTGATACAATGCTCATACATGATGAAGAGTGTAGGAGTTGCTATACAACTTCTTGTACTTGACAACCATTGCATGGTGGTAATCAAGGTGCCTATCCACCATTATGTAAATCTAATCATTTGCATTAAATGACATCTATCATTTTATCTATCATTTTGTTGATATTAAAGAGCAGTTCAATCACATCATCCTTGCGATCTTGTGGGCATTGAAAAGTGTTTAGCAACTCCCAATTTTCCTATATATATATATATATATATATATATATATATATATATATATATATATATATATATATATATATATATATATATATATATATATCGTGCTTATTTAAATGACATTGCACTATTTGCTTTATCCTTTAACAAGAAAAGGAAACCTGTAATTTAAGTTCCGTCTAAAACAAGTGGAATATTTTCCAGCAGTATTATCAGATCCCGCCCACACATTCCTATCAGAGACAGACGAAGGATCGCAAAACAACTGAGACAAATTGGCACCTGCCTATCTGGGCAACAAAAGAATGCAGGTTATACCAAACTATGCACTATGTTGGCAGTTCGGTGCCCAGCTCCAGCTCCTTCCCATTATTATGTAGAAACTTGTGAGCCCTACCGTATGCAGCGAAAAGGTCAGCTATCATGATATCATCATCATCGTCACTTCAATCTGCAACAATATGGTCTTTACACAGGAAATATGTGTTCCCTATTGCTCTCGATGATCTAATATTAGCAACGTCAAAACTCCGTATCTGCAATGGAATAGGATATTCCATATTTGTTTCTTCTCCCAATCCTCTCCCAAGCAAGAGAATGAAATGATGATACCAACAAGTCAGTTTCAGTCGAGGGAAGTCCGGGGCCTAACAGTCAGGAGGATAACAAGTTACTGATTCTGTCTTGATATCGTTTTCTGCTGATAAATTTTGTAACCATTCCTAATAAAGGTATTGTTTGGTTGCAATTATGGCAAGAACGTACTACAAAGAGAAAAATTAATGCCTCACAGATAATCCATAGAACTATGATTACAGAAAAGGAGAGCTGATTTTACTCATTTAAGAACACTATTGACCGTACACAAATGAACGAATTTACATATAGGAGAATCAGGCCCTTCTTTTCCCAATAACTACATCAAGATAGCACTGGCTCATAGGGGTAAGACATCCATGGGTGTCCCAGAGCCTCCCTTGCATTTGACCTGCTTTCTGGGTTTATTTGAAGCAAGCTATGTATGAATTCAATAAACTGAATATCTGCATCAGCAAGTATGTTCTGTAAAGATGATTCCTCCGGTTGTATGAGTTCGATCTGGTTGGTATCCTGCAACCATCCACTAATGGTTTAGATTTACAAGTAGATCAACTTTTCAGGTGAAGACCATATTTGTACTGATTGTAAAAAGGACAACCACGGTGCTGCACAAGAGGATAAACATCCAGGAGAAAAAAAATGCAAATTTCACCGGAAAATACATGTTGAATTGCAAGGAGGAGGTCAAATTGCATCGTGTTTAGGCTCTGTTTGTGAACATGACACTGAAATGGTTCTGTGTTTGAGAAAAGCATGCACTGGAGATGGTTTTGCCAATGCAAATCCCAAAGCAGAACTTCAGCATCTTCATATAGACGTAGCTGTTGCAAAAACGAGGATATTGAAGCATGACTGACGGAGTTCAGCAGAAATTCATGAGAGAGAGAGAGGTGTTTGAAAAGTTAAAGACAAAGATGACACCCAGGAAAGTTCCGGTTCTGGTATGGAAGCTTTCATTCGTAGAACAAGGGTTCCTGGACATAGCCTTGAGGACCCAGACAAGCATCGCATTCAGACATAAACACACACACACACATAGAGGGAGAGAGTATATCAACATTGGGAAATCAATGCATCTTAATCATATACCATTGATTTTATGTTTCTAATGGCAGTTTTGGAGCCTTCATCAAATGGTCCTACATGATGATGATAAGAACAACCAAAGGAAATAAAATTTGTTGAAGAATCTTATATTCCTCTTAAACTGCAATCTTGACCAACTTTCATATTTAATGGCCCTCTCTTGGGCCGCTTCACTTTGTCAATATATGTAAATAAATAAGGATAGGTTGTTTGTGTTTTATATTTTCCAACGATTATGAGAGGTTACCATGCAACTTCCCAGAAGAGTAGTGAAAAAGAGGTTGAAATAAGTCATTAGTACAATGGAGAGCCACAACTTTATGCCTAATAGGTCAAGTATCAAGTTGACAATTATTAATTTTAGAGTAAGAAGAAGAACCAACATATGGCGTATCAATTTGGAGTAGGCATGTAACATCATCCTGAGGGTATCCCTTAAAGAATCAGCGAAGTATAAAGGAGTATCTATTTCTATATCTCCCCTCAAGTTGGATCATAGATGTTAATCATGCCTAACTTGTTACAAAAAGATAATTGACCCGATTCCCGTTAAGAGCCTTCGTGGAGTATGTGCTTGCTATCTCGTGCGACCGTTTGCACCCTAACATGCCCCGTAGATATGAGTCCTCCGTTGGATCTTCTCTCGAGATGAAATGTTGCAGCCACTTCTATGTGCTTTGTCCGTTCATGGAAAACTCGGGTTCGAGGCAATGTGAAGGGCAAGAAGTGCCTGGTTGTCACACCATAGTCTCATAGGTAGAGAAACCTTGAACCCAATCTCATCAAGTAAATGATGTAGACCCTTAGTAATTCACAAGAGGTTTGAGCCATTGCTCGATATTCGGACTCGACTTGGACCTTGCTACTACATTTTTGTTTCTTACTTTTCCAAGAGACGACTTTCTCCAAGGAACACACAATACCCAAGTTGATCTCCTATCTACAGGACCCAACCTCGATACAAGCAGCCTTGAATAACCTTCTAACCCAATGTCCATTGTCTCTATAAAGAATCCCACGACTCCGGGGCTCCTTTCAAATATCTTAGTATATGTAGTACTGCATCCCAATGAGATTGTCGAGGAGATGACATGAATTGACCTTGACACTACACTTACTTGGGAAAGAGATATCCGGACGCCACATAGAAGGTAGCTTAAGTTTGCCCACCAATTTCAGTACCTCTCGGGATTTGATAGTAGTTCTCCGCATCATCAAGCATTGAAGTTTCACATTTGGAACCATCGAGAGTCATCACAAGGTTTGGTTCCCAACATGCCAACATCGATAGTAAGTCAAGGACATATTTCCGCAGTGCAGAGGAAAATGCCCTTTTTGCTTCTACTTACCTCAATTCAAAGGAAATATTTTAGAGGAGCCAAGATCCTTTGTTTGAAATTTAGCTTGAAGGAAACTCTTGAGTTTTGAGATGCCAAAGAAGTCACTCGCTCATATCACTATATCGGTCAACATACACAACCACGAGGATGCATCCTCCTCGGATTTTTTGTAGAAGACATCGAGGGTCATGGCTACTCCTTTTCGTGCCGAAATTCACAACAATTTCACTCCAATCTCCCAAACCAAGCCCAGGGGATTGTTTCAACCTTTGATATTCCCTTTTTGTTTCTTGTCTTTGAGACAACTTCATATATATCTCCTCTGTTAGATTTTCTTGCAAGAAGGCATTTTCACGTCTAACTAACAAAGTTTCCAATTTTTATTAGTTGTCATACTAATAATTACCCTAACTGTAGTAAGTTTTGCTAATTGCTACTAGTGTAAATGTCTCAATGCAGTCCAAGCCGTAAACCTGATTGTAGCCCTTTTCTACCTGTCTCGCTTTGTATTTGTCGATGCTTCCATCTGCCTTTACTTTAATGGTGTAAACCCATTTACAATCCACTATCTTCCTTCTTGCATGTTTTATTCCTTTCTAAGGAATCAAGTTCTTGCTTCATAGCTAGGTGTCACTCAACATATTTATGCATTTTAGTTTGTCTTTTTCATCTCCTTGGAGGGCACCAACAAAAGTTGTTTTGTCGATGTCTTCCAAATAAAATCTTTTAAGATTTCTCGTGTCGTCTTCTCTAATTAATAGTGAATATACAATGCTCAGGGATGGTAGTTCCTCTCTACTCAGTATATTGTTTTTTACAATATCGTGTTCTGATGATATTCTCCACAAGAAATTATTTTCTGCTTCTACATTTATGTCCTTAATACACGTGGTACACTTGTTTTCAAGTAGATGTTGTTGATTATTCTATAAACATCTTAGTTGTCTATAATATTCTCCAATAGTTTTATCTCCCTGTTTCCATCTTTTGATTTTTCCATAATTTCATATTCTTTAACTATATTCTTTTTTCTAGAATATGCCTATACTACCGCCTTCCAAATTTCAATAGAATTGTCTATAAACATAAATGTTTTCAAAATGAAAGGAACCTTTGATTTAGTTAACCGAAGGTTGACCATGGCATCATCCTTTGCCCATTTGTCATAAACAAGATCATCTTCATAGGGTGTTTCTTGACTACCTGTCAAGTAACCTATTTTTCCTCTTGCTCTTACTCCTAATTCATCTGACATAGCTCACTATTCTAGTTTAAACAAGGTCATCTAGTTTAATATTGGTTATCTGAAATGATTCACTCTTTTATCTCACTATTCTGCCCCTGGTTATAAGCCTATGTTTCCTTACATTTTTCTTCCATCTCCCCCTTACTTACAGTCCCCTTTTAACAAAGGGTTGGTGAGCAGACTTTTACATTTAACACAGCCCAACACGAGGCAACACACAAGAAAAAATGTGACTTGTTGACTGTATCTGAAACAGTGTCCCTATGATTCTTAAGAACAACTTCGTTCCTCAACAAAACCCTGAATCGTTGACTTACCTCAATGACAATTAACTATATACAGCTGCAGTCCACTCTTCACTGCAGCAACCTTGATTTCACGCCATTAATAGCTCTGAAACCATGTTATTTTCCATAGCTACCATACTTGATTCACACTCAATATTAAGGAGAAGATGAACTTGGGTTGTCGTCCAACCTTTCTTTCTCTCTTTTTTATTATTGCTTAAAAATTATTAGGGCTAAATCCCTAAGAGTCTTAAATACATACAATACACAACATATTATAAGTATGCCATTAATGAAATGAAAATACAATAACCTTTAAAAAACAAAAAGAAATGACAGCTGGTCATAGACAATTGTGGACTTTGACAAGAGCCAACCGATCCTCTCAACATACCCAACCCCCCTAACATGGGAAAAGACTTGGTTCTGGTAGTTGATGTCAATTGGATGTTTGTCCTCTAAGGAATTCTGCTTTTTCTTTATAGCTATGAACCTCGTATGTTAGGAAAAGACTTGGTTTTGGTAGTTCATGTCAATAGCATAAATGTCCTCTAGTGAAATTATACATCAAGAGTTCTATTATGGAAAAGGAATAACAAAAAGCAAGCACCATCACCTACATGAGTTCAATTAACTCATAAAAGCCACAAGAACTATTGGTCTTTAGCTGGTGTTCTATAATTTAAAAAATTGCATAACATGAATGCAGTTGAACAAAATACTTATTGTCCTCTTGAGCTTACAGACCTAACAGACAAAAAAAACTTTCAGAGCGAAACAGAATAGCCCAAGTGGCAATCATGTGCACACCTGAGAAAGATGGTAAAGGTCATAAGCATCGGTGAAGTATTTGTATGCCTCTTGATCCATTTCCAGCATCTTTATATCAATAGGACCAAGAATTCCAATGACACGAGCAAGCAACATTGCCAATGAAACATTCGGAAAGAGGACCCGCAATAAAGACAAAACCAAATTTTATGAAAAGGAGAACTCAAGAAATATTTTTTCCTAAGGTGGTTGACACAACCAAGACCTAATTTACCGTGTTTGTCGAGCACATTGAAAACTCATTTAGTAACTGCAATTTAAGAGATAGTTTTGCGTTGCTTTAAATGTATATATCTATATATATGTATGTAGGTAGGTATTCAAAATAAAGTCGGGAAATAGCATTCTTCATTTATACCCTTGTATTAGTCAATCGAAGAAATACTTAAAAAGGATGGAAAAGAATGACCACTAACCAGGTACTCACTTCTCATAGAGCAGTTTATGAGTGGACTTAATTTTTATGCCTATATTTTATAGCTTTGTTTGTTCGTTATATCCTCAGCCATGGAATAAGCTTCATCTCATTTATATGGCTGAACGACAACATACAACTGTTGTGCACTTTTGATGAGAATGATCGGGCCATCAGAAAAAGGTACCAATCCAGTGAACGACCTCTATGTTAAGCAATGTCTACATTCTACTTTCACTGACCTATGCAAGACACTGCCTTGATCAGATGGGTAGGTACATGTCCTTTAAATAGAAGTTAGAATTTGACTCATGCTGGTTCTTCGAACAGGAACTATGAAAAGCTAGATTCACTTTGGATGTTTAGTGATATTTTTGGCCAATTTGACAGGACCTGTAGAAGTCTTATATTAGGAACTCCAAAATGCAGCATACAAGTTCAACCTGATTGAACAGATTTGTGTCTGTTGCAATGAAAAGAACGGAATTTGGAGTGGCGGAAAGATTCAACCCACTAACTAATCAGTGGGAAGAAGAGAAAATACCTCTGTATTTTCTGCATTTGCAATGTGTTCCATAAGCTAGCTCGTAAAAGGGATCATAACCTTCCAGAAACCAGTAACTTGCAAAACATTGAAATTATACTATAATTGCTTTTTGCTTAAGAAAGAGAAAGTTATTTTTAACCCTTAACATAACACTAGCAAGAATAAATACCAAGAAACTTACATGTCCAGTAAAAAGTTCTACCAATACACAGCCAAGTGACCAGATGTCAATCTTTCCATCATAGGGAAGGCCCAAAATGATTTCAGGAGCTTGGTACGAGCGAGATTGCACATATGAGCACAAATTGTCTGTCTGAAAGCAGCTGCTTCCAAGATCAATAATCTTCACTTCACACTTCCCATAACTTTTGATGAGTATGTTCTCAGGCTTTATATCACAATGTATAATACCCAATCCATGCAGGAAGTCCAGAGCCTCCAGACACTGTTTAGCTATGGCCTAATAGTTGACAGGACCGGTGAACATTAGAGTCACATTCACGTCACAACAAGAAGCACCAAATTTCATAAAAGTGAACATGATGACAAAAAGGAAAGGCATGCAATTAATTACTAAAATACTATCACAAAAAGATAAATGAGTAAAAAACTGTGTAGAAATGTACAAAATAAACAACAAAAGACTCGGTAGAAAATAAATGCTTTCATACATCAGTAGAGACACCACTTAAGCACAGACCTGCAGACGAGGATGTGTAAAGTATGGATCTGCCCCATGCTCCTGATTAAATT
Organism: Brasenia schreberi; assembly: GCA_036023115.1. Lineage (NCBI taxonomy): Eukaryota > Viridiplantae > Streptophyta > Magnoliopsida > Nymphaeales > Cabombaceae > Brasenia > Brasenia schreberi. Next base: position 9,455,101 of record JAYKKT010000057.1, on the reverse strand, counting down.
TTTGAAACTCATAGAGATTTTCCTTCAGCAGTTCACAGACAATGAAAAGATGCTCCTGAAAAGCATTTGAATGTGAAAACAAAAGCATGACAGTGATCAGGATACGTTAATCCAATATTAACAAAGTTGAAAATGATAAAGCGTGTAACCGTTCTAGCTCTGTTTTGAATCTGAGGAGTCTTTACACGACAAGAAGTCAATCCAAATATTCCTCCACTAGGGAGTCAACCATGATTTGTTGTTGCTGGTCAGGCCTATTGGCTGACTAAGCGTGAATTTGGATCTTGGGTTACCACAACTTAAAAGGCAATTCTTGTGTCAGCCCTACAGATTAAGGTGGCATGACAGTGTACAAAGGCCTTTGTACCTAGCTTGTCTGCTGCCATGTGTAACCAAGGGGAAGGATAGAAATTATTAACAGGGACTAGGAAACGAAAAGTAAAGTTGGAGAAATCAACCATTCACAAGTTAATAGCAAGAATCGTTATGCCTTGCTTCATTAGACATAAGTAACTGTATGAAATATATATATATAAGTAATCGCCTCATGTATTGACAAATTTCCAAAAGATATAAGTACACAGACCGGAAATTTGACATTTAAAATATAGAGTGAAAGTTCAACTTCATGGTACACTATTTTCTGCACAGCATGCATGAAGTCACTATAGTAGTTTTAATGTCTGCAATTATGTACCAATGTTTTCCCAAATTCTCCCTTATTACTGCAAGGATGAGTAGCACATGGGTTTGTTATAAACTAAACAACTTGGATCTCAAAGCACATAGCATCATCTTGTACAGATGAATGTGGATGGCTTGCATTATTGAATAAGCCCAACACATACCAATCCCTGATGAGATACAGAATCGTAGATTTGCCAAAACTTCATAATGTGATGGAGCACTTATTTTAAGGACACCACATTTGTTGAACAGAGAAAGGGAAAGATCTGTTTGCAAAGAATGTTTTTACATGATTAAAAAAGAATATTGATGTTCCATTCATTTTTGAAAAAGAAAAGAAGAAGAAGAATCCCCTCTTTACTATGTGGTAAAAGAAAATTGAAACCTGACGTGTTGTAAGGTTCAGAGGTGCATACTTCTAAAACACAGTCATTGATATTGCGATATTTTGGATAAGACCATTATAAACAACTTAAAGGTTTCTGATAGAAATGGGACAATGTTTGCAATAATTTCAAAATATCACATAATTTGAATATAAGACATAATATGATCTTTTGAGAAAATATTACTTATGTACGATCTTCATTCTGAATTCCAAATTCATATTTTTATGTATTTGACTTTTCAAATCCTCTTTTAATGATTTTGTATACTTTTTCACTAGAAAGATGGTCACAAGAACCATTATTTCAGACTCTTCTTGGAATTTCAACCCGATCAGCATGAGTAATGGAAGTTCTCATACAAGGCAAGGGAAACTTTCCATCATGACAACACGGTTAGCCTCCCATTACAGCTACCATTTTAGTGTGAAACCTTCACCACCAGCAAGGGGCGGTGAACCTTGCTTACCAGGGTTCCAAGTGGAATTTGGTGATACATGGAGGGCTTGCATTTACATTTTCTAAAAGCAACCTCAATGTTCTATCTTGGTGACCAATCGTTCGAAAAAAACTTTCAACTTTACAGCTCACATGTAATGTTTTTAACTTCTATTGAAGTATACTAGCATGTTATAATTGACATTATATTTTCTCTTAACTTCTATTTAATGTATACTAGCATGTCATGGTGGAGAGAAATGTTTTGAGTATATAACGGCATAATTTGGCATGTGTTTTCCTTCCAGAGAGTAGCTCACAATTCACAAGTGTAAGCGAATAATCTTTTCTCTGAAGTTGAACGTGATTGATCTATATCACATGGTGGGAAACATGTATGATCCAGGAAGTCACACATATAAGAGATGGAAAAAGAAACTCAGGGTGCTGGAGAAGTATCAACACAGAGGTAAAACAAAACTGCGAAAGACAAAAAGAACCCAAGAAAAAGGTCATGAGACTGAAGAACAAGAAACTGAGAGAAGGAGAGCATTCACTGCTGATTTATGACTGCATATGTTGGAATACAAATATCACATACCTGATGATAGAAATAATCATAAAGGCGCACTATATGATGCCTGTCAGCAGGGTCACATCTGTTGACCAACTTCAAAAGTTTAATCTCATCTAGACTCTGATCAAAATAATCCTTGCTATTTTTTATAATTTTCAAACAGACATCTACTCCTGTATGTAGATCATGTGCTTGAATAGCATGGCTGAAAGCAGCTGATCCAAGGTTATCAGTCACATAATATCTCCCAGCTATGACCATATTTAAAGTTATTGGTATGTCCTTATTCAATTAGAATCCAGTCCTGTTTGTTAAAAGGTAAAAAAGTAGTGATAAGAAATAGAAACATAAAAAATAGAACAAAAAAGCATTAACAAAATCCAGTTGAGATAAATGCAGAAAACCTATTTCTTCGATGTATAACTCTGAGCTCAAATATTCCATAGTCATCCTCAAAGTTTTCAGGCATTTGATTTTCCAAGGAAGTTTCCTGCAAATCTTCATTGACATGAGTTCCTGAATCTTCACAACCTTCTATGTCTCTATCACCATCTGCTGCTTCTGCATCATCATATGCTTCTGCTCGAAAAGGTTCATCAGACACTCTAATGTGTAAACTTGATCTTGGACTATTATCTCTGGCATCAACAGTTTCCTCCAAGCTTCTAAGAGGTGACAACTTGAAGCCCACAATACTTTGCTCATTGACTTCACTATCCGAATCTGAACTAAGAACGCTTATACAATTATGCTCAAATCGATTAAGTAATCAGAAACAGTGTAAAAGCAACATGATTCTAAGAAGAGACAAAGAATTCAGTGCTTCTTACTTGTGCCGGAACTTTCTACTGTTGAAGGCGAAGTAGCCCTATCCAATTTATCTATGGAGTGTATAACAGACGGCTGCTGCTGATTTCTAGCCGACTTTTTATCATATGGCCTATCCACTGACTCTAGCTCCTCATAAGCCTTAATATCCTTTCCTCCTTCAAGATCCAAGTTTTGTATAAAAGGATTAGAATCACCTAGATCCTGCAGCATCTCAAAGCTACAAATGTGATCCCCAACAAGAGAGAAATCCGAAGCTTGGGCCAGATGTGTTTTCATAAAAAAATTTGATGGATCAACACAATCTTGTTGAAGAGAAGAACTTTTGTCCTGGTAACCCCATGGTGGATTGCACGTAAAGTCGCAGGGTACTGTTCTTGCTGAAGTTCCGTATACATGGTAGTGTGAAATCGCATTACGTGATTTTTCCAAGTCATCTTTTGAAGGATGAGAGCTATGAAGTCTTGGAGTAGCAAAAGTTGTAGCTAAATCATCATATCTTTCTTCTTCCTGTCTGAATGATTGAAAACCCCAATTCATTTCCCGAGTCAATATAAACTTATCCACACTCGGGGCGCCTACAATGCACTGTTCAGCATTTTGCCCTTCATCGCCACCATTTTTTTGCCATCCACTAGATTCTGCCACTTTATCAGCAAAATCTTTCCGATGGAATTCACCAAGTTCAAAAAGATCACCACACTCTAAATCACTTGGCACACTGTAATCATAAGCAGTAACGAATTCAGAACCACTGTCACATGAATCTGTCGAATTGGCAAGACTAGCAGGTGAAAGCTCGTTGGTGTTCCTCTCTTCTGTTGCAATGCCAACAAGTAAATCAATTGATTATCAATGGAATTATAACAAGCGGGTTATTGAAAGAACACCCATCTAACTAAAACTTTAACATAAAGTGGATGGAAGTTGAAAATTCTCAACTTATCTCACATTTCTTGATTAAGTGATCGCAGCAAACACCCCATCGAAAACATAAAATGGATGGAAGAGAAAATAGGAAATCACAAAATGCTCTCGACAACTCCAACCAATGCTTTCCTTATTAAGGGAGCTAAAACCGTGCAAGTGAAGCTAAAGCAACAAAATCAACCAAAACTCATAATAGGGTCGTGCATTAAGATGAAAATTCTCAACTTATCCGCCTCTCTGGATAAGTGTTTGTAGTCAAAGACATTCTAAATCACGAAAAATGAACAGAAAAAATAGAATGGGCAATCACAAAATGCTTGCTGAAACACTAAGAAATGTTGTACTTATCACAATAAAAGCAAATACTCCCATATAAGTCGAGCCAAAGTTGCAATCCATAAAACTCGCCAAATTAAAAAAAAAAACCTGCATGTCATACACACAAATAGCAGAATGAATTCCAATGCAACAGAAACCATCAGGATTCCCACCACTCATGAACAAACCCGAGTCTCCGCTCCGGTCGGTCTCGATATCGTTTAAGTCACTCAAATTCCGGCTGCCAGAACCAACTCTGACCGGCGGCAATCCCGGCAATGATTCGTACCCAAGAGGCGCGTTTCCCCACTTAAGTAAAAGATCCTCTCGGAGTGCAGACTCAGCCTCGACAAACCCATTTCTCCTCAAAAAGTGTAGCACCGAGTTGACATCGAAGGACGCCATTTTGGTTGGTGATGGAATTCAAATAAAAAAAGGAGAAACCGAAGGAGTTCAAGGAGGAAGGTGGAGGGCCAGGGTAGGTGGGTCGTTGAGAACGACCCCAAGAAGAAGACGGAAGAAGGAGAATAAGCAGAAGAAAAAAAGGTAGAGTAAGATACTGGGGATTGATGATGGGTCCATAGTGGCGTTAAAGGAGGCTTGTACCATTATGATTTTCTCTCTCTGGTAGCATCTAGGGGCGAACAATTGTGTGTGTGTGTGTGTGTGTGTGAGAGAGAGAGAGAGAGAGAGATGAGACGGTGGTAGCACGTCTGGTGGTGGTGATTTGCTTTGATCACGCGATTAATAAAGTAATTTTGGCGGGATTGAAATTCGAAACAGAAGTGTCAAAATAACGCATGAGATGTAAGGGAAAATGGGATGGCGCTTCGCGACGGGGATAGACGTCAACTTTTACAACCACCAACGGCAGCGAAATTCTCATGAAAGCTATACAACCCTTTTAGTCTCGTCTATCCCAAACAAAGCATTTTAACGAAATAAAATGGACAGAAAACATTAATAGAAACACTCGTGAAACTAGCTGACTTGTCTGAGGGCTCGACTCACAAGATGAAGGTCGATACCGGGTTGGTACATACCTGGCTTGAGGCTCTCAACTGTAACAAAAAAGACCATTCATAAGAAGTAAAGGATTCAAAGACTGCCAAAAGAGCCAACTTTCAATGGTCAAAACACAACTCCAGCTAGAAGGAGCGACAAGTTTGACAATAGGACTTGCAAGGCAATAGATTCAATCAAAGCTTTAGCAGGAAGATCTGAACCCTTTCAACAAGACACTACCAATTAGCTCAAGTAAAGCACAAAAAGTGTGAGAAACAAATGATCAAATGCTTTGTGATCATTGATTCTAATGCAAACACCATGAGAGTTAAGAAAATGTCTCAGTTTTTGACAAACAGCGTGAAGAGTCCTTTAACTCTTTAAGTATCCACAAAGAATATACTTATATATGTACCACAGCTTGGTCTTGATGCCATTAAATTGACCTTTTGCTTGGCCTAAGAAATTCTATTAATATGCTCCCATGTCATGATTGATTATTAATTCACGGCCTTTCCACTTAGAGAATTGTGGTTCCTCCAGGGGATGTGATTTACATATTAAATAATGCCAAGCAAAGTCTACCTAACGAGTTTATTAAACAAGAAGCCGCCAGCAATCCAATTTAAACGTCTCCGTAGTAAGTGTAGTTATTCTGTGTGTGTGTTAGAGAGAGAGAGGAAATTTTGCTGGATCAGTAGGGATTTGCAGGTTGATGTGATGAGTGGTTTTAATATAAGTTATTAACAATTATATAATAAGGTAGAATTGCACTTTATCTCTTTTAAATCTCTTTCAAAACTGTGTCACTTTATCTAACCAATGATTGGTTAGTTTATGTGGTTCTGCATTTGTTCTCCTTAAGCAAAGTCTCGAAGCCAGGGCTTGGCGAGGTTTACCTCGAAAGGTGGCGATCGATCCCTGCTCGAACTGGACTAGTGGAGGTCCTTGGGGAGCTTCCAGATACCTGTGGTTTTAGACCCAAAAGAAGGAGAAAATGCATCTCATAGAACAAGAAATCAATGCCAATTAAATCCAGCTGCAAACTCTTATCTCACTGTCTCGTAATGAATATTTATAAATGTCACTGAAGCTGTGCTCTATATAGGAACTCAATAAATTCAAATTTCCTTTATACAGCAAGCAGGACAAATCAATAGTAGAACCATAAATTGCACATTTATCAAACTTGAGATAACTTTTAAAATCCTGGACCCTTCATGTTATGTTCCTCTTCAGGTTAGATGCTGTTTTGTGTCACTGGTGGTAGTTATCATTGGTCGTTTTTCCTTTCTTAAGATAAATTAGCTCGATGACAGGGCACTCTGCCATCGTTGTTGCTGGTGGGGAGTTCGATTCCCATAGGGTGCATGTGTTAGGCTTTGGTCTCCTCTTCTTGTAACCAAAAAAAAAAAATCTACAATTTATGATGAGTTACTTTAGACTTAGCCGGTTTGGAACTGACTTGGCAGTTTCAGCTGGAACTAAACAGGGTCAGGAACCAATTGAAACAAGAACTGGTTAGACCAAACCCAGAACTAGAGAATACCTGGTCCACTTCCAGTTCTACCTTCTGTAGAACCAGAACTAGGTCAGGACCAGCAGGTCAAAACTGTTGTTCTCACTCTTTATTTATCTTAAATTTCAATATTTCAATTTCTTTTTTCATGGTTTTGAGCTGTGTAGGATAAAAGCTAATACAAGAAGGAAAACCGACAGTTTCAAACTGGAATGTGAACCTGCCCATCCATGGTTTGGTTCCGATTCTTAGTTCTAGAAAAACCAGAACTGGCCATGTCTAAATTACTTTTTCTTTTTCCTTAGAAAGCCACAGAACTACCTGAATTGTCAAAGGAGAATATGCTTTTGGCTCCATCAAATTGAGTTGAGCTTCTTTCCTAGAAGAAGCGCGCTAACAGTGGTTTGGCAAGGTGAATCTTGGTGCAACACCCTTGAGAATTTCCTTCCAGGCAAGGTTAATCTTATGGCATCTGCCGATGAACAGCCCTCGTCGATTCGTTGGTCGGGCCAATTTGTACAATGGTCAGGGCTCTTGCTCAGCACATGAAAGCACCGAGGGGAGCAGAACTGGAGCCCAATTCTTCAAGTTCACCATCCAACAGGGTCCGGTTCGAGCTGGGTCAGCCTGCTATTGGTGTGAAGCTCTCGGAGCGCTCTTTCTTGAACTCAAGACCTTGCTTAAGGGGAGCAAGTGCTGAACTACTTGATCTAACGAAGAGTTGGTGACTAGTTACTTGTTTGGTAATGACTTGGATCTACTCTTGGAAGAAATCGGAGACAAACATTTATAATAAAATAATATGCAACAAATGTAAACATGTCTCAATCATAAACAACAGTACATATCCAAAATAACCCATAATCAAGTTGTATGGAAACAAAGTTAGAAGCAGAAATCATAAACTTATTTGTGCGAGTCGCCCTTACGGACTTGCCTTAGATAAATAAGCGCCTCACTATGAGTACGTATGGGTATCTGCGCATTCCTCCTAAACTAAAACGCACAAATTCGAAGATCATATACCTGACTTCGAGTCGACCTCGAACACACCTCAGTCGCCTATGGTTGGGGCAGAGAGAGACTAATCATGAGCACATGGACTATAGGAACACCACAAACTGAGACACAAAACCAAGAGACGACTGGAAGAGAGGAAAAGTTGTGTGTCTAGGGAGGATCCTAATCACCTATTTATATGGTGCGAGTGTAGATCACTAATCGTGGATCCAATCCAAATGATGCACCGTTTTAGCCACAACCGTCCCTCCTTATCTGGAATCATCCCACCTTATCCCTATTTGTGACTGTACTGTTAGATCAAAAGTTTTTCGTGCAAAAAGATAAGCCCTAAACTCAAGCTCTACCCGACATGCATGTGGTATAACATGTCCTCTCCAGACTCTTTGAACTAAGGTTTATGAGCTATCAACCATATAAAAGAACTAACGAGTTTGTCACATTCTTCAATATGAGACTAAACTTTGTCTCCTCTTGGTCATCTTTTGCAAAAGTCCTTCATACGTTACTTTTTACACTTTAGGACTTTCATATATATATATATATATATATATATATATATATATATATATATATATATATATCAATCACATATTTAGAGATTCCAACATGAATTAGTCATTAATGTACATTAAATCCAACATCTACACCATATTAAATTATTGGATTTGAGTTATGTCTCGGGTTGTGTTCGTGCCAGAAGTAGGTGAACACGACCATGAGTGGTGGAACTAGAAAGTTCATGGGTTTAATCCATATTAAATTATTTGATCTGTGTTTTGGTTCGTACTCGTGTCTATGTCATTCCATGATCATGCCAAAACATGATAACTTAAACAACCTGGTTTTTCTCCTTTGGGTGGACAGAAGTACCAACTTTTCAGGTCATGTTTGTTTCAGGTTCTTAGGTTATGTTTTTATTGCTGGCTCTTTTGGAAATAACCAGTAGCTTGGATTCAGTTCCTACGGGTACCATGTCCACACAAAAACTGGACCCGGTCTAGGCCGACGATACAAAGGTCCTAGCCTTTAAGTTTTATGCTGCGTAAGTACAAACCAAAAACCTCCTGGGTCAGTTTCTCGAGTCAGTAAATAAAACTCAAGTTCTTTGCACAAAGAGCAATAGCTCATCTAACAGGGGTTCGACTCACAAGTTGAAGGTCATAAGATTGATATCGGGCTTCCGGACTCACATTGCTCCTTACCAAAAAAAAACTAAATGTACTTTTATAATTTATTAGATTTATATGTCAAAATACTCTACTCTGTCGCACAACGAGCAATAGCTCACCTGGCTTGGCGGTCAGCTCGATGAATTGAAGGGTATGAGTTCAACACCCTGGGTGTGCATCTGGCTTGCCTGGATGTTGTCTGCATCTCAAATGTACGCTTTTTTAACTTCTTGAAGTCTTGCTGAATAGAAAAACTGTGATATTATCTAGGGGTTGAAAATCGGGTAGGTTGCTGTAGTTTGGGTCGCGAGGCATTTTGGGTTCAGGTGAAAATGAGTCGACACTTATTCAACCCATTGTTTCTTGGTCCTTTCTTTTCAAGAGACCCATACCTGACCTGTCTAGTTTCGGGGTTGGGTCCTTATCGGCCATGTACACTCTCACACACCCAATCGTATCTAGTTCAGGCCTGGATATGGCCCACAACTTTATCCAAGGCTGGAAAATCGGGTAAGTTGTTCCAGTTCAGGTCGAGTCACTTTGGGTTCATGTAAAAGGTAGGTCGACACAGACTCAACCCATTGTTTTCCTGGTCCTTTCTTTTCGAAAAACCCATACCTGACCTGTCTAGGTTCAGGGTTGGGTCCTGATCGGCCGTGTACACTCACACACAAGTTTATCCTGTTCAGGCCCTGAGGTCCAACTTTTCTTGGGTTTCTTGAGCCCACCCAGATCTGAACTTGGTAAGGTAAACCCAAACCACACCTAACTCGGATCTGTGATGTAGTGTTGCTGATTCATCAAGCATTTCTGCAAAATTATTTGTCTTCATAAACAAGCTGGGGTTACACAAACAACTTCTATCAGATGCGCACCCTGAAGTCGGAACTTGGAACTGGGAATCACAACCAAACTGAGACCGAGTGGGTTCTGGTTCAGAGCCGTTGGTTCCAGTTCCTATTTTGGTTTGAGGACTAAACTGCCTGGAATGGGAAAGCATCATTAACATTTTTGAAATAAAAAAAAGGAAGCAGTTGTTTGCAACCACTGGCTCCGGTTCAATGGAAGGTGGAACCCGAGCTGAATCAATTGGTCCCACTTTGGGTTCAGTCTGACCAGTTCCTGTCTCAATTTGGTTCCGGTTGCAATTGTTGGCAGGTTCCAAATTGTTCATGTCTAATCATGTTAAGATACTTGAAACCATATTGGAATAATTCTTTATCACTGAGGAAGTCCAAGACAACAACCAGAGATGGCTGGTCCAGAACCGGCTTGATGGTTTTCACTCAAACATAATTGGCTGAAAACAGGCTGGGACGCATGCATACAACTATATCCGAAATTGTAACTGGCATGAGGACCTCGCAGTTCAGTTAGAGGATGTTTGATTCATGATATTAGGCCTTTGGTACTAAAATTATAAGCTTAATCCCACATGAGCTCACAACCATTGTTACGAAGAAGCACAACTTTGTGTTTGTTTCGTGAGTTATTGATGTTTCGGTTTTCATACGAGGCAAATAGAAAGATGAGAGAGAAGGAGATGCTTGGGATTTTTTGTGTGAAGATCCTAAGTTAAGTGCTTGTGATCCACCTCTTACTAGACGGGGTTGGCTACATGGATTCTTTGTTTCCACACATAGCCCTATCATGTGTTATGTTAGCAGTTAACTCACAATAAGCTAGATCATTCTTTATTGTTTCTTTCCAACACTTTTGTGGTCGTCCTCTACCTCTTTTAATACTTTCAAAATCTAGTTTTTCATACCTCTACCTTGGTATTAAAGATTTTTACTTAAAAGTGAGCTCATGGAACTACCATTCACGCTATACATGAGTTATACATTTAATGCAAATAAAATTTCTATGTATGTATGTTTCAATAGTTTCTAAAACATGCATGAAATTTGTAAGAAATATTTATCAAAGCATCTTACCCACCTCTTGATGTATTTAACCCATTAGTGACACCTCATTGTGTTTCTCTAGCATAAGTTAGAGGTGGATCCTCATATTCACTTCTCACTCATGTTTGTTAACATCTTTTCCTCCGTTTAACTTTTGGGTTGAGTTATGAGTCCATTTTCAGATGTAAAGAATCTAGATGATTACAAGCGTGCAATTCTAATGTATTCAGTTTATACATCGGTTAGTCCATCCATGTTAGTTGTGCTAGTGCAATTTATGCAGACCAACATGAACATGCTATATATAATTAGTAATCTTGTGAGGCAGTGAGTTAATGCATGCACGTGTGCGTGTGTGTGTGTGTGTGTGTGTGTGTGTGTGTGTGAGAGAGAGAGAGAGAGAGAGGGAAATCCTAACAATTGAGATCAAGCCAGGTTGGAAGAAAGGAACAAAAATAACTTTTCCAGAGAAGGGAAATGAACAGAGAGGAGTTATACCTGCAGACCTTGTCTTTATTATTGATGAGAAGCCTCATAGTGTCTTCAAGAGGGATGGTAATGATCTTGTTGTCACCCAGAAGATATCTCTTGTAGAAGCCCTGACAGGTTACACGGTGCAGCTGACAACCCTTGATGGGCGGAATCTTACAATCCCCATTAACTCCATCATTAGCCCAACATATGAAGAAGTTGTTAAAGGGGAGGGTATGCCCATTCCCAAAGAACCCTCCAAGAAAGGCAACTTGAGAATCAAGTTCAATATCAAGAACCAGAGGGGGTGTGGATTTTGGCCTTGACATGTTTGGATCGACCGAGCCATCTATCGATTATCCAAGTCCAGGTAGTTTTTGAATTCATTTTAAGGTTTTATCGAGTTCCAATTAGACTTCCCATTCTTAATGCTTTATTTGGCGATATTTTTGTTTGAGGCTTAACATATTTCAATTAGTGTGTTGAATATTATGTGTTTTAATTGAAAAAAATGGTTAAGCAAGTATCAATCTAACCCAGCCAAGAGTCACTCAGTGAACCCACTCAGCCATGACCCAGTAGAAAAGCAATCTGTCTCTGAACCTGAGTTTGCCTGGATCTGGTATAGACTTGAGAATTATGGATCAAGATCCAATACACAGACCCATTTTGCTGTAGGTCAAATCCAACTCAGACCCGACCCTGGGCTGGCCTTCGAAATCAACAACCCTTCATTTTACTTTTGCCTTTCTTTTTGCTTCTTATTAGAGAATTTTGAAATCTGGTTACGTCGTTTGGAATCATGCAATATTCCTGAGCTAAGTGCGCACGTAATCGTATGCTTCTTCGGTTAACTGCCTCCAAAAGCTACTAGATCATGCTTTTGGTGTGGCGTCAAGATCATGAACCTGAAAGTTCCCATTAATTGTTGTGATTTAATGACTCTTTCTTCTTCTTCTTTTTTATTTCCCTATTGGCAAGCTGGGTTAGTTAGACATCCACCAGATATGCATGCACCCAGGCGTCGAACTAGTGACCTGCAACATAAAGTTTTTTCTGAGACGCCCATATCCAGGAGAGCTGTGTCTTGTTTCGATGGCGATAAAACGGAAAATACTTGTATATCATAGATGTATAAGATATGTATTTACGAGTTTCTCTAATTACGAAAGAGAGTAATTTAGGAAGAACAGTGTACCTTTTTGATGTTATAGTTACCAACCCATTTCGTGTTGGTCATTTTCCCGTGTCTGGTCGTGTCACAGGACACACACCAGCAAATTGGCATGTGCAACCACATACCCGACCTGCTTTTGGCTGCCCGGTGCAGTTACCGGGTCGGTTTAATTATTACAAGCTTGATCATGCTGCTTGCAAGAGAAAACTAAACACCCAGATTGATCCAATTGTTTTGTTCAATTGAATACAAGAGTTATGGCTTAAGTCAATTTTTAAATTTTAATTTCAGTATTCATGTTTACCATTTTAGGCCAATTCAGTTCAATCAAAACTGCAGGTTCTTAGAATTGTTTCGATTCGATTCGAGAATTGATTCCCACAATATTGATTGAAATCGAGTGGCTATAAATCTTTCAAATATTCTCTCAATTCATATAACTTTCACTAAGATGAGTAAAACAAGAGCAACACTGACCCCTACCAGATGCACATATAGGAGTTGAATTCCGGACCTTACGCTTTTCGGATCGTACGATTTAAAGTTACTTTCCCCAGTATGACGAAAACCTTAGATGGGGCACAAAGAGCCGTGGCTCTCGAGCGTAGGGCGACTCCGAACCATGGACTTAAAGGTCATGAGTTCGATAACGAGGGTGGTGCTTTGTTTGGGTATAATGGGGAGGTCGATGTCAATGCACATCCTGGGAATTGAACTCATGACCTTTAATTTCTAAGCCGAACCCCAAGCTTATCAATCAAGAAAAGGAGGCAAAAGGTCTACCTCTAAAATGCTGTGATAAGACGGAGTTTAACTGTGAAAGAGTGCATGTGTGTTAGGCTTCGGTCTCCTCTTGTAACAACAAAAAATGCTGTGAAAAGACGGAGTTTAACTCTGAAAGAGCGCATGTGTGTTAGGCTTCGGTCTCCTCTTGTAACAAAAAAAAATTCTGTGATAAGTCAAATTCTTATTAAAAGAGCCTGTTTAATCACAACGTTAAATAAATAACAGCATTAAAAACACTTTTTTTAGAAAACATAATTTTTATATTCTTATTATAGAATTTATAGGACAAATAATTACATAAAAATAGTTAGTACCAAATTCAAAATTGCATGCAGTATGATACTTAAAAATTAATAAACAGAATAGATATATATGCACGTCCTTTTAATATCCACACACTTTTTTTTTTAAAATACTTAAAAATCAAAATACATTCGCCGTAATTTCTCTCCTTTCTCTTTTCTCTAAATACTATGATTATGATTTCGTTCTCAACTTCTTTGAGAAGCTTCTTAAAGCTTTCAACAATCTTTCAAAATATACTTTTCACACATTCTAAATATTACCGATTTATATTTGACATTAAAAAAAATTTGAATCGAAGAACTGATGAACTAACAAACCCGTAAAATAACTAATAGTATTTTTTATTGAACCTAGAAAGGAAAAGAGAATAAAATCCGTTGTATTTGAGATTGAGTTGTTGATTAGACATGAAAAAATCATATTATAAATCTTTTGTTGAATCTTATTCATTCTCGTCTTTTTTTCTTGGTCATTGAACCACATCTCTCTATCTAGAAATAAGTAGTTGACAACTACTTTAGGATTGCCATATTAACAACATTAAATACATACAAAATATTAATAAAACATATTAAAAAAACATAAAATACCTCATTGAAGCATGTAAACCTCTTTTCTTCTTCTTTTTTTATTTTTTATAAGGAAAAGCGACAGAGCTTGAACATAGTTCAGGTATGCATGATCTAATTGTATAAGAAGGTGCCTAGCTCAACAACAAAGAAACTGGCACCAATGAAAACAAAAGAGATGAGAAAGAAAGCTTGCAGCAAGGGAGAAAGAGCAATCTTATGAGAGTAGTGTGGGAATTTTAAAAAATAAATAGAAGCAATTTTGGAAATCACTAAAAAAAAGTGTGTGTATAGTAAGTAATTTGTGGTGTGGAAATAATAATAAAAACTGGAGATTACTATTTGTACACCTCAAATTACTATACACAAACTCTTTTCCTAATTTTTCCAAAAATACTCTCACTTTTTTAATTTCTCATGCTATCCTTGCTTCTCTTGTGGTTCTTCTCTCTCTTTTGATGCAAGCTATACCTTTTTCTATAATTAGATTATGCATAACTTAATTTCATCGGAGCTCTACCTCCTTCTCTCGTAGAAACAAGAAAAAGTAAAGGAAAAAAGAAAAAAAAAAGAAAGTAAGAAAAAGAGGTTCAAATGTTTGATTCAATGAGGTATTTTGTGTTTTTTTAGAAGTATGTTTATAAATTCAGCCGTATTTTATTTTTTTGAGGTATATTTGATATTGTCGATTCAAAAAACATGAAGTTACCGTAAGTTGGGTAGAGACATAGTTTTTAGTGTCTAATAAACAACCCAATATCAAATAAACAAATTTTATGATGTGCTTTATCTATTCAACGAAAAATGTTGTTAGATTATTTAAGGATTTTTTAGTTCATTATTTCTTCGATTTGATTGTTTTTTTGAATATCGAATATAAATTTGTAATATCTAAAATATGTAAAAAAGACTTCGAAAGGTTGTCAAAAGCTTGAAGAAGTTGTTGGAAAATATGGAGAACAATTCCAAAATCATGCTATTTGTATGTGAAAAAGAAAAAAGAGAAATGGTGTTTAAGGTATTTATGAAAAAAATGCGTGAATAGTAAAAAGAATAGTGTCCTTTTTAATTGTTGTGTAAAATTCGAATGCAGTAGCCATTTTCCCCCTCTTTATAAAAGTTATGTTTTTTTAATCAAAGAAACTCAGCGGACCCCGCAGAAAAGGGGAGAGCACTAAATTCCACTGACAAAGAGGGCGGAAAAAAGGAGACGAACAAAGTGGAGAACAAACAAAAGAGGGTCACAATAGAAAGTTGACAGAGACGCTCAACCCCACCAAAAATTTCAAATGGCTGATCTCGAAACGTAATTTTCATAAATCTACAAAAAACAACAACAACAATTAAGCATTTTCTCATACTTCACGGGGTTGGCTACATGGATTCTTTGTTTCCACATAGCCCTATCATGTGCTATTTTAGCAGTTAACTCACAATAAGCTAGATCATTCTTTATTGTTTCTTTCCAATACTTTTGTGCTCGTCATCTACCCCTTTTAATACTTTCAAAATCTAGTTTTTCATAACTTCTTACATGTTCTTTTGATCTTCTTTCTATATATCCAAATCACGTTGAACGATATTCTCTCATTTTATTCTTTATTGGTGCCACACATAATTTATTTCTAATAACCTCATTATATATATGGGTCTTTTCTTGTACGATCACTCATCCATCTCAACATCTTCATTTCTATCACAACCATCTTTTATACATATTGATGATTAAATGTCCAACACTTAGAACTATAAAACATGACAGGTCTAATTGATGCTTTTTAATATTTACCTTTTAACTTTAATGGTATCTTCTTATCACAAAGAATACTTGATGCTTCTCTCCATTTTAACCAACTAACATTAATTTTATGTATCTAAGTCCAATCAGGCTATGTATCTAAGTGCTCGCCTCTGCTAGGTTCGACTCGAGACTAGGACGATTGAGTTTGGCTCATGATCTAAATCAACCAATGCAAACTGGACCCTTAACCAATATGAATCGAGCATGAACGACTATGCTTGTCTGGGCTTGAATTGTATAAACTCACTTAGTTTAAGTACATAGAACTTTATTTCTTAAATAGGTACCTGGCCTGTATATGCAACTCTTGGGTATTGAACTCATGACCTTCATGTATGTACATATATGGTAGAAAACCTCACAACAAACTATGTAGATGTATATAATGTGATTAAAGGATCAAAGTATTCACGAAGGTTTGGTTGGTTCAAGTTGTTCAGCACTGCTTCCCCTCAAGCAAGGTCTAGAGTTCAAGTCTTGTGAATGGAGCAAACCAGCACTGGGAGAGCTTCAACTCGTCTTATCAAACAGAGTGAGTGAGCTGAAACGAGCTCAGCTCGAGTACAGATGAACCACACAAGCAGCACGTTGCAATTAGCAGCCTCAGTTGAATGGACCTGACTCAACTCGCTTTAATATGATCAGGTTGGAACATACTTGACTCGAGCCAACCTCCTGGTTTGACTTAATTCATTACCAGTTGCTCTGAATCTGGCGTGGTAGGAAGGCTAGTGGACCAGTCCGAGATGGCCACCGGTGACCGCCGCCGCCCTCAGAAGAGCGATCTTGGTAAGAGAAGACGCTAGGTTCACGATCGCCACATTTACATCAATTAATTTTTGCCATTTCTGAAGATCATGATAAATTCTATACAATAAATCAAATGAAGATTTTATACTAAGTAGGGACTGCTACATGGATTCTGATTCGTGTTGTGTTGACAATATTAGCATCTTAATCCTAATCGGAAAAAGCTAAGATTCCCTTACTTCCAACAGTTCTAAGGCCTTATTGTGCCTTCATATTCATATCCACTTGACTCCTCTCTTCTTTTCATTCAAGTTTTTTCTCTTTCTATATATATATATATAAACCAAATTTTGTTCATTTTTGACATGCTTATTCGATCCTCGGTTTTTTTTTAGAATAAAAATATAATTTTAAAAAATTAAGATTTACGAAAACAAAACACAATGTTAGTATACTCATGCTCTTAAAAAATAATGATCAAGTATGGATGAATAACATCGATGGTGGACATGATTCAATATTGCATGTATAATGATATCTATATCCCATTAAGATCTTCTAAGTAAATATAATTAAGAACTTTCGATTCAGCTAGATTGTTTGTAAAGAAGTATTAGGTGCTTGCAATATGGTCCCTACAGCGCCCACGCGGTGAGCCTGGTCAAATCCTTTTCGTCCTCACATGACATGGCTCGGCAGTGGGTCCGCAAGGCCGACTCGGTCAACGCGACACTGTCCCGCTCCCCTCGCACGCGCGGACAACCTGAGTTCCTCGCTTAAAGTGGGTCCCGGCACGTGCACGAAAAGAAAATTATCCCCTCGCATTTGCATTTCGGCGTCATTTCATCCGCATTTCATTTCGCCTGTCCCTCTCCGAAAATCGGTTCCTCGCCTACCCCACTTTCCCGGCCATTTAGAGTCCACCATTCAGATAATTTATTAAAAATAAACAAACAAAAATTTTGAATTCTTCCCTGAACTGAAAGCCTTGCTCTTTAAATAATAATTCTTTGACTAAGAGAGAGAGGGAGAGAGAGGAGATCGTTCATTTCTTCGTTCTCTCCTCCTCAACTTTCTTTGCTTCTTTCTCAGAGGTGAAAAGTGAGTGTGTTTGTGTGGAAGAACAAAAGCGTGAAGAAAGAAATAGGGAGCTTTTCGTTCTCCTTTCCTCATCTCCTTAAGGTATACCAACTATTTTCTCCCTCTAAATCTCTCAATTTCTTCTTCCGTGGACATACACCGATTCTTTTTGTGGTAATTTTTTGTGGCATGAGTCATGGTTCTTCGTTCTCCTTAAGGTTTGCTTATTCTGGAAGGCTATGACGGTGTTGGTTTTCGTCGTTTAATATCGTTTTCCATTTCTTCTATTGTGCTTTTGTTGCAGATTATTGACGAACTGACTTAATTAAGTTTTTTTTTATAAGTTGGTGTTATTACAATCCATCGTCCTCATCTTTCCACTATTTTCCTTTCCTAATTTGTTATTTAAAGAAGAAGAAGGGAGGATTGTGGTTGTGGTTTGATCTGATTAGAAGAAATCTTGAATTGTTTTGTTGTTCAGGGAACAGGGCATGTGCAGAAGGTTAGAGTGTGAGAAGAAAGGGGGTTTTAGGATGGAAAAGGAAGGTTTGGGGGTTTCCGGCGGCCGGACGGAATCTTTCTCCGGCAAGGCGACCGCTCTGCTTGAGCTTTCGGCTTTCGACGACTTGATCGGCTTCAGGCAGGCCATGGTAGAGGACATCTCCGCTATCGATGAGGCAGGGTTGTGGTACTGCCGGAGCTCCGGCGGCAAGTTGGGGTCTCTTGAGAGGACGCCTTTGATGATTGCAGCCCTCTTCGGTAGCACGGACGTTTTAAAGTATATTCTCTCGACGTATTCTACCTGTGGAATTGACGTCAATTGTGCTTCGGCCTCCGACGGTGCCACCGCGCTCCATTGTGCGGCCACCGGCGGCTCACCGGCGGCTCTACAGGTCGTCAAACTTTTGATTGAGGCCTCTGCAAACGTTAATTCTGTTGACGCTGACGGCAATCGACCTGGTAACCTGATTCTACTGTCTTCTCTGCTGTCTGATGCAATGGATGAATTGAAATCATTGCTGAACGTTAACAGCGACGGAAAATCGTCTCTGGTGGCTCGGATGCCGAAATTGGGTGTTGAGAGGAAGGAGTATCCCGTTGATCTGACCATGCCTGATATCAAGAATGGGTTGTATAGCACTGATGAGTTCAGGATGTATACTTTCAAGGTGAAACCCTGCTCGAGGGCGTACTCACATGATTGGACTGAATGCCCTTTTGCTCACCCCAGCGAGAATGCTCGCCGTAGGGATCCACGTAGGTACCATTACAGTTGCGTCCCTTGCCCTGACTTCAGAAAGGGTGCTTGCCGGAGAGGTGAAGCCTGTGAGTACGCTCACGGTGTGTTTGAATGTTGGCTTCACCCTGCTCAGTATCGGACCAGGCTGTGCAAGGATGAGGCCAATTGCAATCGGCGTGTTTGCTTCTTTGCCCATAAACCAGAGGAGCTTCGATCCTTCCATCCTTCCACGGGCTCGGCGATTGCTTCACCGAGGTTTCTGAGCCTTGACTCTTCACCAGTCTTGAGCCCGTTGGCGCTGAATTCTCCTTCTGTCATGTTGGATGCGCAGCCATTATCGCCCTCAGCAGCCGTCGGTGCAGGTTGGCAATTTGGGGGTGCTGGTAGTTTGCAGCGAAGCAGACTCAGGGCTGTGCTTAGTGCCCGTGATCTGACTCCCGAGGATCTGGCAGAATTGGAAGGTCAGCAACAGTTTTTTTATGATCTTGCTGCTGCTGCCTCCTCGCTGCCATTACAGCAATCTCGGTTTGGCTCTCTTTCTGCTTCTAGGGTGCTCGCTGCATCGCCCGGTAGTCAAAGTGGAAAATTCAAGAACATCCAAGCATCTGCTAATCGCGAAGACACATTTGCTTGTGAAATGGGAGTTGCAGATTCCATGGGCTTCAGTCATAACTCGATCATGTCAATTAAGACAGCTGCTGCCTTGGCTCAAATGCCGTCGGCGATGCTCCCTAGTCTGAACTATGGGGTGCCTTCTTCTCCCGTGAGGGCATCCTCCCCCCATTTAGGCATGGATTTTACTGGATCTTCTTCTTCGATGATGTCCCCTAATGCAGTCATGAATGCATCGAGGTCTGCTGCTTTTGCTAAGCGCTGCCAGAGCTTCTGTGATCGAGTTGTTGGGGGGATTGGGCTAAGTACGCCGTCCTCCATGTCTAAGCTGTCTGATTGGAGTTCTCCAAGTGGGAAACTGGATTGGGGAGTTCAGGGAGAGGAGCTCAACAAACTGAGGAAGTCTGCATCTTTTGGCATCCGGGGCGCCAGTGGTGCTGCTATTTACGAGGAAGCCATGGCAGACAAGCCTGACCTATCTTGGGTTCAGCCCTTGGTGAAGGAAGGACCAGGAGGTTATGGGCTTGAGGGAGTGATCCAAGATGGTCAGCAAGGTTCCGCCACAGCGGGTGGTTTTGTGCCTTGGGTGGATCAATTGTACATGGAGCAGGAGCATATGGTGGCTTAAACAAGCCCCCAAATTCTCTTCCTCTTTACTATATTCTTTCAATCAATTTGTTACTATTTGTAACTGCATGTATTCGTTATGTTTGGTATCATCACAGGTTTTGAAGAAGCAACAACTCTTGACAAGGAGGAAGATGAATCTTTTATCTATTTTCAAGTTTTTTTCTTCCTTGAGTTTTCCTAATCCTTTTAGGTGTCGAGAAATCCTATATTAATCTTCGTCTATGAGGCTTTATTTCATGCCTCGAAGACTGCTAATGAATTGATTGTAACCAAGCAGATGAAGAGTTTCTGCTACTGTCATTCTCAATTCGTATGTAATTGTATATATATAGTGATACTTCAATCTTTCTCGTTGAATTTGTTCTCAGACATGCAAGATTTCATTGTAATTTGGTTTACCCGGATACGAAATGCATTCAACGATTTGGGTCCTACAGAAGATAAATACCTTATATCCGTTGCTGATATTTAATTTTTAGGTGAAGGGAGCCTGGTTGCAATTGATACTTCGTGTCAAAGCCTTCCTTTTGATTTGACCTGCTCTCTGTTTTGAGTGGTTTTGGTTCCTCTGAAAAGGAAATGAACGGAAGTATTTTCTGTGTTCTTCATCTCCATTGAAAAAGTTTTCCCTCGTTTTCGGGTCGATTTCATGTCAGGATTTGTTTGACCTTGGTGCCCTAAGAAACGGATGTCATGTGGGTGGACCCTTGCGATGTCTTTTTGAATTTTCTGGCAAAGAGAAACACCTTTTCTTTCGTGAATTAGGGTGAGGCTTAGACAAGAGGGAAGACGCTGTGCAGGGGAACAGGCGAACTAGTTCATCGGTGTTCTTATATATATATATATATAGTGGTATTTGCTCAAATTCAATCCTTTCTTAAATCTAAATGCGATCAACA
Organism: Brasenia schreberi; assembly: GCA_036023115.1. Classification (NCBI taxonomy): domain Eukaryota; kingdom Viridiplantae; phylum Streptophyta; class Magnoliopsida; order Nymphaeales; family Cabombaceae; genus Brasenia; species Brasenia schreberi. Next base: position 9,433,993 of record JAYKKT010000057.1, on the reverse strand, counting down.
GTAGAAATGTGAATCTAAAAAGGTGATTGTATGGTATAAAATTGTTTTTTATTCAAATTTTTACTTTTTGGTTGCATAAATCAAACAATAAAGATGTTTGAGTAGATTTAAGTACGAAGAAAAATTTATCCCAAACTGGTTGTGCTCACCTCTTAAAGTGTCCCTAATACCTTTCTTTTTTTTTTGAAAGCACAATATTGTTTTCTAGTTTTTCAACTACTTTGGTAAAATTTTAGATTATATTTGTATCTTAAACAAATAAAAGAGAGGGAAAAGTGTAATTTAAGAATTTATAAGAGTGTTGGAAAGATTGCCTATTGTTATATATAAGAAAAGTCTAATAACTTGTCATACTATTAAAGAAATGGATGGTTAAGTTAAAAAGTTAAAAAAAGGATGTATTTATACTTTTGTAAGTTTATTTGATTTATGTGTGTATTTTTGTTTTTTAAGTCAATGATTTATTTCTTAAAATAATGATTGAGATTTTTAAGAAAGAGAAGTATAAAATTGATAAGCACAAAAATGTGACAATGTAGTCGACCAGTATGCTTTCCATGGATCTTAAGGTTTGAACCCCGTTCAGGACTTGCACATCACATTACAAAAACGCATCGCCGCCATCACCCACGTTCAATGAAAAAATGGAGATGATGAAACCAGAAGAAGCCTACAAAATTAAACAAATAAAAGCCAGTCTTCAATGATGATTCAAAAAGCATCAAGGTTAAGCGGCAATGCTTTGCAAATCATGTAAAACATATAACTATTGTCTTTAGGGTTAGAGTTATATTAGGTGCAGTTAAGTGGTTGGAGTGGGTTGGGGCGGGCTTATCTAAACCCAGATCCATCCCATCCGGGCAGGGTACCTGTGGCTTGGGTTGAGAGTGACAACCCTACCTACTCAGTATGGGGCTTGATGTTAGTATCAACGGTGAAATGTGTACACATCTCGACCGTTGAAATCTTGTGAATTTGGCTAATCTTACCTCATGGATGCATTTAGAACGATCAATTTATAGCAAACACAATCTGATCGAGTCGACGTAAAATGCCAAGTTGTTTCTTAGTCAATTTTTCTTAAGAGGACTTCTTTTGTTTTCCAAATTATAGTTTGTGGCTGTAGAATCTCTAAGCTGTGCATTGAACTCCTTTTGCATGTTTTTGACTAAACTTCATTAATCAACATGGGTTCAACTAAAACTAAAAAAAACTAGAAGATGTACAATGATCAATACCTAGTTGATTGCAAAGACCATTAGATAAGCATGTTCTTTATGTGCTTGTGATCAATACCTAGGAGGTCTTGAGTTCGATACGGAGTTCACTCTTGTCGATTGAAAAATCTTTGAGGACCCCCTGCACTGACGAACCTTGATACTGCTGGTCTAGCAAAGACTATGTTCGAGATGGTGATCGGGTCGGGTACTAAAGAAATGCACCAGTAATGTGTGAAAAATGTCTTCCCATCCGAAAATCGGGCACCGAAACCGAACCTGGAACAGGCAATGTGAAATACAACACGAACCATTGGGTCTGAACAAGAGATTTGGATGTTCATTGATCAAATGGATTTGAAATAAGTCATTCGGAAAAGAATAGAGCACGAGATGACTAATTAATCTCTCAAAATAAGTCAATGAGAATTAAATGACTCGTCTTAGTAACTTGGTTGGTGCTGCAAATGTTTTGGGTCATCGCCATACAGAGTTTTTTAGCCATGAACTTCTTTCTCATAAAAAAGGAAGAAAATTCGTGGTCTCCTATCTAGGTTTTCTTTTGAATGTTAAAGATATAAAAAGGGCCGAGATAATGAGCCAGACAATTTGAACACAGGTTACTAGTGTTGAGGCGAAGCAAATAGCTCATATTAGACATAGCCACTTCGAACAATCGGAACCAAATCAGGCCAGGAACTGGAACAATAATTGGTGGTTTCGAACTGTCGGTTCTCTCTCTATATACAACAACAACAACAACTAAGCCTTTTCCCATACTAGACGGGGTCGGCTACATGGATTCTTTGTTTCCAGAGATCCCTATCGTGTGCCATGTTAGCAGTTAACTCCCCATAAGATAGATCATTCTTTATTGTTTCTTTCCAACACTTTTGTGGTTGTCCTCTACCTCTTTTAATACTTTCCAAATTTAGTTTTTTTAATCTTCTTATAGGTTCTTCTTTTGATCTTCTTTCTATATGTCCAAACCATCTTAAACGATGTTCTCTCATTTTATCCTCTATTGGTGCCACTCCTAATTTGTTTCTAATAACCTCATTATGTATACAGTCTTTTCTTGTATGACCACTCATCCATCTCAACATCTTCATTTCTGTCACAGGCATCTTTTGTACATGTTGATGATTAGCTGCCCAACACTCATAACCATAAAACATGGCAGGCCTAGTTACTGCTCTAGAATATTTACCCTTTAATTTTAATGGTATCTTCTTATCACAAAGAATACCTGATGCTCCTCTCCATTTTAACCAACCACCATTAATTCTATGTATAACATCTCCATCAATTCTTCCATCACTCTGAAAAATTGACCCTAGGTATTTAAAACTTTCATTTTGGAGAATGCAATGTGTGCCAATTTTAATTTCTATGTCCTCTGAAGTAACCAAATGATCAAACTTACATTCCATATATTCTGTCTTTATAAGTTTGATCATTTGGTTACTTTAGAGGACATAGAAATTAAAATTGGCAATCAAACAAGAACCAATCATATGGTTAAAGATGGTTTAGGCCTCAAACAAGAACCAATCATGTTCTGGTTCTGTTCTTGTTCATGGTTAAAAAAACTGAAACCGGCCATGTCTAGTCCACATATTTGATGTAGATGGCATATTGACTGAAGATTATATATATACTGGTCGCTTATGTTAGGGTGAGGCAGATGACCCACATATTTAATATAGACAGCAGCATATTAACCTAAGTTTCTTTAGTGAATGCCTTTTAGGGTGATGGAAAGTGGTTCAACCATATACATGTACACACATTAATATAGAAAACCGGATCATGTCCACTCGTACCCATTTATTGATTTTCAGGAGGATAAGTGTAGTTTAAAATTTTTAAAAGTTTTTAAAGATGTACTAAGGACAATATTATTATATTGATGCCCCCAAAAAGGTAATAGTGAGCATGATCGAATCACTCGTGTGTGTGTATATATATATATATATATATATATATATTATGTGTGTGTTTTTATTCAAAAGTTACTTGTGTTTACCATGTTTGAATATATGATACTATAAGGTGTATAGTTGGTGAGATTGAAGTCGCATTAAGTTACTTTCCTTACAAGGAGACAATGCAATTCCTTATTAGCGTAGGGAGTCCTATGAAGTTTACGGGTTAAAGGGTTCATCCTTTTAATAATGATTGAAGCATAGGGTTTCAAGTCTTTGCAAGCCTGCGGATATCCCTTTTTCTCCCTCCTCCTTTTTTTATTCTTCTTTTTATCTCTTCAACTTCTTAACGGTCTAACCTACAATTCCACGGTAAGAATGAGTCGTGTATCTAGAATTCTTCATAGTGGGGCAAATAGCCCACGGGCTCAACCATGGGCTACACATTATTTTAGGGTCACAAACTATGGGTGTAGTGCATGCGTTCGACCATGACCTGTAGCCTTTCCAAGAACTTTTCAAATTTTGTGTTGGGCGGTCGCACCACTGCCAGTAGATAGGAAACTGTTATCCCTAATCTCACCAAACTCTGATTATGAACTGTGTAAGGTCAACAGGTTAAATTGGAAACTGTTGGATTTTGTAGACAAAATGAGATCCAACTACTGTTCTATTCGGGATTTGGGTTAAGATTTTGTTTTAAGAGTTCAGAACTAATCTAAATAACAAGATCCTTGAATCCTTCAACATCTAACATATAATGGATTAGCCAATCAAACCTAAATTTGATTGTATTCTTCTGGTCAAGAATCTAAATCCAACTTCAACTAACGTTCAAGAACCGATTTGCATTAATAATCATATAATAATTACTACCCCAACTTGTTTGTTGCCTTCGTCTTGAATTCAAATTTGAACGAATATGAGAGAGAAACAAGCAATCATGTTTTTTTTTAAGTAGCAAAAGGACATGTAACATTCAATTTGTTTTACAAATTAGTGTGACTGAAAGAAAGAATAAATATCTTCTTATTGAATAAAAAAATTGATGGCGGGTGCAAAAATTAGTTATTCTCGAGACTTCATAATGTAAATTAAAATTCACAAGTATCTTACAAGAATTGTGAGGAACGTTTTTGGAATTATTAATTAGAAAAAAACATAGAAAATGGTTAGAACCTGTGTGTTAACAGTCAAACTTTGGTAAACATGAAGTGCTACGATTAACCAACCAAGAGATTCCATAATTCTGTTCATATCTTGTACTTAGGAAAGGAGTACCACCATCTAGACAGGGTCAGTTGTGCTAAGCTATCAATCAAACTCATTTAACATTCTTTGACCAACACGCTACCATCAAGAAAAATGGCACAGACCATGCTACTGAAAAAAGAAGAAAGTGCAAGATAATTCTATTTTTTTAGTAAAAAATATTTTTTCCTCATAGCTAGGGCATACAGTTCTTATAGACCTGAGCTGGCCTAGATTCATCACTATGGTGTCTGTCTCCTTCTCTCTCTCTATGTGTGTGTGACGAAGGAATGTGTGTGATGAAGGAAAAGCGGCAATCAACTAAAAGCAGATGCAAATGAGCGGACAGACAGAAAAAGGAAAGAGAAACCTGGGCTGCCTTCTTTCTGCTCAAACACATGAAGGTGATATGTCGAGACCACTCATATCGAAGAAGAAAAGGACAAACCAAAGATGTATGAAGAGAAAAGAGGCAGACTGCCAATAACATCATAGTATCAACCCCTTGCTTGTATGTCAAAACAGTGACAAACCCAAATGTCATATGCTTTAACTCAGTATGTGACAAGAGAAAGACCATAAACAAATCTCTCTCTCTCTCTCTCTATCTATCTATCTATATATATATATATATATATATATAGATAGAGAGAGAGAGAGAGAGAGAGAGAGAGAGAGAGAGAGAGAGAGAGAGAGAGAGAGACTATTGAGTAACTTTATTGACATGGTTCTTCTTTTAAATTTCCTTTCTCATCATTTTGGTTTGGATAGTTTAAAAAGGCTCTGTGCGTGTTAGTTATTTCAAAAGCAGGGGGATCCCTGTGTCTTGCATTACATAACTTCTTTCATGATAGACCAGGTTTACTCATCTGTTCGATTTTATCAAGAGCAAGGAGGTGCATTAATTGATCCATGTATGCTGATAATTGATGGCGGAGTGGTTCATTCAGTGGCTTTGCTTAGGATGACGATGGTTGGTGATATACTTACCTTATCTTCTTTAATGTATGATTTTTTTATATTCATATTGAAAAATTCCTATTTTCCTGGTGGTGTGTTGCTCTATTGAGTGTACTTTGTACCTTTACTCGAATAAAGTTTTATCTTTGGTGGAAAAGGTGCATTAATCGTGTTAATAACATTATTTCTGTATTCTATTTTCCCATCAATTTAAGTTTAAAGTTCTCTCTCTCCCCACAGTATTTGATAATTTAAGAGCAATGGATTTCAATAGTTCCTGTATTATATATTTTAAGGTACCATTATCCTACATATTTCTCTTTTCCTAATTCATACAAGTATACTCTCTCTAGACCTATGAGGTTCTGAGTAAACCGGTACTGTAAGTTTTGGTTCCAACAAAACTTAGAACCGAAACCAAACCGTTCCTATCCAGGTTCGGTTCTGAAAATGCTTCAACCGATTCAGGGTCCGGTTTCAAATTGAAAAGACCTTACAATGTCTCTTTTATGTATATATATGCTCGGTTTTCTGGCCAAGGCAAAGCGTATAATCTCTCTTGTAATATTTTTTGAGGCAGCATATTGCATACGCATTTTTCTCCCCGGTTTAGAACAACTCTGTCTCTGTCTCTCTCTCCTCTGTACTTCGACTCCAGCCCCACGCCGCCTGCTTACTAGTTACCGTTTTACCGACAAACTTTGTAGTGGTAATTACTCTATGAGGTAGGGAGAGAGACTCATCTCGATGGATCTCAAGTACTGGCTTCGCGTCTTCTTTTTCTTCTTCCTTTACCCTTCCATTCTCTCTACGGAGATATTTCAGGTCTCAAACCGAGACTATTTCCCTCCTCCCCACCCACATTTCGCCGTTTCCTTTCCTTTTTGTATCCTTTTGACCCGAAAATGAACTCCCATCTTCGTTTCCAGGCTCCGCATTTTCCGTATCTCAGCCCCACCATTATCTAGTTGAGCCACGGTTCGGCCTCTTTCCCCTCAAAAATGTGAACTCGTGCTTTGTGAATGAAACCCATCATCTTCAATTGTTTCCCCAAGAACCCATGATTTTCCCCGCTTCTTTTGTACATTGGGGTTCTGTAATTGATGGGTAATTGCTGCCGTTCGCCGGCAGCCGCTGCAAGGGAGGACGTGAACGTCAAATCCAGCCACCCCCACGAATACCATGGTGGGGGAAAGAAGGTTTCGGGCGTCATTAGCAGCAAGAAGAAATTCACGGTATTAAACGTAAACGTGAAGGAAGGTATCGAGGAAAACTACGTCGTCGATAGCGAATTGGGGCGCGGGGAGTTCGGAGTGACGTATCTCTGCATCGACAAGGAGTCGAAGGAGTTGCTCGCGTGCAAGACAATCTCGAAGAGGAAGCTTCGCACAGCCATCGACATCGAAGATGTACGGCGGGAGGTGGCCATCATGAACCATCTTCCGAAGAATGCAAACATCGTGAGTCTGAAGGAGGCGCGGGAGGACAACAACGCTGTGCATTTGGTGATGGAGTTGTGCGAGGGAGGAGAACTATTTGACCGAATCGTTGCAAGGGGGCACTACACCGAGCGTGCCGCTGCCGCCGTCACCAAGACGATCGTGGAAGTCGTTCAGGTGATCTCCTTTGAGATAATTCTCTTTTTCTTGGTTTTCCTTGATTTTGGGATATACCCATTTTGGGATTGCATAATGCAGGTTTGCCACAAACATGGTGTTATCCATAGAGATCTTAAACCAGAGAATTTCTTATTTGCGAACAAGAAGGAGAATTCCCCCCTGAAGGCAATTGATTTTGGTTTGTCCATATTCTTCAAACCTGGTAAGTTGTTTAACTTCTGCTAAATGACGTTTCTCGGCATTGTGTCCGTTTATTTTTAGTACTATTAGAGTCAGTGACACGGTCTGAGAAGAGAAAAGCTACCGGTCTTTGTTTTTCAGGTGAAAAATTCTCTGAGATTGTTGGAAGTCCGTACTACATGGCACCTGAGGTGCTTAAGAGGAATTACGGGCCAGAGATTGATATATGGAGTGCAGGGGTTATTCTCTATATATTATTATGTGGTGTTCCACCATTTTGGGCTGGTATATTTTCTCATTCTAAGTGAATGCTTTTCTGCAAGATTGTTAGTATTTGTGGGACTGGGATGCTATATGTCAAACTCTTTGGATTAGTTAACTCAAGAGTTTGCACTGTGATGCAGAGTCAGAACAAGGAGTTGCACAGGCTATTCTTCGTGGCATTATTGATTTTAAGAGAGATCCATGGCCTAGCGTATCGGAGAACGCCAAAAACTTGGTTCAACAAATGTTGGAACCTGATCCACAACGCAGATTGACTGCAAAACAAGTTCTTGGTATGCCGATAACATGCCCACCTCAACTTATTGCTTTTGGTTACTCTTTTTGGGCTTTACTCGCTAATGTTTGTGAGAAACATGGCTCAGTTCATATGGACGAAACATCTCATCACTATTTTTTCATCATATGGCATGATCATGATGTTATGCTTTTGCTTCCCTTTTTATGTTTATCTTATGGATTGTCTTTGTAGAGTGCAATTCTTTTGTTTGGGAACTGTTGTAGGAAATTGAATGAGAACAAGTGTACTTTGTATATAGGAGTAAAAATGAGATACATAGACGGCTTCTTGTTGTGATATAGAGTTTTCTGTCCCTTACGATAGACTATTGTGATTTTGGATGATTACATGTTAAGGATGAGAATCCAGTGAAATGCTTTTTTTGGTTCTTTTGTTCCCTGGATGGTGGAATCACTTGATACCTATGTGCCATTAGCTACAGCATAAATGTATGGGCTTAGGTATGAAGGACGCTAAATCGGGAATTTCTAGTAACCTCTGTGTGTGCACTATGTGGGTGAGTGTGTGCATGTGGGTCCATATGTTCTTGTGTGTGTAACAATGTCTATTCAAAATTTCAAAGTCGGCTGCAAAATAGAAGCGCAAAACATGATAGGGATACACCTTTGAAGGAGTATCGTGATATACATTTTCTATATTGCCAAATTTGTACTGTTAAAACTTAAAATACACACGAGTCCAAAATTCAAGCAACCACTTGAAGTTCACACCTCGTACATTTCTGCATTATCCACTCCAAAAACAGGTTGACTAACAAGAGTACTTAGTCCTTGTGTAAGCTTTGGAGTTCATGCCCATTTCTTAATCCAAAATCTTTAGAGCGTAGATCCCAAATATTTAGACAAGTAATTATTTGTTAATACAGTTAGTATTTATAAATGCTTTCAAATTGAAATTTTGGCTTTTTCGATCGCGGAGTTGTGCATCTGAAACAGTTCAAAAAGATCTTGTTATCATCTTATTATTGGGGGCATTATAAGTACCCTACCATGGTTCTTCATGTCAACCTAGCCCTGGGATGTGACACCTGGAACTGTAGAGGTCATGTGGCTACAGAGGGGTTTGTATTTGTGATTCTATCACAGTTTCATGCAATCATCGTCCTCCAATCTGATTGATTTCAGTAATATGTGGCCTTGCTTCATGTGTCCACAGTGTTAGCTACTGTTTTTGTAATCCTATGTTAGTGAAGTTTTGTCTTGTACGACCCACTTCATAAAAATTGTTGACGTCAAATTTTGGACACGTGTACAACAACAACAACTAAGCCTTTTCTCATACTAGACGGGGTTGGCTACATGGATTCTTTGTTTCCACATAGCTCTATCGTGTTGGTTAAGTAGACAATCTTCATGGAACATGCCCGCAACCAACGAAAATCAAAATGAAGTTAATTCTCACACTAAGTGGGGTAAGCTAAAGTAATTCTAAATTCAATCTTATGGAATATAAAGCATTTAACTCCACAAAACAAGGTCATGTTTTATTGCTTTGCTTTCAACATTTTCCAGGCCCTTCTATCCCTCCTTTAAGTGTTCACCGTCAAGTTTGTTGCACCTTATTGCCATAGTCTATGAGGTTACCTCTCCAAATGTCCAAACTTAAGCATCTTCATTAACAACAAAGCCTTTTTCCATACTAAATGGGATCGGCTACATCGATTCTTTATTTCCATAGAGCTCAATCCGGTGTCATGCTAATCAATGTTATAAAAATTGCATCGTACTATACGATACAATATGATTTCATCATGTATCATATGAGAATACGGTAGGATACAAACACACATATCATAATAAGTGAATTATCGTTCCGTATAGTATCGTATCGTATAAGTCGATGTTGATTTTTTGGATGTAAAATCTGAGAATCCAAAGTTGCAGAAATCATTTATGCTTCTTCTAAAACCCTTTTTCACGTCATTTCCTTGCTCCCAAATCCTTTTCTTATCCTTGTTCTTGTTGATTTTGTGGTTTATTCAAAAGATTCTCAAGTTTTTCATCTAATTCAACTCACCATCTTTAGGGCTTTTGTTAAATCCGTGGCACACCCCTTTCTTTTTGCATTCTACCCGATTTTCAACTTGAAAATTTTGGAGGTTTAACAGATTTTGTGATTTTTGACCTCTAAAAAGCTTTTTTGTTATTGTTGATTGTCCACTCTCGTTTTAATGACATTTAATCAGGTTGATCCGGCACAAAAATATTGCACCCTTGTGTATGAAGGCAATAGACTTGCATGTTTTATAATGCAATAAAGCATGATGGTATATCTAAAACGAAACACTACCTTACAAGAACCAAGAAGGATGGTGTATCACAAAAATTATAGAAGTCTATTTATGGGTTGAAACAATCACCTAGAGCATGGTTTCAAAAGTTTTGTGATGGTATTATTGGTTTGGGTTTCAAATAATGAATCAGTGATCATACATTGTTCATCTTCCAAGGTGTGAAAACTATTATATTATTAGTGTATGTCGATGATGTCATTATCACTGGAGATGATTCAGAAGGTATTGTTGATTTAAAGAAGAAACTACATGCTCTGTTTGACTTAAAAGATTTGGGCAGGCTTCACTACTTCTTGGGAATCGAATCCTTACGGAGTAAGGATTGCTTATTTCTAAGTAAAAAAAAAATATATTTTGGACTTGTTGAAGGATACAAAAATGGAAGACTGCCGAATATGTTCTACTCCCATTGAAATTGCAAGAGAAGACAAAGATGTCACTTCTGAATCATATGAAGATATTGACAGATATCAACGATTGGTGGGCAAGCTCATCTATCTCACTATTACTAGACCAAACATCAGCTTTGCAGTCAGTTATGTTAGTCGATGGATGCATTCTCCTTATAAGCATCATATGAGTATGGTCTTCCATATCATTCAATATCTGAAATCATCTGTCTCTTATGGTTTATGGTATACTCCTCATTCATCTATGAATCTTGAGATTTATTCTGACGCTGATTGGGCTGGCTCCAAGAGTGATCGGAAGTCTACCTCAGGTTATATAATATGTCTCGGAGGCAATGTGGTATCTTGAAAGAGTAAAAAAATAATCTGTAGTGTCTAGGTCCAGTGCAGATACAGAATACAGGACAATTGCACTAGGCATGTGTGAAGGACTATGTATTTGATCACTATTGGAAGAAATTGGTCCGAGAAAGATGATTTCAGTCAATTTTCTTACAGATAGTAAAGCAGCTCTGCAGATAGCAGCTAATCCAGTCTTCCATTAGAGAACCAAGAATATTGAGATTGATTGTCACTTTATTAGAGAAAAAATATCACGGAATCTTCAATATTCTTCATGTTCGATTTGAAGATCAACTAGCAGATATTCTTACCAAACCAGCCTCTATATATGGCTTAAAGAATACTCTCAACAAGTTGGGTATTTCAAGCCTTCAAGACCCAACTTGAGGGGGCGTGTTGAAAGGAATGAATTTGATCTATCATGTAATAGCGTCATTTGTTTTATGTTTGTCAGTGGCTATTAGTGGTATTTTGTAAGTGAATCATTTGGATCCAAATGGATCAATATCTGATCCATTTGGGGACCGTGTTTAGCTAGTAGTTAATGTGTCTAATTAAGGGCCTTTTGGTAGTGTAATTAGGTTTTTGAATAAGAAGAATAACAAGAAAGAGGGCGGCAGCCATGGAGGGGTCGAAACCCTACTTCCAAGGTATCTCGTTTCTTTGCAATGTTTCAATGTTTTGCCAAGGTATGTGATTAGATTCAACAGTGGGATGCCTTCATTTTTTTTCCACATACGACTCTTGGAGCTCAACAAAGCATTAGATCAGCTATGACTTCAAATGAGGTAATTGAGAAAGTAGATTTAAAGTGTGCAAAATTGTCTCCTTTTAATGTTGCAAACTCATTTTCTTTTCATAATATAACAGATGCTATTGCGAGTGTGGGATCGGGTTATGGACTCCCTACTTATCATGCTTTAAGGGATACATTACTGCAAAAATGGGTTGATATGTTTTTGGTGAACTTCTTGGTGTATTGTCCCAAGGGAACATTATTTTTTAAATCATATGACTTGTCTTATATTGATAAAATTACAAATAATTTACTCATTATTTTTTGAGGAAATTGTTGATGATATAGGTGTTTCGAATGTTGTTCAATTCATTAATGATGCTACAAATTTTAAAACATATGGTAAGATGCTTAAGGTGAACCATCCGTCTTTAGTATGGACCCCATGTGTTACACACTACATAGACTTAATGCTTGAAGATTTGAGTGCAATGAATGAAATAAGAGGAACTATAAATGCATGCAGAAATGTCACAAAGTTTATTTATAATCATTTTTCTATAAGAGGAACTATAAACTCATTTTCTTTTCATAATATAACAGATGCTATTGCGAGTGTGGGATCGGGTTATGGACTCCCTACTTATCATGCTTTAAGGGATACATTACTGCAAAAATGGGTTGATATGTTTTTGGTGAACTTCTTGGTGTATTGTCCCAAGGGAACATTATTTTTGAAATCATATGACTTGTCTTATATTGATAAAATTACAAATAATTTACTCATTATTTTTTGAGGAAGTTGTTGATGATATAGGTGTTTCGAATGTTGTTCAATTCATTAATGATGCTACAAATTTTAAAACATATGGTAAGATGCTTAAGGTGAACCATCCGTCTTTAGTATGGACCCCATGTGTTACACACTACATAGACTTAATGCTTGAAGATTTGAGTGCAATGAATGAAATAAGAGGAACTATAAATGCATGCAGAAATGTCACAAAGTTTATTTATAATCATTTTTCTATATTGCATTTGATGTGAATCCATATAGGTGGAAGGGAATTGATTAAACCTTCATTGACAAGATTTGGTATGAATGTCATTATTGTGCAAAGTCTTGTCATTATAGAAAATACATTGAATTTTTTTGCATATGATGAATGGGGTTTTATTAGTTAGTCCAGAAACAGGGAGGCGATTGTGGTGATAGATGTTTTCAATACTTATTTTTTGAAAAATTACAGTAAATTTTTTAGGATAACAATACCTTAAGTTAAGGTAACGATGACCTTTAGTTAAGGTAATGAGGATGGTGGACAGTGAAGATAGACATTGTATGCCTTATATACATAATGATATAGATAAAGCCGAATTGAAAATACAAGCAAACCTTGATTGCAAGCGGTCACTTCTAAATAAAGTTTGTAAGATAATTGATGTGCGCTAGAACTATCAAATGTATCATGATTTGCTTGTCGCTACATATTTCTTTAACCCTTCTATTCGATTTTCTCTCAACTTTGTAGAGTACGAAGAAGTAAAAAGGATATATTGAATGCAATTGACCTTGTATAAGATTTATCTACTCGTTGCAATATCCATTTAGAGTTAAGCAAGTATATACAAAGTCTTAAGATTTTTAAAAGCAAATTGCAATCCAACTATGCTCTCAAATGCGACCAGGTATTATATGTTTTTTTATTGATATTCATTTAAGTTATCAATTGATTGACTTTGAGTGTTTCTTATTGATCATTATCGTATTTTATTTCAGACTAATGGTAGAATCGCTTTGGTGTAGATGCACCAAATTTGTTAAGGTTTGTTAACGTATATTGAGCCAAACATACACTTCGAGTAAGTGCGAGAGAAATTTGAGTTTTTTCGAACGCATTCACACAAAAAAGAGAAACAAACTTGAGCATTTTTTACTGCGTGATTTGGTATATATTGCATATAAAATGAAGTTAAGGCAAAGGTAATAATTTTAAAAATATGTATCGTTGTTCTCCAATTCTTCTTATTAATAATGAATGATTGATGACTATGCTGTATTTGATATTCTTGATAATGTGAATATTATTTCTTTAAAGACAAATGCAAAAAGATGAAAGAAGGGCAAAAAAAGGTATCATATGACCCGTTGAGCTACGAAAATGTTGATATTCTTGATGATTAGGTCGAATAAGAGGAGGCTCCCACCAATTTAGAGGAAGAAAACTGAAGGGCACTTAAAGCCAAAGAGAACTTGGAGTTAGAGATGATGATTAAGACGAAGGTCTTCGATGGGCAAATCTAATCGTGGAGGAGGAAGAGGGAGGAGATGATACGGTGATCATGAGTATGTCAATTACAATGCTTTTATTGATTATGATCCATGTTGTGGATGATTGTTGTACATGTAATTGTAACTTTGTAACGTTTTGGTACGGATGATTGTAACTTTTTAACTTTGTTGTTGATTAAAGATATTCAATATTCATGTTATGGATGATTGCTCATTATGAGATGTTATTTAACTTTGTTATGCTTAGCTTTATATTTGTCTCTTCTCACAATCACTTCGAATATTCTTATAGAGTCATAGTCATTTATTAGGAATTATCTTGTTTCAAAAAAGCTTTTGGATTCAATTTTATTTAATGTTCATTGTGTTATATATGATTTGTTTATTAATTTCAATTCTTGCATTTTTTAGATTTATTAATATTTTTTATCAATATATTAAACATTAAAACATATTTTGTAAAAAAATTCACCGTATCATACGATACGTGCGTATCGGTGCCCATTGCAATGTGGGCACCGATACACTTTTTACAACATTGATGCTAATGGTTAACTCAACATAAGCTTGATCATTTCTTATTGTTTTCTTTCCACACTTTTTTGGTCTTCCTCTTCCTCTTATGATTCTTCCTTGTATGACCATACATCCATCTCAATATCTTCATTTCTCTCCCCACCATCTTTTGTACATGTTGGCGATGAACTGCCCAATACTCAAACCATATAATATAGTGGGTCTAATTGCTACTGCATAATTTTTACCATGGTACTTCAATGATATCTTTTTGTCACATAGAATACTTGTGCTCCATTTTAACCAACTTGACTAATTCACTAACACAATTTCATTCGTGAATAACATACACCAAAATACTTCATCTTGAATATACTTTGTTAACTTGTCATTAACCAATACAAATAAATATGGATTTAAAGTTGATCCTTGATGTAATCTTATACTAAATTCAAAAAAAATCATCATTCTTTTGTGGGTCATAACACATGTTTGTGCATTATCGGATATGTCTCTTAAACACAATTTCATTCGTAAATAACTACATCAAGATACTTGACCTTGAATATGCTTTGTTAACTCGTCAGTAACCAATACAAATAAATATGGACTTAAAGTTGATCCTTGATGTAATACTATACTAAATACAAATAAATATGGACTTAAAGTTGATTCTTGACATAATCCTATACTAGATTTGAAGAAATTCATCATTCTTCTTTTTTCTCCTAAATATTTCGTAAGACATGAATAGAGGTGAATAGTCCAATAAGAGATCTCATGAGTATGAGTATGAATCCAAATTGGTTCTCTTTGTACTCTATACTTGTCTCAACCTATGCTTAATAATTCTATAATTCTTTTCTATAATTTTATAGTATGACTCATCAACTTGATACCTCGATAAATCGCACAATCTTAGTGTCTCTTATTCTTTTATATAGGTATAACTCTACTCCTCATGTATCTTGCGGTTTCTCCATATTTCATTAAATAAATACCCATATTTTTCATACTTCTATATAGCAACAAACGACTAGAAAATCTAAAATCCTAGAATCTGACAAAGATTTACATTGGCTGTCGGAAGCACAACCCAGCCCTTATTCTTTCATATCTGAGATCTGGGCTTGGGACCATTGATGGCGGACTTATCATCATACACCGACCAGGTAAAAGTTTTATACACCAATATCTTGGTGAAATGTACTAAATCTGCAGTTACATTATGAACTACTCTTGTGCTAGATCCATGCAACCAGGATATTCAATTAAGAAAGTAACTGAAAACAATTCATTGCATTGGGCCAACTGATAAATCTTATATTTATCTAAAGATCTAAATTCTGAAATATATGAAAAATAAAACTTCAAATCTTATCCAAAACAAAAGCTGGTATATATATCGGTCACTATTATATCGTAACACCCGTTATGAGATTTGACCACTTTATGTGAAATTCAAGACATGCCACAGTCAAACCTTGCTAACCAAAATGGAAGAAGCCACATAACAAAATAAAAGTAATACATTTAAGTCAAATTTTTACATGTAATATCGTAAAAAATGGTGGTCCTGTATCAAGCCCAACTCAACAAGCAAACTTAAAACAAGAGACATTGTTGACATCTAGTGTGGACTCATACCATCTTGTTATGCTCTTCCACGAACTCTCAATCGGTTTGCTTGGTGAAAAACGTAGATAGATATTATTTGGAACTATCTACGTACCTATTGGGTGAATGTTGTGCTCACCTCACTATCTTACAGTAGATGTCAACAAGATGGTCAAATCGATTGACCATCTTGTTTTAAGTACGTAGGTACGTAGGTACGTAGGTACGTAGAGTATTTAGATAGTTCTTAATGCTAAATAAGAACTATCAATACATCTTTCATTTTATTGATTTGACCATTAAAATCAATAGGTACGTAGGTACGTAGAATATTCAGGTACGTAGGTACGTGAATGTGAGCACAACATTATTGGGTGAATGTTGTGCTCACCTCACTATCTTGTTTTAAAACAAGAGAAGCATACATCTTTCAAACAACATGCACACGACCTCAAACATTTATTAGATGCACATTCTACCATTCTTAATGCAAACAACCGTCTACCATGGCTGTAGAGTTGTCTGACCTCCCTCTACCACCTTGCTCACTGCCTTCTACCATGGTCAAAACATGCTAGCTATCATGGGAGAGTGCGTGGTGACATATTTTGTAATCACTCAAGATTGGAATGCCTAAGGGGTCTGCAAGTCTCGAGGACCCCAAACACAAACCACATGCACACAATCAATACATTCACTTCCGTTATCACACTATTTAGGTTTTATAATCCATACTGAGAACCATTCAGTGTCAAACCATTATTTAATACAAAATATATATCTTATGATATCTATTTCCAAGTGACACACTACAAGTAGGCGCCATTGCACAAACCATACAGATTCTAAATCATTAACAAGCCCGCACCACTTATTTCAAGCAACAATCATTTTTAACAATCACAAAGACATTTGATTTAACACGTGCATATTTAAGATCAATGTCAGAACCACTCCTAGAATGGCACTTACAAGGAAAGTAAACCTTAACGAAGCTTTAGCTCTGAGGATCGAGAATATAGATCTACAATTTTCACCTCAAATCACCTTATCCATTTATAGAACATCAATAAAATGATAATGGTGTTTGAATGTGCCGATTACGAATCTAATGACTCTAATCACTAATGCTTCAGACTATGATCAAATCAGTGCCAAAAGGCGTTGAAATTGTGAAAATTTTAAAGGTAGATCTTGTTTGAATACCTAGACTTGAAACAAAAAGAACAGACCCAACACTATTCACACGAATCCATATCCACTTATTGTAGCAGTCCGGTTTGGATCCTATCACATCCGGACTTGTCCTGAATCTATACCGATACTTGGACAAAGCAGACATGGGTCTGACTTGCCGGACAAAATTTGTGAACATTTGTATTCCACTTATGACATGATACGGCTCTAAGGTAGGACGTTGCATGTGTCCTAGGACATGATACAATCTTGCCGCTTCTTTGAGGAACTGATTTCTGGCCACCAAATCAACATAGATTCTGGCAGTCCTCATTCATGGTGAGTACTAGCAGCAAGCCCAAATGGTTGCTTGCCACATGCCACCACTCTGGCTAGAGACCTCCGCTAGCATGTAGCAATTTGGCCAGCAAAATGGAATAAAAAGAAAAAATCTAAAATAGTGAGGTACACTTTGAAAGACTGGCAACAACCAGTCGTTTTTCGATTAGCTCATATGTGAAAAGGCTAACTATAAGCCACCCTTGCTTTGCTCTGTAGCCCTTCGACCCCTAAAAGCTGATTGGGATCATCATTGTTGATTTATGTTGAAAAATCAAATGGAACCCTAGAAGGGTTTCATCCCCCAAAATTAGGTGGATCTAATAGTTTTGTGGCCTAATCAACTCTCACAACGGTAATTGGTCATTTGTTCCTTCTTTAGCCTCTAAAAACAGCCATGATCGAGCTTGATGGTGACAATTCTGCTGGATAAATTGAAAAGAAGCAATACTTGCCATTTCTCATTGAAACGTTGTCGACGTGCCGCCAAATGCCTGCTCACGTGGAGGGAACTCAATAAGGTTCTCATGAGCCTCTCAATCATTCTGGCCTTGCTTAAAAAGAGGCAAAAGTTGGTGGTGGTGATTGTAGGTTTGTAACTGCCCCCACCATCACCCAATAATGCATGGGGGTTCTAGTGCACCCTAGAGGTGGGTCAAGTCTGGGTCATGGCCCAGATGAGATCTGAATCCTCACACAAGCATGCTTTCTCTCTCTTGATCGTTTCTCTGAGTTGGAGAAGATTTCCCCAAGATGTGATCCTTTTCTTTTTTATTCCTTGAATTCTTTTCAATCCCATGGGTTATGGGCCCACAAGATGGCAGCTCAAAGACATGGTAGAACTATGGAGCACATTTTTTGAAACATTCACAGTGTTTTTTTTGCTGTAAAACTCCTAAGATGGATTTAGTAGAAAATATAACCGATATGGGTACTTGATCTGGGTTTATCCTAATTGTTGTTAGGCCATTGGTTCAATGGAAGATTCACCGGGATTGGGTGTAGAGATGGTCAAGCTTGGTTTATTTCCGATAGCATAGGTGCAAATAGGTCACTGGCGATTCATTTCCTGTTCAATATTGAGTGCAAGTTTGACGTGTTTGCTCCAGAAAAGAGATTGGCGCTTCATGGGCTTGAGTGCTTGAAATCAGTTTACATGGGATGGGTTGTGAACTTTGGGTTCTAAATTGGTCTTTGGGCCCATAGATGGTTTCTTTTGGTTCAGTGTAGTGCATGGTGAGTTTTATTGATTACGACAAGAAACTAGGTATCGGTCCAATTATACTCATTAGGGTTTTGGGTTGGCATAGAAAAGATAAAATCTAATATGCTTTGGACCAGTGTAATACTTGAAAGAGGAATTAGGAAATGAACTGGTTTTGGGGGGGGGGGGTCCAGTTTGGCACCCACCACATCTCAGAATGTTGTGCAGGAGAGGGGATTGAGGGGTTAGGGTTTCGAGTCCCACGATCAAGTGAAGCATATGTAAGCTATGTGTGAGGGTTGTGGCTGTGATCTTTGAGTGCTGGTGGTGGTAGAAACCAGTGTGATACGGGGCATATCTCATAGTGTAAGCTTATTGCCCCATATCGTGTAATACAAGTCGTATCGCACGATACGGGAGCATATCGCATGTATCATATGATACGCGTAATACATCTTTATTTATAAAAGAAATCCTACCCATAATCAACGAGTTCCAAGGGCTTTGAGTTCCAAGTATAAGAGTTATAAATCATAATAAATCTGAATTAAGAGTTGAGACTTTGAAGTAAACAATTAATATTTATTGAGTTCCAATGATAGGAGTTATTAACTGTTAGAGCTCCAAGCACATGAGTTATTAACGGTTAGAATTACAAGAGTAGGAGTTATTACCTTTTTAGAGTCCTAAGCATAGATTTATTGATGGTCGAATCTCAAGTTTAAGTTATTAAGAAACAAATTGCCAAACCAAGAAATTATTGTGCGTCAATGTGTTGCTTGATACCTTATTAAATAATTTAAATAAGTATGTACTACTATTTTGATATAATTTTCAAACTTATCCTTATTTATTTTGATTCATGATAATTATTTAAAAAAATTATTTTTATTTTGAACTATTTTTTAATTAAAAATTTACGATAAAATACGATACACCTGACTCATCGAGAAAAATGATACACAATATGATACCATACAAACAACACTAGTAGCAACCCATGAGTTCTCAATAGAGGCTGTTGGCTTTTTGGTTGGAGAGCCAAGGGGAAGTGGGAAAAGAAGGGAATGTTAGACTCGTTAACTGTAGGCCACTAGTGGCACTCGGACTTCCGTATTCAGTGTAGTTCTTGAGAAGCAATTAGGCTGGTCGCAGTCGCTGGTTAAATGCTGACCTGCAAGAGGCCCAACAATGTAGTATGACTGCTTGCAATGTGTAGGTGGTAGGGTGGCGAGCTTGGCCTAGATGTCATGCTCTGTTTGAATTGGTGGCCATTCGCTGGTGGTGCTTGTGGGTGTTAAGAACAAGGCTCACTTTACCATGACTGATCATCACAATCAATGTGAGCTTTGTCTAGGGAAGCCATAGACTGATCATGTGTGAAGCACCATGATTGATTTGATTGCACCTGCTATAGCAATGGTCTGAGGGTAGTTCACTGGATTGTAAGCCTCCAAATTCTGGTGCAGTTTGGTGAGAAATCACTTCATCATATGGTATTGTCACTGAAGTCTGGATTTGTTAAAGTGATGAATTTCTTGGAGTTCTCTGAAATTCATCAATCCATTCACCAACAACTATAGGTCGAGTGCTTAGATAACGAGATGAAGAAAACCCGGATTTGTAAATGAATATGGGGTACACTAGAAATAGAAAAGATATATTGGATGATGGTTGTGTCCAAAACAGAATAGGAACTTGATCGAAGATCATTGATCTTGGATGTCCTTGATCCTAACTGTGTCCTTGCTATTAACCAAATGCACTAAATATAAATGAGCCTGTGGTGTTTTATGTATTGATGTGTGGAAGAATCTTCTAAGCATCTTTTTGGTGTTGGGGCACCTATCTGTATGAAGAATTTTGTGGAGACTTTCTTTCTGACATGTGTGTCCAGAGATCAAGCGTAAATGGTCTAGAACCAAATCTGATAGGATACTGGCTAAATAGCCAGAACATGCTTTATCATGCACTGGACGGATCTTCCGGATTTGGGTTCTGTTTGTTACTGATGGTTGTACTTTTGGATGGCTTATTATTGCTTAGCCATGCTCAGTTAGCTAAACTTTTGTTATTCATAAGGGAAATGATTATGGTGCGACAGCTTGATCATCCATGTGATCTGTCTGCAATATTTGAAATACTTATGATGTCCTATATTTACTGGTGTATTTTGATACTTATATGCTGAAGAATAATTTATAGGTCTATTATTCTCTTGAAGGTAAAGTAGGCAGATTTCTTATTTAGTGAAAAACAAAGGTGTCTTATTTACCATGGATTCTACAAATTATGATAGGGCTCTGTGGAAACAAAGAATCTATGTAGCGGACCCCATCTAGTATGGGCAAGGGCTTAGTTTTTTGTTGTTTCTTGATGCCATTATCAGTTTTAAAAAGTAACTTCAAGAAATAGTTCATCAGATGCAGTTTCTTTTATATGTTACTATTTAAACTGTTTGCGAATGTTAGGTATGCATGGTCATCAATTAGCAGCAATTATTTTACTTACTGCTTTTGTTGGGTATATATTTCATCATTTGATTATTCCAGAACATCCTTGGCTACAAAATGCTAAGAAAGCACCCAATATTCCTCTTGGAGATGCTGTGAAGACAAGGCTTAAGCAGTTTTCGATGATGAACAGGTTCAAGAGAACAGCGCTGAGGGTTGGTAGCTAACCATTTCTGTTTATATATTTGCTTGTCAACGGAAAATAACTGATTTTTGATTTGTGAATAGGTTATTGCTGATCATTTGTCCATTGAAGAAGTAGGTGTTAGAGACATGTTCAAGATGATGGATACAGATAATGATGGTCAAGTATCATTTGAAGAACTTAATGCAGGATTGCAGAAATTTGGTTCCAAGTTTGCAGAGTCTGAAGTCCAGATGCTAATGGAAGCTGTACGTATGACTTGCACCATTGTAATTTGTTGTAGCCTAGTAGGTATTAGCTGTCCAAAATTCGGTTAAGGAGCATTAAGCTGTTTACTGTCTAAAAATGTGTTTCTTTTCCAAGTTCTTTGCTTGTCATGAAAAACGCTTGTGAGTTCATAGTTGGATGTGAAGGTTTCCGTAGATGATCCCTAGGTGTTTGAGATGGGTAAAGTTGGTGGCCCTTATATGGGATGGTTATATGAATTGCAATAATGACTTGTATCTCCTCTCTTATCACCTCTTGTGGCACATGATTACTCCTATTCTAGGTGACAATAGGAAAGAGACCTTTTCTGTGGGCAAGAGAATATGCACAAAATTTGATTGAACATCTTGATGGTGTGTGGACTTCTCTCTCAAACAGTAGTGTATGAGAAAGGCACTTGGTGCAAGTTAAGTGGCGTGTATGTTGTCCCTTGCTTTACATCCGTATTATACTGTCTTATAATATGGGTTTGTACCATATGATATGACTTCCATATGATATAAGTTTTAGGACTGCACTTCACTCTACTTTTAACAGTAATGAATAATGATATCTGTATGGTACAATTCTGACAGTGTAATTTAAGGTTTTGAAGTCAAAAGTACCTCAAATAAATAATCATTAAACTGGTCATATTAAACTTGATTCTTTCTACTAATCTTATAAAAGTCAAAATAAAAGAATACTTGAACACACTCTCTCTCAGATGATTATTGGGATTCTGCAATGAAGATTATATGGGTAGTGCTTTGTTGTTGTTTTTTTATGCAAAGTCACTGGGAGACGCAAACTTTAGTTAGTTGAAAACTTGGTGACAACTGTTGGAAACAAAATTCCATCTCACAACAATTTTATCGTTGGAAAGTTTTCTAGGGTGTTTGTGTTGAACTTTATTGATACAACAATCTACAAAACAGACTTGTTTGGTTGGAAGTAATCTCTCCACCATAGACACCATCGGCTTCTTCTGCTCCTCCTGGCTGCTGCCGATTTCTGCACTCCTCTTTTCTATCCCTAACTAATACTATTAGTTATACTATCTTATAACTTAAATGACTAATCTACCTTTACTTAGCCATACTTAACAATCAGACACACAGGGACCCAATACTGGACCCGGTACCACTTCTTACAGTTTGGTTGGAAAATACACCAAAAGTCAACATCTGCATCTATGAGAATATGGAAAAATTTACCAAAAATCAACAGAACTTTTGCTTGTAAATAGCACCTGAAGAAAGGACCCCTTTTTAAGTCCAACAATTCGGGTTCAGCTTTTCCTTGTAGGAGGACAAACTAGTTTGCTTTCCTTTTTTGCAGAAATGGAATAAGGGAAATGAAGAACATAAGTTACTAAACTATAAGAAATTATAAAGCTGAAAACATCAATATTGGCTTAAGCTTAACATATTAGTAAAGTTAAAATTACATCGAATGCTTTTCAAACATTCTACTATAGGACACATTCGTGAAAGGGAATCCTGTTCACTATGTGCTGAAAAAATTACATTCCTAACAGGTAGATGCTGATGGAAATGGAACACTTGATTATGGAGAGTTCATTGCGGTTTCACTTCATCTGCAAACGATGGCAAATGATGAGCATCTCCAGAAAGCTTTCTCATATTTCGATAAAAATGGAAATGGGTTCATTGAACTGGAGGAAATTAAGGAAGCCTTAGCGGAGGATGGAGTTACTGACTACGATGTTGCAGGTGATATCCTTCGAGAAATAGACACCGACAAGGTCAGCACCTATATTATGCTTGAAATATCCTCTTGTTTTGCTTTTGCTTCCTCCTAATGGTGCGTTTATTGCAAAATAGGATGGTCGTATTAGCTACGATGAATTTGTGGCTATGATGAAAACTGGAACAGATTGGAGAAAGGCATCACGGCACTATTCCAGAGGAAGGTTTAACAGTCTTAGCATCAAGCTGATGAAGGATGGATCTCTTAATGCGGCAGCTGATAAACTATGACAACTATTCCTACCTTTAAGTGCCCAATTTTTTGCTTCTTCAATTTTGCACAGGCTGCTGACTGACTGACTATGTTGTGCCTGCTGCTTTCTTAGTCTTGTTGCTCGGTACCTTGTGATTGTAGAATACAGTGTGACATTGAACCTTTTGCTGTAGTTGAAGCGTCTTCCCTGTGGTTCTCCTACCTTAGAAGCTTGTATTATTCAAGGGGATGGAAATTTCTGATGCTTTTGGGTAGACGAACGATACGTCTTTATGGCTTAAATGTCCACTGACCAAGTATACAGTTGATGTATCAAAAAGAGAAGCTGACTAGCAAAGATTCCTTTCCCTACACGATATTCAATGATTAGTTGTATTATTTTGATTCTTACTGATAAACTGACTAGTGTTGTATGTTGCCAGTTGCTTTCTTAGCTTCACTGCTTACTCTTGTGTTTATTGACATCTGTAATACGTTTAACTGTTGTTGCTGCAAATTTATAGCTATATACTTCGCTAACTCAACCCAGTTGGGAACGAAAAAAAAATCCCAGAAAGATCTTCCTGACTGGTGCCTGACAATTGTATAATCTGAAATTCATTTTTTGCTGGCAGTTTAAGTGATAAGGATGTCTATTATGTCTTATTTTTACATACTAGCCAAGAATGCAGTATAAAGGAAGTAATTCTCCCAAGAATGAAGTGAATGCTTATACCAGTTTTCTGTAAACCGAGTTAACCAGTGGGAAGAGAGTTGAAAAGTGTTAGTGAATAGTTGTAACAATTCTCTGTAACCTGGGTTAATTGGGATAAGAGTTGAAAGTTTCTGTGACGATCACTTCTGAATTGCTGCATTATAGTTTATTCCTTTCAACATTCAAAGGAGCTGGCTCAAATAAATAGGTAGCAAAGTGATCAAGATCCACATCTACAAGGCCAACTTGAACCAGTTTAAAGACCAATCTCAAGAATCAAAACCCATTCTAGATGATTGAAGGATAGACCACATAAACCCGGCTCAAGGTGAGGAACAAGAGGAACAAGGCTCCACACAAGCTGGCCTTCTGTTGTGCTCGTACCTTCTGCTGGTTGCAATGGGAGGCCAAAGCCGGGTATGCATTCCCCGGATGAACTCGCAGCCAACATCACGCAAATCAGATGCCATTTGCTTTAGCCAAATGCCACCATACCACATTTACATTTAGTATGATAACCTAAAGAAACCTAATTCCTTACACAATTAGGATCTTAATTATACAGAATTTCAATTTAAAAGTCCTAAAGTAACAATCTCCCTATGATCGAGTAAGTTGGAAACTATTTCATCCTCGAGTTTATTTGGCCAAATGTGAAAAGAGGGTCCACTTGGAAAGCTTCAATCGCCATCCGATCTTCCATCATTTTGAATAAAAGAGAGCATCTTCCTTCTTAGGATTGAAGACGTCAACAGAGATTTCGTCGATCAACGTAGCACAATCTTCTATCAGGGCTGGAAAATTATTACTGTAAATGATTCACTACTCTAATAGTTTCTCATGAATTCTTATAATGAGTTAAAAGAATAACAGTGGGTCACGCGTTTGAATCTTGAGGACGTCTTCTAATTCTGATGGTGCCTTTCAGTGATGATTTTCTCCCTGGTTTTCTGAAATCCACTAAAGGAAAATGGGTATCTGCAATGGGTTTTGTAACACGGAAACTTGAAATAACCTGTTTCTTTAATTCCATTTCCCGGGAACTTACTCCACAGCTTTCTTAATAAGCAGAAAAGAAAACCGTAGGGGATAATCTGATTTCCACTAGTGGTCAGAAACTAAAATTAATTAAAATTGCTAATCTACTTCTGTACTGCTGGCTTAGTGGACTTCCATCATCTTTAAATTAATTAACTGTGGCATTGACTACTATCACAAAGAAAATTCAAGTAGGGAAACTAAGTTATTTGACTTCTTTGCATGACTTGGTGAAGTGCTTGAACACTACTTGCCCATTCTCTTACCTATACCCCGCAAAAAGAAAAATATAAATTAAGAAACAGACTTCTCTTCGGCCATCAGTTTAACTCTAAGAACTTTCTTCTTTGAGAAGTTCAAGCGTGTCGCAATCTTATTCAGCCTTACATATCTTCAAGTTTGATATCTTTTAACTCTGCCAACAGACATTCCGATAAAAAAAAAAATCACGCCAAGTGTGGTGGTTCATTACATGGATTTTCAGTCCCATCTGCTTGGTGTATCTCAATGTGGTAAATATTGTATCTTGGATCATACCCATATTTAAATTGATTGATGTAGCCTGTATGATACAGGTTTGCTAACATATTCACAAAATTGATGTATATTGGATCATACCCGCATTTAAATTAATAGAAAATAAATAAAAAAGGATTTAGAAAAGCTCTGTGAAACGTCATTCTCACCAAAAGCAGTAGACTTTGGATGGGTCTTTCGGCAATGGTGCCAGCAAAAGTTCACAGTCACTGATTATTGAACTCATGCACCACTAAACAGACCGAGCAAAAGATATGCTCTGTGTTTCTGCAGGCACAGACGTGTATTTTGCGTGCTTGCACGTCTGAGATATATAAATGAAGTTATGTGAGGCCATTGACAACCCAAAAACGAAACACCATCCTTACAAATCGAATGATCCTCTCTCTCTCTCACACACACACGTACAAATGAACATGAAATAAAGCACCATTAATAATCATTACAAATCGAGGAGAGCATTTGTGGAGAGACAGCATAATAATCATTCAAAAGAAGAGCATGCATAAAAACGGAATAAAGTATCGAGAATCTTCCTCCTTGGTTGTTGCTTTTTTCTTTAAAAGTTAGTGCAGTTTCAGACAGGAGGAAGTTGGCTGAAAGCAACGTACAAATTTTTACGCACCAAAAGATTGACATCCTGGGCCTCAAGCCATTAATGGTGTGGACGTGCCTCTGCGCTCTATTTGAAAGAGCAGACCATACTATCAATTCCCAGATAAGTTGTGAAATATCAGCCGTCCATTTTCATGATTAGACACCTCCCACCCTTTTTTTTGTCTGCTTCGTAGTAAACCCATCAACAAACCCCCAAACAGCAGCCGTCTATCATAAAATTGGACGGCTGAGATCTCGCAATACATTATTGAAATGTGATATAACTGTTATCCTTTCCTGGTGTACACAGGCACTCATTCGTGAGGGGGGGGCAGAATACCTTTAGCTTTTCCTAAAAGCAAGCAAGAGAGAAAAGTTGAAACAATCAGGTGCACATATCATGGAAAAGGATGGGATGATGATTAGGACGACCTTTTCCAAAATGGTGCTAAAACCGTGTCAACACTGAATGCTTCCACAGCCGTTCAATTTGAATCTGTTTCTGTCATTCTTCAGTGACCAAAGCACCTCAACAGTGCAATGGTGGTCCATAAGCGAGCTGTATCTTTAAACGTTGAAATATTAAACAACCTGATTCTAAAACATAACAAAATTGTCACACCAGGTCTATGCCACATAATCGTGATAATTATGTTTAAATTATAAAAAGGTGTAATCAAAGAGAACATTATAAAACTAAGAAAAATACTTTGTTATTTTAAAAATGTCTAATTGTCCTGTCAAATAAGTTTGGGAATTATATGCATAAAAATTTATAAATTTCTGCAGATAGAAAATTTAACCATCTTTTAACGAAGGAAATTCAATAATTTTGTGGAGTATCTGTAATTATGATTATGGTGGAAAATTTTATATTTTACCTTCTGGTGTACTTACAATACAGGGAACCATGGCTCCTCTGGCTAGGTGGTCGACGCAAATGAACTTTGAAGTTAAAGGTCATGAGTTAGATACCCGGGCGTGTCTATGCAAAGGATGCTAAGAAAATGCTCTATTTTAACAACCAGAATCAGTTAGATTAAGCCTGCCATTAGCATAACCCTGTAGATTAAATTCACATATTCATTTGTTGCGACTGAGTGTGTGTATGTATGTATGTATATATATATATATATGTATTGCTTATTTATGAACCCGACATATCACGCTTTCGAACTTTTGAAATGCTTAATCAGTCGGTCTCTACAGTCATTGACACCCTCCTTAAGTCCAACTCCTGTCATTTTTCCTTAGATCACGAAGTGGGTCTAGTAATGGATACGAGCCTTTGGTGACAGATTGCTAGTCATTCCAGTTTTCCTTCTCCATGGCTAAATTTAGTGTATGAAAAAGACTTGCGATTTTTGTTAGTCAAGGTTGATTTGGATGGAAGTCCATTCTGTTCTTGAACACCCTTGATCTAAATCCGGTGCTTCTCCCCATATTATGCTTAAGGGATTCGACTCCTAGCATGAAGTCTGGAGCTCATGGTAGGAGTTTTACTACCTCCGGTTGTCTGGTTATAACTAAAAAGAAAAGAAGAAGAAGAAGAAGAAGAAGAAGAAAGAAAGAAAGAAAGAAAGACATACAAATATTGTTTCTCAATCAAATGATGTCCTTCCTGGTCTCTTACATGCTAACTATGGTCATCCAAATGCTGAAACCATGCTTTCTTTTAGAGTTGAATTTAGAAAACCATGTACAAAATCAAAATTCTAATATGACCAGATTTTCAAAAAACCCTAGTGAGTCATTCAAAAGTTCCCCAATCCTTTCTGATCTTCAATTGGTGCATAGAAGAGCTCTTCAAGAAAAACATATATGAAGATTCGCGCCAAACTTAGAAACTCTCTATTATTGCCATCATGAAGTGAATCTAAGATTTCTGTGGACTAAATATCAATGGAGAAAGGATGGAATCATGTGGACACACTGTGACAAAGTTGAAGAACCATATGCTAGCTTTAGATCACAACTTAAGATCCTTCAACTACCTTCTGTGAATGTAGTCGTGAACTCGGTCACCATAAAAGTGGCACCAAACATTCCCCAAGAACTTATTTTCTCTAGATTCATCTGTAGCCATAATTCACTTAGAAGCCGTTCTACATCTTCCTCCTTGAATCCATCCTGAGCACTGACACATACATGAATATAAATGGCAAGACACATGAAAAGCCATATGGAAAGAAAGGATGATGTGCTTTTGAGTAAAGGTGACAAATGGAGTGAATGGGTTTGGGTCGGATCACTATGGGTGTACACGAAAAGGATGTTGAACCAGACCAGACCACAGTCAGGTTTGAGTCCGATCCGTGTCAACCTGACTCCAACCCCATAGGATGTACACATACATACATGTATTCATGTATATATGAGAAAGGTTTGCTTCTTGTCTCAATCCACACCCACTGAACCTGACCCGACTCTTGTTGGCTCAATGCGCGTGAACCCTGATTCAGACCAGGTTTTATAGGGTTGAGTTGGGGTGGGGTTGGCGGGTTGGGTATGAAATTGCCAACCCTACTTTTGGCATGACTTAAACAAGAAGGATCCTTGGAATGGAATATTTGGGTTCTCTTTTAGTGTTTCCTTCTGCCTTTGGTTCAAAAGATGAGGGGGACATGTATATGGGGGGGGATTCCCTTTTAGGGTATCTATCAAATGATGGTGCCCCACAAAGGCACTAAACCCCTTTAATTGGTTCTACTTTTGGGTGCTATGTCTATTCTCCAACCATGTCAAAATGACTATAGTGTCCACATCTTCCTGCTCACAAAGTGGAGGATATTTGGAAAATCATTCACTCCACTTGGCGTCCTCTAGCAAAAGGATCCCTGTCATCTTACATCAAAGTTGGCATCCTACAGCAAACCCTAGGAGTACCAATTCCATTCATCTCAATGGTTAAGATTACACCCTTAATATCCATCTAATTCTCATTAATTTACTAATTCTTATTTATAACTCTAGAAATATTATTTTGAATTTAAAGGCTAATATGACACAAGATAAAGCATAATAGCGAGGAAGAACCAATATATGTGATCCCATTTAGTATGGTTCTAAGGCTTAGTCTTGGTTTTGGTTTTGTTGTGAATTGAGAAAATTCGCTGGATATGCCAACTGCCTCTTTCCAAGACTCAAGAATAAGTATCACTCGTGAATCAAACACGAATTCATGATTACAAATCCATGTGGGTCTAAATCTACAATTCTAGTACCAAGGACTTGACAGTACGAATCAAAAACACCGTAATTAGGATACTTCTCCTGAAAAGGAAAACTTGCAATTCAACTCTAATATTTTGGGTTTGGCATGCTTGATAATTAACTCTAATAGATATAACAGATGATGACAAGCATCAAGTGCTCATAGTTTTTTGATAGAAGTTGCACGTCTCATGAAGCGACTCGCAAGTTGAAGGTCATGAGTTCGACACCTGACCGCACTATGTCTTCGGCCTTCTCATTGTACCCAAAAAAGAAAGGTCGGGCTTGATGCTAACATATCAAAGTCTCTCTTTCAATTTAAAAGAAGAGCAAAGATGTGGCTATGAGGCGTTTGTTATGGTTTTCAGGGTTTGTCCCATTGGGCATGCTTTCAAGCAGATGCCCTTGTGAATAATAAAAATAGCAGAGGCAGCATCATTTATGGAACCAAGGCCTTTCATGTGACACGGACACGCCAGGGCCTAGCACACCATCGACATAGTGATGTGGATCTGACTCACGTATACTGTTACTTTACTAATTTTTACTAATTTTATTAATTGATGTTGTTAGTGATGTAAACATGTTAGATGTTGAGACATTAACAAAAATACTTAATCTAGAATAATTAAATAGTTCGCGTCCACTTGTCCGGCTCTCTAATAATTCACACAACTTGCACCACTCAGTTTCCTGTCCTTCCTTCTCCTTGCCCTTCATATACACAAACACACACATGTGTGTATGTGTGTGCGTGCATGTGAGAGAGGCTCAAATCGAGATGATTTGTTTAAAATATCCCAACTTAAATTGCCAAAATAGCATATGGTATATTCAAAATAGACCACTGTTCTCATTACGAGGAAAAACTCCAGATTGTATTATGAGTTTTACATTTTAACCTGTTTTCTATATCTTTATCTAGACATGGCCGGTTTGGGACCAGCTTCGCGGTTCGACTTGGAATTGAACCGGTTCACAAACTGGAACTGTCGATTCTTGTTCCGTAATCATAACTGGACCAGGACATGTTCGGGTTTGGTTACGGTTTGTTTATTTGAAAAGTCAACCCGGAACCACAGTAAAAACTGGCGGTTTGGATTCTGGTTTGAACCGTCGGGTCCGTTTCGAATCAAACCGCTAGTTACGGGCCCGGTTTCGAATCAAACTGCTGGTTACGGGTCTGGTTTTGAAGTAAACCACCGATTAGGAGTCCAGTTCTAAATCAAGCATCTAGTTTCGGGTCCGATTTTGAATAGAGCCACCGGTTCTGAGTTCAATTCTGAACTGAACTGCCCATTTTGGGTGCGGTTAGGAATCAAACAGTCATTTTGGCTCTAGAACTGCCCTGAAACCGGATTTGAAACCACTCAGAACTGGAACCATCCGTTAGACGATTCAGTTACGGTTTCTGGTTCCGATTTACCCATAACGATGCATGTCTATCTTTACCACAACAGGAATAAGCCTTTTCTCATTCTAGACAAAATCAACTACATCT
This sequence comes from Brasenia schreberi, assembly GCA_036023115.1. NCBI lineage: Eukaryota > Viridiplantae > Streptophyta > Magnoliopsida > Nymphaeales > Cabombaceae > Brasenia > Brasenia schreberi. Next base: position 9,402,859 of record JAYKKT010000057.1, on the reverse strand, counting down.
ATTCTTGTTGTTTACATGAGTTCCATTCAGTGCCATGTTAACAGTTAATTCAATATAACCTAAATTATTCTTTAGTTTTCTTTCAAATGATCTTTGTCTTTTTCTTTTAATATTTTGACCATCTAATTTTATTAGAGCTTTCTTTGGTCACCGTTCTAATTGTACAAATTATCTTAAATGATTTTTCTTCATTTTATCATTATGGGTATCACTCCCAATTTGTTTGTGGATCTTGTACTTCAATCTAATATTTCTTCTATTTTGATATTAATCCTGCTATCTAATTTCTCATGCCTTCAATGGAGCTCTGTAACCTCTCCAAATATTTAAACCACCTTAAATATATCTATTTTCTATTTTGTCACCCAATTTTTTTTCTAATAAGATCGAGTAAATTGCATATGTCAACAATATCATACTATTGTTTGCCTTTGTTTTCACGTTCCTATCTTTCCTGGGCCACACAAACTGCTAGGCTCCAACAAGTAAAAGCTTATATACTTATCTCCACTTGTGTCATTTCAAGAAAAAGTGGATTTCATTCTTTTGTTTCCATTAGTGTCATTATCTTGTTCACTATTAGAGATAGATGCACATCAACACCTTTGCTTTAGAGATATTAAAAGGAATCACTGTATATAATCTTCCATGTTTTAATCATCTCACCTTTAAGATAATGAGATTAGATGTGTAAAACAAGCCAAACTCGGATTCTTCGTGTCTCATCGATCCTGTCAGCTGCCGGTTTAGCTCGCGGTGTGTCCGGTCCGACAAGCGAAACTAGCAAGTTTGTGTCTCAGGCAAGCTGAACCAAAGCAATGTGAGTGTGCTTGTCAGTACCGGATCCACACACAACTAAATGAGGGCCGTTGTTGAATGCCCACATTATGATACAGACCAACCCGACTTTTTGCCTCAGCAATTTGGATGGACATGAAAATGGACTTTTGGGTTGTTTTTGTGTTGGGTTTTGATGTCATGTTTAAAATTGATACCAAGACCCAAGCTGTGATCTGTAATTGCCTGCTCAACGTTGTCTCGTTTGCAGAAATAGTATTAAAAATGATTTTAAACCTCCAAACACGAAACCCTCCAGAGCTCCCTTTTGGGTATTTATTCTCGTCCAAAAAGGGTTGTTCTTTAATTGCAATCTCATCACAAGCCAAGTTGGGTCTGATGTGACCAGCAAACTGTGTCCACGATGTTGCTCTCTTTTTTAGATCTTTCTCGTGGGTCATCACTCACCTCATTAAGTTTCTGACTTATCTTGCATTAAAAAGTGGATTCTAAAGCATCCGATAGCAACTTTAGCATTTGTCTATGATGCATGCATGCTCCATTATTGGCTCTTTCTTGGTGTATCTCAATGATAAGCAGTAAATGGTCATTAATGGCTACTGCTCTCTTTGAATTGCAAAAGAAAAGCAGGTTTTTTAGGTGGTAATCACAAACTTTGCTCATACAAAGAGCCTTTCAGGCTTTAGATGACAAAGGAATCATGATACAGACCATCCTTCAGTGATAATCCACTTGGGGAGCTTCCTTGTCTCGAGATTCTTACCAGTGGTTAAACTTTTTACTGAGTCATTAGAATAGTGTCTGAGTTTAAATGAGCGAGTTCCTTTGAACTTTGTGAAGGCAGTTCTTGTCTGAATCAAGAACTGCACAAAATGTAGTGGTGAGACATGGCATGGTTAGTGAAAGATGTGTTTTTATCGGAAAGATCCTTATGGTCCTGCACTTAGAGGATCCTCGCCGTTGAGAGAAAGCACAGCAGCAGCCATTCTAGTAATATGAACCTTTAAGGAAAAGGATGATATATGCCAAACGTTACGCCAAATATGAAGTGCTTGGATATGATATGCTTAGAAAGCTCCCCATAAAAGGTAGAAAAACTATATGAAAATATGCTTTTTAAAGGGAAATCTAGTAGTTTTATTCATGAAAAACATTAATTAATTGACTATTACCATTTACCAATTGAGTTTACTCTTCACAAGAGTAAAGAAAAATAGTTTGTTGCACTCAGAGCGTCAGCTCAACTGACAGAGTACTGTGATGCCTTTGGTGTAGGTGCAGGGTTCAACTCCCTGGAGTGCATGTGTGTTCGAGTCGGCTACATCTTACATGGATTCTTAGTCATCACTGTGCTATATTTAGTCACATCATCTAAAAGTTTGTGCACAGCCACAACACACACATGTGTGCGCGCGCACCATCAACGATCTCTATCTTCAGTTTGCTAGGATGTCCCGTCAACCCCCCTCTCTCTCTCTCTCAATATAATATACACTTACACATGTTGATTGTTCAACTATATTTGTTTAAGCAGCTTAATAAGGGTATCAAACATAAATGGTTTGCATGATTCCCGAATTTCACCTTTAGAAAAGCTCACCACGTTTGAGCTACTTGGTTCAAGGTCCATTACTTAATACAACCATGTTCAATTCACTAACTTTATCAAAATAATCTAGCAAAGCATTTTCCTTTACAAGTTATTACACAAACTAGAATAATCCTCATTTTCTCGTGTGTGTTACAGAGACCAGAGCTCGATAAAACTCAACTGGATTTACCATCGACTCTAAAACTTCCAGCGGTGCTTTGCTCTTAAGGATAAAAACAGTCTTCTTCTTGGGATGGCATAGAAACTCGTCAATGTATGTCAACTTAATGCACTTCATTCTATAGTTTTTAGTCCCGATTTTGATCTTAAGACTTGTTTTATTTTCTTTTCCAAGAATTTTAAATTGAAGGTCAAGAGTTTGATACATGGGGAGGGGGCAACTAATACAGTGTCTAACCTCAGCTTGTCCATCCAAAAAAAGAAAGTTGACATATAATTCTAAAACACCCATACATGTCAACTCTCAATGAGTCGTTTTCTTTTAAAGTATTTATGGCTCTTGGTCTATTAAGATTTCCAAACTAATATTTACAAAACTTTATATATATATGCTTCCTACAAGGGAACCAGTCTTCCCTTGCTCACGTGAGGCCTATCATGTTATTTAGTAAATTAAATAGTAGAGGTCGGCACTGCAGGCCTCTTTAGATTTTGAAAGACACTTAAATGACACCTGATCGTGCATAGCATTAAATCATAATTTGGCAGAGATTTGAAGTGTGGGCGGGTAATCTTCTATTTCTTTTATAGAAAATAAAACAGAAACAAAAAAGAAAAGAACCTCTTTATACCCTAAAATAAGGTGAAGAAGCCGAGCCGAGCTAGGCTTGGCTGTAGCTCATCCCATTATATTGTTGCTTGTTTGTAGCTTGTTTTATTTGCTGGTTTAGCATGAGCTGAAAGAATTGCTTGTTTTATTTTCTGTCATAAAGTTATTTGTAATTTTATTTGCTGAAAAAATTGATGGAGATGTTACGCATAGAATTAATGTTGGTTGGTTAAAATAGAGAGGAGCATCATGTATTCTTTGTGATAAGAAGATACCATTAAAGTTAAAAGGTAAATATTATAGAGCAGCAATTAGGCCTGCCATGTTTTATAGTTCAGAGTGTTGGGCAGTTAATCATCAACATGTACAAAAGATGTCGGTGACAGAAATGAAGATGTTGAGATGGATAAGTGGTCATACAAGAAAAGATCATATACATAATGAGGTTATTAGAAACAAATTAGGAGTGGCACCAATAGAGGATAAAATGAGATAATATCGTTTAAGATGGTTTGGACATATAGAAAGAAGATCAAATGAAGAACCTTTAAGAAGGTATGAAAAACTAAATTTGGAAAGTATTAAAAGAGCTAGAGGACGACCACAAAAGTGTTGGAAAGAAACAATAAATAATGATCTAGCTTATTGTGAGTTAACTGCTAACATGGCACACGATAGGGATATGTGGAAACAAAGAATCCATGTAGCCGACCCCGTCTAGTATGGGAAAAGGCTTAGATTTTGTTGTTGTTGTTGTTTAGCATGAGATGAGCTCATAAGAAGACTAACAACAGATGGGATATCCACAAAAGCTTGTTCATTAATTAAATTTAAAAGAGATTGTTTTTTATACAATTTGAAAATGTTGAAACTTTTGTACATGAGGTTGGTTATATGGATTCTTTTTTTCATAGAACTCAATCATGTGTCATGCTATCAGTTAAAGCAACATATCATTATTTATTGTTTCCTTCCAATACTTTTGTAGTCTTTCTCTTCTTCTTTCATAATTTGGTTTCTCATACCTTTTTATGAGAGCTTTCTTTCTTTATTTTTTATGTATCTAATATATCTTAAATGATTTCTCCTTATTTTATCATCTATTGGTGTCACTCCTAATTTGTTTATAATAACTTAATTATATATGTGGTTTTTCCTTGTATAACTACTCATCTATTTCAACATCTTTATTTATGTCACAAGCAAAGTATATTTATAATTTTCATCAGACTAAATAAAGCTTAAGTATTGAACTCATAAAGAAAAAAATTGAAATATCGCTCTTGGTATGTTATAGAACAATTTTTATTTAAATAACTTTTAATTTGGATAAAAGGTTACAAAACAATTTTTATTGTTAGTTAATAAACTCATAGAGAGCAAATTGAAAGAAAAACTGGGTACATCAAAGACCGAGGATATGATACGGAACATGAATTAAACTTGTTAAGGGTGCATCTAAAAAAATGTAAAATCCTATTTTATCTTTTGTTTTTAAAGATCAATGCGTTGCTAAATGACTGAATATTTTTTTATCTTTAATTTTTTACTCAAAATGGGTTCTATTCCAGTTTTTACTTTTAATTAGCTTGTAGAATTGTACGGTAAAGGGAAAGAATGCTTCCTCTTCACACAAAAGGTCACATCGATATCGCCCGATCTTCTGTGACGCTTAAAAGTCGCAAATTGTTGCTTTTGAAGCCATAAAAGCGACCGTAAAAAGACTACGATTCCACGTTATCAATCTTCCAATAACCAACAATTTTTTCCCGACGAACCAAAATTTCCTGTCTGCCGCTAACCCTCTTTAGCGGCAGTTTAAAGTTTAAATCATTCCTAAAAGTTCTTTCATCGATCGAAGCGTTATGCTTTAGACCATACATGTATATATATATATATGCTGTTGGATCTTGTCCGCTTATTATGTGCTCACTCATTCCTTTTTTGTTGCAAAAGTGTAATTTAGAAAAATCAAGATTTTTTAGATAAATGAAAAATAATATTATTACACTTATATCTCCGAAAAGCAATAATTGAATATGAGTGAATACAATCTGAGTTTAACCAAATTCATAATATATGTGCACTCCAACACCTACTCGCTTTATATGGTGCTTTTTCTATGTTTGCAATTGAAAAATCTAAATGAAAGTATAATTATTTAGTTATATATTTGATGAAATCCGTTAAGTTGGAGTCAGGAAAATATTGAAAGGACAATTTTCAACGTGTTCAATCTACATGTAACGTTTTGTCGTGCATATACTTGATAGAGGTGTGCATAACCCCGATTACCTTTGACAAAAAAAAGAAGTGACTTCAACTTAAAGATGCTTTTGAGTCTGTTCATAGTGAAAAGAGTTATGACTCCTTGTCGAGGCTATTATTTAAAAAAAAAAATTATTACAAGAAGATGGTAAATTCTAACACACATACACACCCATGCATGCACCTCTTGAGAGTCGAACTCCCCACCACCAGCATCAGCGCCAAGGCACGCTACCGTTGAGTTAACGCTCTGGGTGCGGGCTATCTATTTTTAGATGCAACATGTGTGTGGAAGCATGCCTAGCTTGACAAGCACCAGACAATGTTGAGAAAAGAGACATAAAATGTCCACAACTATGTGGTTGGTATTGAATAAATAAATATTCATGGCTTTCACGATCAGCACAAAGCATCAAATCCAAAACCGAAACCAAGCTTTTATTTCACACTAACTGGGGCCGGGTATGAGCATCAGATCCAAATGCCCATTAAGTGGCGTATGCTTTTTATGGGCCACAAAGATGCCAACTTTTGAGCAACTCCTTAAAGAAGAAACCAAAAGAGTAATATTTACAGTTTTAGCTAGCTACTATCTTGAAAAGGTCCTGAACTTTCTGGAAAGGACATTTCAGATCATAAACCTTTTATCAAAACTGCCGTATAGGAAACCTCAGCTCCTCTTCTTATAAGGCAAATTGGCAAAAGCATGATTTGAGACTAGATTAAATGGAGAATATTATTTAGAGATATTCACCACTTTTTGAAAAATGGCATTTCATGTCAACTCTTTAATTGAGAAGTTGAGTTTTTAAATGTTAAAAACAGGGATATTTATGAGAAGTTTTGTAGAAAGTATTCCCCACGTGCGTCCTTCTTCCTTCAACACCATTATTATATATAGACATGTCCAGTTTGGAAGTGGCTTCAATCGGAACTGAATCAGGCTAGGAACTAACCAAAAGCATACTCATAACCGGGGATCACCCAATTTGGTTTTAGTTCCACCTTCTATAGAACTGTAACCAAAACCAACAATTGGTTTTGAACAATAACAACAACAACTAAGCCTTTTTCCATACTAGACGGGATCGGCTACAAAGATTCTATGTTTCCACATAGCCCTATCATGTGCCATGTTAGCAGTTAACTCACAATAAACTAGATCATTCTTTATTGTTTCTTTCCAACACTTTTGTGGTCGTCCTCTACATCTTTTAATATTTTCAAAATCTAGTTTTTCATACATTCTTAAAGGTTCTTCTTTTTTATCTTCTTTCTATATGTTCAAACCACCTTAAATGATATTCTCTTATTTTATCCTCTATTGGTGATACTCCTAATTTATTTCTAATAACCTCATTATGTATACGGTCTTTTCTTATATGACTACTCATCCATCTCAACATCTTCATTTTTGTCAAAGACATCTTTTGTACATCTTGTTGATTAACTGCCCAACACTTAGAACTATAAAACATGGCAAGTCTAATTGCTGCTCTATAATATTTACCTTTAACTTTAATGGTATCTTCTTATCACAAAGAATACTTGATGCTCCTCTTCATTTTAACCAATCAGCATTAATTCTATGCGTAACATCTCAATCAATTCTTCCATCACTTTGAAAAATTGACCCTAGTGATTTAAAACTTTTCTTTTGGGAATGCTAAAACAATCTGTTTTATATTTGTAAATTTTCTATTTCAAAATTTTAATGGTTTTTTTCAGTTTTGAGTGGTTTAGGACTCAAATGGAAACAAGAACATCCTTGACTCGGTTTGCTTGTAGTTCCTTGTTCAAGGAAAGCAAGAACTAATCATGTCTAGCTATATAGGAAATGGATTATCTCCTAATGTTCTAAGCCTGACTCATGCATTACCTGAATTCACCAACCCAATCCGTTGGACCGTTTATGAGCTTAGGATATGATGATTGGTGATCAAGGTGCCAAACGACTCCGTCGGTAAAAGCTCTTGGTGGTCACCAACCTGTTATTCCGACCAGCCTTTGATGCACTCAGTGAGCCCCTTCTAGAGAGACTCTCGAATCACTACGGCCGACTTTCGTCTCTCTTCGGCCAATTGTTCTCACAATTGGGATCGTTATGTCAAACGAGCTAAATAGATATGCTTGAGCCTTCCTTAGTACACCTCCCTTGTTCTTCAAAAGGAATCTCACCATTGTCGATCATTTGGGTCCCAAATAAAGCTGAGTTGAGCCCACAGTGTGAGAGAAGGTTTGGTTTTGGTTTCGTTAAATAAATGGGTGAGCACTCTCTTCCGAATAAAGAACCGTTTGGGAAACTATTGTGGAATGGGTAAATTTTCACGTCACTATTTTAGAATATTGAATACGTAACACCTTTGTCGTTTCCGCAAGCAAAGATATTTTAGGAGAATTTTTGTTTTGCTGCCTTTGACGTGTCAATATCACCAAAAGATGCCTTGAAAAATGAAGGCCTTCCTTTTCCACTTGCAGCAAAAGGAGCGGTCAATGCGTGCAAGCGCATTAATTTGATCATCCACCTAACGACCCGGTACATGTTGAAAAGCTTAGCATACATAAATGTATAACTTATATTAATGTACTTTTTATGACAAATTAATAAACATATAATTTATAAGGATCGATATTATTTAATACATGAAATACGATGAGAGATAAGCACATTAATCATCACCGTCCGAATGATCATACATATAGTGGCAACGATCAAGAATGCATAGTATGGAAAGTTGTCTAACTGCTCCTTGTCTCTCTCTCATATATATATATATATATGAGAGAGAGAAAGAGAGAGAGAGAGAGATTGGGGTCTTTTAGCAGCTTTCTTATGGTTCAATCATATTAGATGCTTCTTCACCCTTGTCCCATTATTCTCACATATTTGGAAATGAATGGTGTAAGTGATAACAGTCATCGACTCTTGAAGCAAGGCAAGAGCCAACAAGAAACCTGACCGTCCATTGCCTCTATTCCTTTCTCTCCTTTTCGTAGAAAGCCCCCCACAGCTTAGCTCGGTCCCATTTGCCAAAAAGTTCTCAATTTGACCATTCTCTATCAAGGATGTTGACCCTTCAACCCACTTTTGCCAAAAAGTTCTCAATTTGACCATTCTTTGGGTGTTGTTTTTTATTATGAGATATTATAAGTATTTTCTATTTACAACCTACATTGATTTCAAAATTCTTGAACTGAAATGAGGCATCAATTGCTCCTTGGACTGAAATGAGAACCGGGGACTTTTGGGGTGTTTGATTACAAGGCTGGGAACTATGGAGCTGGTGTAATCAAACGCGGGCCTTGATGTGCAGTGAAAAGCGCGGCACTGCTTTTACTCAATTACAAGGCCCATCTGTGGCCCACCCCCAAAGGGTGAGCCTAGAACTGGAACTGGAGTCCCAGCTCCATAGCCCTTCCCTTGCAATCAATCTCCCCTTTGTGGTTCACTTCCAGCTCTGAGGGAAGCGAATCGAAGTAGGTCCAGAACCAAAACTAACAGTTTCAGAGTCATTTTTTTGGTTTCCCTTTTAAACTCTTGCTTTTGTTTCATGAAATTTTCAATGAAACTAGAAGGAAATCAGAATATGAACTGTCCTCAAACCAGACCTAAAATTGCAAAAACCGGAGCTAGACCATGATTCATGAGGAGCCCAGTTCGGTACCAATTCAAAGTTATGGTAGAACCACAATCACTGGTTTGGAACCGGCAGTTCTACTTTACCCAGAACCGGCCAAGTCTACCAATAAGTGGAGCATCAAGAGTTTGATTCCCATGAGTTCTACTCTTTTTAAACTGACATAGGCCCTTAATACGAGGGTCCTAAGCTACATGTTTTGCGATAGGCCCTTAGATGATGGTCCTAATCTCAAAGCTAGATTAATATTCTAATATGGGATGTAGACTCTTATTAGGAAAATAATTAATAATAAGGCACTCTAACATATTTAATATTGAATCCATTCATAGGTATTATCTCATTTGGGAGTGTAAGCACCAATCGTCATTAAGTCTTAATGTGATTCTACATAGATTTAGTTGTTCAAGATCCCAAATGGGAAGGCTAGCCAATAGCCATGATCAGCTCATGTGTTTTGGTGATACCAAAAGCTTAAGCACTCAGCAACTGACAGTAAAGCTATTTCCCTAGCTTAAAGTCTCATAATATGGTCTTTATTAGTTAAACATGTTGCCAATTGAAATCTTAATCACAGTTTACCATGCTTATAATAAATGTTAAAAGGAGAGATTTAAATACATGGGAATCGCGGATCTTTAGATGTTGGTGCTTTGTTCTCTTGCCACTTGAAGGTTATCTTAATACCAATGTAAATACTGAGGGCTGGTAAACGAACCGTGCTGCTCGTAGATCAGCTTGGTATGGCTCCTTCCAAGCTTGTCCAGGTTCTGCTCATGATCTTCATCAACAAAGTGGATTAAGCATGATCAATATTTGGATTCAACTTGGCCTGTGAAGCTTGTCAAAGGGTCTAATAGTTCAACAAAGTGGATTAAGCATGAGCCAAGAAAAATACAAAGACAAGTTAAACGTTCGAGTTTGAACCCGGGTCCTTTGTAAAGGATCACGAGGACATGAATTGTTCATAAATTTATGATTACAAGATAATTTGTATAGAAAATGAGCCCAACATAAGTAGCCCAATGTTTGTTTGGCTCGTTTACCAGCCCTATGTATACATAAGGATTAGGAAAATTCAGAAACCAAACCCGAACCAAAACCAAGCATTATTATACACTAAATGAAATTCTATGGTCATGTATTCTATCTAGTGTTGTATTGGTATGTCTTACCTAAAAGGACCCCAAGTAATCAATCCGGTTCGAGTTGGGTCAGCCCATTATGGGGGTAAAACTCTCCTAACGCTGGTTTTCTCCATTCACAAGATTCGAACTTGACAGGTTGGCTGAGGGAAAGAAGCACCAAACCACTCGAACCAATTGGCATCGTATTGGCATTCAAATCCAAATGAAAACTAGATAACAATTCCCTTTGTCTCTTCCAATGTGTTGAGCAGGTACTTGTATATTTATCACCAATTTTTCATCTAATTTCAAATGCTTAACACCTTTTCTGAAAGTGATTTACATTTTGTATATTTAAAACTCTGAAAGTGATTATACAAATTTACAAAAGTGCAAGCAAACAGGTGGGTTTAAAAAACTCTGTAACAGGTGTAATTATCATCTTAAAGGACCTCGAACTTTAATTAATTTAGTTTGTCATTGTCTTACTCTAAAAAAATAACAATAAAATGTCAAAACTATTTATTAATAACTTATTTTAATAAGATATTCCCTCAGTGGATCACCATCATCTCTAAGCATGGCTGCAAAAAGAAAAGTGTGATCTTAAAAGGACGTCCGGTGCTCTACCAAAAGCACGTCTCTCTCTTGGACCCCCACCGAAAAGTAAATATCATAAAAGTACTGCTGCGAAAAGAAAATAAGAGACCAGCTCTCACATTCCAGACTCTACGAAGAAAGTCTACCCTCGTGGAGAGCGATTGAGTTACATTCGACTCTCATCATTGCTTTTAAAACAAACAGAGTATTCGACTCTCATAATTGTTTTCATAGGGTTCAAAACTGTGCCATTTTAACACTAAACATTTTACACTGTTATTTTAAATATTTTTGTGGTCTTGGTTATTTATTTTAATATATTTATCATTTAATGTTTTATAATATTTATTTATTTATTTTACTGTTTTTATATATGTTCAAACCATCTTAATGTCAATCTTAATTTATCTCAACGATTTTCTCCGCTTCTCTTTTCTAGTTTTTACACAAATTTGGGGCACCCTGCATTTATCAAATCAAGTGCTGCCTCGTACTGTTAGCATCCTGTGGAGAGAGAGAGTCATGGTGGATTTTTCTCAGTGGGAGGACGCATGCCAAGTCGTCTATCCGTTGAGAAGCATCACCACATAAGCGTTCCTCCCCAACGATCGCTCTTCTTCTTCTCGTTCTTCTTCGGTCGCCTCCCTCGATGCGAAAGTCCCCCCACTACCTTTTTCCTCTCTGACATACACAAAACTCATTAATTCAAGAGCAGCAAGCTAGAAGTGACCAAATTTTACGTTTTCTTTGTACTTTTCTCCCAAATCCGTCGATACCAACATCACCAACAACCACAAAATTCAATTTTTGTTCGTGTTTAAAGAGATTGGCCTTGTGGCTGGTCGGTTGTTTGATGTGGGTAGAGGATGCCGACACCATTAAGCAGCGTCCAGCAGTGTCTCACCCTCGAATCGTCGAAGGTCTTAAATGACGCTGTCGCCGTCGCCCGGCGCCGGAACCACGCGCAGACGACCTCCCTTCACGTCGTGTCGGCCCTGCTCGCTCTTCCTTCCTCCGGATTCCGTGAAGCCTGCGTTCGCTCCCGCTTCATCTATTCCTCTAATCGCCTGCACTCTCGTGCCCTTGAGCTCTCCTTCGGCGTCGCGCTCGATCGCCTCCCTTCTTCTCACTGCGACGATCCCCCCATTTCGAATTCTCTCATGGCTGCCGTCAAGCGCGCACAGGCCATCCAGAGACGATTCTCGGCCGACGTCGCCGCCGCTACGGCCGCTGTCGCTGCCGTGCAGACGTACCAGCAGCCGCTATCGTCTGTGAAGGTGGAATTGCAGCAACTCATTCTCTCGATCCTCGACGATCCGATTGTCAGCCGAGTGATGGCCGACGCCGGATTCCAGAGCAACGACGTCAAGCTCGCCATCGAGCGCCCGCACCCTCCTACGCGTTTCTTCCACCGTCCACCCCTCTTCCTCTGCAACCTGCCGGAACTCGGGCCAGTTGTGGCATCGGCAGGGGACCGGTTCGGCCATTGCTCCGGCAAACTTACCGACGTTCTCATGGCCGAGAAGAAGAGGAATCCGCTCTTGCTTAGCATGGTGAGCGGCGCCGGCGATGGATTGGTACGCGAGTTCGTGGCCGCTGTTGAAAAGGGAGGCGTTGGCGAGGGGATTAACGGCACGAAAGTTGCGAATTTGGAGAAAGATTTGATGGGTAGGGACGCGGAATCTGTGAAAATGGAGCTTAGGGAGATTGAGGACATGTTAGAGGGCTGCACAGGACCAGGCGTTTTGTTGAATTTGGGAGATTTGAAATCTCTCGTGGATGCTGCTGCTTTCGGGTCGTCGTCTTCGTTTGTGATTTTCGTGGTTTCTGAGATTGCTCGGTTGATGGGTGCTCACCGATCATCGTCGAAACGGCTGTGGTTGATCGCTACGGCGACGTACGAGATCTTTATGCAATGCCAGACATGCTATCCTTCTATGGAGGACGATTGGGATCTGTACCCGCTCCCAATTAGCTCTCTGAGACCGCCGCCGAGATTGTTTCCCAAGTCCAGGTAATAATCTGCTTGTTTTTCCTTTTCAATTCATAACGTTAATTCAGTAGCAAGATCGATGTCTTTGTGCTTAATTCAGTATTTCAGGATCGAAGTTTCCAATGTTCTCTCTTTCGATTGTATGTTTACTTCGGTGCTTTAGGATCGATGTCTCCATGGTTTTCTCCGACTGTGTTTAATCAATTTGCAGGACAGACATGTCTATGCTTATGAGTTCATCTAATCCCCTACGGTTTTAGGATTTCGTTGGCTGTTTGGCTCCAATAAATCCTGGTGTCCCACAACAGAGGAATTCTTGTTCTTTCGCTTGGGCCTCAATGGTTGTGGTCAAGTTTCTAGGGTTCATGGACCAAGAACCTTGTGGCATACGACTCCTTTTTCCTTTGCTAAATTTTTGGAGAAAAGGGAAACTGTGCAGTATAAAGAGAGGTTAAATGGTAAACATGGTCAATACAACAACTAAGCCTTTTCCCATACTAGGTGGGGTCAGCTACATGGATTTTTTGTTTTCACAGCCTCATCATGTGCCATGCTAGAAGTTAACTCAATATAAACTAGATCATTCTTAATAGTTTCTTTCCAACACTTTTGTGATCGTCCTCTTCCTCTTTTAACATTTTCACAATCTATTTTTTCATATATTCTTACAGGAGTGTCCTTTGGTCAATATTTATCTTATCAATAACGCACTATAGCAGTCGCTACAATGCATTATAGCATTATAGCACTATAGTGTGGTAGCTATAGTGGGCGTCCCTCCACGGTACTGTTAGCATACATAAGCTATTTGGGTCCAAATAGGTTAAAATAGATGAATGTCTCGTCTTCTTGCACGTCTGTTGCATATGCTCTTTCCGCCACCACCAAGTAGTAACCACCGACGACCACCGCCTCCATTGTCTTCCTTTGTCGTAGGTAAGCTCTCTCTTCCTTTCTCTCTCTTTCTCCACCTCCGCCGCCTTCTCTCTCTCGTGGATTCTCTCTTTCTCTCTTTCTCTCTTTCTTCACCTCAGACGTCTTCTCTCTCTTCCCTCTCTTTCTTTGCCTTCCTCCGCCGTAGGTACGCTCTCTCTCTCTCTTTCTCTATTCTCTCTCTTTCTCCGGCTCCGTCTTTTGCCACAAGTAAGAATTGCGATTTCAAGATGGAGTGTTACATCTTTAAGAGGAGACCTAATAGTATCCTTCTTTCTTCGTTCCTGTAGATCTTATAGTCTTCTTCGCATTGTTGTTTCTAAACGTTGTTTCCTTTCCACGGATTTCATTTATCTTGTCCATGAATCGATCCTATGATACTGATTTTTATGTTATGTAGCTCAGTTTTCTTTTGAACATTTGCATTCATAGGTTTTAAGTAAGTGTGATGTTTGTGTTCAGTGATTTGCATTCATAGGTTTAAACATGTTTCATTAGAATATATGTCGGATTGCAATTAGTGCGACCCTGGAATTGGGTATGTCAACTTTTTTCGCCTTGGTTGCTATATGAATTCGACTTGAATTTTTAGGTACTTATTTGTGTAATGGTACCTAAAAATGTTTTTTGCGGTACAGCCAATAAGAAGGCATGGGCCACATTTTTCTATGCAAGTCTCGTTTTCTTTATGTGAATGTAATTGTGTCCATGTGAAGTTCCAAGTGTTATCGGTATGATTGTATTATTACAACTAAAGTTGTTTTGAAGAACCATTCTATTGCTCGTTCTCAACATGGATGTTATATCTAGTATGCCTTGCTCATAGTGTTCTCTTAGTCTACGCATGTTTCATGGCAAAATGAGCTTGGTTCGTATGATCTTCATAGGCAATGACCATATATAAAACGTCACATGCACAAATCTACAATTTGTCTATGTTTGTGTGTGAATGTATGCATGTGTGAGAGAGAGTCTAGTTCAGCTTAAGAGAACGGAGCTTGAAGAGACTATGGTTTGCATTTTAACCAGTTGGCCTTATACTTGCATTCTTACCTTAAGTTGTGCTTCAACAGCCTCCTGTTCTGCCTTCTGTCATCTGTGTAACTCCTTGAAATATCTGCACTTACTAATATGTAAAACATCACTGATTAGGAGAAATGTGTTTAGGAGTAGCACATAGTCTCCTGGTTTATCCCATTTTTCTTGCTAACTGAGTATTTATTCTGATTTTTTTATAGTCAGTATGGAATCATCAGCAAGTGCAGCTACTTGCATTCATTAACATTGACATGGATGAAACGTTTAGCTTTATGATTTCCCTAGATTTTATGTTAGTTATGTTTTGGACTTCTTATTTGTTAAGATCTGTAACTTAGTTGTTATATTTGATGCATGCTAAAGCTGGTACTCCAAAAGTATTATAAATATTTTGGTCAATTGGTATATTCGTCCACTACTCCACCCTAACATTATTCTATTCTTTTTGCAGGTAAGTATAATTTGTTCCACTTCTCAACTTAGATAGGAGTCATGAACCATATTCATCATACTTGAGCAGATAAGTAATTATATATTTGTTTCTTTTAATTTTTTTTGCTTAATGCTTAGAATAACTTTGTTATGTTTATGTTTTTTAATTTAATGTTAACAATTTAATATGCATGTGTCAAATGAAATTTATTGTTTGTTTCCCTAAGTTATAAGTAGAATTTGTTTATTTAGTTTGATTCATATTTATGAAAGAAATGGTTGTGTTTCTTGATATTTCTTAGAAATTAGAGAATTTATTATATATAATTTTTTAATCATAATAAAAGTATTACTAAATCCGTTATATCTCCACTACCGCTATATGAGGGTCGACCACCAACAACCCGCTAACCGCTATTGATAACGTAGGTCAATAACAAAACAACAACAACAACTAAGCCTTTTCCCATACCAGACGGGGTCAGCTACATGGATTCTTTGTTTCCACAGAGCCCTATCATGTGCTATGTTAGAAGTTAACTCACAATAAGCTAGATCATTTGATAACATAGGTCAATATACCCCTAAAATTGTCTTCAAATGAAAAGAAGGGGCACTCTTAACTGTCTGGTTGTGGTCTTGAAATTGGTATAGACTTCAAATTAAAGGAAAAATAAAAGGATCTCCAGCATAAAAAGAGGAAATGGTAAAACTTGTGAAAAATATCCAGAAATGATCTCGAAATTGGGAAGAAGGGTGCACCTTTACAGTATAGACTTGAGATTCGTATTGACTGCAAGTTATCAGATCAATATATGCTTCTTCTTTCTAATATGCTGCAAACCATCATCCTTTTCCATTTCTTATTTCTTTCTTTATACGCACATGAAAGAAATTCTACCTAGCCAATCAATCTTTGTAAGTAATTGACTGAGTTTGATCTGAAACTGTCAAACTAACCTCTTACTTGGCTTGTTCTTCGTCAAGCATTAGTACATGGAGAGATAACCAATTAGAAGCTGACCTCTTGTCGGACTCAGTTCTTGCAATACCAATAATACTCCATCTGAGATTTTTTCATGCCAGGGTTCCTCCGTGATCTTTACAACCTTGACTTCTGTTCGCTCTTTCATAGGCAGATTCAAGTTGTCTAACGAAAGGTTGATGCTGTCAACAATCTTTTGTTGCAAATCTTGTCAGTTAAAACACAGCAATATTGATATTTGTCAGGGTTCAGAACTTCCGTTATGGAAAAAAGGAGAAATGTATTTAGATAATATTTGAGTTCTTGGCATAACCATCCCTACGTCATAGTGTTATTACTCCTGATCTTTATTTATCAAATTTTTTATCAAATAATTGAAAAACACTGAGTATTGTATTTGTTTCGAATAATTCCACAGCTTCAGGTTAAATTCAATTAGAATAAGTCCTCTTAGTTGTTGATCTGAATTTTATGTCATGCTTGGTACAAATCGGTTGCACTTCATGAATGGAAAACACCCGTTGTGAAGGCTTCTTGCATCTTTCTGTGCTGTTTACCATATTCTTGTTTGATTGCCCTTTTGTCGTTCCTTTACATAAGCTTCTAAAACGTTGTCTTCTCATGGTTTAATTACAGCTTGATGGAATCATTTGTGCCTTTCGGTGGATTATTTGCGAATGCTGCTGAACTGAAGGCTCCATATGCATCCACTTATGAGCCAGCAATCTATCAACGTGACAAGTATGAAGCTGTTACTGGTTCCAATAAAACTGCAGCACCAAGAGCTGAGCCTGACAGCTTGCCTTCCTGGTTGCAAGGAGCGAACACTGCATACCCCATCATGGCTTCAGGATCAGCACTGGTGTGTACTACTGCTAAATTATAGTGTATATGCTAATATGTTCTCCAAAACCGCAGTTTGACATTATTTCCTGTACGATTTATGGGAAGTACATGCAAATTTCTGATTTGTTGACCAACCTTGCAAATGCTTTCAAGTTTTGAAGTGAAATGCCAATTCTCTGGCTGGCTTGTCCTTTAATTGGTATCTGTTGCTTATCCTATGCTTTAGTTATGGAAGTCAAAAGCAAAGATTATGGTCTTGTGCCTCCTGGTTGTGTATATAAAAGTCTTTTTCTCTCTCCAGTGCAGGCCAAAGAAGATAATGTTGTATTGAATCCGGAACTTGATGGCTTACCAAAGAAACAAACTGATGCACGTCAACAGATTCAGAATAACTCTCCCGTGCACAAGTTGGATACTGACAGAAGAGCGTCATGTCTCGACTTTGGGTTTCTGCATGATGTGGGCAGGAAGGAAACGGCCACCACTAGGAGTCGCAGCACTGACACGGGAATTCAGAATTCTACCCAGTGGTCAAATGTTCATCTTGAAAAAGTCCCAAAGCAGAATTTTTTCCTCCCAATAGCATCTGTTAATCCTGAATCTGAAGAGAACCAGCAGCCTAAACTACACAGGTCAGATAGGAGGCTTGACCAGCTTCAGCAAAGTTGCTTATCTGGATCTAACACTGCAACTCTTAAGCATGATGCCCCACTATCCTCAAAAATACCAGTTACCACAGAATTAGCACTGGGAACGCCTTTTACTCATACAGAGGAAGAAAGTGCCGATGTGATGCATAAAGGGCATCTCAATGGTCTCTCCAATGGGATGGTGGCCAAACTTGATGGGATTGGTCAAAATCCACCTCATACAACACATGCTTCTCACTTGGGGGGTGTAGATATTACTTTCAGGGAGGTAACAGTACCTTGGAGTTCTTTACCCATCACAAAAACATCATGTGCTGTTGAACATCCTGCTGTACATGTGACTGACTTCACCAATTTACATCATCGAAAAGCTGTTGATTTGACTTCACAATTTGATCCAAGCTATTTTAAGACACTTTGGAAGGATCTTGTAGAAAAAGTTGGGCGACAGAGTGATGCAATAGCAACTGTTTGTCGTACTATTGTTAACTGTAGGGTAGGGAGGGAACAGCGTCACCGTGGTACAAACCTGAAAGGGGATATATGGCTTTGCTTTCTTGGGCAAGATCATGTTGGAAAAAAGAAGGTTGCTTCTGCTCTTGCAGATACATTATTTGGTGGTGCAAAGAACTTCATTTCAGTAAATCTAAGTTCTCAAGGTGTTGCAGCTTACTCAAATTCAATATTTGACCATCAAGATATTGATGGATATAATATAAGATTTAGAGGGAAAACAACTGTGGATTATATTGCAGAAGAAATACGCAAGAAACCGTTATCAATCATTTTCTTAGAGAATGTGGACAGGGCAGATGATCTGGTATGTAGTAGTTTATCACATGCAATCAGAACAGGAAAGTTTTCAGATTCACATGGAAGAGAAGTTAGAATCAACAATTCTATTATTGTGATGACGGCCAGAGCTGCAAAAGGTAAAGAATCTGCTTCGGATACTACGAGTACTCGACATTCTGAAGAGAGCGTTCTGAAAGCCAAGGCATGGGAAATGCAGATTTTGGTAGAGAGTGCACATGAAGATGAATCATGCAGCAAACACAATCCAGGCCTTTTTATCAAGCGCAGATGGAATGATGGCATCCAACAGGTCAATGATGGGTCATTGGAGATGAAACGATTGCATAGGTCGCCAAGCATGCCGTTCGACTTAAATGTTTCACTTGAGGAGTTAGAAGAAGAAAGCAATCAAATCGATAACAGCTACAACTCAAGTGAAACTACATCTGAGAGTGAAGAAGCATGGATTGAAGAATTTGAAGATTTAGTGGATGACATTATAGAGTTTGAGCCTTTCAACTTTGATAACCTCGCGGATGAGGTATTGAAGCAAATGACAGGAAGATTGCAGAATATCCTGGGACATGAAGCCATGCTGGAAATCGATCCTAGAGCAATGGATCAAATACTAGCTGCTGTATGGCTTTCAGATAGAAAAGGTGCATTTGATGATTGGGTTGAACATGTTCTTAGCAAAGGGCTTCTTGAAGTTCGGCAGAAGCATGGCACCACAGCTACAATGGTTGTGAAACTTGTGGCCTGCCAGAACCAGTTTCTTGAGGAGAAGACACCCGGAATCTACCTTCCTGCTAAAATTGGCGTCTACTGAGTGTTGCGATCTTGTGGGTATAATATGTCTAGAGTTGTAATATAATCATAGCTATACGATTCATCTCTTAGCTGATAATATTCTGCCAATCCCTCGATGAGCTGGGTTTCTTTATCTGGTTAAATTCAATCCTTCTATAGCTTGCTTATTAATTCAATCCTGATATAGTTTACTTATATTTACTGAACCATATCCGCTCCTGACTCTTTGCCTACTGTCCATTCAGCTCTTTTTTCTTTTAGCATTTGCCTACCCATTTGCCTGACACGTTCAACCCTTTTACCCTACTGGCCTTTTTTTTTGAAATTTCAATGTGGTTTCCATGTTCTCCTTGTTTCAGATGTTTGTGGCTCGTCGTGCATTTCAATGGCTCAGGGCTACCTTCTGATCCTCTCCTTCACCCCCTTCCTTTTAAATCCTTCTTTATATATGCATATGCTATGTCTTGTTATTGTATAATGTATCAATGTGAAACTGATACTGTACAGTGTATGCAACTTCATTTTGCAATTGTATCGTTAATAAAATGTATCTGCTTTCTGCAACATCACGCTGAGCATCTGAAACAATCTAATGGAGATTTGATGTATTTGATCTTCTAATCAATTTGAATTGTACCGTTAACAAATGATTCTGCTTTTTGCAACATTTCGATGATCTAAAAGTCCGTATCACCAACCTCAGTTAGTGTGGGATGAGACTTGGTTTTGGTTTTTCGGTTTCACCACTCGTCTTCATTTTTAAACCCTAGTGACTCAAAGATCTCACCTCCGTTAATGTGCAGATCCATCCAAACAATTTCCATACCACAAATATACAAATCAAACATTCCCACATGATTTGACAGAAACAATCTTTTGCTATGTGACAAAAATATGAAACATTAAAAGATACCTAAAATAAACCAAAAGTTTGCCAAAATGGTATTTCCTTGTCACCAACTTATGACGGAGAAACAAGGGCTTCCATTGATTCCACTAGCAAATCCATAACCAAGAATTCATGTACCTTTATCAGAAATTCTTTTTCTAAAACTCTGACAGTGGATAAGTATTCGAATAATGCACAAAGACCCGAGACAGAATCTGTGTTGCTTTAATCTTAGTGATGTTTGCTATTCTTTCCGCATGTTTTCTTTGAAAGAAGCCATTTTTCTAATTCTACTTGCCTCTCTTAAGACTGCAAGAAGGGCATTTGTATTGCTTTATGGTCTCGGCTTTGGCAGGCGTTATTTTCACACACTTGCCATGGAACCACCTCTCGCAGACATCACAACCAATCCAAAATTCGTCCCCACTGTAGTTGCCTCCGCAACTTCCACAAAGAGTCTCACTATGCTCATCATCTTCTTCATCATAGACATCTCCTTCATCTCCGATCTTTGAATTATTTTTAAGTATCCCATCACTTGAACGCTGCAGAAAGATAGGAAATCAAATATTTGGGAATCAATATGGAAGATATGACGTTTACCCTTATTACCAACCTTCATCGATGGTCTGGGTTTGCTTCCACTCTCTCCTGTTGGCTTTTCCTTTGCCAGCTTCCTTTCAGACACAACTTCGAAGACAGTTGGCAACTCATTGATCATGCTGAAAAGGTGCTTCCTATAAATATCAACATTGCATAGAAATGATTAAACAAGACAAGGCAAAGGCAAGGCCTGCCATGTGACAGACTAAACGGAAAACCCCTAGAGGTTGATTGTCCGCTTATCAACCAATAAGTAGTTGAGAAATGGGAAACTCCTAAAAGGATTATTGAAACATGACTGCACAAGAGGGACATAGTGCAGTGCTTACGGGGTTAGTTCTTTGACACTAGATCAGAAATTTTTCAATTTTCTATATCCGAGTATAGCATCTAGTAGAGGTCTGCCTAATGCCAGTTTGCATACCAAAAGGAATATAAATAAGTCATAACTGTCCCATATAACAAAAGTAAAATCCTACTAAAAGGCGTTGGAAGTCACTTCTGGCATGAGCTGAAAAGGCTACACGTTATTGAACGAGCTTACCATGAATGATAATAGTGAATTAAGGGAAACCAGATAAGTGAGGACCAATGACAAGCTTTCTTAGTTATGAGGTTAGTCTTTGACAAATCATTTAATTTTTGCTAGCGTCAAAGCACTCCCATCCAAACTAATAAGAGCTTTGCCCGCTCATTCTCCAATCTCCTGATCGCAGGCTTTGTGATCCCTAATTCCTCCTCCTCGAGAACTATAGCGGCTAGGTTCTTTGCCAGCTTCAGGTGACTGACTACTCTACCCTCTTGCTGTCATACACTGACAGAGGAGGCCAAAATACTTTATTCAAGTCGCTAACAGATCAAACCCATTGTTGTAACGTACTCCTGCATCCCCTTTCTTACAGAATACTTTACTCCAACTACATTTCACCATTATGTTCAGATGAAAATGACCGGCATAAGATGCAGTAATATTATGTCTGTGTTGATTGAACCTACTTCCATGATGACTTTCATTGTATTATATGATTTTACACAAGTTTTTTTATGACAGTTATGTCAAGTTAGATAGCTAAGACATGATTGCAGCTAGTTGTTGTGATGCAATTCATTTGTAAACTGTAATTTTGTAATTCACGTCACATGACATTTTCAAAATTAAGTAATACTATTTAGTTCTTATGTTTTAGGAAACTAACAAATCCTGGTGAAGTCATAGGATAGACCGAATATCAGGCGACTTCAGATACTAATCACTATGTATTATGAATTAACTGTAAATCCTTTATTCAACAGGAACCTTATCGCTTAGATTTCACTCTTTCAAGATATTGATCTATGCACGGCATATATGCGGAGAAGCTCTGCAGGGCTGCCACATCATAAACTACAGAATGTTGACCATAAATCTCTCTTTGTGCATGAAATAACAGAAAAGAAACCATTGTATCTTAAAATGGACCATCAAGATGGTTTGCAGAAGGAATTAGACTATCCAACATTGTGCTAGTATTGAACTTTAAATTTAAAATGTTCCTAACATGCTTTACATTTGTTTACAAACATATGGTAGCACATCTTTGGTCCTTTTTCAATATAACTGCAGAACTAAAAAAATGGTCTGAATTCTACAAAAGAAAAGGTCTGAAAAACACATTAAATCTAATAAAGATTAACTCAACCTTCTACCCCCAAGCAAAGACAGAACAAGGGTGCAGGATAAAAATTGCTAACTCAAATCCAGATCAAGATATGCCAGGTTCTGATTAAGTTGATAGGCCTGCCCACAAGGGGCACAATGCACTGGCTAGGGGGTCGATTCTCCGGTCCAAGGCAGGAGTTATATACCCAGATGTGCCTCTAGCAGGGATCTACCTAACCTCAACTTACCTAACCCCAAAATAAAAGTGCATATGCTTTGAACATGGAGGAAAGCTTCCCAACTCTATTTTCAAAGTTATAATGCAAAAGACGAATGAAATGAAGAAACAAGTTAAGATGAATCATGAAACTGAATCGCAAAAGTAGACCAGGTTCGCATTCTTATTGTAAATCAGGTATCTAAGCACCAAAATTTCGTCCTGGAACTGATCTTGCAATCGATCTCTTATCACCAACCATTTTCAATACCACCAGCTTTCCCATCTAGGTGCCTAGATGTAAGCTTGCCGCTCAAGAGAGTTGTCCTGGGACAACAAGTGTGGGATTTCAATCTTTCTACAATTCTTTCATAATTTTTACGCATTTCTCAAGCGACGACTAAACTTGACTAGTTCTGCCTAGATGATAACAATCTTAAAGAACCTACGTGTCAAGGAATAGTTTTAACTGCATAGCCACCCAATTTAATGACATCAAACCAAAATTAAAGATAATAACTCAATGTAAATATGTTGCCATGAAGTTGGCTTAAACTTAGAAAATCTAAATTTCATTCTCATTCAACGCTCTAACAGAAGCAAAAAGATGCTCAATATTAGGAGGGAAGTTGGCCACATTTTCTATGGGCAAGCTTCGTTTCCCTCGATGAGAGCTATGATAAAGCACTTGCTAGTAATGCACTCATCTCAAGGTAGAGTCTGCGATCTGCTAATACTTGCAAGTGGGACAGAAACTCCCACACCGTACACAGAAGGGATGGCCGGATCATGCTCATCCCCAGTCCACATACATTACAATATTTAATCAAAATAGATAAAGATTGACAAGTTGCTAGATAAAGCAACCACTAACAGACAAGTCTGCATGTTGCTTTGAAAATATTAAGCAAGTCATCAGCACCAAGTAAACAAAAGTTATGGATTTTGTGCCCAACGTGACGAACATCTGCAAGGTCTATGACAGCATGATGTCAGCACACTATCCATTTAAGGTTCAATATAGTTACCTGTCACTGGCATTGCCTACAAAGATCTGCTTTTCAGATTTTTTGTTAATAGGAAGTTACCCTCTTTGCATTTATTTGAGCCTACACAACTTCCACGAACTGAACGGATAAGTTCCTAGTTGTTGCATAATTTCTTGTTACAGAGACCATAAATCTTAATAAATGGTGGCTAAGTTGCAATTAAAACCATCTTCCTCCTGCATTATAGGCGTATGGTTATATCCATCCCTGTACTTAGAGGAGCAACAAGATACACATGCACAAACATGGACAGTTACATAATGGGTGTCCACATGAAAAACTAAGTAGACTAAAGTTGGCCACAGTTGGATCTACATCAACATGTCAGAAAACAAGTCACGGTTTTCTCATCACACTACAAAGTCACGTCTTGTCAGATATGCCACACTTTGGCATGTACTTGCAACAAAAATGTGACAGAGAACATAAACAGCAAAAACTAGAGTGAGATGAATACATTAGAGGACACGTGAATTCAAAGAACAAAAGACAAGTATAAGTCCAAGTTCAGTGCAAACATTGGTGAGAATGTCATAATGTATAAAACATCTTACAATTCAAACACATCATAAGTCCAGCATACATTAAGATGGCAACTCAAAGAAGTCGCTGTATACTAGTGGCTTATTATGTGTTTAAGGAGTGACACCACGACGAGAATATCTGTAGAGAATTTTTGTGGTCTTATCAAATTGACAACAATTTTCTGTAATATCGAGCATTGGCAAACTTAAGAGAGAAAGGTAGGGATCTCGGGTTCCCACAATTTGCATTCAAACTCGATATTATATCAAAAGAACACTTAGGGTGCATTGAATCCTTGATGAAGGATCAAATTTGAGGATCTTTATATCTCAGGCTTTGCCTCCCATCATTCAACTTTGAAGTTGTGTTCAATTCTGTAGAAATGTGATATCAGACCCTAAGATCTACTATGGACAGAGGCCCGATTTGCAGGGGTTCAATACTAGATCTGACCCTTGTATTCAAGAACAATGCACTCAAACAGACTGAGAATTTTACCAAGAACAGAAAATATGGAGAATATTGGTAAAACGGTTAGAATATGTTTTAGTGCAACCTATTATCAAACCAGTCAAGCAGATCAATATAATGCAAGTGAAAGGAATTAGGAAAATAAGAAGATCATCAAAGACTTGCAAGGGGGTGGTGAGAAGTGATAAGATATTATAACCGAAGTTGTGACTCTAGATAGTGCAGAATGTAGGGAAAGAAACAAAAATCTGTGTAGGTGCAAAATGACTTGATGATATCCGGACGCATGTGTGTGATGATTGTGCCTGTGCCACTAAGATTCCTATACACCTCCGTAGCTGGAGTAGACAACAAAAGTCAGAGATTAAATGCATTCAGCATGGGGCAAACGAATAACATGAGGCACTTTGAACCAAGTGGGAAGGCAAAATATAGAGAATTCTCCATTTCTCACTAGCGCCCCTTCTTTCTTCAACGGCCACCCTATTGGCTCTGATGCTGATGCAACTGAAATGTGGGGGAGTTGTGCCTGTCCTTCATCTTATTTTGTTGGGTTTCACAATATTTTACTATTTATTTTCTGAAATATGAACCTGGAATTGTGAGAAGTAAGAATTCTGAAGCAAAAATTGCAGGCATTATTGCTTAAAATTAATTTTCTTTCTATAATGATTTGTCTGCCTGAGCCCTAGTCTTTGACAGATCTCTATTCAGCTGGAGCCTGGAGGATCCACTTGAGCCGTTTATATTCAGAACACACAATGGCCCTGTCACCTTTTGGGTCCACATTAGGAGAAAAACTATTTGAGGCTTCTCCAGAGATTACTTCATATGGGGCCACATGGAGGAGCATACCCAAATGCCTTGGTCGCCTCACCAGGGGCATTTTGGTAATTGGATGATATTAGTGAAAACTGATTTAATTGACAAAATTTAGAAGTATTTATAATTTTTATATTATTCTTCACTAAGGTAAGCATTTCATGATTTTAATGCATTGTACAGATGGGTGATAAAATCCCTATCTAAGTTTTGGAGTGTTTAGGGGACCATTTTCATATTTAAGGACATCACACATAAAGCTTGTGGGACCCGCTGTCCTGGACAACTCAACGGACCATTCTTCCTAATAAAGTATATTACATTTTGTTCCCCAAGTCAATTGAATTACTCAAACCAAGTAAGTTTTCCCTTCCCCTCTAAATTAAGCCTTCCCAATTGAACTAAGTTTTCCACCCCTTGTCTAAATCGCTTCACCATGAATCCTAATTTCTTCTCTTCCACTTGTTATAGATCAAGATGCATCCAAGAGCTATCAGGAATCTTCAAGGTTTGTTTTCTTGAAAATCCTTCTCCAAAAATTTCACCAAGAGTGAGTGCATTACCAACCAAGAACTTAAACCCCCCCGCAGCCAGAATCTTTTCCCAAGATCTGCAAGGATCGAGCTCTTGTTCAACCTAGAGCATCAAATAACTTGTTTCTTGTTTAGTGCAAGTGGTTAGCAGCAAACACTTCTATGTGAAGGCAGCTGGAATGAATAAAATGCTCAGTTATTATTGTCAAGCAAATAAAAAATTAATGTCAATAGGTCCTCCAAATGAGAGGAAAAAGGAGGCTCGCTAGTGTCCATAGGAGTGTCATGTAGGACTTCACCTTGATCTCATGAATATGAAGGTGAGAACTGAGAATGGAATAGGAAAAGATGGGGAGGGGCATGGAGGTCTTTCATTGATGTTTTCTACCAACTGTTTCAACTGCTTCCAAACAGCAGCTAGATCTTGAGATCTGTGACAGAACTGTCTCTAAAGAAAAATAATCAGCTTCTGGGCCAATTGTTCAGTACAAAATCAAGGAAAGGCATTACGTGGCCAGGACCAAGAGTGACCCTCAATTGACAACAGAAGGTAACCATTAAGATAATTCTTAGGGGAGTTCACATCCACTAAAAGAACTAAAGTGGCACGCTGAGTTCCATCCTTGACTGGATAATCATGCAAAACCTTTTCTTTTCCTATAATGACTTTCACAATTCAAACTGTACAATATTCAGTAAATTTAACCAAAACTCTTTTAGTATTCTAAAAGTATATAATAACTGTCCAGATGAGTTTACTGTGAAAGCCCTGACAAAGAACTGTAGTGCAAATCAGCATACGAATGCATGCTTGGCCATACGACGAGCAAGCAATCTTAAGCGTGAGAAAACACACTTACCAATGTCAGACTGAAGACATTCTGTCCATTTTACAACTTTAAATGTTTCTGCAATTCACATTATTTTCAGCATCCAATGGATGAAGAAAAGGATAGACCACAGCAGAAAATTTTCTTGTGCAGATCGAGAAATTGTGAAGTAGAAAGCAAATAGCAGCAAAACCTTACGAAACCGAACGTCATAATACAATTCCGAGAGATACAAACGTATGAAATTACAGTTGGACCACACACACAGAGATTCTACCTCTCATTACGGTTGAACCGAGCTCCATGATAGAAAGCAACGGACAGCAACCACGAGTCACTATGTACGGCAACAAGAGAGAGCCAATCCTTCCGATTCATTCCGTCCCTAGCAAAATTAATCCCCAGAGCGGGCTCCGGAAGCTCGGGCGGAACTTCTTCCGCCGGTAGATTCACTTCCCACGACTGATCCGGATTCCCGTACAAACACAGATTCTCCTTGTCTGCATTCATTACCAGTCAATTACCGCGACTAAACAAACAAATCCTCCGCTCGACAGCTCGAACCAGGAAACGGGAAACGAAAAAACCCTAGGTAACAAATTCTCAGATCTATACCGGTATCTAACAAGAAACTCACCAGGATCACAAAGCGCATAAAATTCATCAACATCTGCGAGATTTACAGCATAAAAAAGATCAATGACCAAAATCCAGCCAGAAAAAAGAAAACCGCGAAAGCAACACCCAGCGTCGCCATTACCGTAAGTTAACGCGCGGATCAGTCCTCCACGACGGCCGGCATAGTCTTTGTAAACATCTTCGACAGTGCGAGGATTAGAAGAGACGGAAGCCATCTCCATACACACTCTTCGTCGTCGTCCTCTTCTGCTTCAGAAGCTAATCATCGCACTTTCTTCTCCTCCCGCTACCGCTCGTCTCTCGATTATTCACGACATGACAATCATCGTCGGGTTCCGGCTGGGGAAGCATTCGTCGAACCGCCCTATTCACCCCTTCTTTGTGGAGGGAGGAGAAAGGAAGGTGGAAAACTTGTTTCTTTTTGACATCGTTGTCACCTTAAAGTGTGCCCACATGGTGGTAGATCCGATTCCCTCGTGATTTTTAAATTGCTGGACGCTCGTCTGAGACAAAAATATTTACAGTCACGAAAAAGAGAAATATCTGACTCATGGTCTCATTTTACCAGAAATTCCATGACTATGACAAAGTTCTAAATATTTAAGTTTCAGTGGCTAATGTTTTAGTCAAACGCCATATGGCCTCCTTAAGCTGAAAGAGCAGGTGGAATCAATAAGTCTGATTTTATGATAATCTTGAGATCAACTATATTTGCACTTCTCCTTTTTTGCTACAATAGGGAGGCTGCAGCCAGATGCATGCCTCAATACTCGAACTCATGACATTCAACTTGTGAATTCACCCCATCACCAGGTGAGATGTTGCTCATTGTGCGAAACTATCACAGCATCTGTTAACCGTAATCTATTAAACAGAAATTTATCATACTCATCCAACTAAACAGTATAATGGTTATTTTGCGAACATTGAAAATGTACAACAAAGATACACATTGCTTAACTCATTAGAAAGGGAGATGTAAATTTTAATTTACTAAATCGAGACCCAAAATATATAAACTTGTGAATATTACCAGTTACGCAGCTCTAAGACGAGTAAAGAATGGCATGCTATTTGTCTAAAAGGCTAAGAGTTCTAATGTTACTATTACCGAGGGCCCAAAATATGTAAATTTCCCGACATTACCAATATTATAATTACATAACCATGTAAGCAAGGAGATATGGCTCCTGAAGCTAGGAGTTCACCCCAAGAACCTTCAAGATGAACATCTCAAGATCAATGCAGGGAAGGATAACATTGCAACCATTGAAGTGTGAACTATGCGAAACAAGTTCCTCCGTCTGATACAGTCTTTAACTTTTGATTGCGAGCCTATTGTCAACATATGTTGAATAGACATGCAAATGATGAGCTGTCATTACCTTCTTCACCATCTTTTTCCTCTTCTGTGTGCACCTTTCAATATATATATATATATATATAACAAAACGTTATCATACCCAACACTAATGCTGGTTATTCATGTGTGACTATTGCCTTTCAAAATGATAACTATATTCTTTAAAAGTTATAAGAATATATGAAAAGTTATGAATAAACTTATTATACTTATGCCACCAAAAATAATAGAGTGATAACTAGGAGCCAATCATTAGAGAGAGAGAAACATCCATCCTATAGTTTTCTAGCTGATTTCCGGACATGATTTTGAGGAGTTTGTAGGGTTCTTATGTTTTGTAATTTACTTGAAATATATCATCAAACAAGTTTCCCATTTTCTTTGTTAAAATTGGAGTCCGAAGCCTAACAAACAAATACACACGCATGCAACTGACCGCCTGTGGGTGGGAGTCGGGGAGCTGTATCGGGTGAGCTAACACGCTAGGTGCTAGCCGTAACTTCTGTTACAATAGTTCTCATACAAAACAAAAGAAGGGACGCTATAGGCAAGTACGAACAAAAATAGGTAGCAAAATGAAAGTTTCTGGATGTAGCGAAAGGCGTAAAAGGACGCTCGAGACGGTGGGTGGACAGAATGTTGGGCGTCCTTAGGCAAATTTAAGATTGGGGAAGAATATTCTGGCTAAATTCTTTTTACATATTTTTGGAAAACTTTGGTGTAGTTTTCTAGATTTTCAGCTGCCAAATCTTGCTTGGTCCACCGGTGATTTTGAAGCGTAGATGGGAATGGCAACCAATGAGAAAACCTATCCTTCTGTATCCATTGCCATCAGCAGATTGAACACAAGTTAAGATACGGATGGATGATATTCTCATATTAGATTTTACATGTGTATGCGTATAAATAGAGACATGCTTAAGGTGGCTTCAAATCTGAAGAGGTAATTTAAAGGTGAGAAATTACATGATAAATACTCACTAAGGATGGCTCACCTGGCTACAGCACTCGACTCACAAGTTGAAGGTTGTGAGTTCAATACCCTGGGTGTGCATATTTAGCTCCGGCCTCCCACTGTAACCATAAAATAGAATCAAGATTTTAGATTATACACCATTACCATTTCAACTAAGTACCAATATATGATAATAGCAATGAGAAAAAATGAATAATGTCGAACAGTGAATAGTACAACATCAACAACAAAAGGCGTGCCTCAACTACTCCAAGCCCCTCCCTGGTACACAGGTTGTATCGGCTCCGGTCCTTTCTAGCTTCTGCTTTTGCTTTTGGCATCAACCAGAATAATAATTTGGAGGCCGAGTGAGCCGAATCAGTCAAATCTCCTGTTCCTTGAGACCATAATTCTTAACGAACTCTTTGGGACTTCCTGCTACAACAATATTTTCTGCTTATTCTAACTATAATTCTTGGCTGCCGTGGTTGCATCACTGAAGGACGGTGTGATTTCTATTCCAAAATCCGGCACTCGAACTCATTGTTGTTATGTTTGGCAAGCCAGTCGTAGTTGAGTTTCTTTCCCACTGAGTTCTGTTTCTATTGGTGGATATTATGTTATACGAAAACAAGAGCACCTGATGCTGGAGGCTTGATTGATTCCAAGAACATTGTTTTTAAGAAGCGATTTTTTAGATAAGATCATTCCTGTTCTATTTTCAAAAGAAAGAACATAGAAGCCTTCAGTTAGCCTAAAAAATATAATATCAACCTACAGCAATCAATTACCCTTTCATACTAAAATATAGGGGTCAACGATGTATATTACCCTTTCTTACTAAAATATAATATCAACCTACAGCAATCAATTACAACATGACTGTTGGAATGCAAAAATAGAGAAACTTCATAACCTTAATACCCTACATAGATTGATCGAACAGCAATTGATTTTAAATCATATTCCTATCCCCAAAAATATGGAACATCTGATGCATTTTCAGTTAGCCTAAAAAATCATGTTCCGTTTTGAAAAGACTACTTAACTTTGACCATCACAAAGCTTCCACAACGAATCAAGTACACACTGTTAAGAAGAGAAGACAGACTACTAAAAAGATTCGGTACAAAACAAAAGGGGACCAGAAAATGCATGCGGGCAGACAAAATGAGTCTTACTTGTGGTTCCTCTAAAGGATGCTTTAGAACAAAATGGGATGCCATTGTAGATAGGTACAGCTGCACATTGTGACCTTGTGAACTACAGGTAATGCTGAGGAATAGCATGCTCTCGATTTGCACGTGATAGATCACGCATGCTTAACAATGGGCTAGAAGTAATACAAGGTGCATAAGAATGACGAGGACTATCTGATGCTCTTTGAATAAGCAAACCAAATGGAAGAGCCCAAATCGATGAAACAGCATATGGAAGAGGGAGAGGAACCACCTCACCTGCAGCATTTTGAAGAAACGGTTAAAAGTACACATTGTGCGTGTGCTCACAAATGTGGGTGAGTGCATCATTGTGCACTTGCACTTTAGGATAATAATGAATCGGAAATCTACTTATGAGAAAAGCATACCAGAGGGCTTATATATCGTTAGTGTCTCAACTTGTAATATACATAGCATTGGCTCGGATACTCCCTCCATGTGACAACAACACACCTACATGAAGATACCAGTACGAAACATCGGGAATGTGTTAGTCTGAGAAGAAGAAAGACCATGTACTCTCAATTTACTGAAACAGATATTAATCATTTAACCACGGTATTTCAGAAACGATCAGAAATGCAAGAGGTACATTCTGAACTGATAGAAGAAGTATCATGGAAAGGAAGTTGGAGAGTTTAATGCAGAGAAAATTAAAAGCTTCTCCCAGTTATCTGAACTATGACCGCTATGAAATTTAAACGAATGACCCATAATTAATGTGCAGATTGTCGTTATTAATGAAAGGCACCTTCATAATTGGCGAAGATGCGGTGTATCTTCTAAGGACTCGTGAACCTGCACTCCCTACCAATCTGAAAGAAACACAATGGTTACATATTCGTAAAGGGATCAAAGTATGGCCAGACAAAATTGCAAGCAAGAAAAGATTCAAAAGCATAGTCCAAACTGTATGCTCGATGATAGGAATTGAAACTTGGCATCATAAGGTAAACGAAGTGTGCAGAAACAGAAGTGAAGCAGACTCAGGCAGTTCTTTCCATGAGGAAGAAATACTCCACAACGATACGGAAGAATTGCAAGTAAGAAAAGTTTGGTTCAAACCAACAGACCAAGCTGCAGGCCCGAAATACGGCAATCGAAGTTTGAAGTCATAAAGGCAAACGACACGCAGAGAAACAAAATAAAAGCATAACCACGGACAGTCGTCTGCCTTAGAGAACAAGCATTCCAAGGAATTCCTCTTTGTGCAACTGTGAATAGCACGAAAGGAAATAAAAGACCGTAACCGGACCCCACTCGCATCGCAGAAATGACACGTGCCATAAATTAACGGCCATGAACGAGATCCTCACTGGTTTCCCCTGATGAAGATCTCGTGATCGCCACCATTACAAGAGGCAGATGCCGCCTCGTACTCGTTCACATTGCTCTGATCCCTAGTGATCTCCGGGGAGAACAGGAAGTAATCGAACTTTTCATCGACGGTAAGGTCTCCGGCGGGTTTTCCGTCCAAGGATTCGACAGTGAGGCCGAACGGCTTGAACTCCCTCAACACAGAGACCGTGCGAACTCCGGCGCCCACAGATATCGTATGTGAATCGGAATACGGAAGGGGCTTACGGCACGGGTTCGAAGCGAAACTGGAAGAGAGGGCGGGAGTAAAAGGTGAACGAGAAAACCGTCAGAGGGACCTCCCGCGCATCTCCTTCAGACGAAACAACGTTCGGATTCTTCTCACCGACTTATATACCCTAACCCGAACACGGTTCGTTGTCTGATCGCGTATAGCCGTTATCCTGTTCGACATAAACGAACGTAATTTTTGCGCGAGGTAATCGACGGTCCCGAACATCTAAGCGTAATTTCAACGCGAAGTTTGACATCAGATGAACGGCCAGGAGAGATCCGAACGGGGCCTCTACGCCGGTCTGGACGCTGACCTACGGTAAATAAGAAATTACAGAAGTTGACGGATAGATAGTGCCTTCGAATTACCCAAATCTCACCCGATCCGGTAAACAAATGGGCCGCAGATTCAAACCCATAACCAAAACCAATAAGAATCTTAATTTGATTTGTATGGTGGTATGTAAAGTTTGTCAAATGAGTATTAAGATCGAATCATATTTAGGGTTAAGGAAATGAAAAGATAAATGTGAAGTCGAATCTGACTGGATCCTCAATAATAATGGCTCTGAACCAACTGCAATGAGAAAATATACGAGACCACGAAAGGAAGCACTTAATCATACTTATTTTAGTTAGCAATTTTACATGCTGACAAAAGTTTGAAAACAATAATACATTTGCATCTTCTGGTCCAGATTGAAGTCATTTTGTTGGGTCCAGATCCAATTTGTTTACAACTAGATTCTCCTCCCAAATTCAAACAGGGGGCTCGTTCGTGTTGCAATGGATAGTTGCTCCGATGCGTGCCCATACGGATGATATTTGTACCATTTTGATAATACTAATCAAGGAGTGATTTCTTTGAATGATCAATGAGGTAAATAATCATACCAATTTGATGGGTACCTGGAATCATACTAATCAATGTAATAATCAGTTTCCTACTTAGCTGGAGCTATACAAGAAGATAATTTGTATTTTCGGATGGATAAGTTGGATGATTTTCATTCATTAAAGCACACAGTAATTACCATTTTTTTGGTTACACAAAGAGACCAAAGCCTAACACACACACACACACACACATGCAACTCTGTTGGTTAGGCCACCTTGCCATTGAGCTAACGCTCAGAGTGCAAGTAATTGCCTTTGAACTGCTGTAGAATAGTCGGCACCATCAGTCTTGAATGCCTACATCACTCCAAATAGGAGGTTTGTCTCAGTTTGCATGTTTAATTATCGTTTTTCTGTTGCATTTTGTTTCTTGAATATCACAATCAAGACACATCAAAAGAAAGAAGAGAAAACTAGATTCTCCATTGTCAAGAGCTTTTAATGGCAGTGAAGCAAACAAAAAGAGAAGGAAAGAAGAAAGAGAAAACTAGAGACTCTGTTGCCAAGAACTTTTAATGGCAGTCAAGCAAGCCAAATGAGGAATCTCAGATTATATTCAAGAAAGACATCTAAACCAAGAGCAAAAGGGTCATTTGATTAAGAAACAATCAATAAGCATCTGCCGCGTCATAGAGATCACCTTTTCATGGTCCAAGAGTAACAAGTTCTACAAGAGCTTTTTGAAAAGAAACGAGTTCTACAAAACGCCATAGCTCAATTGGTTGTAATAACCACGAAAAGAAAACTTCACGGGGCCATGGCCATAGCTCAATTGAGTCTTCGCACTACAGAACTGGAACTCTAGGCACAGTTCCCGTTGTAATAAAATGCGGATATCGAGACAGTCCCACCAGTTGACAACATTCATGGCACATCCCACATTGATAGATGAATTTCTGTATCAGCACGCATGTGATGGAGAGTGAAAAAGTTACAGGTCTTTTTTACACAGACCATGTTTAATTACACTACGCTTAAATTTATTCACTGTAGGCAGGACATTTTTAATTAAAATGGACGCTCATCTCGCTGCATTTCAAGGACAAGATCGCATTAGTGAACGGCATTAAACTATACCATGAGTCACAAGTTTCAAAGAGGAACTCTCTTACCAATAGAGGACTTCACAAATCCAATAGAAAAAAACTATTAGATATGCACCTCTTTAAAACACCAGAGGGGGTCGAACTAGCCTCATCAGCACTTATTTATGTAGAACAAGGAAAGCATGTACAACTGTGAATATCGAATATGAAGCAGAACAACCCATTGAAGTATATTATGTATTTTTTACATAGCCGAGGCATGAGGGGTTTAGGCACCACGCCGTTCATAAAATTAACATGAAACGGGTTGCCCAACTTCCGAAACCAGAAAAGAGCAACCGCAAATACGGTCCTTAAGCTTCGGTTCCTCTCCAACCGACCTTGATATACGACAACACCAAAGACAAGTCAGAATATCCCAGAAAGCTACGGACAGAGGAAAACTAAGAACTCAGCAGCAAGACAGATTAGAACCCAAAAAGCACTTACAACCCTAGTCCCTTCAAACAGAAAAATAGGAAGAACGACACACCCCTCAAGGTGTAACATAGACTATTACACAATACATATGTTTCATGTATCCTATCCATCTGAATGCAGCAACTAAGCTACCTTCACCAATAAGTAAAGAGGAATCATGAATTGAGTATATCGCTTCAGGGGAACTTCCACAATGAACTGAATGAAAGCTTGGCGACCAGAAAAAGTAACAACTTTTGTATATCAGAATTCTTCAATGAAGTAGCAGATGTCTATGAACATCAGGAGAAAATGAACAGGCATAATTAAAATTCAATTACAACAGAGGACAGCAATGAAGCGATACATTCCATCCATCCATCGATCTTTCTTCCCTTCTCTAGAGAGAGACGAAAAAGATGAGTCCCTTTCTTTGCACTGTGGAGTTTTCACGATCGATAAATCTCTTGACAAAATGAAACGCCATTTCATTTAAATATCCACCATAAAGGAAGATGACATTTAGTACAACGGCAGATTAATGAATCTGTTGAAAATTCACTAACATGCGATTCCGTTAGGTATCAACCGTAAAATCTTTGAATTCTCAATTAGCACCAAAGAAAGGATGCAATGGTGCGGTTAGAGACGATTCGATCACAATCCCACTTCAAATAATTAATCTAAACAGTTATTGCATAAAGTTTTCATAATTTTAAGTGGGAAAATATGGCTCCCCAACGTCCAGATGTTCATACGAGCACAAATGGATAGCGAGGGGATCACTTAATCTTGCTTCACTTAAATAAGCCACAAAAGGTAAGAATTAAGTGGCTACATGACATTAAGGAAGCAGCAAGACTACACCATAGGTTAGGAAGCTATAAGTAAAATCCTCCAGAAGGTGGATTTTGCTTTTCAGAGCACTATCACTTTGACGAAATTAGGGTAAAACACTTTCCGGAAAATTAAGAGCAAAAAATAAAGGGAAAAACTTTAAGAGATGCATCACCAAAAGATTTTAAAGGGGACTAAATTAAGCACCTCAGTCCCTTAGATGTTCATTGGTGCGATCATCTTCGCAATCATGACAGGTCTATGAGGTCATCATAGGTGCGCTCACAATGTTCTGGAAATGAACGATAGAACAAGCACGACAATAGCACAGAATGAATGTCATCAAGATTTCAAAAGATAACAAATAACAGGTAAGAGGAAAGGTTAAGGATTCCTCAATGGTACAAGAAGGTCGATAAACTTTAAACGGTACACAAGCATAAGAAAAGAGAAACCACTTGCTCTGCCTCAAGGAAACGAGCCAAGTGGACACATACGATCCAAGCGGCCAGTTTAAGAAGCATCCTCTCAAAGGAAGCTACACTAAGAGGCTATAGCAGTTGTCGACCATAGCAAATATAGAACCAACGACCAATAATTGATATGGACAAACAGGAAGATCGGTATACGTCTTACTGGTGTAACAGATAATAAAACAATACACGTGTTTCATGGTCCCTAAGGACACAACAAACTGTGTCCCCTTCACAAATAAGTACTGTGGAACCATGAGCTTGATATCGCTTCAAGGGAACGGGTCAACAAGGAAAAGAATGGATCCCTGCTACCAGATAAAGAAGCATAGAAAATAAGGAAGATCGACACACTTCTTACAGGTGTAGCATTGATAATTACACAACACAAATGCTTCATGGCCCGTAGCAATCGGAACGGCGCAATAAAAGAATGCTACGTTCACAAATAAGTAATGAGAAACCATGAGTTTAGTATCGCTTCTGAGGAATTTCGACAAAGGAACTAAATGAATCCTTGCGACTAGTTAAGAAGCATCCTTTCTATATCAGGAAACTTTAGCGGAATAGCATACTGGAAAGAAGATTTGAGAAAAAGAGACCAGGAATCGAAGATATTAAATGCTCAACCTGTTGGCGAGGCGACCTCCGCCACTTTTTTTGGAACTTCGGCCAACGGTAGATCTGTTGAGAAATTCAGAAGCCTTACTTCTCTAAAGAAAGAAATAACAAAAGGAAGATTAATTGAAGCCTGATCTCTTTACACGAAGATTGTGTGTGTGAGAGAGAGAGAACTGCGGAGTAGTGAAGAAGAAATCAATTGTCAGAAAGCAAAAATGGAAGACGAAGTGTAAAACCTAAAAGGCGGAAGACGAGAACCCTATTAACCAAAACCCTAGGGGTCAAAAAACAATATATAGACGATGCCGTAGGCATTGGATGGCCAAGATTTGGTTTGCCGCATTAACGGTTGTGATTAAAGACCTACAACCCTATGGCCCGAAATTTTCCGTGTTGGGTATAGGTGGGTTGGAAAACAAGCGGAATGAACCTAACACGACCGGCTCACGTTTGGCTCGTTTTCACACAAGCTAATCATATTCGTGTATCTTTAAATAATTTTAGGTACACCATTACCGTTGCTGCTGGTGGGGACTCCGAGAGGATGCATGTGTGCGTGTGTCTAGGCTTTGACCTTTTCTTATAAAATAATAAAATAATCAAGGATCAACTTTAAGTCCATGCTTATTTATAATGATGATTGATGAGTTAACAAAACATATTTAAGATGAAGTATTTTGTTGTATGTTATTTGCATATGACATTGTGTTAGCGGAGGAGTTAAAGAAAAAAGTTAATAAAAATTTGGAACTCTTAAGAGAAACATTAGAAAGTAAAGGCTTCCGACTTAGTAGAACAAATACATAATATATGGAACGTAAGTTTGATTATTTTGTTCGACACACATTACATCCTCGAAAAGAAAAGTTTTAAATATCTATGGTCAATTTTTGATAATGATGAAAAAATGGATGAAGATGTTACTCATAGAATAAATGTTGGTTGGTTAAAATAGAAATGAGCATTAAGTATTCTTTGTGATAAGAAGATACCGTTAAAGTTAAAAGGTAAATATTATAGAGCAGCAATTAGACCTATCATGTTTTATGGTTATGAGTGTTACGAAGTTAATCATCAACATGTACAAAAGATGTCTATGACAGAAATTAAGATATTGAGATGGATGAATGGTCATACAGGAAAATACCGTATAATAATGAGGTTATTAGAAATAAATTATGTGGTACCAATAGAAGATAAAATTAGAGAATAATGTTTAAGGTGGTTTGAACATATAGAAAAAACGATCAAAAGAATAACTTATAAGAAGGTATGAAAAACTATATTTTGAAAGTATTAAAAGACATAGAGGACGACCACAACAGTATTGAAAAGAAACAATAAAGAATGATCCAGTTTATTGTGAGTTAACTGCTAACATGACACTATGTGAAAACAAAGAATACATGTAGCCAACCCCGTCTAGTAGGAGAAAAGTCTTAATTGTTGTTGTAATCAAGGTAATGTATTATCTTAAGTTTGTTTGTACATTGTTTTGGTATTTAATGATGAAAATTTGAATCGCAAGTACGGGACTCATCTGCTTTTGGCTGATTGTATTCCAACTCAAACAGGATGCACCTATAATTTATCATAGTCTTTTTTTTCTTTATATTTCAAGCTTTAATAGGAATATAGTATGGTTAGTCTTGCTTCTATATTGGTTCGAGGCATTTCGCGGCAAGAATTCCTTGTGGATGACTCGGTAGTTTGGTTCTGATCATATTATAATTCGGTTCAATTTTTTAAATTTAAGAACCGAAATTAGTAGTTTGGTTTGAGGTTGAAACTAAAAAAAATTATTAACCTGTTTATGTATTTACATTTGTTTTGAAAAAGGACAACACCTTCTTCACTTGTTTCATAAGGGAGAAAGAAATATTCATCGTCATTGGCAAACTACCATCGAAAGCGAGCTCCCAACCATCCAACAACCACCCTACACCCACACTGGCCAGTAGCCAGCGGCGGATCCACACCAAAAATTCTGAAAAAAATCAATTATGTGTTGAAATTTTGATAAAAGTAAATAATTTTAAAGTCGCTTACCCAAACCTCAAGTTCATCTAATCTTAAATAAATTTCTAGATCCACCACTGTCAGTAGAAACAAAAGGTACCTATAATCCACAATTCCACCCTTTGCTTGTGCCCTACAACTAGACATTGTCAGTCATGAAACAGAGCCGGTGGTTCTAATCAGAATTGAAACCGATAAAACCGGACTCAAACCTGAAACCAGTTCCACATTGACCAGAACCGACAGTTCTAACTGCCGGCTTGGCTTTAATGTCTTTTGTCAGTTTTTAGCAGTTTGGAACACGAACCGGAACTTGGCAGTTTTGAACCGGAATGTTTCAGTTCGGTTCTGGTTCCTAGATGTGAAAGAACCAGAACAATTGGTTCCTTTTTACCCATGTCTATTCGGTTCTGGTTCCTAGATGTGAAAGAACCAGAACAGTTGGTTCCTGTTTACCCATGTCTATCCCCAACATCCAAATATTGCACACCTTGCAGACTACATCTAGTAACAGAGAGGATTATAGTCAGTGATGACAGTGCTGGAGCGGTGGGTCTCACCGGAAAACTGGCGAGGAAGACCTGCAAGCTGGCAGAGTTCTTCAAAAGAAAACATAGATTTTATCATCTGAATTTCCCAAACGGACTTCGCCTCAACCCAGAATTTTTTCTAGGTCCACCATTGAATGGGTCATCACCTGAACCTTGCCACCAATAATCCGTCTCGGCTAGAGGTAGAAGAAAAGCCTAATATCCCAATTCTGTCTGGGTAAAGACTAAACCTCATCTTGATATTTCTGTTTCGGTACAAACAGAGAATCTGTGTGGTTTCTAAAGAGATACGAAGAAAAAGATAATTTATGAATAGTAATACCCAGAGCCCGCAATTAAAAATAAAGGGGAAAAAATATGTTAATTATGATCGTATGCTTGATTAGAAAAATCAGGTCTACAACAATAATGAGCATGCATATGATCACAAACAATGGTCTCCAACTACTTCCTCTCTCTCTCTCTCTTATATATATATATATATATATATATATATATATATATATATATATATATATATATATATATATATATATATATATATATATATATATATATAGACAGATAGATACAAATATAGATATAGAGACGGAGATAGAAAGTGATTGGATCTTGTTTATAATGATATTGCTTTTAGATGATGAATATAATTTTAGTGTTTTTAAGGAGTTTTATAAAAGTAAGAAGGATATTTATGAATAATGATCATACCACTCAAGAGCAATGAATAAGCAACAATGAGTAATCCTGTTTTTCTATGAGTGATTTAATCTAATCAAAACACTAGTTCACTCATGACCATTGTTTATGAGTTATATAAATATAATATAAATAATTTTTATATTTTTTTAAAGTTAAAAAATTATACTTATGCCATTTAAAATCGATAAATGAACAAGTATCAGTCTAAAAAAGATCCAATTTTGTGTCGAACACGTAACGGTACCTTCTCCGGCTTGCACGCGAAGGATTCACAGTTCACTCTCTTAGAAGATACAATCATTAGGCACTTAGAAGATTCGTTCTTTTGAAGGCATGGTGACTTTAAATCATGTACCCTCTGCTACAATAAGAGTCAGTGGGAAGCTTTCTTGGAATAAACTTAAGTTTAAAGTCCAACTTTGGGTCACTATTGATTATTGACACGGTTTTTTTGCTGCACAACGTGTACTATATATATAAAATAATTATCGATATAATTTTATATATACAAAGAGAGAGAAATAGATGATATATGGTTCTCGGATATTTGAGATTATACATTTGTGCAGTTCAATCATTTTTAATAAACAATTACGAAGCACCAACAAGACACTTTTTTTTTGTCAGTTATTCGTTTATTAAAAACGATTAAAGTTAAAAATATATATTTCGAAAAGACCTCTCTCTCTTTATATATATATATATATAGAGAGAGAGAGAGAGAGAGTCCAACCCGGCGACGGATAAACCATGACTGACAGTTCAACTATCTGCCGCATGGTCTTAATCAATTAGAAGCTTTAATTATACGTAGAAATATCACTCTTCTTTACTTTTGTGTCTGGTGAATAAAGAAATGAAGAGAAAGAAAGACAATCTCTCTCCCAAATATGACAGGCCCACCACACCAACCCCAGAACCTAATCCCTTCTCGGTCTTCCTTCAAATCTTTCATGAGTCTCCGAAATCTGAAATTTCCTATTTCAGTCCTCCACGGACCATTGCTAGCTTCTTTATACACGTATCTGCCGATAAGGAAGAATAGCCTCTCCAGTTTCTCCGTCGCTACGATGAAGCTTGAAGCTGGTTCCAATCAGAGAATCAACAGCAGTGTCTCCGTCTTCATTGTTGTCGGCTCGATCCTCCTCTTCGCCGGATTCATATACAACGAAGACATCAAATCCATTGCAGATTTTCAGTTCACTATGCCAAAACCATGGCAGGCAGAAACCAGCATCCAAGCTTCCAACGCCTTACAGGAAGAACCGACGTCACAGTTCAAGCGCAATCCCGAAGATTCAGATGCCCCGGCCAAGGTGATTGCGTTGCCTTTGAACGCCGACGCAGTTGACGAGGAAAACCCGGTGGTAAAGATATTCGAAAGAGACGACGGGATTGTAAAAGGAGATGACACAGAAAAGGAAACAGCTTACGAACTACCAGAAGATTGCGATTTGTTTGACGGGGAATGGGTTTTTGACAACGTGTCGCATCCTTTATACAAGGAAGACGACTGTGAGTTCTTGACGTCGCAAGTGACTTGCGTGAGAAACGGGAGAAAGGATTCGCTCTATCAAAACTGGAGGTGGCAGCCTCGCAAATGCACAATTCCCAAGTAACTCTCTCTCTCTCGCTCTAGAGGAAGAATTGGTAGTAAGAAAAGTTTTTTATCCCGTTTTCTCTTTTCTTTTGCTTTTAAAATTTTGAAATTTAGATGACAACTCAAACTTGTAACCAATCAGGCGGCCAAATTGGCCAAGTTGACGGGTGG
Source organism: Brasenia schreberi (assembly GCA_036023115.1). NCBI lineage: Eukaryota > Viridiplantae > Streptophyta > Magnoliopsida > Nymphaeales > Cabombaceae > Brasenia > Brasenia schreberi. Next base: position 9,360,844 of record JAYKKT010000057.1, on the reverse strand, counting down.
GAAATGGTGGATGGATAATCCCTCTACTGATCCTCCTTTGCTTTCAATATCTCATAATTCGATTGAATTATGAGGTTTTACACATGCCTTTCCCAGGCAGTGAAATCCATGGAAATGGCGAGCAAAAATTCATGGAAATCGCTGACGGCAGTGGCTGATCTAGATAGAAGGGTGGAGGCTACCGTTCTCCTTGAAAATTAAAACCTACATTTTACAGTTTAATACATGATTAAAACACATTTCAATCATGCTGGGCCCTCTTAACGCCACGAAATACATATTTCACCCCTTCTAACATTATTTTCCAAATCTGCTAATGGCGATCGTTGAACATGAAGCTTTGTAGTCTGTACTGTTGATTCGGATGATGGACAATAGCTGCTGTTGTGATATCACCATGGTCTTTTATTTTCCTGTTGAGCCCGTTTTACCGATGAATAGTGGAGATATAAATAATAAAGTCACATTGGTTTATGTGTTCAGATTTAGCAAATAATCAAGGGACATTAATTTCTTCAGTCAGATTCTCATAACTCCTGTGTTTTGAATTGGTCCATTTTTTTATTTGAACATCCTAGACGGCTTTGATGAGAAATTAATTTCATGTGAAAATTTTATCGATTACCAAGTAGCTTACCACCAAACTCTGTTTCAATTTGGTTTACAGCAGATAGATCAGGATGGTAGCTAAGAATCTCTCTCTCTCTCCCTCTCTCTCTCTCTCTCCTGCTGCCAAGAGGCAATGGCCAGTCAACTAAATGTTTCTTCTGCCTCCCATGATCAGGTTCAACTCGAGGCTCTTGCTGGAGAAACTGAGGGGCAAAAGGCTAATGTTTGTGGGAGACTCGCTCAATAGAAACCAGTGGGAATCGCTGGTATGCCTCGTCCAATCCGTCATACCGCCCGGCAAGAAAAGCCTGAACAGAAGCGGATCTCTCTCCGTGTTCAGAGCCGAGGTACGCAAATTTTCCTCTATTCTTTTATTTTCTTCTCAATCAATTCGTGGACAGGGCAATAAGAAGATAAAATCATCGTATAAGAATATATATATATATATATATATATATATATATATATATATATATATATTTACGTTTTGTAAACCAGGAATATGATGCAACTGTGGAGTTCTACTGGGCACCATTCTTGGTGGAATCCAACTCTGATGATCCAAGGATGCACAGCATATTGCATCGGATTTTAACGCCGGAATCCATCCAAAAACACGCCAACAATTGGAGGGACGTCGATGTCTTGATCTTCAATACCTACATTTGGTGGATGAACACCGGCACCGTGAAAGTTTTGTAAGTATCATTCATATTTTATATCTAATCAATAACGCCACTAGGATCCAATCACTTTATATATGTATGGTATTGTTCATTTACTTAATCATTGTCTTTGTAAAGCATGACTGTAATAACATTATGTTTTGTATATTTTTAAAAACTCTTAAAAGATTTAACTGAAAAACAATGAGTGTAGATGAATAAGCATGTCAAAGTTGGACAAATCTAATTTTTCTCTATATACATATACGTACTTACATCATGTGAGTGTACATGTTTATAAATATAAATACAGACAGGAGAGTGCGTGCACACGCACATACACAGATATATGTCCTTCATATCATCTTCTTCGGTACATTTTGCTGCCAGTATGAATTTGTTTTCACTTCTGTCGCGAAAAACAAAATAACAGGAGAGGATCGTTTGAGAATGGATCCACGGAATACGATGAGATCCCAAGGCCGATAGCATACGAGAGGGTGCTGAGAACTTGGTCGAATTGGATCGATGAGAATATTGACGAGAAAAGAACCAAAGTGTTCTTCAGCAGCATGTCTCCCATCCATATCAAGTATGTCACTGCACCTCTCTTTTGAATTATTTAAAATCATTAATGATATAAAGAATCCTACGGTGACCATGGGGAGTCGATCATCTGATGACCCACAATCAAGGTACGCTACAACGACCACATGAAACATTAATTATTGGTTCTTTCTTTTTCAAGTTCATAAACTCCAAATGAGGTCTCGATTTCAATCCGTTAAAAAATTATGAACACCTCTTCATTGTGTATGGGTCGCCAAAAATCTGACCGATGGAGTCGCCTCGAGAAACCAACTTGTGATCTCTTGATACTTAGAATCTATATCGTTCTCATCTATTTATTGGTGTGTACCATACTGTATCTTATCATGAACGATGTTACAAACAAATCCAAATCTTCTTCATGGTTGAGGCCGATAATGGACCAACTTGAAACAGACTAACTGGACTTAGAACCATAACCACACCGAAGTACCTGTTAACTAAAACCAGTAGATTTGTTCCTACTCTAAAAATTATTTTCTTTTTCATTATTATTTTTCATTATTTTTTAAATCAAAGAAGACCCATAACCAAAACAGATAATTATGGTAGCCAAACCAGGTAAACCCCAACTTGTTGAAGATTCAGGATTTCGGGCAACCCAAAAATTGTGATTTAGAACTGCCAACCCTAGTTTACCCGAAACTCATCCTGTCTAATCATATCATATGCATTATTATATATCCCTTTTTTTCATTTTTCATCGTTTAAGTGAAAAAGTATTTATTAGTGTGTGTGTATATATATATATATATATGATGTTTATGATTCTTTTCTTTTGTTACAAGAGGAGGCCGAAGATGACCCACATATCCACCCTGGGAGTCGAACCCTCACCAGTAGCAATCGCTCGTGATGTTTATGTTTTATAAAGCGTCTCGCTTCTTTGTTTAAATGAACTCTGTTTACCTAGGAGTATGGATTGGAACAACCCAAACGGGATCAAGTGCGCACTGGAGACGATGCCGGTGCTGAACGTGACCGCACCACTCAATGTCGGCACCGATCGGCGAGTGTTCGTGGTGGCAGCCAACGTGACGTCGTCGATGAGGGTTCCGGTATTCTTCCTCAACATAACGAGGTTATCGGAATATCGGAAAGACGCACACACGTCGGTGTACACGATTCGGCAAGGGGAGCTGCTGACGCCAGAGCAGAAGGCTGATCCGGCCACCTTCGCCGATTGCATCCATTGGTGCCTCCCTGGGTTGCCCGATACTTGGAACGAGCTCTTGTACACCAAACTCATTTCTCGTTCATGATACGAATTACAGTGACTAAAAGAAAAAGCAATCCAATCTATGAATCCTAATTTTTTTATTCTTTTCTCGTGTAATAACTAATTAGCAAAGGGATATCTCTGGTTTGAGTTGGGAGATCATTTGTATATGAGCCGGCAAATATGTGGCGGCATTCTTTTCTAAGTTTCGTCTTTTTATTCAAAATTTATATATTGTCCAATTTGTGATTGTAAAATCGTAAGAGTTGGTTTTTGGTTATTTTGGACAACGTTTCCGGAAACTGAACAATGACAAACCAAATCTCCAAAGATTAAGAATGAAGAAATGACAATATATATAAGACTACTTCAATATCAAATAGTTAATTAACGACTAAAAGGTGTGAGCATATATAAAAAAATTCAAAGGCATTTTGTCCCTTTCGATTTAATTATGAGACTGTCTATAAAGCAGCGTTGTCGGCATCAAATTGCGTGGCCCAATTTGTGTCAACCCGATTCTTCTTGGTTAAAACTGACTGGTTAATTTAGAACAGTCTAATTGTGCTTCAATCTTCGTTGAGCTGACCCACTCTAATATTTTCTATCCATAATTTTCTAAATATTTACCAATATTGATAATTTTTCAATCGGACCTATCAACATTGCTATAAATCGTACTCGTTATCAAACAGCTCTATCTATGATTGGTCCCGGATGAACCAAAATCGAACTGGGACCGAAATAATTCTCCTTCCAGTTTTAAACCACCCAAAACTGGGAAAATTTATTGAGAAATTTGAAATTTTAAAAAATAGAACCCGTTCTTTTTCTAGTGGTCTCAGTCTTACAAAGGTGGACTTGAAACAAATTGGGTGGTCGTCAGTTTCGCGCTTTTTTGTATTGTTTTTTTGAGCTTTTAGTTTCAGCCTTTCAAAAATAGCAACGGGTTTAGTATTTTTTAATAAAACAGAAAACACTTTATTTAAAATATTGTATTTTTATAAACTATATTACTTATTATTAATCTGAAAGTGACCCTCCAATAACTTACGTGTCATTGTCGTATGCCTCATCCAACTTCTCCCACCAAGAGAAAAAGGGATTTGAACCTCATCAGGTCAGCACCTACTCTGGTCAGAAACAGTTGGTGCACCCCGAAGAAAGTTTACAAAGCTACCGAACCCTGTGCTCGTGCAGAAATTAATTTGGTGTCGAATTAATTCTGTAAGTAGTTACAGTGTTGCTACATGTCTGCAAAGAAAAACACTCGAATTAATTGTTTGACTACATCTGCAACTATTGTTAATGTTACTAGAAATCATAAGCTCGTTTTATCATACTAGATGGGATTGATCTAGAGTTATATCATTTATTATTATTTTTATAATATTTTTGTGATATTCTTCTCTTTCTTTTAATATTTTTATCATCTAGTTTCTTATCTTTTTGCCGGAGCTTTCTTTGATTGTATTTTCATATTTCATACCATATTAAATGATTTTTCTTTTCCCCATTTATTAGTAATATTTCCAACTTTTTTCTAATAATTTCATTATAATCCCATTATTTATACTGTTTTTTGTTTTTTAACCACATATCTATCTTATAATCTTCATTCCTATCACAAACAACTTTTATACATGTTGATTAACTGCATAACATATAAAATACAATGAATTTAATTGTTGATTTATAATATTTATCTTTTGACTTTAATATCGGTACTTATTTGAATGTCGGGTGAGAGGACACTCTGATTCAGCTCAAGGAAGATCCGCCTACCATCGATGATGGTCAGCTAAATTGACCCACGATTTGGGTAGCCAAACAAGATAAACTGCTCTTTGTTTTGCTTGTCCCAACTCGAACCCAAGCTCCTCTGAGTTAACAAGACAAGCTGCGAAGGCATCCGGGCCCATCTTGTCTCAGGTGACACAAGCTCACGTAATTGACACAATTATTTAGCACTCATCTCTCTCTCTCTCTCTCTCTACATATATATACACACATACACATATGTCTGTATTATACATACACACATATACATATATCCACCTATTATACATACACACACATATACATGCATACATACATACATATATATACACACATTATGTGGTATATACATAGTGTGTGGCAGCCTGGACCTTGCCTAACCTCATATATATATAAATATATACATATACATATATGTGTATATATACACATTATGTGATATATACATAGTGTGTGTGGCAGTCTGGACCTTGCCTAACCTCTGTTTGTATTTTTCTAATCAATCCAGACTTAACCCAGGGTGCCTAAAACCCAACACAGACCCGAGTTCTGCTAATCCGATTCGTGTCGATCTTTTGGGCCGGATCACAATGGGCATAAACACAAAATACTATTTCATATATCTTATTTGCAATGAAACTTCAATCTTGGTTGGTTTAGACACGAAAATGACTCGGCTAAAACAAAAAAAGTCAAACTGAACTAGCCAACGTTTTCGTTTCCAGTTCAGTATTTTGCTTTTCTGATTCAGTTTCAGTTTTGAAATTCAAAACGAAATTGCTTAGTGCGGTTTGGTTTTGGGGACCCAATACGAAACAAAAACCGAACCGAATGAATTAAACGCAGCCCTTGCACTCTTATCTCTGCTCCAAAACTCAACCCCAAGATGATTGCCTAAGCAAGTCTTAGTAAGTTATATTTTGCTGTTTTATATGTCAACCAAAATATCTTAGCAACCATTTATCTTTCGTGTACAGGATGATTTTGGTTCAGTTTGATTTCATCTACATGATTCGGTTCAATTTGATTCATTCAGTTTCGAGATAATTTGGTTTTCGGTTATTTCGGTTCTACAACGAAACCATCAACGTATAAGATATTTCGTTTTTCGGTGAGTTCAGTTCGGTAGGGTGATCACCACACATGAGATAATTCGGTTTTTAGTTATTTCGATTCGGTTCGGTGACCGCTATCCATAAAATAATTCGGTTTTCGGTTTACTTCGGTTCGATTCGGTTGTTAGAGTTCGGGTCCAATCGAGACGGCCCAGCGTAACCGACCCAACCCGCTTGCGCCGACGCAGTGGCATCGCACGGTGCCCGCACAGCGCCCAGCTTTCTCCTTCCCTCTTTTCTTCTTATCCCTATCTTCCTACGACTCGTTAAGTTTAGCGGGAGAAGAGGCGTCGTTGGGAAGGCCGGACACCGTCTGGGAGGGGGGGTTTATCCGATGGCTTTGAGGCGCTTCTTTGGATTCTCAGATGGGGAGCTGTGTAGGTCGGACGCGAAGCCTTGCTCGAGACTGATGAGACACACCGCAGGAATCTTCAGCGTCGGTGGTGCCTTGTTTTTTTGGACCCTCTGTAAGACGCATTATGGTATCTTTCTTTCTCTCTAATCCTTTAATGTTCGTTCTTTTGGTTCCGGTCGTTGTTGTTAATCGTACATGTCGCTTTTCTTCCAAAATTGGCTTCCGCTCTTTTTTTCCCCTGCTTTGCGTGGAGTGGCCTCGAAATCCTTCCGTTGTTTGCTTGTTTAGTGCAAAAAAAAAGTATGTATATGAGTTACTGATGCATCTTTCTTGTCCTCTTATTCGTTGGTGGGTTTGTCTTTGTTCTCCGACGAGCTTTTATCTGATGTTGCACAACTGTGCATTAGTACATTGAAACTGTGGGTTTTCTTCAAACTTTTTTAATTGATCAACCTAAGTTATTGACTAGTTTCAATTTTGAGTAAGATAAAGTTCGACCAAAGTTGTGGGAGTAGTAGTCATGGCTTTTAAAACGTATATTAATCCAAGTTCTAGAAAATCGAATCACAGTTTTGTCGTTTGTGCTCCATTGCTTTTGTTTCGTTACGAGGGAAAGGTGTTCCCTAGGTTCTGGTCAATTGTTATCTCTGGTGCTCGAATGCTTCTGCTAACATTGATGATGGTTGCACATACCTTAGAGCCATATAAGGGTTGGACTTCTAACCATGACACTTATTTTCTGTTGAAATGCAAGTTGGTATTGGGTTTACTGAACATTATGAATTTGTGGATTGGTGATTTGGAGGACTGTTAATGGTTCAAAGGCCTTTCAATTGGAGGGTGTTTGAATTAAGTGTTAACAATTGGCATGAGAAGGTGAATGCTAGATATTAACAGTTTGCAGTGGAGACAATTCTCATTCTTGTGTTTGGTCTTCTGAGCAACCTATTGAGAATTATTATGGGATTGTGATTTAACGTGCTAAATGCATAACAAATACAAAGAGACTAATGAGAAACTGCTTGTCATCCTCGATCATGGTAGAATCCGGCAATAAAATCCTATTACCCACGACACACAACCAGCTGGGAGGGGGGGAGGGGCTCCTCAGTAGCTCAAGAATCAAAATCAACCGCTTTAAGAGAGTAAGAGTTTTCGGGGGAAGTCTCTTTCTTCAACTTTTCCACCTAAAGTCACTCCTACTTTATCCTAAGTTTTATTTCATGGGGTGAATAATATTTGCAGTTATAAGTGCACACGGACGTATAACCTTGCAACTGAGTAGCTAAAGTTGAACTTTGCATGAAACTGGTAAGAACATTCATGGAAAGAAAGATTGCAAACTGTGCTTTCTACATGCTGTTCTAAAACTATTGGCGTTCAAGAGGTTATTTGCCTAGAATATTTTGTCTGTCCGTGGGACTGTTAGTCCCTTGTGGAGATTGTAAACCTGATGGGGTTGATCTCAACTTTGTACTGTTTGACTGTTATCAGTGCTATAATCGGCATTTGTGACAGTGGAACCCAGTTTAAGCATTTGGTTTGACTTTACATGATTGAAATTGAACGCACTCCTTTCTCAAATTCCTTGAATGAAAGTTTTTCCTCCCCTCTTGGAGAAAATATTGGAAGTGTCACATTTTAGAACCCTAAATACTGAAACTGGCTGTAGATAGATCCATCTAGTGTAGCATTTGAAGCATGTTGGCATGTCATATTTATTATCTTTTTGGATAGAAAGGCAACTGTCTATCTATTTATTTGAACACATAGAAAGATAACCAAAGGAAGCTCTGGTAAGAAGATATAAGAAACTAGATTGTGAAAATGTTAAAAGAGGAAAAGACTAAAAGGAAATTATTTAACTTATGTTGAGTTAATGGTTAGCATGGCACGTAATCGAGCTCTATGGAAACAAAGAATCCATGTAACCGACCCCATCTAGTATGGGAAAAGGCTTACATGTTCTTGTTATGTTGAAAGTTGACTGATGCATGAAGGTTCTGCACATTTTCAGCGAACCTGACCTTCAGGAGTGAAAGGCAGTGTGTGGTTAAATGTAATACGAGGTGTTCAAAGATGCAAACACAAGCATGTATCATCATATGGTGTTATTCTCTCCCTCTCATACAGAAAGGCATGTGCACAAGCACACACATCAGAGTTCAAGTAATCATTGTTTGTGTTTAATAAATGCATCTGATCCCGGATTCATGGCAAACATTAAACATATGCTACTTATGAATTAGTTTTGTAATTCCATGAATCGTGTGTTCTTCATTATCGAAAGGAAAAGTGAGTTTGGGAATTTTATTTCTTTTGTCTGGTGTTCTCCGATGCAGGTCCAAGATTAACAGTCCCACGACAACTCCGGTGGGCATTCTGTGGTGCTGTATCCATGAGCTCAACTACAGCATTGCTAGTTTATCTTTTTAGTCCTGAATGTGAACCTCAGAATATTGCAGCATATGACAAGCCTGAAGCTAAGCAATATCAGCTGCGTTAAATGGACGGATCTGGGACAGATTTCTAGACAAGAGTTAGTTACTCTCTCTGCCATATCTTAGCATAAGCAGTTTGCTGCTTGTACATTGAAGTTGACACATTTTCTGGGATACCCTTTTGGTAGAAAATCATCAATCAACAATAGAGAGCTTCTTGAAACTTTTCAATGTCCTGCTAACAGTAGAAGAAATGAAATTATCTGCAAAGATCTTATTGTTGCCTAAATACTGAATGCTCCGATGATTTTCCACGTGATGGATAAAGGCTTTCCTTATATCCTAAAACGTACATGAGCCTGATAATTTCTTTTCTAACTGGTGGCAAGAGTCGACCATATTCATCTTGTCAATTTGAACTTCTTGAATAGCTTTGTGGTACTTTACCTCTGTTTAGTGTTTATTTTTCTCATGCACACAAGTGCACGTGCACACACACACACATATATGTATGTATATATGGATACATGCATTAAAAACTTCAAAGAGGAAGTCGGAAGAGCAGGGAGCTTATTAGGGTGGACGTGTCCACATTTCGTGTTGTCTGGTACTGTGTTAAATATCATTTTGCATGTATGCTTACACTATTGCGAATTTGCGATTGTCCATTCAGGGTGTGTTTGATTCATGGTACCAGGCCTTTGGTACCATAACTACAATTCCAGGTTCACACGAGAATGAAGACCATGATACTAACGAAGAATGGTATCGTATTTGATTCACACTTGGAAGTGACACTTGAAACCATAGTTCTATATTTGATTTGTTACCATAGTTGTATGTTTGATTTGTTGGTGGAACTGGCACTCCAGTTCCAAGTTTAGCCATATTTTTTGAATATCTTATTCACTTCAATGATTTCCGTATCAGTTTACTATGCTATTTTTGTTATCTTCAACATCCTACAAACCACCAAAGACTTGGGTACAAGGTCGAGACGTGATGGGATAAAAGAGATTACGCCAAAATGAACATTATTTGTAACTATATGGCAAAAATGTTATGTATCTGACTGATATAGATCATTACATTTGAAATTCCAATGATCCAATAAGTATAAAATCTTCATATCGCCTATTTCCTTTACAGTTGCCTTGTTGGGGAAAGTTAATACTTGGATACACTTAGAATAGTATGAAACTCCATCATCCGGAGAGGGAGAACTGAACGTGGTCTAGTTATTCTAGAAGTTCATCACTTGGTTCAGATGCTTAACATGATGTCATAAAAGAGACTTGGTTCAAACGCTTAACGTTATATTTAAACAATCCCTGGCAGACAACTCTTCTTTATTTACATCATCTCCTGCTGGCACATACACGCCAACAAATTTAAAAGGATGGCGTAACAAGAGTAATATGTCCATGTTCAAAACCATGACAGTTCCATGTCCACATACACGTCAACAAGTTAAAACGGACAGCATGACAACAAGGATAACAAAAAGTTAAAATCATCTCCTAGTCATTTGAATCATTTCCTGAACGAAAGCATAACAGCTCCATATTTTCTCAAAGCATCAAACCAGAAGTCATACATATAAGTGCCATCCACAACTTAGCGCCACCTTTTTGTGATGACACCTCATCCTACTGGACGCTGAAGAGTTGGAACTTTGATTCTATTGTCATCTTTATGAGGCTGACCATGCTTCCTTTTCTTAAGTAGAATATTAAAAAAATAGGTACATTAGTAGTCCTCAATCCATCCTGGTTCATCTTTACTGGTTTGGTGGAAGAAGTTTCTAATTACCTGAAAATCTTGCAATATGGAGCCAGTAACTAGGAACTATCAACCAAAATGCCTATGAAGAAGGATGGTTGTATAATATGTTCATGTCTAAACTTCCCAAAAGCATAGGCCACTTACCTTTTCTTAGTTTTAATTTTACGGGGAACCAATTTCAAGTGGAATAAAGTCATCCTTGAAACAACATTGTTGATGACTAAGATGCCTTTCAGAGTCTTTGTTTGAATATTTCCATATGACTATCTATGTAAAGCATAAAACTCTACATGTTATGCAAGAAAGTACTGATGAACAAGTAAAAAAGAGTCCAATGCTATAGATTTGATATTCAAAATAACTACATATAAAACACCAATAGTTAGATAATTGTTTTTATGAGAAACATCAAAGAATTTTGAGTAACAATGCAATAATAGAGAATCACAGCAGCAAAGAATGATTACCAACGATCATATTGGCTTGCTTACAAAGCTTCAACAATTAAGAGGAAATTTTACATTTAAGAAGGTCATGTAGATGGAAGGCTTTTTTTTATTCTCCAACCTAGGTCTTGATCAAATTTAAGATTTTTATGCATGTTTTGAATTTTTCACATGTTGATCAAAAGCAATGTAATATGACTACAGAAAGATGGCCAAAAGATCGATCTATGACCATATTAAGTACTCTGCTGTTATATATTGATTAGTCATTATAATCAAAGTTACCATGTCAAGTTAATAGGAATAGTGAAATGGTGTAAAAATACGAAATATGTATAAACAATCATAAACAACAACAATGAGGCGGAGGGGAGAGAGAGAGAGCAATGACTGGTTTTGAGTGGTGGAGATGCAAATTGGATGAGATAAAAAACACAAGTAGCAACAGTAAGAAAAAAAAGAGGTGAGAACAAGAGAAAAATGAAGAAAGATAAGGCATAAAAGGAAAAAATTAAGGAAATAGGGCAATTTATAACATGAGCAATTGCAGATAGGCAATGAAAGGTTGTGGAGCTGCAACTGCATTATTTCCATGGGCGGCAAAGGAGCTCCTTTGATAGAGATGCACGATGAAAGAGGTAGAGAGTGAACGAGGAGAGGGAGAAAGTCGAGTGTGACATTCCGCTAGGTCCTGGTCTTGTGGCCTGCCCCCAAACATGTGCCACCTATTTTGACTTTAAAAACTGGCCTATGAAACTGCATGTCCGTCCCACAATAGCGTTCCCCGTTTGATGTAGAACATGAGTTTGGTACTGTAGTTCCTAAAATGCAGGGTCCGATTCCGTTGGGACCAAGAATCAAACACCCCCTCAAGCTAGTCTGTAGCTTTATATCGAGTTCCTTGGGAAGAGCTTTTCTCCCTTCTTATTGAGGAAAAGGTCTTCTTTTTTTCCTCAAATGTATCTTTGATTCTTTTATCCTTTCTGATGGCTATAAGGAAATTTGTGACGAGAAAAAGTTTTTCCATGGTTTATGAAGATTACTTGAAAGTTCCGTGCTTAAGGTGGTTTGGACATCTTCCGCGATACTGATCAAATAGAACTTCACTTCAAGGATATGGAACCTTGAACGATGGACACTAAGAAGAAGCTGAGGAAGGACGGAAAAGTGGTAGACCGAAACTATCGAAGATTACTCTTTTGGGTTTAAGTGTATGAATGCCTTATAATTGATTAGAATGCAATGTTTGAGGACTTCAGTCTTTGTGGACTTGTTAATTGACGATCTATTGTTGCTCGGAATTGCTGATTTACCCATTACAACAACCTCTGCCGCCTGTACCATCGCTAATCACCACCATTTGCACAACTCAATTCATTTGAGCACTTCTTTTGATTAAGAAACTTAAATTCTCACACCATCCATGACGGTTTTCACCACTACCACTGACAACCAACATGCACCACTTGAACAGTTCTTGTTTTATCGCTGAAATAATTTCACTTTTATGATGATCCACTTTTTGCTATTTATTGTAAGAATAAGCATGGAAACATTTTTTTTTTTTTTGTAAATGAACTTTTAAGTCATTCTATATTCTATATGATTTTTGTTTCAGAATTGTAAAATGTAACATCCAATGAATTGAATCGTGTCGAGTATCCATGGATCTTTTTTGTAAAGATGCTCAAACAAAACAATATATCAATTTACGCATTTATGCCATATTGTCAAGGAAATGTCTTGCTGATATTGTAGTCTAGCAGTTTTACTTTTCAGGTTCCGCTGCATATACCAGAGCATAGACATGGCCGGTTTGGAACTGGCTCCCGACGGTTCGAAGTGGAACCGGACTGGCTGTAGAACCGCCAATAACCAGAATCAAAAAATAGAAACCATAACTGCAACTGCAACCAGAGACCTCTCGGTTCAGTTACGGTTTCTATTTTTTGAAAACGGAACGAGAACCGAACCAACAGTTTTAAATAGTGTGTTAATAAATAATATATATATATATATATATATATTCACAAGTTGAAATGTTGCTTTGATGGTAGGATATCTCCTATTATTGGCCACATCAAGAGTTCACTTCTCATGGGTTGTAAAGTGGTGTGTAAAAATAGTTTTTTAAACCGGTTAAGTTCGTGATTTGTCTTGGTTCAGCTCGGAGCTCGTTCGCGACCTCCATTAACTGAACTGTGACCAGGTTAGCGAGACGAACTCACTGCAAACTAAGCCCGGGAAAACAACTGGGGCCTTGTGTCTATATCAAGGTTAATTTGATGCTTCCAATTATTGAAAATAATAGTCTAGTAAATTTATTACTACGATGCCACCATATTTGAAAGGCAAACATTGAAATAAGTTGTTCAATGGTCGAGATGAACTCCCCGGTTTGATTCAAGTTGAAAACAGTCGAAATAAATCACGGGTTTCTTGATGGCTCCAACCAATGTTCTTTCCAAATAACTGCAGAAGAAACATGCTTTCTACTAATGATGGAATTAGTAGTTTCTCCTGATTGAAGATTCTCTTATTCGTTGCCGGACCTACTCATCGGTGAGGTTAGGCGGCCGCCTCGCTCGAAATTCAACTAAATTCAAAAAGATCGAAACTGGAAGTCTAAGTTTTTCGAAAATATATGGACCGCCTCACCCGAATTCATACCCAATTGAACCTTGCCTTAGCCCTAACAGAACTCTCTAATCCGCTGCAGCTCACATTCACCAACAAGCTTAGAGAAATAACAAGGAGGCTTATCAACAAATAAATGAATCTAGTCAGCCAACCCGAATGGAGCCGAGGTCAGTCTTGGCTTGAATATAAGCCAGTCAGGGGAGCCAACAAGGTAAGGTTAAGAACCAAATTTTCAAATCGGCCGAATTTGTTCCAATAAATTTTGTAGCTATATGGTATTAACGTACATATATAGCATACAATATTGTATGGCATATGGTGGCGCTCACTCTCTTTATTTAATAAAGAAAAAATATTTGGAATCTCCCACTTTGAAGTGGTGAGCTTTCATATGCTTTTCATAATGTCGGGTTATCCTTTGTCGGTATGCATGTGCATGATCCATGGAAATGAGTCTCTTCTCATCAAGTAGGTCAAACTTAGCCATCCTAGCTTCTTGTAGAGTCTACATAGGTAAATCGAGTGTAAGTGATGTATGAAATGAATGCAATTTGTATGAATGAGGAGTATGCCATTTTTACCATAGACCAACTGGAATGTGTGGCATTTGTAGGTGTACGGATGGAAGTCTTATAAGCCCGTAAGGCTCATCTTCTCATTCTTGAAAAGAGTGTCATTATCCGACACTAGGTCTCTTGCAACTCCAAATCAAGCCAAGATATTTTTCTTAATGAATGCTGCTACATGTTGTCCTTGACATTGGCCAAGGAGGTAGCTTCAACCCATTTAGAAAAATAAGATGAACCTATATCCATTTAAAGGCTTATTAGAATCAATTATATCGTAAGAATCGGTTGTTGTGAATATTGTAAATCCCACCTGGCGGCTCTCTACTCGTAGTGGAAGGCCACGAGTTCCACTCCTGGGGCGTGCGGCTTTGGCCTCTTTTTGCAAACCAAGAAAAAAAAGAGACTCTAACCCGATCTGATCGAGATCTTGAGGTCCTACCCTTAACTCTCTCTCTCTTTACACACAGACACGCAGGCACACACACACAATCTTGAGGTCCTACCCTTGACTGTCTCTCTCTTTCCACACAGATACGCGTGCACACACACACAATCTTGAGGTCCTACCCTTGACTGTCTCTTTCTTTCCACACAGATACGCGTGCACACACACACAATAGCTTTTCTCTTCAATAAAATCAATTTATATGATACCAAGTTTCATTTTTTAGGGAAAAAGTAATAAAGTATGTCAAAATTGTAAACTTCGTACATTCTTTAGATTGAATACTCTCTCTCTCTCTCTCTCTCTCTATATATATATATATATATATATATAATGTGTGTTTATTTATATAAAATATATGTATATCATATATATGTTTATGTTTTTATATAAAAATATATATACACATAATGATTTCTAGTTCAATAATATAAAAGACCACAAAGAAAGAACATATTTTATGTAGAATATATAATATTAACTATTTTCTTTAACAAATACTTATTTAGGTTGAAATGGGGCAGGACCATGTTGTGACAGAGAGGATGCAGGACGAGTGGAGTGGAAACCCGCCCCACCCCACCCCACCCTACATAATATATTCTATGAAACTTTCTTGACGAGAAAGTAAATTAAAAAGTAAATGAACATACGTCAATCTAGCCGTCGATGTATGGTACAATTGTATCTTATACAATACAATATTTATTTATAACATTGTTATATTTTACCTGAATATTCAGATTAAATTATCAAATTAAATCAATTGCGCATATTCTCCGAGTCCTTTGATTCCAATTTGGATGCATACAGACATTGGGCAGAAGCCAACCGTACACCTTGATATCTGTGCACTCTTCTTCCTACTTCCACTTATCTCATGCTGGGGAAGCATAAAAATTGTAGGAAGCTGCATTTAACTGAAAAACTTAACCAGATACATACCGTCTCGCCCAACAATTGTGGACCTGGAAACCTGACTACATGCAATGGATCTGCAAGAAAAATGTGACCAGATACACTGAACCTAGTAGACCAATACGTCAAGATCCGTTCCAAGTACATTGCATCAAACAACATAAATAACATATGGATCTTCATGTTCCAATGTGATACATTTTCCTATGATTTTCGCCGATAACAAAGGCGATCAAATTAAAGCAACCGCTTTAGGCCCTCGAAAGTTTTAGGCCCAAAAAGAGTGAGGCCAAATATGTGGGTACTGAAACCATGATCTATTTTGGATCTCGTGATCCAAATTATCTCATGTCGTGGCCCTGATGTGGATGGAACCACCTAATACTCACAAGGATATGAGAACAGATACGAGAAGCAACACATAAAGTGCGTACGAGAGTGAGCATTTGAAAGAGTGCACACAATCTCTTGTCCACCAGAACCATGATACCAGCTCCCTTGTACTGGTTTGGATATGACAACTAAATGCTAGATAGAGCTAGTCACCAGCCTTCTATTATGTATTCAGTACATGCGTCATGCTTAAAATGTATATCACCACATTTGCACAAAGAGTTGAAGGTCATGAGTTCGATATCTTGGAAAGGCCTCTCCATTGTACCCCCTTCCCCTAAAGAAACGAAGAGCATATCATAAGATTTGATTTTAAGACGATTAAAAATCAACAACTCAACAATTTATAGAAAATCGAGCTTTAAAAATAATCCAATTTAATGTGCTAAACCAAATTCAATACATGCATTAATCATACAATAACCAAGTTATAGATTTACATTTTGACATCTGATTGATGCAAACCAGGGGGTTAAGAATTGCGAACCCAGCTACATTTGAAACTACTTTGTGTTTTGGAATCTCAGGCATTTGTTTCAACTATGGAAGGCACTTTTTGAGGTGCATCGTCGAGCCGGATGGCGGATCAACACACTATTTTATGGTGTGGCGAATAGCCCACGGAGCATCCTATAGTTGCACGAGATAGGCGACATGGCGTGAACTATTTATTATAGGCCACGTATGGGCTATAGTTTTTCTGTTGATCTTTATAATTTCTGGTGGGGTGGATGCCTCAATTAGGGTGTTATTAATGTAGATCCACCATTGAATCAGAACATATTAAGAAATTTGTTTTGACATATCATCTGAAATTCTTTTCCTTCCTTATAAAACATAGGTCATCAAAGATTTGTATTAATTGGATGGATTTCCTGTAAAAGGGTTTTTTGATGCCGTCGTCAATGGCATCTATTCACTTAAAATTGAACTTTAAGGTGGTCAAGCAACGTTGATTTTTAAGATGGACGGCTCTAACAGGCTCATGAATCTTGCTGTATAATATCCATGAGTCCTTTGAAAATAAAATGGTCCTAGGAGTTTGGTTGTCACACCCCCGAACCATTCTATCCAATGGATGCCTGAAGACATGCCCATATTGGAGCCCATTTTATCATCATCGGCTGAAGTTTGGCCGTGGCCATAAACTAACTATTTGATCGGGCCAATCCAGGCCCGGGCCTTGGACCTTGTACGTCCCTTAATTTTAAGTGCCGGTTGTCAGGCAATTGATGCTATTGATCTACAGAATTCATGAGAGTGAAAGCTTTTGTGGGTCCCATCTCCCTCACCCAGCTTTATATATATATATATATATATATATATATATAGAGAGAGAGAGAGAGAGAGAGAGAGAGAGAGAGAGAGAGAGAGAGAGAGAGAATGCTTATACAAACTAAAAGTGTGCAAGCATATCTCTCTCTCTCTCTCTCTCTATATATATATATATATATATATATATATATATATATATATATATATATATATATATATATATATATATATATATATACATATACATATAAGAGGATTCACGATTGGTATTAAACACTCCATTTTACTAAACATACATCTATTTTTGTTAATTCTTAAATAACCTTACTGAATATTCTCTTCTTTCTACTCTCACATCGCCGTTTGCACTTAGATCCCGCATCTTTCCTCCCACCGGCAACGCATCATTATGATGAATGATGTGAATGGATCCTTGAATCGAATCCATAAAGCTTAGTGAATTCCATGAACCGGAGGGTGTTCCCTGTTTGAAGATTTTTGAACCAAACCCCAGCACGAATCCAAATATCTATGCTCGGCTTTGGATCTCAACTTTCAAGATCTGATATTTTCAAACTGAGATGTTCAAATCTTTGTACCTACGATAAATTTTTATACGAAACTTTAGGAGGAATTGTTCTAAGAAGGCCATGATGCTATTGCAGAGTCTCCTATATTTGAAATGCAATAATAGAGACCCATACCTCCCTCTTTAAGGCCAAAAGCAGGGATATTCTTCAGCAAGAACAGTTCCTCAACATGTAAAGAAATATCACCAATAATTATACAGACGAGCTTCTCCTTGCACGCCACCATTATTTGTCACCCTTCACCTTGCCATTATTTCTCAAGCTTCTCCTGACCGTCCATTTTGGATGGATTTTTTCTATTTTGCAACAAAATAAATTGACATGTTTTTGAGCTCCATGTAAGGCTGCAAAATGAGCCAAGCCGTTCATAGTTAATTTGGCTCCTTCCTGGCTTTGTGGGTTGACATGTTTCGGCCCGTGCCTTCGACATTCTTAGAATTTTTGCCTAAATCATACCCAAAAGATAATTGTATTAAAGTAAAATATTAAGGTAAATGAAGAGTCATTTTTGTTCGAAGAAAGACTTTTTCTGTTGGATTGTCAAAATGGGGTTAAGCAAACCCCAAGTAAATTACAAATAATAGATAAATAGTATTTGAATCGAAGGTAAATGCTTGGATGGTTTATTCTTCCGACAAGGTCCCACGATACTCATGGCTGGCTAAGCTTTTTCTCATATTAGATGGAGTCGGTTATATAGATTTTTTGTTTTCTAGAACTCAATGTTGTATCATGGGAACAATTAACTCAATAAAAGTTAGATTATTTTTTATTGTTTTCTTTTAATATTTTTGTGATTTTTAATTTTTTAAAACATTTTCACAATTTAATTTTTCATACTTTCTTATTGAAGCTTAAAGAAAATCTTAGGTCAATAAAAAAACCATTCTTCTTTCCATTTAGAAAAAATTCTCTCCAGCTAGGTTTAGCTTCTGTTATGAAAGGATTAGACTTGGTCGCCAATTTGTTCAAGCACTGCAGGCCGTGCAATAAAAAATGACGGTCTCATTCCTTCAGCTTGTCTACCAGCTATAGCGCCAGGTTAAAACAACCTTTGATCAATTATATATATAAAAGAATCAGGTCATACTCATCTATGACATAATCCTCTTTGATGGTATGTAATTTTAAAAAATTAAGAATTTAAAAAAAAGGATGAAAAACATTATTATTATACTCATGCTCTTAAAAAATAACGATTGAAAATGAGTAAGCATGATCGTTAGTGATGAACAAGATCCCATCACTCTCTCTCTATTATATAAATATATCTCAATAAATGAATCATATCTTATATGACTTTGAAAACTAAGTATCTAAAACTTTTCAGCTTATCATACAATTTACATATCTAACATAACGGGGAAGCAGTAGATTCCAACAACTCAACTGTATGCATCAGTGGTATTATATATAAAGAATACGTAGAACGGCAACTGAGCTCCCTCCATTGCACAATATATTTTCTTCCTTTAATGACAAGCAAAGAATTCCGGCCTTGTCGTCGCTGTTTCCTTTTCGTTTTCCCTTTCAATACGTGTTTTCTTCATTGTTATCGTTTGATATGGAGAGACTTTCTTTCTCTTGTGGAAATGGCGACAAAACTGGGTCGTCTCTAGCGTTAAGCAACTCGTGAAGAAGGCCATAGTTTGTCGACCGTCATTAATGAGTGCACGTCACTGAGTTGAATCCAAACCAGAGACTGTACGCGGCTTCCCTTTGCTATAATAATCTTTGGAAGTGGAAGTATAGCGGTGGCGATTTTTTCGATAAACAACAACAACAACAACAGGACTTTTTTTTCATACTTGATGTGATCGGCTACACGGATTACTTGTTTTCCATATCATTTTATTTTTTTAAATAGATCAACCTCATGAATTCTTTATTTTCATAGAATTTGATATTGTGCGTTAAATCAACAAAAAGTTAGATAATTTTTTTATTGTTCTATTTCAAAACTTTATCGTCTTTGTATTTTCATCGTCTAGTAACTCTCACACTTTTAAATCAGACCTTCTTTTGGTTGTATTTCTTTATGCTCAAACCTTCTTAAATAATGTTTCCTCATTTTATCATCTATTGATGTTACTTTCACTTTGTTTATCATAACTTTATTACAGTATATAAGTCTTTCTTAGTATATCCATGTCAATATTTTAATTTTTGTTACGAACATCTTTTATACATGTTAAAGATTAACTGCTCACACTCATTCATGTTTTAGGTCTAAAAAGACTTGTGTACAAGATGAGAGTTAAATATCCCCAATCAAGTTACATTTTCATATGTTCAAACTATGTTAAATGATTCTTCTTCATTTTATCAATCTATTGACGTCACTTTCAATTTGTTTCTTATAACTTATTACAATATACAAGTCTTTTTCTTGTGTGTCCATATATCCATCTCAATACTTTTGTTTCTGTTATGAATATATACATGTTTTAGCTGCTCAACACCACTCGGATTTTGGGTATAAAAGATTTGTGTACAAGTTGGGGGTTAAGCACCCCCAATCGATTGGGTCGGGTTCCACCCAATGCAACCCGAGAAAAACTTGGAAAGGACCAGGCTTGGTTTTTCTAGTTTTAATTGGAAATAAGATTAATGAAATAATCGACCTCTGTAGTTGTTTTGTCTACAAACAAGGATGAGTATACATTTCGTGGGCCAAACAATTGAATGTTACTTAAATACGGTCAATATTCTACTTACATAGTCATGCGTATATCATTTGAAAACTGAATCCATAGTTGAAATTATAAGTTTATAATTCAAGACTTGATGCAACCTGCCACCGCATGTGGACCTTGAAAAATGAACGATGGCCTTTTGTGTCCGTCACATGGCATGTACGCATATGTGCGTGTTTGTGTGGGTGTAGAATGTGCACATGGAAGACGTGATTAAAGTACAATAATTGTGTGGAAATTTGACATATTCAAGTGGATTCTATTCAATGGAGTCTCCTGCTGAACTTGAAGAACATCCCGATTCAAAAACCGGTTCTAATAAAGATGAGTTAGTTCTTGTGAGTGGGCGAATGCATCTCTTTTAGCAAAATTATAGGCAACCCATTTGCAAAATGGGAAGAGTCTCGTGAACCTTAATGGATAATTGGCCAATGGGTCGACTGGCAAGTTGGTGGTCTTGAGTTCGATACCGCGTGTGATTCAACCAAGAAAAAATAACAAGAATTGGTGTGCCACTGTGCAGAAATCTAAGCACCAATAACGTGGAGTTAAATATTTCCCCAACCACAAGGCAATATTTAGATTTAATAATTGCTCTCAGAGTGTTAGCTCAACCGCTGGACGCTCTAATCTGGTGGAGAGTTCAGCAAGTTCGGTGTTTAGTTTATTGCATTCAATAGCTTTTCTTTTCGATGGCTATCGCATTCAAAACCTTGCCCTACAATCGGACCTCATTTTGACATCGACACGAGTTATTTGGAGCCAATTCTGCCACACGGATAGACTCAACATGATAGATTCGATATGAATGCATATCCGTATGGTACATTTTTACGAAAATAGTTGTTTAAATGATAGAAATTTGTTCAACCGATAAAAACCAAAACAAAAAGAATATTTAAAAAGACAACACATACACATATAAATAGAATGATTGGATCTTCCTCATACTCCATCATTATTTTCTGAGAGTACGAGTGTAATTATATTGTCTTTTTAAAATTAAATTTATATGATCATTTTTAAGCTTAATTTTTAAAATTAAATTTATATTATAAAAAAGTAATCAATGAACATAAGTGAACATGTCATATATATATATATATATATATATATAAATTGAGAGATGTTAAACCTCCTCTCATGTAAGACTTTAATAGATGATATGCTTTATTCATGTAATTGCATCAACAACACAAATTGAGTGATCTTTCAATATCGACATGAGGATCAATGCCAATACGATGTGAGATAAACACCCTGATCATCACAATTAGATTCATCTCACAAATAGGGATGGTGACCGTCTAACATGAAAGGTCGTCTAACATCTCTCTCTTTATATATATATATATATATAAACTACATTCAAGTGATGTAAAATCTGCCAGTGACCCAAGTTCTTTAGTGGGTATCATCTTGTTCTTGCAAGAGGAGGAGGATAAGATCCCATTGATAATATATTTTGGTATCATCATATTCTACGAATAAAACTTCTTCTTACCCGGTATCCAATTAAACATAATAATTTGCTAGTCTTCTACACAACATACGAATATGTATGTGCATGTATTACCTTTTTTATACGGAATAGATCCTGTTTGACTTATTTCACACATTTGACAATCTATCCCTCTGCTGTACGTAACATAGGTGCCCTTTTTGCTGATCTCTCTCTAAAACCTCTCTTTGGTTGCTCTTTTTGTGTCTACCTCTAGAGAGCAATCAAACACAAAAAAAATATATGACTATATATCATGTGTCAAGTAATAAGTATATGTGATATTTATGCTTAAACGTTTTTAAAAATCTCAATTGTTTCATTATTAAAATGAATGATTGAGATTTGAAAAGTAAAAGAGTATTATTGTACTTTTTGCATATGTATTAAATTCACTTAGTATTATTTTGTTTTTTTAAGAAATTCAACCGTTGCTCTCTTTACACACTTATTCATGTCAATTTTTTTTAAAGATTTCAATCATTTAATCTTTAATATTGATGATTGAAATCTTTAAAGGAAAAACAAAATAGTATATGTGCATGCTGTAAAAAGAATCATGATATTATTCGGCTTTTAAATTTAATTTTCAAACGTTCACCACTTCAATAGATAAATTAAGAATTGTCGGACACATTTCATTTCAAAATGATTTATGTCGTTCATGAAATTGCACATCGAATCGTCTGCCAATATGGATACGAGGATCAATGTTTTTTTGTAATGTACACAATATGTATTATGTGAATAATATATAATTATAATATATATATATATATGTATATACTTTTTCCTTTATATATATACATAGTATGCTTTTCTATGTCTCTCTCTCCATATATATATATATACATACGTTATTACATGATAAATATATAACAAGTCTCCTCTTTTAGAGGAAAGCGACGTCGACACGTGATGGGATAGAAGTTATCCCTTGGCGGATGACGATAGGTTACGTGTCGAGAGTACGAATGGTCCCACCTCGACGTAAACATGTCCGGCTTATAGGACTGTGCCCTAAAATTCAAACTTCTGACACAATGGTTTTCTTTTTTTCTTCTTCCCCTACCGAAAGGACCCTGCCCTGAACACTACCAACCCGGATTCTTAATGAATTTGATGGGTAGAAGTAATATTAATTCTGGATTAGATCGGATCTTAAAGTCAATCAGATTGTTCTTCACACATTTGATTAATTCATTGGCACGCAAGATCTTATCTTGAGTTGAATCAGCAAAAACCAAGGCGTCATTGTTGTTGCTAGCACTGAAACAAATCTGGTTTGGACTCGATCACCATTTGGATATGAATCCAAACCCCACTCGGTACCCAAGTCTCTTTTTTAAAAGTAATAAAGCCTTGTGTACGAAACAAGATGACCTGAATTATCTGCCCAAAGTAACATGAAAACAATCACACTTGTGTTCGAGATGACCTGCTTTTTATACGATTAGGAAACGAGATCACGAACGCAAACTGAAACACAAAACCTTGGTTAATGAAAACTTGTTCGTGTTCCCCATGGTAACACGATCATAACCTGTTCTTGCTAGTCGGTTTGTAAAGTAACTAGCCCTTTGCGCAACGAGCGATAGCTCAGTTGGCTAGGCAGTGGAGCCACTAGGTGAAGGTGATGAGATCTATACCTCGGACGTGCATCCAGCGTTGGCCTCCTCATTATAAAAAAGAAAGTAATTTAACCCCTTTTTTCTATCTTAGGTGGTTGTATAACTTTGGATCGGACCACATAATAATTTGGATTTGGTTCAATTTGGATCATCGAATCCAGGTCTACCAGCCCAGTAACGAACAATCCTGTCCCTAACAAGCAGGAAGCCCGACACGTGTCGAGGATCGGGAAGGGGATGAATGATTGTTGGGATGCAACGGCGGGTCGCGGGTAATGGTGGGGAAGACCCCCCCTCCCTCTCTTTCTCTTGCAACGACGGACGCCACATAGGAAGCGACGTGATTCTCTCTCTCTTGCTTCCTTTCCTTTTGGGCTTATAAATACCCCATCACCACCCTTCATGCAATTCACAACCAAACCACCATCTAAGAGTTTTAGTTTCATTTCTCCTTTATCCGTTTTCCTCTCTCATCTCGATCGCCTCCTATTTTCTTATCCATATAATTAATCGCCGTTTGGTTCTTTTTATCTTGGTTTTATATCCGTGGTTCTTGGTATTGCTGTTCTTTTTTTCTCGTTTCTGAATCATGTGCGGGATATTGGCGGTGTTGGGATGCTCGGACGAGTCGCAGTCGAAGCGAGTTCGAGTGCTTGAGCTTTCTCGCAGGCAATTACTGAATGCTCATTTGTCATTTCTGAATGTCTTTCTGTTTTGGTTACGTTTGACATCGTACGTTAGTTTGAGTTTGATTTATTAACAGTATGGAGTCTTTATTATGCCTGTTATTTTTGGGTTTCCATTGTGGAAGGTGGGTGGTGATCTGTGAGAGGTTTAAGGCAGGGCATCGTTTTCGTTGTGGTGTTTTTGTGATTCCGTGTCATGGTTCTGCATTTCCTGCCATTTTTAGTTAGTTCTGCATCATCATGTGATTCTTGAGGGTGTTCGGTAGTCATGGTGATACGTTCTCTCTCTATCTCTCTTACACACACAGAGGAACATGAGCTTACCTTTGGTAGGACCTTGTCACTCATATAATCTTGGGTGATTTTAACCAAACGTTAATCTTTTTATTTAGAGCAAATTGGTTCGGGCATGATATTTGTAGAGTTTTGTCTGCACTAATGGGAACAAACGAACGAACCAAAGCCCTAGTTGTCACTGTTTTTGTTGGGGGTGGTTTCGCTTAATGAACTGAGCCGACTGATCTGCTTAGTAACGGTTACAGTTAGATTATGCTGAGCACATATGAGGGCCCATCTGAGCCCGTGGCATCTACAGTTTATTGTACCCACCATTGATGGGTCAAAATCAGCAAGAAATGACGTTTGGTTTTTATTATATTGCAGAAGAGACCACTAAAGCAAATGTTACTTGTTTTTTTTAAATTTTATGTGAAAAGACGCCTCACCTTTCCTTGTCCAGGAAAGTGTGTTTATGACTTCTTTAGCGTATGAAGCAGATAGATATTTTAGTCATTGAAATCTACTTGAAATTTACAAGATGTTCATGATCACGGCTTCGATTCTCATATTTTGCCAAAACAACCATGATGACTAGTTTCTTATTTTATTTTTGGGTTTTCTTGATTTTGACGGTAGGCTCAAGCATAGAGGGCCAGATTGGAGTGGCATCTATCAGAAGGGAGATTTTTACTTGGCTCATCAGAGGCTCGCTATTATTGACCCCGCATCTGGGGACCAACCACTCTTTAATGAAGACAAGTCTATAGTAGTTACTGTATGTCACCTTAATCCTTCTCGCCAACATAAAAAACTCTTCTTCTTCGCCTCTACTGTCTAACCGGAAGAATTCTGTGTTGACTTCGTTTTGCGAAACTTGGATTTTAGGTGAATGGAGAGATTTACAACCATGAGGAGTTGAGGAAGCTACTGAAGAACCATGAGTTCAGAACAGGAAGCGATTGTGAAGTTATCGCTCATCTGGTAAGAATTAACCCTAATGGTTCATTATTTAGATGGCGGACTGCCAATTTTCTTTGTCTTGTTTGGTTACTCGTTCTTATTGATAGTATGTGGAATAAGAGGAGGATATTGTTTACATGGTCGATGGTTCCTTTATTAGTTGGTCGGTGTTCAATGTTTGCTTGTTCTTATTGTGAAAGGGAATAGGATTGAAATATTCTTGGATTTGCTTCTGGTTCTTACTTCTTACTGAAAATACGTAGAACATGGGGAGGGTTTCGTTGATATGTTAGACGGTTCCTTTATGAAGCGGTGGATCTTTAACTTTTTGCTTGCTTCGATCAAGCTCTGGTATAAGATTTTAATTATTTTAGATTTTGTTGTTGTCGTTGTTGATGGTGATAGTATGAAGAATATGGGGAGAATTTTGTTGATATGCTGGATGGGGTGTTTTCCTTTGTTCTGCTGGATACCCGTGACAACATTTACTTCGCTGCTAGGGACGCCATCGGAATCACCTCTCTTTATATTGGCTGGGGTCTCGACGGTCGGTACTTTTTTAGCTCACCATTTGTTTTTATTGTAGAAAGTGTATATGTATCCGTATTGCACTGGGTATGGATACGGTATAATTTTTCTAATTTCTTAATAAAAAATTGGGAAAATATTAATAAATCCGAAAAATACAAAAAATAAAATTAATGATGAAAAAATTTATAACACCATCAATATTAAACAAAATAGAATGCAAAAGCTTGAAATAAATAATTTATAATAAATGACTATAACCCTATAATAATATTGAGAGAGATTGTAACAAGAGAACACTCTAAAGCTAAGCATAACAAAGTTAAATAACATCTTATAGTGAATATTGAATACCTTTAACGAACAACAAAGTAACAATCATCTATACTGAAACATTATAAAGTTATAATTACATTTAAAGCAATAATCTACAACCTGAATCATAATCAACAAAAGCATTGTAATCGACATAGTTAGGATTACCATCATCATCATATCCTCCCTCTTCCTCCTCTATAATTGGATCCGCCCATCCAACACCTTAAGCTTCATCAAACTCGAAGTTCTACTCCCTCGAGTTTTCGTCCTCTAAATTAATATAGTTCCTCCTTTTTGATCCAATTAACAAGAATATCAATATTTTCGTAGCTCAATGGGCTATATGGCATCTTCCTTACCCTTCTTTCATCTTTTTGTATTTATTTATAAATAAAGATATCCAAAATTTTTAAGTGAAGAATAAGGTAAAATAGAAAAGAAAAGAGGTATGCCACATATTTGATAAAAGCTTTAAATACGGAGAGTTGTATTTAGTGAAAAACTTGAAAATCTTATAAATATAAATAAACCAGAAAACCATAAGAGAAAAGTATTTGGAAGCAAATTAATAGCGTGAAAAAGGTTTGAGAAAAAGCAAAAAGTTATTTTCGCAACTTAAGATTCTCAAATTTTATACAAAAAAAAAATCAGCAGTTGTATCGTACGACATGATACAACCTTGTATCGTACGAAACAACACGATAAATCACAAATTACGATATGTGTACCTATATAATATCGTATTCTTGTACAATACGTGATAAAATCAGATCACAACAACGTAGCTTCAGTTTCAATGGGTTACAATTAGGATCTATTTCCTGAATTTACTTGATATTCTTCATTTTGCTTACAGGATCAGTGTGGATTTCGTCGGAAATGAAAGGATTGAATGATGATTGTGAACATTTTGAGTGCTTTCCTCCTGGCCATTTGTACTCCTCCAAAGAAGGCATGAAACTTTTCTTGTGAATGTTTGGAAGTGTTCCTTTTCGTTTTACACCAATACTGATTTGAACAGCGGATATGCTACTTGGACTAATGAGTCACCATTAATGTTAAATGCAGGAGGATTCCGCAGGTGGTATAATCCAACTTGGTATTCCGAACGTGTTCCTTCAACCCCTTATGATCCCCTGGCTTTGAGAAAGGCGTTTGAAAATGTAAGGATCATTGACACTTCTTATGGTTGACAAAATATGTCGTTCTTGTTGGTTATATCTGTTTCTCCTTCCACTGGTTGGAAATATTTGAACCGTTTGTGCTGGGTTATCGATACAACATAGAGAGTTGATTGACGCTCTAAACATTTCAGGCTGTGATTAAGAGGCTGATGACTGATGTACCCTTTGGAGTCCTACTGTCTGGTGGCTTGGATTCTTCATTAGTTGCTTCAGTTACTGCCCGGCACTTGGCTGGTTCAAAGGCAGCCAAGCAATGGGGAACACAACTACACTCATTCTGTGTCGGCCTTCAGGTTAACAGCGCTTTCCTTTCTGTTCTGGCTCTGAACATCGTCTTATTTGTTCTTTTTATCTGTCTGGCGCAAGCCTTCTAAAATCTCTATGTGGTTTCTAAAGTTGGACATATCTTATCTGCTTCAGGGTTCCCCTGATCTGAAGTATGCGAAAGAGGTTGCTGATTATCTTGGCACTGTTCACCATGAGTTCTACTTTACGGTTCAGGTGACCACTGAACTTTCTTATTGTTAAGGTTTTCTCTGTAGTTTGGTTTCAACTGTTGGTTTTTTCCTTCTATGATTGCTAAATACACTGGAAACACTATCTCTTAATTTATTGACAGGACGGGATTGATGCCATTGAGGAGGTCATCTACCATATTGAAACGTATGATGTGACTACAATTAGGGCTAGTACACCCATGTTTCTCATGGCACGCAAGATCAAAGCTCTTGGAGTAAAGATGGTTATTTCTGGTGAAGGTTCAGATGAAATATTTGGTGGTTACTTGTACTTTCACAAGGCTCCCAACAGGGAGGAGTTTCATCGCGAGACATGCCACAAAGTATTCTTCAATTTGTACCTTATCTTTTAAAAAGTCACAATAACAGCATGAAACTGAAATCACAAGCATCCAAATATATTTCCTAGATATTCTCCTTCTGACATCGAAATCCGTAAGAGTAGATGTTCTCTTTCATCATAATTCTAACAAGTTTGCATCTTTCAGATCAAAGCTCTTCATCAGTATGATTGTTTAAGAGCGAACAAAGCGACGTCTGCTTGGGGGTTGGAAGCTCGTGTACCATTTTTGGATAAGGAATTCATTAATGCCGCCATGGATATTGATCCAGAGTGGAAGATGGTCCGCCTTTTTACCCTTTTCTTGCATGATTAGCTTCCCTGCGTTTCTTTGAAAAACAAATTGATGTACATTTGCATACTACCAACATGACGAGTTCATGTACACTGTCTGATGAATCGCTTGCTGCATATGGAAACTGTATCAGATAAAACCTGACCTTGATCGCATCGAAAAATGGGTGCTGCGGAAAGCTTTTGATGATGAGGAGAAACCTTATCTGCCAAAGGTTGTTCATATTCCTTTCCTTTTGGATAAGTTCTTTTTTTAGTTACTTTGTATTGGACAAAAAATCTGCGGTTAAACTTCAGATTTGTTTTTATTCATGATTTTCCCTGCTTGTTTGAAAGTGACTTCTCTTGCATTTTGTTCTTGAAAGCCGCTTTGGCCCTGAAGAACTCATACTCAGACAATCATGGGTTCTCTCTGTTGCAGCATATACTATATAGGCAGAAGGAACAGTTCAGTGATGGAGTTGGTTACAGTTGGATCGATGGCTTGAAGGACCACGCTGCGGAACATGTGACTTCTCTCTCTCTCTCTCTCTCTCTCTCTCTCTCTCTCTCTCTCTCTCTCTCTCTCTCTCTCTGACTCTGCCATGAATATGCAGGTGACAGATAAAATGATGGCAAATGTAGAGCGTATCTTCCCTCACAATACACCGAAGACCAAAGAAGCGTACTACTACAGGATGATCTTCGAAAGGTTCTTCCCACAGGTAACCCAGCGAGCAGAGCGACCTGTAACCAACTTTTGGTTTATCTAAATTCCAACTCAAGATTGGATATCTTGATCAACTTGTGTCTTTGATTTTGCGCAGAACTCTGCAAAATTAACCGTGCCTGGAGGTGCAAGTGTGGCGTGTAGTACTGCCAAGGCTCTAGAGTGGGATGCCGAGTGGTCGAAAAATCCTGACCCATCCGGAAGAGCTGCTTTAGGAGTCCACACTGCTGCTTACAAGCCACAATTAGCTGTGAATGGTTTTGCAGGAAAAGATTCACCAACGATCATCAGCAAGAAGCCAAAGATGGTAGAAGTGTGTCCTCCTAGTCTCACCATCAGGAGCTAGTGATACTATTTTGTATTACGTAGGAAATAAATCTCCTTTTATGGTTATATATAATTCTGTGCATCTTATGATGATTGTTATCATCTTATGTAGAATCAAAACCATTATCTAACAGCAGGGGAATAAGTCTTGTTTTGTGATTCCTGTTTTCATCTAACACTGGCAACCCTCACTGGTATCGCTTCATTATGGATTGTCTGGATGGGGATAAACAGATTTCAACCAGAAACAATGATATTCGTAGCAAAATCGTTTGTCCTTTGTGGATCCTCAACTAGAAAACCAAAAACCACAGGGTTGAAGCCTCTATCGACAGTTAACAGAGAGATACCAACTTTTGGAATCATCAAGTGCGTGTCTTAAACTTTGAGTCACGAGGTTGTGAAAAACATCTCGCTTTCTATTTGGGTCCACTGTTGAATCTAGACATGGCTGAAATTCAAGCAACCTGGGACCGGCGGTTCCAAATTGTTGTTTCTATTTGTCTGGACCCATGAACGGCAACCAAACCAGGGGCTCCGTCCTGATACAGGTTCGTAACCACCGGTTCCTACTTGAACCAAACCAGGTCCACGTTCACCTTGCATGGTTTCGGGCCCGGTTCAGGTTTGTGAAGATCCAAAGAAGCGGCTGTGATTCAACGTATCACCTGAACTGCCATGATGATCTAAAATTTCCCATCTTGTCTGTCAAAATTGAGAGGTAGCAACTGTGGTGTACTGGTGATTTTTATTACTCAGGGATGTCAACAGACATCATCAGTGATGATTATTTAGAAATTTACCTGGGGTGGAGATAATACCTCACCGTTATACGGTCGGCTTTCGATCAGGACAGGCCGACTCACGCGAATGTAGATCCATCACTGAACATCATCCTCTTCCTTCAGCTTTTCCAACACAATATCAGAATGGAACACACAAACAGCACCACTATTGTTTTCCGTTGTCAATGTGCCCAACTTTTGAAAAGGAGAATGATGGTTCTGGCTAGGGGCAAGAATCCCAACTTTTCAATGACCGTGGGCTACACTTCATCGTGAGAATATATATATATGTGTGTGTGTAACATGAATTTGCAACCGGCTTCACTTTTATATCTACGGCATTAATGGGTGAAATCTTTGATGATTGAATTTCATTCAAAATATCGTGTAGTTGGATGCATTTTAGAGTCATTCATCTTCATGAAGAACACATGCAGAGGATCCCTAGACGTGATCTGTTCTCCTCATGTTCATATGCTCGAATTCATTACAGCATTTGTCTGAGTAACAAAGGCCCCCACTCGTTGGAAGACCTACTCATGGGCGAGGTGCATGGATCCTCATCCCGAATCCAATAATTCCAGGGAAAAAGTCCATAAAACCAGTCCGAATATTTTGAAAATATTATACAAGATCAAACTATCTGAATTTCATCCCGTTGAAGTTTAGCTCACTCCAAAATAGTTTGTAGGTCTGTGACCACAAGAGCTCTAGGACAATGGTGCTCCTTTGACAGTATGTCAGGGGTTCGAACCGACTGGTTGTATCTGTATTGGTCTTTCTGAGCCCCCAGCTAGCCCATTTGAGTAAAAAAAAAGAAATTATACATAATTCTCAGGCTGCAATTAACTCTTTGCCAGTAGTTGTAATCAGCTTGTGGCCTCCCATTCTTCTAACAGTTCAGTTGCCTGTCAAGATAAGGGCAAGTTCTGTCCGAATTTAAAGGTTCTAATGCATTCATGTCATTGATTTCAGTCTGGTTCAGGTCTTGATTGGGCATGATCCTTATGACTCGATCCGCCTACACATCTTGCTTTTACTGCTATATTGGGAGTTACTCCATGTATTGCTTCACATGAAACAGCTAGTAAAACAAGGAATTGAATATATCCTGACGAAAATCTGATTGTTGGGAGACTATGTATCAAGGCTATCTCTTGTTCTTCCGCTTGATCACCACTATTTATGGCATCCCAATCAGATTAAACGGGATGACAGTTTTTCATTCTGAATCTGTAAAATCGTAATTTCGATCAAATCACAAAGAAGCTTGGATTCTTAAGCATGCTAAACGTTCACGATCATGTAACTAAGGTTCACTATGCTGGAGGCAAGAAGTCGTCACATCACGTAGTCCAGTTGCCCGGTGTTTCTTTTCATCCCCCTACAACCAAAAAGTAGAATTTAAGTCAAAAGTAATATTTCGGACCGCCTTTAGAAGGCCAGAGTGTACAGCCAAAGAGATGCGTCAAGTTTGTGATAGTAAAGATTTGAAAGCTTCAGATCCATTGCTCGCAGCAACTACAGGCAATTCATACTTTTCTCTTTCAATATCCATTTCATCCAATGCAGATTCATCATCATCAACTTCATATTCGTAAAGACTTGAAACTTTCCGGCCTTAACTATTCCATCTAACTCGACATACTTGCCTTAACTATTCATTATTGTGTACAGAAATTTTGGCATTGATGGTCACGAGCAGAAGCTTGTGAATCAAGATTATCCATGATAGCATTCACTTCTGTCCTGCAAGCCAGTGCATATTGCTGTAGGAGAAGGAGCAAATCAATTATTGATGATGAAGATTCATGGCATGCAGGGAAGACCCAGAAAGGAGCCATAACGACCTGATGTTCTGCAGAGCAATAACGTACCTTTCTGCAAGAACCACAACTTTTCAGCTTTCCATGTTCCGCGTCAACTACGAAGTGGCGTTTGGAACAAAATAACTCGTCACATTTTGTCGCACTCCCACTTGAGAAATGACAGAATATATATAGAGAAGGGGGGAGGGGAGAGAGAACCTGGTGTTATTGGTGTTATGTTAGCAACCATCAATTTTTGGATCATACACTATTGAATGTGAATTAAAAAAATAAAAAGTGT
The DNA here is from genome assembly GCA_036023115.1 of Brasenia schreberi. Classification (NCBI taxonomy): domain Eukaryota; kingdom Viridiplantae; phylum Streptophyta; class Magnoliopsida; order Nymphaeales; family Cabombaceae; genus Brasenia; species Brasenia schreberi. The sequence goes on along the minus strand of JAYKKT010000057.1, from coordinate 9,328,126 downwards.
ATGTTCTTTTTGTAATAATACTTTATTCATGTGCATACTGTATTTTTTAATTTCAATTTCAATTATCTATCAACTTAAAATAAACGATTAAAATTTGCTTAGATATGGTACAGTTTTATAAACTTCACCCATGTAAGGGATCACCTTGCATGACTGATACTAAGCCCGGATAAAAGAGGAGGGTTGTGTTAGGCTTTTGACAGCTAGCGTAAAACTTTATCTGATTTTTATATGATGGTACAGTTTTAATTGTTGTTGTATGGGAAAAGGCTTAGTTGTTGTTGTATGGTACAATTTTATATAAAGAGAGTGATTGGATCTTGCTCACACACTGCCCCCAATGATTTTGAGTAGGATGTATGTAATAACAATATTCTTCACACTTTTTCCAAAAAAGTTTTAATTATACTTGTGTCACCCACAAGCAATGTGCAGTGGGTATATATAAAGAGAGTGATTAGATTCTAACTATCAATGATGTTGTCCACTTATTTTCACTCTTTGCTTTTGAGTGACATGAGGATAATAATATATATAGGAAAAGAGTAATTTGATCCACCATTGGGGTTGCTCATTCATCCCTTCCCATTATTTTTGGGTGTCTTTAAAATTTTCCAAAATCCTTTTTAAAAATTGTAAATTATACTCATGCCACCCAATGGATGGACAAGATCCTCTTTATATATATAGAGAGAGAGATTAGTTCATGCACATATCTATCTATACTTAAACATTCTCAAAGATCTCAACCATTAGATCAATGAGATTTGTTAAACGAATTCAAGAGTCTTGTAATGGGTCCACGGGTCTTGTAACAAATCAATTATGGGTCCAAGTCCATTTAGTTGTAGATAAGATTAACTAGGGACATTTTAGTCATTCAAGTAATAACCCTTATAATTAAAACATTAGGTCAAAACGTGTAGTTAATGGAAAATCTGTGCAGGAGTCGGCTGCCACCCTTTTTGATAGAGTCGATTGGAGGAATGCCTCCAATCGACCATGATTTGTAAGTTTCCTCTTAATTCAAGTCAATAAAGATCTATTTTTTTATAATATGGTATCAGAGCCTATATGACTGATTTTCTTAATAAAGTTTGAAGAAGAAGAGCAGATTACAATAGTTGGTGATTTGGAACAGTTACCGATTGGATTCGTGCCTAAAAAAAAATCAGATTTTTAGAACTTTTGTGCCCTAGAATCTTGATAGTTGGTATTATGAAGGTAAGAAGTATTTAAATCTGATCGTGATCTGATCAAATCGTGATTTGAAATAGTTACAGAGGTTTTTATTTCTTGTTATCTTTAAATAGCGTAATTCTGGAAAATCGACTGAAAAAAAAATTGTGACTGCATCAAGGAAGAAGAAACTCGATTTCTGTTTGAAGTTTGAATACAGAGTATTGGCAGCCTTTGGCAGTAGTTTGAATCCTTCATATTTTCTTCTCCATTGCAATACGTCTTGTGGCGTGAAGGGCAGGATTCAGTTGGTTGTTTTCAGAACTAAAGATTAGTAGTACTGACTAGAAAAAATATCAGAAATCGTGTGGTGTGTTGATTCAGAGATTGAAGTCAATTTAATATTCACCAGGAGGAGTGATTGAGTGGCTGAAAAGGTGAAACCCTAATCGTGATTGTGATCATCGTGACTGTGATCATCTATGAGGTGATTGAAATTCAATAACGCAAAACAAGTTTGTTTCTACTCTGCTGATTAAACCCAATAGATTATTGGATACAATTTTTTGACCAAATGGCTGGCAAAGGAAAAGGAATTGACCATCCCTTCTCCACAAGTGAACCATCCTATTCATTAGAAAAATCAGAAAATTTTCAAATTACATCTACTAAGTTAGATGGCAGAAATTATTTGGAATTGTTTAGATCAGTAGAACTCGATAAGAGTAAGATGGACTCATCTAATGGGTCAAATACCAATTCCAGAGACTCACGATGCACATTATCCTACCTGGAGAAGAGATGATGCTTTAATATCATCTTGGTTATTACAGTCAATGATTCCACCAATTGCGAAGACTTTTATGTTTCTTAAATCTGCTTATGAGATTTGGTGTGTTGTCTCAGAAGCGTATTCCAGAAAGAAAAATGTTGCAAAGGAATATGAAATACTAGAAAGAATCAGAAAATGTAAACAAGACACGCGATCTATCAGTGACTACTATGCAGATTTACGAGGACTCTGGGATAAACTTCTTTGTTTTACTAATATAAAGTGCTCTTCTTGTTACACGGAAAGAAATACTGAAATTGAAAAGAAGAAAGTTTTTGATTTACTGTGGGGTGTTAACTCAGAGTTTGAGTGTATAAAACTAAATATTTTGGGCAGAGAAGAACTTCTCTCACTTGGTACAGTCTATTCTTTATTGATCAGAGAAGACGATCGCAGAAACCTTGAAAGAGATTGTATTTCCGTTATAGATCAATATACTCTTCAAACTCGAAAAGACAACACTTATTATCATGGAAGAGGTAGACAATAGAATAGAGGACGTGGACGAGGAAGACTTAACTCTGATGATAAAGATAAACTTGTATGCTCTTATTGTGGAAAAACAAGGCATACCAAAGAATACTGTTGGGAATTAACTGAAAGACCTGATTTTACTAGAAATCGAAACTACTAAGCTCATTTTGTAGAAATTCCCACTACGATTTCAAAGGGTATTCAAGAGATTATCAAAAGGATAGAAGGGCTAGAATCAAAGCTATCAGAAAACTCTCAACCATCATCCTCCCATTTATAACAGGCTACAACAGTTCAAGCAACTCATACAGTGAAGGGTAATAATTCATCTCCTTCTAATTCCAAAACTTAGATTATTGATTCAGGGGCTATATATCACATGGTGGGAGATGTATCATATTTTTCAGAATACAGATCACTTAAAAAACAGGAACCGATTAAGCTGACAGATGAGTCTAATACTTATATGATTGGTGTACCCATATATTTTTCATCTTTAAAATCAGTTTATCATGTTCCTAGTTTTCCCATAAACTTACTTTCAGTCAGTGCATTAACACGAACTATGAACTTTAGAATAATCTTTGATTCTAATGGATGTGTATTTCAAGATCTGGAGATGGGGAAAATCTTTGGTCATGGTAGACTACAAAGGGGATTATACATCTTAGAGGATAATTTACAACATACACCAACTTATAGCACTTCAGCTCCAGCAATTCAGAATGCAGAAATTCATCTATGGCATTGTCGTCTGAGTCATTTTCTTGTGTCAAAACTTCATTATGTTATTCCTCATCTTAGAGTTTAGTCAAATAAACCACATTTTGAATATGATGTATGTCAGCTTGGAAAACATCAAAGAGCCTCTTATCCGTTAAGTGACTCTAGGAGATCTCAACCATTTGAACTCCTTCATTTTGATATATGGGGTCCCAGTCCAGTTACTTCACTTTTTGGTCATAAATACTTTGTTTCCTTTATTGATGATTATACTCACCTCACCATCGTTTATTTAATAAAATCAAAGTCTGAAGTTTCTATTATTTTCCCACTTGTGCATACATTTATTCTTAATCAGTTCAATACCTCTGTTAAAATTTTACTTTCTGATAATGGGGGGGAGTATATTGGCAACCAGTTACAAACATATTTACACATATAGTATTATTCATCAAACTTCATGTTCTTATAAAGGAACCAAAATATCCATATTGGCTGTTTATGTTGATGACATCATTGTCACTGGAGATGATTTTGAAGAAATATTAAAGCTAAAAATAAATCTTCACAGACTCTTTGATCTTAAAGATCTATGCAGACTTCATTATTTTTTGGGTATAGAAGTACTCTATTCCAACAGAGGTATCTTTTTGACTCAACGGAAATATTTGTTGGATCTTCTTGAAGAAACAAATATGCTAGAATGTAAACTGAGTGATACTCCTATAGAAATAAATCAAAAATTGTTCAGTGATGATAGTGAGGAGTTCAGAGATGTTCATAAATATCAGAAGTTGGTTGGCAAACTTATATATTTAACTATTACTCGTCCAGATATCACATATGCAGTTGGCATTGTTAGCAGATATATAAATTCTCCTACCAAGAGACATATGGATGCAGTGTACAGAATTTTATGATATCTCAAATCAACATCTGGTATGGGCTTACTTTATTCCAAATCATCAAATCAACAGCTAATTATTGAAATTTATTCAGATGCTGATCGGGTTGGATCTCAAGATGATCGAAAATCAACTACGAGATATATAACCCTACTTAGTGAAAATATTATATCATAAAGAAGTAAAAAACAGACCATAGTTGCCAGATCTATAACTGAAACCGAATACAGAGCTATAGTTCAAGCAATGTGTAAAGGCAAATGGGTAGCTTCTCTAATCAATGAACTTGGTTTTGATCCTATACATCCTATACCACTATATTGTGACAGCAGTACAACGATTCAGATGGCTTCCAATCTTGTATATCATGAAAGGACCAAACATATTGAAACTGTCATTTTATCAGAAAAAAGATAGCTCTTCAATAATTCAAATTGGAGTATGTTAAATCAACAGATCAGAGAGCTGATATTTTGACTAAAGCTATTGCTAGCAGACAACTCAAAGATATGTTATCCAAGTTGGGTGTACTCAATATCTTTCACCCAACTTGAGGGGGAGTGTTAAACGAGTTCAAGAGTCTTGTAATGGGTCCACCCTTTTTGATAAATAAGACATTATATCAAAACGTGTAGTTAATGGAAAAATCTGTGCAGGAGTCGGATGCCACCCTTTTTGATAGAGTTGATTGGAGGAATGCCTCCAATCGACCATGATTTGTAAGTTTCCTCTTAATTCAAGTCAATAAAGATATGTTTTTTTATAATACGATCAACTGTTGGAAATTCAAATTTCAAAACAAAAAAATTACTTGATACTTTTTGCATATGTATTATTTAATTTTCTGCTTTAAAGATCTCAACCAATAAGACTTTAAGTATCTCAATCATTGATCTCAATGGTTGAGATCTTTAAGAATATTAGAGCATGAACGAGTGTGTGCATGAACTATGCGCTATATATATATGTGCATGGTATAATATATTTGTATATCCAAACAAATCTAAATTATTTGATTTAAAAGATTTTTAAATGAAGATTTAATCATAGAGTATATATATGTGTATTTTTTGTTTTTTAAATTTAAATATCAACTATTTATCTTTTCAAATCGTTGATTGAGATTTGTTTGGAGATTAATATTGCTAACATTTATCAAGCCTTTTGCAATTGCTGTTCATGAGATCATGTATCGCACCAAATTCGCTATGCCAACTTCACCATTTTACGTGCACATGACCCTAACAAAGGAAAGCATACAATCAAACTAACCGGTTAGGTTATGAATAGAAACGATTCTGAAACGATCCAGAGAACCTGTCAATCGACCTAAATCGAATCGAAGTAGATCAGTAAATTTATACTAAACGGAGTCTATAGCTTAATTGAAAAAATGAACTCTAAACTTAAGAGTAGAATATCAGAAGAAAAAGAAAAAGGAAAAAGTTGTTGTTTGGAGAAAGCTGTTTGGAGAACTATTGGATTTGATTATGGTATTCTGTTGATGTATCAACTTTTGTGTTTCTCTATGCAGATAGGCAATGGCAGATCCACATTGTGGCAGTCCGAAATTCGAAAAGTTTCCAACTAAGTATTCAATTTAAAAAAAAAACTAAAGCCCGTCCCACTCGAATCGCATCATCCAAAACAAATTTTTGAATCCGCCACTGCAGATAGATGGTAGTATTGTTTGTGGGACAACCAACCTTCTAAATGACTGAGCAATAGCGATTGTGAGGTAAGGATGCAGTGTCTGTCATCGGAGATTTAAAAAAAAAAAGATTCCACCAAAATTACACAAGCAGTTTGATTCAAAAATTTACATTAGCCGCCTGACCGGAGCTTCACCCATCAATGCCTGTTCATGACATATGAAACGCAGTCTAAAGGGTCTTGGTTGCCATACAGGCACTCAGAGTTCGATCCCGGGGCCTCATCTCCTTGCGAGAGTCATCGCCATGATAGGCCCCTGGGGTGATGATTAAGGTTCTATGAAGCTAAAAAAGTGTGATTAGTATTAAGCCTTACCTCCTGAAAGTAGTTTTCCAGAAAACAACTCAAAGACAAAAGAAGCAGAAGATGACAATGGATACTAAGTGGAAGAACTTCCTTGTAGATGTGTTGAGAGAAAAAATAGGTTTGTGATTAAATTTTTGATATTATCGAATGGAAGGGATACACTTTGAAGTAAAATTCACGTATTGACCGGCCTAATCCGCATGATATCATCCCATACAGCAGTGCAAGAAGCAAGACACGACGAGCCAACGATGAACAAACTTAGTAACAAAAGCTTAGGACACGATTCAATCAAATTATAAACATCTGAAATCTGGTGGTAAATCAGATTTCCTATAGAACAGTTGGTCATGGCTTCATGCATTATTGAATTGTTCTTCATTAGTGATTTTAGCCTCAAATGGTTTTCGCTCACTTATTAGGTCTCTCTCTCTGGTACAATGGGGAGGCCAAAGCGAAATGCATGCCCCCAAGGTATCGAACTCATGACCTCCAACTTGTGAATCAACCCCCTAGCCAGGTGAGATGTTCCCCGTTATGCAAGGAGGCTGGCCCTCTGCTGCAGGCAAATAGTTGGTTCTATAATTTTCTTGCCCTTTGTTTTTCTTTTATTAGTGATTTTATTCCCAAACTTAATCATCCAAGTACTTATCTAACAAGGATTAACATCATCTGACTTTGTAATCTTAATTATAAGATCATCAAGCCAGGCTCACCCACAGCTAAACATTGCCCACAGATTAGGTCAGTTGAGTTTCGGCGAGCCCTACAAAAGGAGCAAAGGATGGCCTATGCACACCCAGTCTGTGTCTGTATATGTGTATAAATCTGTATTGGATCGTTAAAGATGGAACCCATAACACATTTATGTGGAAAAATACATCAAAATTGTAAAAGATGTTCGTGCTGCAAACCAGGTGGCTCAACACAGGTTGAGAACTAAAGCAAAAAATTGTTTACTATATGTGACCTAAAAGTTTGGAGCCTAAAATTATACTGATAAACATGAGCCACTCCTATAGAGACAGATGTCAATGGCATTTGGAGGGCACGCATCTCGAGCACCTTCCATATGTTCCCTCCTTATCTGTTGTTAAATGCTGAAAACGATTGTGATGCTCACTGCTGAATGCTGTGCACTCATGGTTGATGACATCCTCTCAAAGTTTCTGATGTTTCAAATGCTTCTTTGTGAATAGTCCGAAAGCCCAAGGACCCCGACTGATCCCCTTCAAGTCCGGTCGAAACGCTATGGGGATAATGCTCTCCTAGTGCTGGATTTCTCCATTAACATGGTTCGAACTTGAGACCTTGCTTGAGGTGAACAAGCGTCTGAACCACTTGAACCAACCAAGTGTTGGTAGTTGATACATCTTCGTTCTTCTTGAACGAACTCTCCATAAGCTGTATTCTATATTAATCACATGATTTGGTGTCCCAACTTACTATTTGAGTTCATTATGTATTTTATAATTGAAAAATGTGACGTTTATGATGTAAGGGTTGAGCTAGAGAGGCTTTTATCTCTCCAGGCGGCTCATGTGGTTAGGGGTTCATCTCAATGTTCAACTTCTTTTTATACAACCAAAAGGAAGAAACTTCATTCATAAATAAAGTGAAGAGGGCTTTGCAAAGAACAATTGATACATGCACACCCCATTTATTATACACACTCTTTTTTTTCACTTTTTCTAAAATACTCTTAATCATTTTCAGTAATTACGAAAATATCTCTCAGTAAAAAAAATGGAACATTCTCTCTCTCTCTTCATGCGTGAATCTACTCCCAACCCTAATGTCTGACCGTCATTCCTTTCATTCATCACTCCCTAACTTATTTCAACCATCTATTACTCGATCTACAACTATTTTCAACAAAAGAATGGATCTAAATCCGTTAAAAATAGAAAATTGAAGAATCAAAAGAAATAAAAAAAGAAAGAGGGAAATGAAGAGGATAAGGCTGATTCAAAGAGAAACTCATCGATTTATCGATTTATATTGTTGATTTGGTTTTGATTTTTTCGTTATTTAGTTGATTTTTTATTGATTTCTAAACCAAAATTGAAAATAAAAAACTAGAGCATCATGACTGAAATCCTACCTGGAGAGACGTGGGTTAGGTGAGTCTCTCCCATCCGGATGCCCTAATCTTTTATTTTCAATTTTTTTCATATGTTTCTTTGATTCTCTCTTTTTTTCTTTTGTTCTCGATTCTTATGGTTGTTATTTTCGTATTATTGAGTTGTGCCTCTTCTTCTTCTTGATTTTGTTTTTAGTTTTATTTTTTATTATTTATTATTTTTCTTTCTTTCTTTGTTTTAGCTTTTTCAATAAAATTCATAATAATATGCATTGAGCTATGAAGAAGACAATAATGTTAAGTAAAACCTCCATCATCGGGGAAAAAAGATCCAACCAAATATACTTTTACTGAAATTGGATGGAAGATGAGACATTGGGTGAGAGAGAAGAGTTGTTGGAATTAGGTGGAAGAGGAGAGAGAAATGTTGAGATGGAATGTGAGAGAAAAGCGTATTTATACATAAGATAATTTTGATATTCAGTGAAAAAGGGTGTGTGCATGGTAAAAAGGGTATGCGGATGGTAAAAATGATGTGCATACAGTAATACCTATAAAAAACACAAAAGCTTTCAAAAATTTAAATCTTATAACTGCCTTCGAAAGTCACCAACACCTTATAAACACTCGTAAACTCTTTGCAACTACAAAAATTTAAATCTTATTACTGCCTTCGAAAGTCACCAACATAAAAAAATTTAGCTCTTTGCATACAGTAATGCCTACAAAAAGACTCCTTGTAAATACTAAATCATTCAATGTATCATGTTTTTTCTCCTTTACTCAACAAGAAGAGATGGCATGAAAGAAAATACAAAAAAGGAAGGTTACACGTAGTTAAACAACGCAAAATTCAAGCTCATAAACTTGATATAGGAGATGTTCACTAGGCTTCAACCTCCCATGACAGTGTGTTCAACTTTAACATCTCATTTTACACACACAAATATATAGAGAGAGAGTGATTGGATCTTGTCTATCATGATACAATTCACTCATGTCTATCTGCCATTTTTTTTGGAGCATGAATATAATAAATCATACTATGTCCTTTTTCAAAATTATACTTATACTACAGAAAAACAATGAATGATCATGATCCGATTTTCTTATATATATATATATATATATAAAGAGAAAAGTTCTAGCAATACATCTGTTGGTGTACACTGTCCTCTTCTTATACTTCTTTTAGAGGTAGGAGTATAACATGCTAACCCTTTTAATTTTTTCAAAAACACTCTTACTCCTGAAAGTAAAGAGACGAGTGGATGTGGTGAGAGGTGTGTAGAATAATCTTTCTCTCTCTCTCTCTCTATGTATATATATATATATATATAAAATATAAAGGATTATCTATTCTCTTAGAGATTAAAACTGTGCTAAAAATTCTATTAGTTTGAGCGCGAAAGACATGGGGCTTACTTTAACATGTAACTCTAGAGTAAGAATGTATTTATGGTTTTCATAGATTAAAATATATGCTATTAATCTCTAAGTTAGTCGAAGTCCAACCAGACGTGCATGCGCGTGCTCTTGTATGGAACTCGTGACCTTTAATAAGGTTCTCCTGACTTGGCTATCTGGCCCAAGATCAACCCATAATGAGTGGCAATTTCGTGTTCTGGGTCGTGTTCATGCCATATCATTTTGTGTACACGTTCTTATCTTTTGTGTCAGATATGTGTTAGGCTTTTATATACTTTCTTGACGTCGCATACTGTATCGTCTCTCGGGGGATGTTTTTGTGTTCAGGGTCGTGTTTTTATGGTGTCATTTCATGTTCGAGTCGTAAAGATACCAACCTGGCACGACCCAATTTCTGTAACACGAGCCCTTTCAACTCGTGAACCAAACTGACTCATTGGCCATCTATTACTATATTTGCCGGCCCAGTCTGCTTATTGCACCACGGATATTGTCACGATTTGCAAAAGGTCGAGTTCGTGTCCACAGAAAACGTGTCGGATCGTGTTGTAGGCCGTCCGTTTCGCCTACAGTACTATGATATTAACGGAAGACAATAGCAGGACACATGGCCTGCTGATGCAGCGGGCCCCCCCACGCACGACGTTGTGTCGCTCACGAGGGCGACGTTTTACGCGAAGAATCCATGCGAACCACATTTTGACTCGGAAGAAAAAGTGGGGCCGCGGTAAAATTTAATTTAGTTCCAATTGGGCCTCACCCTCTCCTTCCGACCGTCTGCATTCTTTCTGCGACAGACTCTTACTTTAGTATTGTTTTCGATCATTCGGTGCAAGAGAGTCTTGCGTTGAACCCGTAGATGAACAATGCGATTCTCGAAAGAGTAGATGTGAAGATGGTAGTGATGAAGACGCCATCTTTCACACTGTAGAAAAACTAGTTGACGTTTTGCGTAATTTCGATCCCCCATTCATTCCTAACTGTACGCTCTTTTGGGGATTAACTCTCTCTCTCTCTCTCTCTCTCTCTCTCTCTCTCTCTCTCTGTGGAAGGGGGTAGCCTGCTTCTGCTTTTTCTTTTGGGGACCTACCTATTTGGAGCCCACCATCGTCTTTTCTTGGTATTGTTGTACAGATTCTCGTGTGATAATGTGCCTAGAAGTAGCAAGCATTTGGCTTCCACTGCTAGCCTTAGACGACGGGATCATGTGACTCGTCCTCGTCTGTAAACCGAAGCCAAAGGCGCAGGAAATGGATCCTGAGTGCGGAAAATGGCGCAAATCACACTTAAAGGTTTCATCACTCTCTTATTCCTGTATCCGTTTCGTTTATGGTTTGTTTTTCTGGTATTCCTTGTTGATTTATACTGGTGGTAGTGATAGAAAAGCAAAGGGAAGAGGGAAGAACAAAGAAAGAAATAAAGAAAGGGGCTTCACAATGAAGCACAGTTAACACTCTTTTTCTTGTTACTGTAATGAGAATTATGATGGTTTTCTTATTCTTCATATTTATCGTGTTTTCTCTCTGCTTTTCTGGTCTTCCAACTTGATTTATTGTGTAGTTGGTCAATTTTATTATCTTCGATCTCTTATTTTTCTTTGTTGGAGATCTTAAGGAATCATGGAAGACGATATTAGTGCTAGCGTACCAAAGTTTGGGCGTGGTTTATGGGGATTTGAGCATCTCTCCGTTGTATGTCTACAAGAGCACCTTTGCTGAGGATATTCGTCACTCTGAGACTAATGAGGAGATATTCGGGGTACTTTCTTTCGTGTTTTGGACGCTCACTTTGGTCCCGCTGTTCAAATATGTCTTTGTGGTTCTCAGGGCAGACGACAATGGGGAAGGTAAGAACGTTGGATCTATTATGATTGATTGGCGTAGTTGATTTTCTAGACACCATGATCGTCTATTATAATGAACACGGTTCTCTTCTTGTTGTAGGTGGGACTATTGCCTTATATTCCTTGATATGCAGGCATGCCAAGGTAGGCCTTTTACCTAACAGACAGCTAGCTGATGAAGAACTCTCTACCTATAGTCTAGAGAGCAATCCAGAGAAGAAGAAGCCTTCTGTGGTAAAGGACGTGCTTGAGAAGAGCAAGACATTGCAAACGGCACTCTTGATCATTGTCCTGCTTGGTACTTGTATGGTGATTGGAGATGGTGTGCTTACTCCCGCTATTTCAGGTAGTTGACTGTGTTGAAGATATAAATGTGTACTCACTTGTTTTACTCGCTCGTTGATGAATCTGACTTGGTTTCTGTTTGTCATGCCTTTCTTTTTTCTGGTTTCAGTTTTTTCTGCCGTATCGGGACTTGAACTGTCCATGTCGAAAGAGCACCATGAATGTAAGCACCGCATCCTCTGATTTCCCGATCAAATCTTTCATTGCTTTTGCTTGGTGGAGATATTCGGTCTGTCAGTTTGCTGTTGGTGGTTTTTTATTTGGTACTGTCATGATTCGGATTTGTGATAACAAATTTTTTCATTTATTTAGTTTTTGTCTTTCCTCTGCATTTTTTGGTATTATGTATTTTGTTGTTTCTTCTTTTTCTTTTGATTAGCAACCGTTTAGTTGGAAAGGGTTAACTTGTTGCATCCCTTAAACCAATACTTACTATATCTTTGCCAGATTAAGAAGCTAGTAGTCAAGAACTTTTCCATCAGCAGAGTTGCAAACCTTCGTGATCTCAGTGCAAAGAGCAGTTAGTGATTCTATTTGGGATAATGATAATTTATTGCAAGTAGCAATAGTCCATCGGTGGGACCCCATTCCGTTTCAGCTTATCCTACTTGATGAGGACTGGCATACAAAACGTCATTCTACAGAGACAGAAATCACGTTGTCTAATTGTGTGTGTGGTGGGTGAGTGAGGTGTGTGTGTGTGTGTTTGGGGGAAGGAGGAGTTGGAGTCGGTCAGGCAATATGATATATATTGACAAACTAGTTTTAATTTACCAATTTAAACTCTTTACTTTGAACTGCTAGAATATTTGAAAACAGAAGTTTGGGCTTCTTCTGGGTTGACCATCTTCAGGAAGTCCGTAAGATCCATAGAAAACCTTGAAAATGAATCACCATTTAAGACTTTTTATTATAGACCCATAAAACATGTTATCTCCTCAAGCATATTTAAAGAAATAAAATAGCTTAAATCATGGTTTGCTTGTTTTGGAAAATCATCTTTTTTCGACTATATGCATAGCATATGGCCCCTCTTCAGCTTTTCCATTGATTTCAGTAATGTTTACAACTGATGTGTGCCTGCAGATGCTGTTGTGCCCATTACTTGTTTCATATTGATATGCCTATTTGCTCTACAACACTACGGAACGCATCGAATTGGATTCCTTTTCGCACCGGTTGTTTTGTGTTGGCTACTTTGCATAAGTGCACTGGGTTTGTACAACATATTCCACTGGAATCCACAAGTTTATCAAGCACTTTCACCATATTACATGTACAAGTTCTTGAGGAAGACCAGAAGGGGTGGTTGGATGTCATTAGGTGGTATCTTATTGTGCATAACAGGTAACAATAACATGAAGGTATAGGAAAATCTGAGACCTATTATGCTTTCTATAATGGTCGTGCTCATGCATTGCATTACAGGAAAAGATATTCGTGTTTTGTTATAATCAGATTTGCTGCATTAAAGACAACCATTTTTGTATTTTCTTTATGTTGTCCTGTTATCTATTTGGAATAATAGTCATATGTCTACCTGATTCTTTGAAAATTCGTAGTATCAAATATAAGAAATGCAAAATAAATCATAAGCAAAAAACATTTTTACTGTATCCAACAATCTCTTGGTATGTAGTTTAAGTTATTACTTTATATTTTTCCTTTTTCCAAAATGACAATTATGCTGGTTATTGTATGAGATTTTTTCAAGGCCTTCATATTCGGACAAACTTCTTCATCGATATATTTCCATGCAGATCTGGTTTGAGGTTTTATTGAAGTCAAATTAGTTTCTCTAGTTTCTATTCTCAAAAATAAAAAAGATAGAGAAAGAAATCTTCAGTTTGTCCATTTCAGATCCTTTTATTGGCATATGCATTTGGTACATATTTGAAATAAGGGTCCTGATAAATTGCACATACATTTAACTGTCTCAAATAACTTTTGCAGGCTCTGAGGCAATGTTTGCTGATCTTGGCCACTTCACATACACCGCTATTCAGGAAAGCTAAAATATGTTCCTTTGTTTATGAATCAGTTTCTTGAATGATGTCTTCTTGTTTCAAATATCTTATATTTCTTTACACGGCCAAGGCCCAGTATAGTGATTGATTGAGTTAACCACCTAGATCTAGTTACCCAGTTTATATGTTTCAAGTTTCCTGGACTTTATTCCTGATTTTTTGGGTACATTTTCTATCTTGTGCAGATTACCTTCACGTTTTTGGTGTATCCGGCTTTAATTTTAGCATATATGGGTCAAGCAGCTTATCTATCAAGGCACCATTACATATCCTCAAGTTACCAAATTGGCTTTTATGTATCTGTTCCAGGTATTTTCTAGTCCTGTTAGTCAACTGTTTAGGCAAACTCAGTGATTTAGGTGGTCTGTTTTATTTGTTCCCTGATGCTGGAAATATTCATCTGGTTATGCATTCAGTCGTGTATTATGGGTCTGATTAGTGAAAAGTCGATTTTCTAATGATTGATTACTAAAATCAACACCTACGGAGATGTGCATTTATGAATTATAATGCACGTTACTTATTGATAGACATAATATAAGAGTGGTACTACGCAATCTTCAAGGTGTAGCTTAAGACCATTTACTAATTTTCACGATGAGGAAAATCAAGGCTTATGTCAATCACAGCTGATTCACGTTAGAAATTTATCTGGGGTGAATGCTTTATTCCTTTTGTTCTTTTACCAAAATGTGCTTTTGGTTTTCTCCTTCTATTAGGACTGCGCTAGTATTTTATGATGTTTGAAATTCGGATATCACGGTTGCCCATTCCTTGGCTTGCTAATAATAACAGAATAAGAGAAAGCAAGAGAAAAAGAACAGCTTATGTGCCTAACCATTTTGGTGCTGCATGATTTCTATTTTATCGATGCAGTAACTGCAGTTGAACAGAGAGCCTTATCTCTCCTGGCAAGGGGCTGACTTGAAAGAACCTTGAAGGTCATGAGTTTGATACTCTGGGCATGCATCTGGTTGGGGGTCTGTGTATCCCCAGCTTGCTTATACATAAATACATAAATATGCATACAGAGACACAGGTATATATATGTGTGTGTAATACATACATGATACAAACATATGTACATATATATGTCTATATATGTATATAGAGAGAGAGAGAAGAGAAAAGCAACAATTTGCATGTGTGTGTGTCATCGCTCTCTGTGCAACTGTGACTTCCTGACATCTAAGAAAAGCTGCAGCAATCTTCTGCATTGCTGTTAAAGATTATCATCGACTAACCAGTTTGGTTATTCAAGAAAATTGAACTTATTTGGAATTCCGTTTGTGTTATTTCATATAGAGTATCATTTTCTAGTTATGAAGTAACAAGGGGCAAGGGAAGCATGATTTGAACCAATGGCTGTCATTGCAGAGAGTGTACGCTGGCCTGTATTTGCTCTGGCGATCCTTGCATCCGTCGTTGGGAGCCAAGCAATCATCAGCGGGACATTTTCTATCATAAACCAGAGCCAATCACTGAGTTGCTTCCCCAAGGTCAAAGTTATCCATACATCAGATAAAATTCATGGACAAATTTACATTCCAGAAATCAACTGGATGCTAATGATCCTCTGCCTTGCTGTTGCTATTGGCTTCCGAGACACCAAACACATGGGGAATGCCTCAGGTATATTCCCATTATCTTCTTTTTTTCAGTGAGTAAACATCATCACCTTTGTTTTCACAATGAGATCATGATACTCCAAATAGTTAGCACTTTTCTCGAAATTCATGTTTCATGGCAGCTATATGAGGACGAGAAGAAAGAATGCAGCCTTTTATTAAATGATTTTGTCTTCTTTGGAATTCATGTCATGCAACAGCTTTAAGAGAAAACTAAAAGAAAAGATTTCAGTTGCTTATGCGATGTATTTCTATTAGTACCAATGAGAACTTTCAACCATTTTATTTCTTCGATTTTCATGTTGCTGACTTATTTCTTTTGCTTGTGTGCTCTGTTATGCAGGATTGGCAGTTATGACTGTCATGCTAGTGACAACATGTCTTACATCCCTAGTCATTATCTTATGTTGGCACAAGCCCCCGATTGTAGCCTTATCTTTTCTCCTCTTTTTTGGGTCAATCGAGTCTCTCTACTTCTCTGCATCCCTCATAAAATTCCTAGAAGGTGCTTGGCTTCCCATACTCCTTGCCCTCTTCCTCATGACCACAATGTTTGTCTGGCATTATACCACCATCCAGAAATACCAGTTTGACCTCCAAAACAAAGTCTCTTTGGAATGGCTTCTGGCTTTAGGCCCCAGTCTTGGTATTGCACGCGTGCCAGGGATTGGCTTGATCTACACAGATCTTGTTTCTGGTGTACCTGCCAATTTCTCGCGCTTTGTCACCAATCTGCCTGCCTTCCATCGCGTGTTAGTCTTCTTGTGTGTGAAGTCTGTCACTGTCCCTCATGTGCCTCCCGAAGAGCGCTACCTCGTCGGCCGTGTTGGTCCACCTGCACATCGTTCATACAGATGTATCGTGCGTTATGGCTACCGTGATGTTCATCAAGACACTCACTCATTTGAATCAGACCTTGTTGCAAAGTTAGCAGAGTTCATTAGAATTCATGGAGCTAGATGGTCCTCATTTGATCAGGAGCCATCTGACGATGGCAATCTGTCTGTGGTTAGGACGTCTTCAGCAATTCCTGTTGCACCATCATACGAGATGGAGGAGAGTGCATTATCTGCGAGCTTCAGTGAGGTGATTGAACTGGAACAGATGAACAGGGAGAGAAAGGTGAGATTCATATTGCCAGAGAGCCCGCAGATGGATTTAAATGTGAGGGAGGAACTTGAGGATCTTTTCGAGGCACAGCAGGCAGGGACAGCTTTCATACTTGGCCACTCTCATGTCATGGCAAAGCCAGGATCTTCTATACTCAGAAAGGCAGCAATAGATGTCTGGTACAGTTTCCTTCGCCGCAATTGCAGGGGCCCTGAGGTAGCACTTCGAGTCCCGCCGGTTTCCATGCTTGAAGTTGGGATGTTGTATGTAGTATGAATTATGATCAACAGATATACAACAGTTCTGTAGATTAAGGATAAAAGGCTGAATTCTGTAACTTGTGCACGTCTTTGGCTGCCTGAATCGCTTTAACAACTATTCCTCTTCTTCGAGGATCAATGAAATAGATATTGGTCGATAATATGAGTCCACAATTTAAACAGAGGCATTAGTAGACAGAAACTTTGCGGGGAAAAATGTTTTAATTCATGTGCCTTCCAAAATCTGTTTGTGATCTGTAAGAATCTTATGTCATGTAGGGCAAAGTGAGAACATGGGGAATCTAAACCTTCTTTCTAAAGGCTGTAGGACCTAAAGTTTGATCCAACGGTTTACTAGAAAGAAAATAAATCTGGTTGTTAAGATTCAAACTTCTACTTAGAAGATAAGATGCTTGGTGCTATATTTCTTGTCATGTACATAATTCTGTAAATTGGGCAGATGGAAGCGACAATATGGTACGTCAGCTTCCTTTCGCCTTTTTAAAGCCTTTCTCATCCACCCTATCGATGAACATGTTCTCCTTCCTATGAAACCAATCAACTTGGCTTCAAAGTCTCGATGGAAAAGCCCTTCACAAGGCCAAGATTGTCGCCTTTTCATGGTAATTATGAACATGCAAACTCCACTAATTAAAGAAGCGAAAGCCTGTAGAAATTTCAAAAAGAGTATGGCCTGTTTGCCGATTAGCTGCATAAGTATGGCACCTAAATGAGCTAAACGAACCAAGAGAACTCTTGTTCGTTGTTTGTCGCCGGGAATCAAACTCACCATCTGCGAGTGAGTGTCAGAGAGCCCTTGGTGAGCTACCCACCTGGGTGCGGGGGGTTTCCTTAAATACCTTAAACAGAATACTCTTAATTTAGCTAAAACCTTTATCTGTGAACAAAGTTAAACAAAAGTGACCTTTCATTTACCTTAAATATCAAAACTAAATGCAATTAGCTTGGAGTCATGGCTTTAGGTACAATCTAAGAAAATATCATTTAACAATTTTCTCAAGCCAAACCGAGCCAACCATGTTCATGTTCAGATCATATGGTTTAACGAACCGATCATGAACTAGCTGGGGACGAGTCGACTTGAGGCAAATAACGATCAACTCTGTTCATATACCAACCTTCCATGCTTTCTTCCTTTCTTCATCTCTTTTTTTCTCTTTTTGTTTGTCAAACTCTTTTTCTTAAGAGTCAAGAACACGTATAGAAGATGCACGCATCTGCAGCAGCAGCAACAATAAAAGGGGTTAGGCAGATCACCATTAGAAAAAGAGGCTCTTTCAGTAAGGTGGCGCTTCAACCACCCCAATAGAAATATATCACCTACCACTTTCAAAATCTTGCCCTCACTAACCATAAATCTAAGCAAAGTATTCCTTCACTCTTCTTTCATGGCTGGTCCCCAGCCTGGAAATGATCAAGGTTAAATGCTATTATGACGCAAAATCGAGATAAAAAATTGGTTGTGAATGCATGTAGCTGACTCAAGCCCGAGTTGAAGGTCGTCTTGGTTTTGCATTGAATAAAAAGCGATATGCATGCCCAGCTATCGAACTCATGACCTTGAACTTGTGAGTCGACCTCCCAGCAGGGCGAGCTATTGCCCATTGTGTAGATGTTGGTTTTCTTTTGGCTAAAAACAACTGCAAAACCGTGGTGAACTGATAATTTTTGTGTTGTTAGCATTGATTAAGCTCAGCGAATGAAGCAAGAACTAACAACTACTTTGCCCATGAGAGGGGAATCTAATAAAGGCAAGTAAGGAACCAAATTTTCTATCGACGGCAAATCGGGTAAAACTTTGATTATAAAGTTCATTTAGTGTAAAAAAAAACGGCATAACACGTGATACTTATTCTGTTTGATGCTCAGATTAACAAAAAGAAATGGCTACTTCAATTATGGCATTTTCATGCCATTTTTGTATTGAAAAGTTCTGCATTTACTTTTGCTTGATTCATCTCTGCAGCCAGAGTTTGTGGGTTTCAATCGGTAAGATCTAAAAGAAAATTGAAAATTTTTATAAACTTTTTGAACCTTCGTTTCTCAATCGTTTTCAAAGGACATAAGGTTTACTTTGTTAATCAAATAAATAATTGAGATTTCTATCGTTATTCAAATACGAAATAGGAATTTAAGGTTCTTATGGCACATAACAAAAGCTAGTATTGTTTCTATTTCATTAATTATTAATATTTTAGGTTTTTAACTGATTAACTAGAAAAGCCTTATGTTCCTCTTAGAATGTTAGAGAAATTGAAGTCGAAAAATGTAAAATTTTAAAAACCATAAGATAATAAGATGATGTCATGAAAAATTTCCGAACAAATTTAGTGATCGTCTCTACTCCATATTAAGGCGCATGGTGTGGCATGGGATAAAATAGAACAGGCCCCGATGGCTTGAATCAAAACCGAAACTGAATCGAGGACCCCACACCTACCCAACCCTTGGTATTGATTACTATGAGGACTCCTATTATTTAAAACCAAAACAAGGACCGGCAGTTGAAATTATGAATCTTAGACCACTTCTCAATTTTTTCATTAAATTTTTACTATAATGGCAACGGATGGATATGAAGTGTAACTAGAACAGGCGGTAACCAGTTCTATTAGGGTTCATGGTTTTGGCTAAATCATAACCGGCAGTTTGTAGAACAGGGATGGTTAGGTGGGGCAAGTAGAATAGCCCACAGTTTTTACAGTGGGCTCTATATCATAGCTCATGATTCAACAGTAGGTTTTATATATATATACAAAAACTTTAATGGGGCCAACGCCATATACGCTCAATGTAGAATTGTCGTTGGATTTGGGTTTAGTTTGGATCTTAAACAGATCCAGACAAAGGAACTCTACATAAATCAATATCTGGTTATTTAACTAATGGTTGAAATCCTCAAACGTCAGATGATGTTAGGGCGTAAAGTTGCTCAAAGTATCAGATCGATTGATCGGGATGTCTCCGGGTAAATGAGATTGTGATGAGCTAGCAAGAAAGATCCACACTTAGCTCGGATTAAGGTTCGGGTATGATAGTTCACTGAACAAGAACCCGATCCATTGACTGCAATCGCTGATGATTTTTAAAGACCGGTTCCGGCATTCCTTCGTCGCTCCCGAATGCTTGTTACTAGTATTGTTTCTACAAATGTGAGCAGATTCGTCGCAACTGTGAACACCATCTTCTCCAAATAAGCTAAGGAATCGGTGGGAATCTCAGAGATTACGCTGGATGCAGATTCTTATGGTTTTCTGAGGTTAAAGCAGCGTGCTTAAGAGGTGAATTCCGTATCCACATCTCTAGCCTCGGTAATACCTAACGGAAATTGCAGATCCATGAGCTCACGGCATTTTTCGCGCGTTTGGGAACGCAGAGCTGCAGAAAAGATGAGCGAAAGCGACAGGTTTCAGCTCGGCACGATTGGCGCGTTGAGTCTTTCGGTGGTGTCATCCGTGTCTATCGTGATTTGTAACAAGGCATTGATTAGCTCGCTTGGATTCACATTCGGTAAGTTTATGAGAATTTCGCTTCGATCTCTTGGATTGTGTGTCTTCAAGATCGGTAGATTGCGGATCGTTTACAGACGATGGAGGGGCGTGTTTTCTGCTCTGGGTTTGTGCAATGTGGTTTTGGTTTTCTCCGTGCATCGAATCTATTTGATTTATTAACATCGTGTTTGTGGTGAGATTATTTTCAGGGATATAGGAAAAGGGTATGTGTATTATAGGACTTTTTATTTTCTTTTTTCCCTTGTATTTTCTTTTATGCTGTTTGTTCGTGTGAATGATGAATTTATGCTATCGACTTATATATTTGAGTGATGTATAGTCTTCCCATCCTTTTTTTCCCTTTAACCAAAACTCTAGGGAGAACCTGAAAGCGGTGCTGAAGTAATCAATGTGAAGTATTCACGTCCACCAGAACAAAGTTCTCTGTCTTATTGGGATCTGACAACTAGAAGATACAACTTGTGGTAAGATAATTTAGAAGTGCATAAAACGTACATGACAATGAACGCCAATGCCCAGGAATTAGGAACGGTTTGTTTGATTATCTAATACTGGTCGTGTCACTTAGCCGCCATTGCGATCTGCTCCAATAGTTTTTTTATGAACTTGTGGTTTCTACAACTTGGCACCAAGTGATCTCTGAGATGTCTAATCTAGGATAGTTTTATCATTTATATGAATTATATGTAACAAGAACCTCCACTCCAACACACCAGCTTCAATCGACCAAATCATTATCTGTTTATCTGTTTGCTGAAATTCCTAGAGTTCCCTTTGTGCTTCATTAATGGGATTTCGAGGCTTGTTAATCGTACATGTACTATATTTTCAAAAAGTATGGTAGTACTAAAATTTTCAACAATTGGTATTTGGCCACTGTTAATATTTCGCACTTTACCTGGGTTCCTCTTTTTGTTGTCCCTTGCCCAACTTTGATCATAGTCATCTATGTTATCAAAAGC
The DNA here is from genome assembly GCA_036023115.1 of Brasenia schreberi. NCBI lineage: Eukaryota > Viridiplantae > Streptophyta > Magnoliopsida > Nymphaeales > Cabombaceae > Brasenia > Brasenia schreberi. The sequence goes on along the minus strand of JAYKKT010000057.1, from coordinate 9,306,775 downwards.
ACTAGGTGGGAGCTAAGCAATCAGCACTTCAAATCTGTAAGCAAGGTCTGGCACAGTACCATAACATAAAGATGTGAGAAATATAAATAATGTGAAACAACAAAACACAAACCACCAAACGATACTGTTACCTAGGCACCGAAACTTGGGCATTGGTCCAGAGCCTATGGGGTTCTGGTGGAATAAGATTGCAAAGTATAAATCATCATACATATTGTCTTTAATAGAGGAAGATAAAGGAAAGAAAGATCTTTTGCTGCATGCATGATCTGGTTTTTGTACCAAATCACCCATTATTCTTTGATAATACCTAATAATATAGGTGGCCTTGGAAGTATCAACTTGAGCATTTGCCACCCATCGTGAGAACGTCAAACATGTGCATGTATGCATGCGCTTGCTCAAGATTTCTGATTTTAGGTGCTGGTTCCATGCATATTATATTTTATGATTTTGGGATGATTTAGTATTGCGTGTGTGTTTGGCTGTAGCCTGTAGATACTTCTCAGACATGATTTTAGTTTTTAAATGTGAATTTTATGTTGTATTATTTTGTGATGAATTAAATTCGTATTGTCCACATTTCCAGCCACAACTTTGACAAGCTGGCATCTGCTAGTCACTTTCTGCTCCCTTCATGTGGCACTATGGATGAAATTATTTGAACACAAACCTTTTGATGCACAAGCAGTTATGGGATTTGGCATACTGAATGGAATTTCAATTGGGCTCCTAAATCTCAGTTTGGGATTTAATTCTGTAGGTTTTTACCAGGTGAGACAACGGTCATCCTTCTTATCAACTAATATGGATTTAGAACACTCTAGGTTTTCAAGACATTTACTGTTTTTCATCTCCATAATAACTAAGCTTTTAGCCTGTTTACAGAACTCCTGATTTATTGTGTTTTACCTTTTTATATAAAATGCAGTTTAGCGTGCTCTTGTTATTATAATAACTCTGCATGATCAGTGTTTAAATTGAAAATTTAGAATAACTGAAAGATCATGTATGAGTTGGACTTCTCTCCTATGAAACTGTTATACATATATATGACTTGTCAATTAGCTAAACCATGACTCTGATACCATTGGTTAACATGACAGTGAAAAAACAATTGATGTTGGTTTCTTGTAGTACTTGATGTTTTTTAGCTGTTCTGCTTTCTGGTTTAGTTCAAGCCTTCACGGTGAGAAAAAAGAGGTGAGACTTCTCGTGTATTGATGCTTAACCCTGAAAACAAAAGGACACATTGAGCCCACCATTGTCCAAGTCAGCAAAAAAATGTGGTTAAGTGGGTTATATTTGCAAAAGTCGATGGCAGAATCCTGTTGCAGGCCCTCCAAATTTGTTTGACGGCTATATATAGGGAAGCCATATAAGTCAAGCAAGCCTCAGTCAGCTTTTGCCTGACCATTTGCAATCATTCTGAGGTTGACTGGACCAAGCTGGGTTTGGTCATCAGTGCAGGCTCTACCATTTTAACAAGCCAAGCTCAGGAGAGTGAAGGAAGACGGTTAGGCTTCTTTAAGCTTGGAAACAGTGTGTATGCATGTATATAACAACAACAACTATACAACCAACAATGACATCAATAGTATGCATGTTCAATCTTCTTAACACAAGACCAGGTGTTTGCCCATCAAACTGAAGACGAATTTAATCTGCCTCTTTCACTATGAACTGCTGCCTCTTTTAGAAAATAAAGGATCATGTTTTGATGGAACAACTTTGCCACAAGCAGATCTGAGTTTAGGCAAATGTTAAAGCTTGCTTTTCTTTTTTTACATAACACTTTTTAAAGAGTTATAAATTGTTTGTCCAGACTTTCGGTCAGGCATCTATCTTCCTTTGGTATAAGATACACTCCTTTTGATTGGAGTTAATTAAGATATTGATAATGCAGCCAATGAGCTGCACAGTATTGAAGACTAATAACTATTTGCAGTTTTTACTTGGTTTATGAAGAATTTGAATTAGCTCTATGTTGCATGTACTAGTTAAATTTCAATAGCGCAGCATATCAATAACCGTACCTGCTTTCATATCATTGGACAGATGACGAAGTTGGCAATTATTCCATGTACCGTGCTTTTGGAGACCCTTTTCTTCAGGAAGAGATTCAGGTATTCATCTATTGCATTTCAACTTCAATTGGTTGTACGCACTTGATGTTTATGGTTCAGCTTTGTGTACTAATTTACTAAGTATACTATTCCATAACCATGATATGTTGAATGAAACTTGTGACCTTCTTAACAATCGATTGGAAAAGGGAAAGGTGGAACCAAGACAAACGGCCATTTATAATTGTAATTTTTTGGATCTAACAGCATTCCTTTTCATCTCCCACTTGAATTATTTAAGCATTTGCCTTCTTTCATTTTGTTGTGGATCTTTTTATGTTCTTTAGGCAACACATGCCAATGGCATCTCCCTCGAATTGTTTGTTTAGAATCTCGATGACTTGTGGCATCTCTAGTATATTTTACTCAATATTTTACTCAATTTTCAGATATTCAAGGTGGTTGAACTCAGGATTCATGAGCAGATTTCTTTTTGTGTCACTAAGTTGAACTTTATGATCGATTGAGGGAAACTCGACCATAAGTATATGAGTTTTTGCAGTGTCGAATTTTGACATGATACTGGTCAACCTCTACATGGCTTGGCATGCGTATCTAAATGTTAGATAGCAATCCAGATGCTCACAATCTTGGTTGACTTATGGCATATGTCAAAGAATCATAAATGTATGACCCATAGGAAATGAAAAATACTCAGCTAGTTAAGTTGAAACAGCAAAACTACTTCTGATTCTTTACTTTTGGCTCAAAGAAGGAAAAAATTTCAGGAAAATCAGAGTGAACCAAGACAGTATGAGAGTCGAGGCATATCTAAGTTTATTTTTGTGGACCTCAGGCCAGCAGCTAATCACATGTCTTGAGAGTGACTGCTAGTCCATTCTCTTCCGTTTTACCTCTTTTCTTGAAATATGTTCAACACAGATTGACAGTTTTCATGTGAGCTGTTGTCCGTTAGCAGCTTAGAGGCCCATTGCATGGTCTCCTTCATCTATGTGAAGTTTTGTTTGGTACAGCTTCAATTATAGCTTGCATGATTACCTGTTTGTGTGTCTGTCAGAAACATCAAGCCACTCAGTTCAGCTCTGCTTTGTGATAACAGGCCGGTTAAGGGTTGCCTGATGATGCCAAGGGTATCTCTCTGGTTGCATATTCTCTTGGTCTCATCAGGTGCTTCACTTGAAGATTTTTTTTTTTGTATCTACTATTTTGATTATGCCTCTTTGCGTTATGATACATATGTTTCTCTATTCTGTGAATCATTGTGTAGATATTGATTTATTTATGCACATCATATTCTAGCCTTATTTTTTTGCCGGGTTCTTTCTCAGAAGTTAGTCCTTCTGCCGCATTTGTTTTTAGCTTATTTTCTAATATCATTTCACCATTCTTCTATTTTGTTACTATTGGTTGACTAATATTAACTTTCTGTCATTTCAGCAAGATTATTCAGGGTTCACTTGCTGTGCTGCTCTGCGGTGTTGGAGTTGCAACAGTAACAGATTTGCAGCTTAATGTTCTGGGATCCGTTCTGTCACTACTAGCTGTTATTACAACGTGCATTGCTCAAATCGTATCCTACTGTTATTGCTCCTTTGGTTGTCATGGCCAATGGAACCTCAGTGTTTTCCTCCTGCAATAGCTTTTGTCGGTATTTTAGCTATAGGCAAATCTTTGATATTTATATATCTATATCTATATTATATATTATGTGTATACGTAGGATACTGCTTTAGCCTGGATGAGTGCTAGCAAATTTTCTCGAAGCCGCATTGGATTTGTCAAAATTCTGAATTGTTCAGTCTGACTGTTTGTTGCCTTTAATTTGCTGCAATGTATTCTACGAGAACGCATGTTACTGGGCAAGCATGTATTCTGTTTCATTCACCTCATCTCTTTCATGTAATTGATGAAGGTAACTTGTTTCGGTTACCATGTGCTAGTAACACTTACATGGAGTTAGATGATATCTTTGGCTATTTCAATAGTGTCTTACCTGCTTGCTGATTTGAAGAAAAGTCGTGTAGTTTTCTTGGCTTGCCAAAGAGTTCAGAAGAAATAGAAGGCCTTTAGTAATTATTCATCACTTTGCGGATGAACAACAAACCACATATCACATTAGTACAAATTGGTTTCTCTACTTGAACTAGTACTTACCTCTCAAAATACTTTTCATATGGCTTTTTTCTTCTTGACGGAATAGGTAGCAGGCATCCTTCCCATGAAATATCATAGGTAATTCATATTAGTTAAGTACTGTTTCAGGCTTATCTTAATTGCAGTTTGTTTTCAGATATAAGTTAACCTTTATTATATTATCTATTTATGTGACTTTATAGGTCAAACTTCCATGAGAAGGTGTATCACTTTCATTTTTCTAGACCTTTGTCGTCTCTATTGCTACCTACCACGGATGATAATGGACTAACATTGAGCGCTTGGCAAGTTCCTTTTTTTCTTTTCGAGTGGGCCACTGAGCCATTACATTTACCCTTTTGCCTCTCGATATAAAGTTATTTAGGATGCACACAAGAAGATTTGTTGGGATGTTGTCTTTCCAACATTTTATTTATGTGGAGCTATGCTTGTGTTTGTTGCATGCATCCACGTGACTCATGATTATATGCAACATTGTGTTTTCCATCTTCAATGTGATGCATAGGCCGATTAATATCATACAAGTTGATCATGTTGGAAATGCTTTCTTAACAACTTTGGCATTTTAGATGACGAACACAATTCAAAAGAGGTTCAAGGTCTCTTCAACTCAACTGCTGTACCAGTCTTCCCCATACCAAGCGTTTACTTTGTTAGTAACTGGCCCGTTTCTTGATGGGCTACTAACAAACCAAAATGTGTTTGCCTTCAAGTATACACCTCAAGTCCTGGTAAGAAGATTGTGTTATTATGCCTTTTTTCTTGTTATACAACAACTACAACAACAACAACTAAGCCTTTTCCCATACATGCCTTTTTTCTTGTTATGTTGCAATAAAATGTAAGAACCATAGGTGTTGTTGATGATGCAGGTTTTCATTGTTTTGTCTTGCTTGATTTCGGTATCAGTCAATTTCAGTACATTCCTTGTAATTGGGAAGACATCACCAGTCACATATCAAGTATTAGGCCATCTGAAGACATGCTTGGTTTTGGCATTTGGATATGTGTTACTGCATGATCCGTTCAGCTGGCGAAACATTTTGGGCATTCTTATAGCTTTGGTTGGAATGGTTCTTTATTCTTACTTCTGCACACATGAAAGCCAACAAAAGGCCACTGAAGCTTCTCTGCAGCTTAATCAGGTGACCTATACTAACTATTTACTTCCTGATTCTGTTTATTTTATTCCTTCATTTCAGAAGATGCTGATTGGTGATGGTTCTAGACTCGTATACTTCTACTGTGTCTTTGACGATGGCGCTAAACTCGTACAATTCTACTGTGTCTTTGATGAAAGAAGAAATCCTTGATCTGATTATTGTGCACCTCCATATAAATTTGACAGATTACTGATATCTTCAGATATAAGCAGAATGTAGCGTGTAACTAGGCCAATTAATATTAAATGCTTTTGAAAGAGAACAAATCAACCATTATCTGATCTATGAGGATTGAAGACCGCTGGGTGACGGTTATACTGTCAGTCTCGTTTCTTGTAGATGCTTACCTTGTTTATTTTCTAGTAAAGAAACACGCTTACCTTGTTTATTTTCTAGTAGAGAAACAAAATGTTTGAGAGGAATTATTGACCAACGCTTTAAGCACACATCATCACGATTTGTTCATAAGATATATGTTTGAAGTTCAAAGCATTAAATCTAAGAAGAGCTCCCTTTTAGGGAGTAGTGAACCGCCGGGACCTCATTGTCTCTGCTTCCATTGTTTAAGCAACATCATGGTGTAGTGACTGCATGTAATCCCTAGTGAATTAGCCACCAACATGCTCTTCTAGCACAAGTGCGTATGATAGCAGCCAAGTATTCATCTTTTTCTTCAGAATTGGCAAACTGGACTTCATCTCAAGAGTTATACCTTGAGTAGTTGGTGAACTGGAGTTTTTCTCAAGAGCTGAGCTATAACTTGAGTACCGATTCAGGTAGAGATTGCTGAACCTATTCGAACCCATTTTCATCATCAATGCTGGTATTATCATACATTCTCCTGGCTATGGCTCTTCTTTCCAACATTCCTTCTCCAATTCTAATCATTTATGTGACCTTTTGCTTGTGATTGAATGCATTTTGTTGAAATCCATAATGAATCAATTTGGTTATATGAAGAGTATGCCACGTGAAAAGGTGGATCAGGTGAAACTATTGTTTGGGCATGCTGAAACATTTATAAACTTTGGTGGTATTTCCTTTTCCCTTGACTGATGCACCTCTATGGATAACCACACGACTAAAGGGCCACACTTCCGATGCTTTTATATACTCCCTGCGGCTGAAAATTTGCCAAGCATCTAAGTTTCTGGCTTTGGTCTATCTGCATGCTTCCGGTATTGTGAACGGCTTCTGCTTGTATTTGGTAATTAAATATCCTTATCCCAAAAAAATAAAATAAAAGTAAATGTTTCAACTCTCAAGTAGTCATCGAGGTCCTTGGCGTTTTTATGAGGCTTGTTACGTTCTAGTTTATTACTTTAGTACCAAGATGTTTTCGTTTCTCTGAAGTGTCATTGTTAAGTAGATGTTACAGAATTGTTTTTTCCTTATTGTGTGACTCTTCTTATAGCATAACATACATCTGATTTCCTATTCGATTATCATTGTCTGTTTTCGCTTCTCTGTTTTCACTGTTCTGTATACTATGCCAGACAAAGGAAAGTGAGATGGACCCTCTCTTGAGCGTCGAAAATGGAACGGCAATCGTAGGTGATGGCATTGTCCCAAAGGGACCTGCATGGAGCTCAGACAAGGATCTGCATGCATAAATATGTCAGTGGAAGGTGCCATCTGCTTGGTCAAACAATTGGCAAAATCAGGAACTATTACGTCATTATAATAACTAAGCGGTCTATGCTGCAGTTTGGACAAATGCTGGTGGGGGTGCTGTGAAGTTCAAGAAACCCTGTACTTGGGGCTGGATGTACGAACCTCAAAATGCATGTACTATGATTTTTTGTTGGTTTAATTCTACTGTCAGAAATACTGATTTTTCCCATCTATTATTCTTGGTAAGAGCCAGATTCAAATGTAAACAGTGTAGATCTTGCATATTGAAGATATTTATGAGGGTTGAAAGTTTTTCATGGCTGTATGTACGTATTCCAAGTACTTTTCGGATTTATGCACAAGATGGCACAACCAGTGGATCATGTAGACCTCCTTGTTGACAGTGATGTCTAACATGCGAGAGAAAGAATGCATTAAGTTCATAATGGCCTCATTGGAACTTGCTGGATATAGCGGCGCATAAAGAGCTGAGTGCATGTGCGTGTCTTTTTTGGTAGCATCCTGATCGGGCTCTGTGTCGTTCTTGCATTTAAATACAAAAAAGATCCACCAAATTTGACGATAGTTTTCTCATAGGTTAAACAGTACAAATGTAAAAGAGCAAAGATAATACATACAACCTTATATTGCGAGGCCGAATTATGTGAATCTTTCATGTATCAAATACGAGGGATATGGATCCATACAAGCGCTAAAATCAATTTGATAAAATTCAGCAGTTAGCTGCCCGTTGCAACACCCTTTCAGTTGGGGGTCGAGCAAAAACCATATATGGAGACATCACCAGCTTCAGGAAGACTTCATCTTTGCTCTTGTATTTCGTAGCTTTGGGTATGGATATGAGTGGCATTACTGAATCCAGCTAATCCCATACGCTGGTAATTGGTTTCTGAATCAGATTTGAGAAAGAAAACTACAAAAGTATGTCAATAGTCATATGGTCGTCGGCGACTGGACCTTCGTATATATCACGAGATTTAGCTGATTGTTATGGTGCAAAACAAAGGAAACCAGCTAAGTGCAGTTTGTGGTTTGATGAGATTTCATGTCAAGGTTATCTCTGGTGTGACGAGCCAAATGCAAGTTTCACCGTCATGCTAAATGATGTCTAGTGCTCTCGGGCTAAACATGACTGAACCAAGATTGCAGACGTTCAGCATAAGCCAAGTAAATTTTATGAAGAGATCAGGAAGACAACATAAAGTTGAATAAAACCTATTTTATTGAAGGTAGGAAGGTGTGTGGCCTTCTAACATGCTTATAGTTGAGAATGTGGAGTTCTTACTAAGCACTAAAGAAGATGGTGCTCCTCATCATGGTGAAAGCCTTAGACTCACATATATATATATATATATATATAGAGAGAGAGAGAGAGAGAGAGAGAGAGAATAGTCGCTTTAATTTTTTTTAAGATCTCAATCATTCGACCGATGACATTGATAATTGTGATATTTGAGTTAAAAAGGAAACAATATCAACAACCACAACAACTAAGCCTTTTTCCATACTACATGGGGTTGACTACATGAATTCTTTGTTTCCACATAACCTTATCATAATTTGTAGAATTCATGATAAATAAGTCCAACAAAGTTTTATTCCGACACTTGAAAGCCTAATGCAACCCTCCTCCTTTGTATGAGACCGGCCATGCAAGGTGATCCTTACCTTAGCGAAGTTAAAAAGGAAATAATATCATATGCAATAAATGAACTTGAAAGAAAAGTAGTAATGTATATATTTTCTGGTTTTAAAATTTTAATTTCAATCATCGATCTCGCTTATTGAGATTCTTGAGGATGTTTAAGCGCGCACACACACACACACACACACACACATATATATATATATATATATATAAATAGATAAGATAGATAGAGATTTAGTTTGCTAAAAGGTTAAACCAGAATCGGTTCCAGTATCACCGTTTCCTGGTCCAATTTGGTTCCGATTGAAAGCATAAGAACGGTTAGGAACAGGCCAGGTCTAGTAACCACTACTTTTTTTCTTCTTTTCAAACCAAACCAAACCAAATCACGTAGGGAAAGGAACCGAACTCTGTTTCTTGAACACTACTACTCTTGCTTGACCTCAATCTGTGTGGGTTCATTAGAGATTTACATCAATATTCATTTATTATTAGCTGTCCTGTCGTTACGAGTCGTGTCTTACATTCTACGACAACCCTAAAATGGATCTGAATGGTTATAGTGTTGAGCTGCAGGCAGGTTCGGGTCTGCACACCGAAGCCCAAACCAAACAAATCCCCACCGTTGTCTGACTCACCGACGAGACTCCGGCCTTCAGCTAAAACCCAAAGATCGCTTCGATCTCTTTCCCGCGACGCCGTTCGCTCTCTTCTTTCAAGGTCCTCCTCCCACGGCAGATGAATCGAAAGAAGTCTGGAGTCTGAATCATTCTCATTTCCGGCACGAAGGTTTGGGAAATAATAGGCTAAAATGGCGTCGAAGTTGGGGTTCGCCGCCGGGATACCGGAGAGACGCATCCGGCCGATCTGGGACGCCGTCGACTCCCGACAGTACAAGAACGCCCTTAAACTCGCCACCGCCTTGCTCGCCAAGTATCCTAATTCACCGTACGCTATCGTAAGTTTCTTTTATTATGCCTTCATCGATCAATCCCTCCGTTAGAATCGCGTATATCTGCATAGTTCAGAGTGGGAATTTATGAGGGGCCTTGATATTGCGTTGGTGATTATCAGTCAGCTAGAGAAGCAGCAACCGTAAAACAATCGAGGGATTAGCCGATTGGTTGAGATGTAGGAGCGTCTGTGCCGTGTTTTTCCACTCGTTAGGATTTTGAATCCTCTCTTGCTACTTATATGGTTAGGAGGAAACTCTATTGCATTTTAGAAGGTACCCGAGAAGAAGGACGGATAGAGGATGAGATAGGAGAGACGAAGGTAGCGGAGATGAAATTTGGTTAGCTCGTATTGAGTGGCTCTCCACCATGGAGAAAGTTGACTCTTTTCTTTTTGTTTCCATTGGGGAGTTAGTCTTCATATCGTTATCCTTTTTCTCTGCGATGAAGTTATAGTTAGTGGAAGAAACATCACTTTCAGTGCTGTTCATATGTTTGAGTCTGTCACCAGAAAAAACAAGTAGCTTTTTGGCTTTCTCTAAACTAAAAGAATGCATGTTCTGGCGTATTCTTCTTAGCATTAAATGGATATACTTCTTTTTCATTTGAAACTAGGCCCTAAAAGCTTTCATCGTTCAGAGGACGGAGAAAACCCGTAAGTAGATAATCACAGTGGATTTTGTCCTTGGTGTAAGATTATATCACGGATATTCTTGTGTTCTTTTTAAAAAATATCTGATGAAAACATTGGCCGGCCCCTTTGCATGCTATTTATGTACTAAAGGGATTTCTTTGTAAGAGGACGGGGAAAATTATAACTAGAAAATCAAGTGGATTTTGCTTTGTTATGCAGGTAGAACATGCATACTCTTCCTTATTATTTTTCGGCTCTTTTTCTTTTTGCAACGTGGTTAGGAACTGAAGGCTCTCATTGTTCAGAGTCCGGAAAAACCCTTTTAACTAGAAAACCAAATAATTTTTTTTTGCTGGAAGGGCTTATTGCTTTAATGATGAAAGATTCCTTTTCTATTTGTGATAGGCACTAAAGGCTCTCATTGTTGAGAGGATGGGAAAAACAGATGAAGCACTGTCACTGTGCCATAATGCTAAGGAAGTGTTATTGACGGATGATTCTGTCCATATTGACGACTTAACCTTAAGCACCTTGCAGATTGTTCTCCAACGGCTGGACCAGTGTACGTTGAACCACTAGCTTAACAATGCATTAAACTATTGCTCAGAAGTTTGCTATTTTCTGGGGCGTCCTGTAATTGCTGAAACTGTCTAGCAGTAAATCTAGCAACATCTTGCTATGAGCACGCTTGTCAGAAATCTGCAAACAATCTGGAGCTAATGATGGGACTATTCAATTGCCATGTTCGCGAATATTCATACGTGAAACAACAGCAGGTCTGTTTGATTGCGGAGTATTCTGTTCCCTGAACAAAGTTTGTATGTAGCTGCTGTATTATTTTCTTTTGATATCATCTTTATTTATTGTGACAGACAGCGATCAAAATGTATAAACTTGCTGGAGAAGAAAGATTTTTGCTTTGGGCAATTTGCAGCATTCAGTTACAGGTATCTCATTGGTGACTCTTGAGCTGCAATGCGTCATAACTGCGTTGTTGCTTGTTAGGTTGCACTGGTGTGTTTTTTCAGTGGTTAATGAATCATGGTTGCCTGTTCTCGCCTTGTATTAACTATGCACTTCTTGAAAATAACACTGGTTTGTACATGAACAAGGTGGAAGGAAATGCCAGTATAGTTGTACAACAACAACAACAACAACAACAACAACAACCCATACTAGACGGGGTCGGCTACATGGATTCTTTGTTTCCACAGATCCCTATCATGTGCCATGTTAGCAGTTAACTCCCAATAAGCTAGATCATTCTTTATTGTTTCTTTCCAACACTTTTGTGGTCGTCCTCTACCTCTTTTAATACTTTCCAAATTTAGTTTTTCTAACCTTCTTAAAAGTTCTTCTTTTGATCTTCTTTCTATATGTCCAAACCATCTTAAACGATGTTCTCTCATTTTATCCTCTATTGGTGCCACTCCTAATTTGTTTCTAATAACCTCATTATGTATACGGTCTTTTCTTGTATGACCACTCATCCATCTCAACATCTTCATTTCTGTTACAGATATCTTTTGTACATGTTGATGATTAACTGCCCAACACTCAGAACCATAAAACATGGCAGGCCTAATTGCTGCTCTATAATATTTATCTTTTAACTTTAATGGTATCTTCTTATCACAAAGAATACCTGATGCTCCTCTCCATTTTAACCAACCAGCATTAATTCTATGTGTAACATCTCCATAAATTCTTCCATCACTTTGAAAAATTGACCCTAGGTATTTAAAACTTTCCTTTTGGGGAATGCAATGTGTGCCAATTTTAATTTCCATGTCCTCTGAAGTAACCAAATAATCAAACTTACATTCCATATATTCTTTCTTTGTTCTACTAAGTTGGAGGCCTTTGCTTTCTAATGTTTCTCTCCGTAGTTCCAATTTTCTATTAACTTTTTCCTTAGACTCCTCCACTAATACAATGTCATCTGCAAATAACATACACCAAGGTACTTCATCTTGAATATGTTTTGTTAACTCATCCATCACCATTATAAATAAGTATGGACTTAAAGTTGATCCTTGATGTAACCCAATATTAACTTCAAAGAAGTCTGTCGTTCCTTCATGAGTCCTCACACATGTTTTTGCACCATCATACATGTCTCTTATAAGGTTAATATATGTCAATGGGATACCTCTTTTTTCCAAAGTTCTCCAAAGAACCTCCCTCGGTACTCTATCATAAGCTTTTTCTAGATCAATAAATATCATGTGAAGGTCTTTCTTTTTTGCTCTAAAATGTTCCATAAGACGTCTTAAAAGGTGAATCGCTTCAATAGTAGATCTGCCTGGCATGAATCCAAATTGGTTCTCTGTTGTACTTGATACTTGTCTTAACCTATGTTCGATAATTTTTTCTCACAATTTCATAGTATGACTCATTAACTTGATACCTCGATAATTCGCACAATTTTGAATGTCTCCCTTGTTCTTATATATGGGTATAAGTGTACTTACTCTCCATTCCTCGGGCATCTTTTGGTTTTTTCATATTTCATTAAATAGTCTTGTGAGCCAAGTGATTCCTATTTCTCCTAGTATTTTCCAAACTTCTATAGGAATATTATTTGGTCCTACCGATTTACCACTCTTTATATGTTTAAGAGCCTCTTTGACTTCATTCTTTTGAATACGTCGGTAGAAATTGTGGTTTATATACTTTTTTGACTTGGCTAAATCTCCTAAACTAATACTAACATCTTTATTTTCATTAAAAAGATTATAAAAATAGTTTTTCCATCTATTTCTTATATCATCATTTGCCACTAGAATTTTTTCATCCTCATCTTTTATGCATCTAACATAATTAAGATCTTTAGTTTTCTTATCTCTAGCCCTAGCTATCCTAAAAATATCTCTTTCACCCTCTTTTGAGTTGAGTTTTTTATATAAGTCATCCCAAATCTTAGCTTTTGCTTCACTAACGGCCTTTTTCGCTTCCTTCTTTGCTTTCTTATAAGCTTCTAAAGTTTCACTAGTTTTCTTAGCATAATGTAATTTGTAACATTCCCTCTTTGCCTTGATTTTATTTTGTACTACTTCACTCCACCACCAAGCTTCTTTTTGTGCCGGTACACCTCCCTTAGATACCCCTAACACATCTTTCGCCACTTTCCTAATATGTATAGCCATATTGTTCCACATATCACAGGGTGTGCCAACATAATTCCAAACATCTCCTTGAAGGACTTTCTGTTTAAATATATCTTCTTTCTTGCTTTTGTGGTTCCACCATTTAGTCCGAATAGCTCGATGCACTCTTTTCTTCTTTGTCCATTTTTTAATTTGTAAATCCATAACTAAAAGTCGATGTTGGGTGGTTAAGCTTTCTCCTGGAATTACCTTACAATCTTTATAACACGCTCTATTTTCTTTCTACAAATAAAGTAATCAATTTGTGTTTGTGATAAGCCACTCTTATAAGTAATTAAATGTTCATCTCGTTTTTTGAAGATTGTATTGACTATAAAGAGATCAAATGACATAGCAAAATTTAAAATCTCCCTACCTTCCTCGTTTATATCCCCAAAACCAAAGTTTCCATGAATCCCTTGATATCCTAATGCCTCTTTACCGACATGTCCATTTAAATCTCCTCCTAAACAAATCATCTCCCTTTGTTGAATCTTTTGAAACACCTTATCTAACTCTTCCCAAAAAACTGTCTTTATACTATCTTCTAGTCCTACTTGGGGTGCGTAAGCACAAACTATATTTAAAACCTCTGCTCCTAACACTAATTTCAACGCATGATTCGGTCACCATATCGTTGTGTGTCTACTACACTCTCCTTTAAATATTTATTTATGATAATACCAACTCCGTTTCGAGCCTTTTCTTTACCTGAGTACCATAATTTAAAACCTGTATCCTCTATCTCCTTTGCTTTTTCTCCAACCCATTTTATCTCTTGTAAACATAGAATATGAATCTTTCTCCGAATCATAGTATCTACCACCTCCATTAGCTTACCCGATAATGTTCCGATATTCGAAGAACCAATACGAATCTTATTATCTAGGACTAGCTTCCTTACCCCCCGCATCCGTCCATAATCAAAATGCGAAGACCCTCTCTGAAAATTTTTCACTACATTCGGGCGGCAATGTAGCGGGACTAACTTCTTTACCCACACCCGTCCATGATGTGGGAACCCTCTCTGCAATTGATTCACTACATTTGGGCGAAAATGTAGTGACCCTTGCTTACTTCTTACTGCATTCGGGCTCTGCAGCACGTCGCTAGGCGGGAACGCCCCAAAGCAATGCTCATAATTTTTGTAATCCATGTTGTAGAAATCCGACGAAGTTTTACGCTGGCTGTCGGAAGCCTAACACAACCCTCCTCCTTTATCCGGGCTTGGGACTGACAATGCAAGGGTGATCCCTTACATGGGCGGAGTTAAATGCCAGTATAGTTGTCTTCATGAAAATACAATTTCATGCAAGGAGTGCACATATTTTTTCCCCAATATTCATTTGATTGAAAACCCCATTGCTAGAAGCACATCAGGGTTGCTATCTTTTTGTAAACCGAAGTGATTCCTATGGTTATTATTTCCCAGGTTTTCTGTGGTGATGGGGGAGAAAAACTGCTGCAATTGGCTGAGGCTTTGCTTAAGAAACACATTACGTCACATAATTTGCATGAACCTGAAGGTGCTTTGCTCGTTGCCCATGATGCATCACAATAGAACGTACTGTCTTCTAATTACTTATAAAGTTCACTTTGCAGCCCTTCTTGTATATATTTCAATCTTGGAAGATCTGGGAAAATATGATGCAGCTTTAGAGGTTCTTTCTGGAAGGCTAGGTTCCCTTCTTGTTGTTGAAGTTGACAAGCTGAAGATTCAGGTAAATTCTGAATGTATCCCTTTGTTCAGTCATAGGCGATTGGTTTGTGTGACATTTTCCTCACTGGGTTGGATATATGTATCATGTTAATCTTTGTTTGATAATGAGATTAATGATAATAATTGGTAGCATTTGTTGTTCTTTGGAGAACCTGTCAATTAGTCAAAACCTCATGTATCTCATACTTTTAGTCCTAGACCTTAAGTCAACATGTGATAGGTTGTGAAATTGTCTAAGATATTTATCTGTCGTATTCAACCCATGCTTAACAAAGAAAGTTTGCCTCTTGCCGTGGCTGATTATAAGAATCTGAAAATTCATTGGCCTTAATGATAATCCTTATGGCAAATTTCTAGTTCTTATTTCTTACCCTGCTCTAGGAAAGTATGTCCCAGTAACAAACGACAACAGGAACAATAATGGATGTACCTCGTGCAACATAAAGTCATAAACTTTTCTAGTTAAGTGCCTTCCTTTCATGAGTTGTACCTCTTGTAATCTGAACCGAATTTCATGACGTTCATATATTACAAGTACAACACATATATAATATTAATAATGGCATCACGCCAGCCAGGAGTAGCTGGTTAACTTGGCCTTGGTCCGTTAGAGACCTTTGAACTGTGATTCATAACAATGGGTCAAGGGTTCAAAACTTCACATGACCCCATTCCTACGTCAAAAAATATGTCAAGGGCCATGATCTCCTATGAAATGGAATATATTATTCATGGGTAGCATAGCCCAAATGAACCTGCTCAAAATGATCATTACATTAGCAGATAATATTTTGTTGAACTTAATGCGGCAGTATTTCCATTTCACTGCATATGCAAGGTTTTCATTTATTAGGTGTCCTGTTTTTGCTGGCAAACCATTGAATGCAGTTTAGAAAATCATTCACTGTACAGTGCAACAGTTGTAACAATCTCTGTTGTAACCTCTGATTCATATTTTGGTTTTAAGCTGACAGGGAAGGCTACTAGCTCGTGCGTCTGATCATGTAGCTGCTGCTGCAACCTTTCAAAAGGTTCTGGAAGCATGGTATGTATTGGTTTGCTCCTTCCTTTTGCCTATCACATGCTGAAACAAGTATCTCGGTAAAAGTGGTTTGCTTTTGTTCTAAGGATCTTGGTTCATGCTACAGGACATGTTTAACTATTTTATGACAAATGACACTTTGATACATTTAACTGGGAGGTGCATGAGTTGTTTGTATGATGCAATCAGAGCATTCCTTTTTTATTGAAATTGGCCTCAAGTGGTGTCTCTGTATGACTAAGTACTTTGCTACATCTTTGTGATCACAAAGATGACAGAAGGATGCTATTTTATTCAGCATGCTTGAAGCTTCAGTTACTAGATTTATCCATGAATGCTGCTTGTTAAACCAGTATCTAGCATACTTACTGTTCATTAGGTGGAGGATTCATTTAAGTGATACTAATTTAATGCACGTTTTCATGTAATAATTGTGACGTTCAGATCTATAGGTCTTGTTCCATAAAAAAATATTTAGGATATCACTATGGGAGAAGATTTGTATGGGAGAATTGCTTAGGTTTTTACTGTATTCAAGGCAAATTTTGTTAGTTGTTCCAACCAAAGTCGTAGGGATGGCAATGGGGCGGGCACACACTCAACTTGAAGCTACCTCGTGTCTAGAAAAGGGGTTAAATTGGCCAAGACCTACTTCCTGGGTCTTAACATTCCAAAATCCACTCTCTGCAATACTTCTAGAATTTGCTCCGCCCCAACCCAACCTGCAGAAGTTGTTGTAAATTTTTCTATAAAAATTAGTGTCATATGAGGACAAATCTGATCCATCCTAGTGAAAAGTTAGGGATGGCAATGGGCCAGGTTGGAGTTGGTTTCAGACTTACCTGAAGTTGGATCGCACTTGAAAAATTACCCATAAAATCCACTCCTATGTTTTTCACGATTCTCTTGGTTGTAACCTACACATGTATCTTATCTACTTGAACTTGACCCTATAATTGTCTGGTTCTAGCTAAATTTGGAACTGACAACAGAAAAAACCTTTAGTTCTCATTTGCCTTTGGAATTATGGATTTTAACTAAACCGGTTTGGGTCTTTTATGGTTTTACGGCAACTGGTATTCAGTTCTGGTTCTGGTTAGAAAACATTTGTTTAAGTACACTTCAAATCGTGATTCTAAATTTAATTTTTTTAAATTCTTAAACTCTTAAAGTGTTAAGTATTGCTATTATATTTTTTATACTTATTTTTTTTGTGATTGGCCAGCTGTCACTTTAACTGGTCAATAAATGGTTGTCATTGTAACGATGGCACATTGAGGGAGGGGGTAGAGAGAAATTTGAAATAAAATTTATTTGAAAACTTGAAAGGAAATTATTAGACTATGGAATCGGCATGGAACTGTTGAGTCCACCTGGTTCTAGGATTCTCCAACTGTAACCAAACTGAGGAACCTGATTTTCGGTTATGGTTCTTGTTCCTGATCAAGTTTAGTTCCTGTTCAAGACCAATGTTGAACAATGTCTATCCGAATAGACCCATTATATGAATTATGTCTACAATGAAAATGCTTGGTTTTCTGAAGCTTTAGACTAGTTTGAGTTATCAAGTAGATAAGTGAGTGTGACTTAAACAATGATTGGCAACAAAAGCTTTTTAACTTTTTTTGTAATAGGACAGCTATGTAATATGAAAAAAGGAATTTAGTATCTACATAGATAAGTTATCATAAAAGCTGCCTACCCCAGCATGTTGTGTACATGTTTCCAGTCCATATAGACAACAGATGATGGGAACAAGATGCAAGTTATCATGAAGGCTGATTCACAATATTGCCTTGAATGGACATAAATCACTTGGTACTCAAAATAATATTAGACTGGAAGCCTGTAAACAACATGTTGTTAAGCAATCTGATTTACATTTTGGATATAATATTCATCTACACTTAATTGAAATGATAGATAACACAATCAATACAAGAGAATCCTCATGCCAAAACCATCCAAGAACTCAAAAGTTTCAAAAGTTTAACACGAGGCAAAATGCTGAGTAATTTGCTATGGGCTTGCTTCTTACCCTATTCGATCTTTTGTCTTCAAAGAATTATTCTATCCGCTGATTAAGTTTAGGCTTCACCATCTTCAACTAGAGGCACACATAACATGAGATTTAATGGTAGAAAGATGAAAAGAAAAATGGCAAAAGGACTACTAGAGAGAGATATTCCAGTGCAGTGGTGGGAGGTTACTCCATGAACTTGAGGTTTGAGGGTTAAAAAAACCTTCGGTCTCTATATCTTGGTTAGGGTTGGGTCATCCTAAACCCAATGTGAAATCACCCATCTTTGATAGTGTAGAGTGCAACTGCTTTGATGCAAAGCGGGTTTTCATCCCATACCAATTGGGTCAGGTCAGGTTGTGTGTCTGCAGCTCATATACAAATTGCCCTCTCTATGAAAATGTTCGAAAAGGTATGCTATCTCTCTATTTCTTTACTTTTTTGCAATTTCTTGCTTCACTTTACTTCTCTTTTCTTGTAAGCACTAGACCAAAGGAACTCTACTTGGCTTCTTGGTCCTGTATATAAGAGAAGGTAGAAAGGGGAATCAAGGCATTATAGAAAAGGTAAAATAAGATGGAAAATAGATTATAATATATAATATCTTGGAGTGGGTTTCCTGTTTATCCCACCCTGCTTTGCCTTTGCATGGCAAACACAAAAAATGATAATCACAATAAACCTGCTTGTGCTCTTCATGGGCACGACGGGTTGGTTACTCATGGGTTTAGAACTTGGAACAATATTGTAAAACTCATGCCGTATTGAATGATATAATACGAGTTTGTCGTACATCATAGGGCAACACGATACGATATGCAATACCATATCATATTGTATCACACGATACAATACAGGCTTATACGGTATGGGCCGTATCATACGAGTCAATGTTGATACGTAGGATATAAAACCCAAGAAACTCAAGTTTTTTTTAATGGTGTTTTGCTTGCTCCCAAATCCTTTCTTACCCTTACCTTGCTTTCAAACGGTTTTAATACCTTTCATTTACTCGATTTCGTGGAGAAATCACACTTTTTTGGTCTCAAACCCTTAAAACTTCATAGGATTTTTCTCAAAGTCATGACATACTCCCTTTCTTTCATCCCTACTCGTTTATAATCTTACCCTTATTGTGGTTTATCTTTGCTTGGTTTAATGGCATTAGAATGAGGCGATCCCGCATGGAAGTATTGCACCCCGATGTATGAAGATAACAGGCTTTTGAATAAGTGTATGTTATATAACGAGGTGAAGCATGAACTTATTTTTCATGTGAAACACTATCTTGTGAGAACTAAAAAAGATGAAGTGCTTATCATCGGGTGCCAACTCCGCCCATGTAAGGGATCACCCTTGCATTGTCGGTCCCAAGCTCGGATAAAGGAGGAGGGTTGTGTTAGGCTTCCGACAGCCAGCGTAAAACTTCGTCGGATTTCTACAACATGGATTACAAAAATTATGAGCATTGCTTTGGGGCGTTCCCGCCTAGCGACGTGCTGCAGAGCCCGAATGCAGTAAGAAGTAAGCAAGGGCCACTACATTTTCGCCCGAATGTAGTGAATCAATTGCAGAGAGGGTTCCCACATCATGGACGGGTGTGGGTAAAGAAGTTAGTCCCGCTACATTGCCGCCCGAATGTAGTGAAAAATTTTCAGAGAGGGTCTCCGCATTTTGATTATGGATGGATGCGGGGGGTAAGGAAGCTAGTCCTAGATAATAAGATTCGTATTGGTTCTTGGAATATCGGAACATTATCGGGTAAGCTAATGGAGGTGGTAGATACTATGATTCGGAGAAAGATTCATATTCTATGTTTACAAGAGACAAAATGGGTTGGAGAAAAAGCAAAGGAGATAGAGGATACAGGTTTTAAATTATGGTACTCAGGTAAAGAAAAGGCCCGAAACGGAGTTGGTATTATCATAAATAAAGATTTAAAGGAGAGTGTAGTAGACATACAACGATATGGTGACCGAATCATGACATTGAAATTAGTGTTAGGAGTAGAGGTTTTGAATATAGTTTGTGCTTACGCACCCCAAGTAGGACTAGAAGATAGTATAAAGACAGTTTTTTGGGAAGAGTTAGATAAGGTGTTTCAAAAGATTCCACAAAGGGAGATGATTTGTTTAGGAGGAGATTTAAATGGACATGTCGGTAAAGAGGCATTAGGATATCAAGGGATTCATGGAAACTTTGGTTATGGGGATATAAACGAGGAAGGTAGGGAGATTTTAAATTTTGCTATGTCATTTGATCTCTTTATAGTCAATACAATCTTCAAAAAACGAGATGAACATTTAATTACTTATAAGAGTGGCTTATCACAAACACAAATTGATTACTTTATTTGTAGAAAAAAAGATAGAGCGTGTTGTAAAGATTGTAAGGTAATTCCAGGAGAAAGCTTAACCACCCAACATCGACTTTTAGTTATGGATTTACAAATTAAAAAATGGACAAAGAAGAAAAGAGTGCATCGAGCTATTCGGACTAAATGGTGGAACCTCAAAAGCAAGAAAGAAGATATATTTAAACAGAAAGTCCTTCAAGGAGATGTTTGGAATTATGTTGGCACACCCTGTGATATGTGGAACAATATGGCTATACATATTAGGAAAGTGGCGAAAGATGTGTTAGGGGTATCTAAGGGAGGTGTACCGGCACAAAAAGAAGCTTGGTGGTGGAGTGAAGTAGTACAAAATAAAATCAAGGCAAAGAGGGAATGTTACAAATTACATTATGCTAAGAAAACTAGTGAAACTTTAGAAGCTTATAAGAAAGCAAAGAAGGAAGCGAAAAAGGCCGTTAGTGAAGCAAAAGCTAAGATTTGGGATGACTTATATAAAAAACTCAACTCAAAAGAGGGTGAAAGAGATATTTTTAGGATAGCTAGGGCTAGAGATAAGAAAACTAAAGATCTTAATTATGTTAGATGCATAAAAGATGAGGATGAAAAAATTCTAGTGGCAAATGATGATATAAGAAATAGATGGAAAAACTATTTTTATAATCTTTTTAATGAAAATAAAGATGTTAGTATTAGTTTAGGAGATTTAGCCAAGTCAAAAAAGTATATAAACCACAATTTCTACCGACGTATTCAAAAGAATGAAGTCAAAGAGGCTCTTAAACATATGAAGAGTGGTAAATCGGTAGGACCAGATAATATTCCTATAGAAGTTTGGAAAATACTAGGAGAAATAGGAATCACTTGGCTCACAAGACTATTTAATGAAATATGAAAAAACCAAAAGATGTCCGAGGAATGGAGAGTAAGTACACTTATACCCATATATAAGAACAAGGGAGACATTCAAAATTGTGCGAATTATCGAGGTATCAAGTTAATGAGTCATACTATGAAATTGTGAGAAAAAATTATCGAACATAGGTTAAGACAAGTATCAAGTACAACAGAGAACCAATTTGGATTCATGCCAGGCAGATCTACTATTGAAGCGATTCACCTTTTAAGACGTCTTATGGAACATTTTAGAGCAAAAAAGAAAGACCTTCACATGATATTTATTGATCTAGAAAAAGCTTATGATAGGGTACTGAGGGAGGTTCTTTGGAGAACTTTGGAAAAAAGAGGTATCCCATTGACATATATTAACCTTATAAGAGACATGTATGATGGTGCAAAAACATGTGTGAGGACTCATGAAGGAACGACAGACTTCTTTGAAGTTAATATTGGGTTACATCAAGGATCAACTTTAAGTCCATACTTATTTATAATGGTGATGGATGAGTTAACAAAACATATTCAAGATGAAGTACCTTGGTGTATGTTATTTGCAGATGACATTGTATTAGTGGAGGAGTCTAAGGAAAAAGTTAATAGAAAATTGGAACTACGGAGAGAAACATTAGAAAGCAAAGGCCTCCAACTTAGTAGAACAAAGAAAGAATATATGGAATGTAAGTTTGATTATTTGGTTACTTCAGAGGACATGGAAATTAAAATTGGCACACATTGCATTCCCCAAAAGGAAAGTTTTAAATACCTAGGGTCAATTTTTCAAAGTGATGGAAGAATTGATGGAGATGTTACACATAGAATTAATGCTGGTTGGTTAAAATGGAGAGGAGCATCAGGTATTCTTTGTGACAAGAAGATACCATTAAAATTAAAAGGTAAATATTATAGAGCAGCAGTTAGGCCTGCCATGTTTTATGGTTCTGAGTGTTGGGCAGTTAATCATCAACATGTACAAAAGATGTCTGTGATAGAAATGAAGATGTTGAGATGGATGAGTGGTCATACAAGAAAAGACCGTATACATAATGAGGTTATTAGAAACAAATTAGGAGTGGCACCAATAGAGGATAAAATGAGAGAACATCGTTTAAGATGGTTTGGACATATAGAAAGAAGATCAAAAGAAGAACCTGTAAGAAGGTTAGAAAACCTAAAATTGGAAAGTATTAAAAGAGGTAGAGGACGACCACAAAAGTGTTGGAAAGAAACAATAAAGAATGATCTAGCTTATTGGGAGTTAACTGCTAACATGGCACACGATAGAGATCTGTGGAAACAAAGAATCCATGTAGCCGACCCCGTCTAGTATGGGAAAAGGCTTAGTTGTTGTTGTTGTTGTTGTTTGCTTATCATCGGGTGCCTGAAAATGTAAAGTATGAAATTTATCAAGTTATGGAGCTTACAAAGATAAGAAGGAGATTATGACAAAGAGAGAGGAGAAATAGGTGGTTAGGATATGTCTCAAGATGTTTCTTGAGAAAAAATTCATACTATGGCTAGAGAAGAGGAGGAAGAGACAACTGAGGAGAGAAGGAGAAGACGAGATAAAGGAAAGAGTGTATGTTTTGGTGACAGTAGTAGCGGGATTGGTTCTTGTTCCATTGCAAGAGCACCTGCTCCTTCGATGGCTGTGAGGACTAGCAGAGGAGGTGCTAGAGACAATAAAATACATTCATTGTTTTCTTAATGTATTACTTCTAGAGATAAATCAGGTATTAGATCAACTATGAATTTCAAGGAGGTAATTGAGAAAGTAAATTTGAACTGTGCAAAGTTTTTTATGAAAATTTCTCTCTTTTAATATTGCAAATTCAATTTTCTTTAAGGCATGGTAGATGGTATTATTAGTGTATGATCTGGTTATAAGGTCGCTACTTATCATGCTTTGAGGGGAAATTACTATAAAAATGGGTTAGATATTGTTTATGAATGAAGGCTTGAATTTAGTGAGTCGTGGAAGGTTACTTATTTTTCCATTATAGGTGATGGTTGGACAGATTGCCGTCATAGATCATTAGTGAACTTCTTGTTCTATTATCTAAAGGGAACATTATTTTTTGAATCCTATCACTTGTTCCATATTGATAAAATTGTTGATAATTTATTCTCTATTTTAGAAGATGTTGTTGAGGTTGTTAGTGTTCAAAATATTGTTCAGTTCATCACTGATAATATTGATGCTTGAGGTGAACCATCCATCCTTAGTATGAACTCCATGTGTTGCACATTTCATTCACTTAATGCTTGAGGATTTATGTATAATGGATGAAATTAAGGAGATAATTGATGTCACAAAGTTTATGTATAATCATTCGTCTGAATTTCATTTAATGAGAATACACACCGGTGGAAGCAAGTTGATTATGCTTTTGTTGAGAAGATTTGTTACGAATATTATTACTGTTCAAAGTCTTGTCGTAAAAAAATGCATTGAAAAAGATGTTTGCATCTGATGAATGGGGCTCTATAAGTTGGTTGAGAAAGAGAGGGACTACTTTAGTGGACCTTATTTTTAATGTTAACTTCTTTTTGGAGAAATTAAACACTTTTTTTAGGATGACTGTGCTTTTAGCGATGGTAATGAGAATGGTAGACAGGGAAAATAGGCCTTCAATGCCTTATATAAATGATCTTATAGATAAGGCTAAACTGAAAATGTAAGCAAACCTTAACCGCGAGCAGTCATTTCTAAAGAAAGTTTGAAGGATAATTGATGCACGTTGTGATAAGCAAATATATCATGATTTGCATGTGTTGCATATTTTCTTAATCTTTTTATTAGATTTTCTCCCAACTTTGTAGAGGATGCAAAAGTCAAGAAAGGGATATTGAATGTAATTGACCTTATACAAGATTCATCTATTAGGTGCAACATCCATTTAGAGCTATTTAAGCATATAGATAGTGTTGGATATTTTGGAAGGCCAATTACAATACAATTTCACTCCCAGATGCGACCAAGTATGATTTGATTTTTTGAGAAATTATTATTACTTCTTCGTTCTTATAACTTGTGTTGTTTCTTAAGACTTAATTCTTTCATTTATTATGTTTTATTTTAGATGAATGGTGTGCTCGATTTGGTATAGATATACCAAATTTATTGAGGTTTTCTCAATGCATATTGAGCCAAACACATGGTTCAAGTGGACTCTAAAGGAATTAGAGTTTTTTTGAACGACATTCACACAAAGAAGATAAACATATTGGAGCATGCTCGTCTTCATGATTTGGTATATATTGCATACAATATGAAGTTAAGGCAAAGGTAAAAAGATATTTTTTGTTATTTTTTATTCTCGTAACTCATAAGTAATAATATTTTTTAACTTATAGGTATATTGTATTATTTTTTTATAGACTTTGCAAAAAGATGAAAAAAAGGCAAGGAAGGTGCCATATGACCCACTTAGTTATGAAAATGTTGATATTCTTGATGATTGAGTCGAAAAAGAAGGATTTTCTATTATTTTAGAGGATGCAAAGTAGAGACCAATAGAGGCAGTGATCCTGATTATAATGCTTATGATGCATTTGTTGATTATGATCCACGTTTTATGGAATGGAAACAATAAAATTGAATTGATGTAGTTTATAACTTTGTATTTGTGTTATTTAATAAATTGTAATCTTAACTTTGTAAACTTTCTTTGGGTATATTGTTAACTTTAAGTTTAACTTTCTTACTCTTGTTAGCCTCATGGTATTAGTTTATAGATCGTGAAACTATCATTTTTGGTTGCATTATGATTGTGTTGTCTACCACTTGGTTACCTTCTTTTTTTCAATTGCAATTTTTCCTACTTTTCTGAATTTTTACAAATTTTATAAAATTATTCAATTTTTAATATGATGTATCGTAATGTATCATACGATACAACACGATTATCACGTATTAGTGTCCCCTATACGATACAAGCACCGATACACTAATTACAACATTGCATGAGAATGCCGTCCTTAGAAAAGAATTGTACGAGATTCAATGGATTCCAATTGCCTTTCCCATTTTGTGCTTACAAAACAACCAAAATGTGCTTTTTTATTTTCTGAGTTCCGTTTTTAGGTTTCTTATTACAAGTTCTCTAGGTGTAAAAAATGGATGGACTCTACCATAATGTGATTTGCTTATGTTTGCTATCTTGACTTTCTTTATTGCTTCTTTAATATTTTGTTTGATGTGCAGCCCTGATGATTGGGAATCTTTCTTGCGATATCTTGACTGCTCATTAGAGAATACTGCAGATGGTGATTTCCGTTCCCGAGAATATACAAATAGTGAACTTTCCAACTCCACTAGTTTGACAGATGAACTGGTGCATCCTTCTCCCTTTGATTTATGTTTATTCTTTTTGCTGGGATTTATGTTATCAATTGTGGATGGCAGACAGGTAGTGTGTAACTCTAATATAACGTTAGCAGGGATATATAAAAAATATAGCAGATTTAGTGGTACACTATTCTGACATCATTAAAAAGCATACAAATATATAATTAATTGTTAAGAATTACTAAAAACATGTGTTCGACGTATTTCATGAATATAAACCAATATAAGTAATACAACTTATAAATTTTAAAATAAAGACAATTATGAGAAACAAAATAAAATTCTTAGAAAGCATTATAAAGCATAAAATGTACATATAATAAATGTGCAAGTAGATGGGATCATGTTAATAGAGTTCTAGGGAAAAATACATCATATGCTAGAAATTTGAGGTCATAAAGAATATTGTTTTAGGTATAAAATAGTTTAAGACTTAGGCATAACATAACACATGAACATGATATAAGTTATATAACTATGATATTCATGACAAAAGTCCAGTAGAAAATCAATTATATGTGTTCTATATGTTAAGAAACAAAATGTGTGTTACATGACATGGTTAATCTTATGTGATGTAAAAGTGCATCATATCATATTACATAAAATGCATGTTTATAATTCTATTACTTAGAGTAGAAAATGCTTAATGATTTTATAATATAAAATGGTAATAGGAAATGAAAATATTTTTTATTAGTTATAGTAAATAAATATAATAATGATGCTACAACTTATATTGGGAACTTAGCGGTCTTATAGGGGTGGTCTAGAGGATTTGCAGACTTCACGGCCGATATAGCGGACAACTTAGTGGTCTTAATGGGCACTGCTAAATGGTGAATAATATATTGGCCAAGGACTGTTTTAAACGCTACAGCGCTATTAATAACGTAGGCTGGGATTAGGGTTAAGGGATACATGACAATAGGATCAAATAATGTAACCAAAGAGTCAAACTCCAAATACTTAGGCGCATTTGATTTATATCTGGTCAATGCCCGTTTCTTATGACATTTATTTTCTCAGTTATCATACTTAGTGCCACAAAAAGTGCACATTTTTGCTTTAGGACTTTGTGGTCTTACCTAGTAAAATGTTGATTGAGTGCTTCTTTTTGGCATAATGTGTAACTGAACATCCTTTGACACAAGAACGTCCTGGAAATAAAGACATTTTCTCATGTGTAGGCTATTTCTACATGGAAGGTGGATTGAAAAAAGTTCTGGAAGCTAGTATAATAAAACTGTTGGCTCTAGAATGTATCCAAGAAAATGTGCTTACCAGTTTATGGTAATGGAAATTGAACATTGCCTTGCTTTAGAAGCAACTTCTGAAAAAGTGAAATTAGCCAAAAAAAAAATATTTTATCAAAGTTTGGTTCATTTGCTGTTCCAAGTGCCTGGACATTGCTACTCTTGATTTGCAGCTATTAACACTATTAAAAGGTCATTGTCTGGGCCAGAGGTCCCGAATTCAATAACCACATTTGCATGTCTAGGGGTTTAGCCTAACCCGTGTTCTTATAAAAGTTCAAAGTAGTTATGCCAAATTGTAGCTAAGCTTATGTGAAGTGTCACCTGCATCCGGCAAACCAGTTTTTGCAGAGGTCTCGCTGAAACTAATTACAAAACCCTCTGAAAATGCATATAGTACTTGATTCTCAATACAAGATGTATATAGTACTTGATTCTCATCACATGGGAAACCAGAAAACACTTGCTTTACATGGGGAATCCTGTTTCCCGTTATCTGGTAGATGTATTTGCATGTTATCCTTAGGTATCACTAGTTTTTTCTCTGGAAAGAATGTGGAGGATGTGTCATTTCAAAATTTGAGTAACTTGCCTGGTGAAATGTGTTCTATTTCTCTGCATAAATTTAACATTTAGGATGACGTAATGTTGTATGAAAGGGAAACATCTCATAATTCAGTGCTCTATATTTACTTATGTTTAACTCCTATTTCAGGTAAGAGCTTTCCTTATAAAAAGTGGCCGAACTATAGATGATTTCCATAGGATGTGTAATTGTGTGATTGTTTTATTCAATGTATCTACTTATTGTATGAAAGCCTATTCCCAATTGTTGATAATTAACACATTGTACAAGTTGGATTAATTGTTTCCTTGGGGGGGAGCCGTGGTGATGCATGTCGCTGTCTAACGAAACCTCAGCTATTGGCATGCCGTTAATCACCTTCATAAAAAAGTCAGCTTTGACTGACAATCCTTCATTTCTTTCCCATCCTTGGAGAATCCATCGGTCTTCTTCCAGGCAGGTGATGTGGTGCTGACTCAACCTGCACGGGGGCATGCAGAGTCCTTGCTCTTATCCCATAATAGGGGTCAGCAATCAAAGTGTGCAAATTCGCACAAGCTGACCCGATTCATCCACCATACAACGTTGTTAAACCATTGACTGCCGAAGTCGTCCTATGCTACAGCACGTGTCAATGGCCTGAACAAACTTAATCACCATACAGCGATTTAGCCTGCATGACGACACTCAGGCTCACTGAGTCGGTTGTGCAATTTTACTTGTTTTTTAGAGTTTCCATGTATGTTTTGCTATAGATGTCATCTTTTTGCAATTGATAGTGACCGAAGGCCAACTGAATGAATAATGAATCAGAAACTGGAATTTTGTCATGCATATCTGGTCCTTTGTGCATTTTCTTTTCCTGATTCTGACATTATATATGCTAGATGTTGCACAAGCATGCGCTTAGGAACTCATTGAAGTAAACGCTGCCACTTATACTAATTGTACTGTTTTAGTCACTTTCTAACCTTAACATGCACATTATTACAAACTGAATTTTGGATGAATAATGTGTTGCAGATTGATACACAGTTTTCAAATGCCTTGAGTTTTGCCCAGAAATTGCAGTGTATGAGTGAAAAAGATGTGAGATGCCCTTACTTGGCAAGCCTCGAAATACAACGGCGAAGGCAACTATATCAAAAGACTGATCATGGAAAGCTGGTGGAGGACATCTTGGAGTACTTCTACAGGTTTGCTCAGTAGCCAACTAGTTATCACCTTTATGTTCCACTTCTATAGGTTTGCAAAATGGTGCTTATTGCGGTTTTTGATTTAGATGTTAGTTTGTGTGGATTGATTTCTCTTTTAATGCTTTTAGTGGTAGATCCTTGGTGGTTTATATTATGAAGATGGCCCCTTTACATTTGCATAATCCAAAATGATTGTGTTTGAATATTTTGAGCGACATTGTTGTAACTCTGTGTCCTGTATGTGACGAGCACTAAGAATTATTTTAGGACTTTTTGTTCCTAACCTTTTTCCTTTTCATTCCTCCTCTTCTTTTGTTTCCACTTAAAATTATTCCTTTTGCTTAATGATTTCCACTTTTTAAATAGCAGTCATGGTCAAGGAAACGATAAAACATGATCTTGCCTTTTTTACACTTGATCAAGCACAACAGCAAGAAAGAATCCATGTAGTCGACCCAATTACCGTGGGATAAGGCTGGGTTTAACATTTTGTAAGTCATGGCGAAGGATAAGCTTATCAAAATTATGTTGCCTGTCCTTTTATGCGAATAGGTTAGCCGTGGTCAAGTTGGGAGGTAGAGGAGCATGCTTCAGTCAAGTGTGTCGGTAGTGGATTTGGTATTGACCCTTACAATAGATGTGGTTTATGGTGCCTTCCGCTGATATATGGTTCTTGATAATGCATTTCACGATGTTGGTGCATGTTAAGAGTTAAGACTATCGTTGGCAGTTTACTGTGGGGTAGTAATTCAATGTTCGTCATCTCTAGCTGGTTTCTTCCTTGGAATTGGAGGATGTTTAAGACTTCTCCTTAGCAGCTAAATGTGGAATCATGCGTCAACAGAATGTTTATGTTCGTCATGGTTTGTTGTTTTATACTTCCTGTAACTAGATCTGTTCAGTGTCATCTCCTGCTGGTAGTCCCTGATACAGACGACAGTAAGAGTACACATTAAAAGTCCACATTTTTGGATACTATTTTAATAAAACATGTCTGCTTATTATTGGCAGTGCTTCTCTTTTGTGAAACTTTCATCCAATATATAAGTGGGTTCTGTACAGATTGCTAAAGTTCTTATTTTAGGTTTGGCCATCTTTCTTGCTGTGCATCTGATGTGGAATGCGTTCTGCGTGCTTTATCACCTAATCAGAAATCAAAGCTTTTGGAGAAGTTGCCAGATCACGAGCAAGTGTCTTCTGCTTTGAGCATCAAAGGCTTAGGCCAGTCCATCACTATTTCGAAGATCAGAGAATTGCTAGGTGCTACATGTAGTGCTTCTGTCAAGGGTAAGAGTTTGGGACATCATTTTCACCATATCTAGTTGTGTATGTGTGTATGCGCTTGTGCCCTTGCACGTGGCCAAATCAGTTGACATGCTCATGATGCTTTCTACATCTTCTGTGGCATGAGCTTTCTACAGCTTCATTTCCTTTGGGAGTTGTTTCCAGCATACTTCCAGGTTGTGAACCCGTCATTGGACATCTTATGTTGCATGTACTGTATATTGTATAACCAAGTCTTTGTGCTGATCCTAACAGAATCATTACAGGATGAAGTTGCCAGATACCCACGTCCCGTATTTCTGTTTTGTTCTTTTCTTTGAGATTACATGAAAGAGGCTGAGGAGCCCACGTGGTGTGTAAAGTGCTTTTCATTTCGGTTGGTTCTTTCCTTTGATTTGTTTGTCCGTGATTTCTGGCCCTTCTGGGTAAGCTAAAGTCTCACAAAAAAAAATACATCTTCATATGCTATAAAGCAAAAGCTTGATGTTCATGGGCTCAAAAATCAGCGTAATGCACCCATCTGCATTTTCAATGTCTTTTGCTTCTACAGCAGGCTGCATAAGGTTATTAAGTGGGAAGAAATTTTGCAGAAAACTGCCTTAATGTGTCTGATTGCTTGTGTATTTGCCAAGTCCCATAGGTCAATAAATAAATACTTGAGCTTCATAGCCCGATATATCTGCTTGCTACTGGATGCCTCCATAGTAGGCTGTACGGTTTATTGAGTAGAAGAATTATTGCATAGAACTTCCTGAACATGTCTGATCTCTTGTGTGTTTACTGGTGCGTTCATGGAAGTAGTGCTGCTACATGTTTTTCACTGTACTTGTTGCAAATGCAGAACTTGGAGAGAGTGCTGCAAAAATGGTTCAGATCTACTGTGAAAACCTTAGCTTGTCAAAGGACTTAGATCCACAGGAAAACATGCATGGCGAAGAGCTTTTGTCTATTGCATGCAATATGTTGATCCAGGTTTCTCTCTTGGCATTAGCTATTAAAATATCTTGTTGACTTGCTTGACTGTACGAGAGTTTGCACTTCTTTCGTTCAGTTTTCACATGGAAGTTTGACAGTTCTTGTGGTTGCGGTTTGTATGGGCTGCCTAACATTTCCAGGCATGATTGTTTAGTGCCACCATAACTTACTTTGAGGACCCTCCTGATTAACATCGATGAAATGAAAATTTAACCAGTAGGTCGATTTTAACATCATTTGTTTGTTACATGAATTACTTAAGTTTGATTTTGATATGCTATATTTTGGGCCGTTGTTGAGACATAACCTTTTTCATGTATGTGGTTGTTTTTTCATCATCTTAAAACTTGGATCATATAGTGCGGTGAACCTGATAAGACATTGTTGTTAAAATACATGTATTTATCTGAGTATTTTACTGTAATTTTATTATTATAAAAGTGTACATACATGTAATCAAGCACCAACGCTAGCGAGTAGCTGCTGGATGCCCACTACCACTCTCTCATTTCTCTCTTCTCCATTCTATAAATACTTACCTTGTACATAATGAATGTTAAGTCTTCTTGGCCAATTTATATACATTCTTTTGAGTGTATTTGCTATTGATAGTGCATTTGCTATTATTCTAAGGCTTTTCATAGTGTGACTCACTGTGGTTGTATGTGTGTTGGATATCCGTTGCTCCATTGAACATGTTGAAATGTCATCTTCGTTACATGGTATCAGAGTCATATGTAGTTAATAACGCGATATAGCGGTCGCTATAGCGTTTTAGCGGACCAAAAAATGTTATAGTGAAAAAGGCTTAGCGGGCGACCCGCTTGGCCGTTATTAGCGGCGCGAATACTGCTATAGCAGTATAGTGGTCTACTGGGTCGGGTCGATCCATATCCATTGGATCGACCCGACTCAAACTTAATATAAGTCTCTCTCCCGTGTGTGCCACTCTCTCTCCTCTCGCCTCTACTCGTGCTCTCTTCGCCGATGACCACCACCAGCTTCGCTGCCCTCTGCCTTCCTTTGTTGCCCTCCTTCGTCCAACATTGGTATTATCTCTTTCTCTCTCTTCTCTCTCGTGCGTGCCCCTCTCCTCTACTCCTGTTCTTTATGTCGACGACCACCACAAGCTTTGCCGCCCTCAACCTTTCTCTCCTCTCCCTTTCTCTCTCTTTTGGTGGGCGATCAACTTCTCCATCTCCTTTCTCTCTTCTCTCTTCGATGAGCGATTATGCTCCTTACCATCATCTCTCTCCTTTTCTTTCTTAGGTGGGCGACTGAACTTCTAATTATCGACTTCTCTTTCTTTCATCCTTTTTCAGTCTTTTGAGTTCTCTCTTCACCGAGTTATTTAATACTGACTTCTTGATTTATTTTTTCTACTTTTTATAATTTATTTATTCTTATTTTATTATAATGAGTATGAAATCATTAGCTAGTGTAGTTGCTTGTTGTCCAAGTGACAGTGGCAGTAGTAGCAATGACACCGACACTATTACTACAATTGGTGTTTTGTTTTCTAATCCTACATACAATTATAAGCCCCCAACTTCTAAAGATCCTGAATGGAATTGGGGTTTGACAAAATCTTGAACGGATAATATGCTTGTTTTTTATACGTTATGTAACCATATTTCTAATAGTGGAATAACAAAATAGGAAGGACTGAAAATGTAGCTGCTTTTAAAATGTAACAAAAGAAATTTATTTAGGATTATGTGCACCGCACAGCAAAGAGGAAGGCCGAAAAGATTTCATTTCCATATGGGAACTAATGTAGGGGAAGCACCCAATGTGTACCATCTTCATCATCATTTGGCTCACGACCACCTCTTTCGAAGGGGTGCATGGATTCATTTGTATATTCATTGCCTAACTTACTACGACTTGCTATATTAGAAAATCGATATAAGAAAGAAGAAAGAGAATGAGTGTGTATATCCATTAGGAGATGGAGTGCATTATCCTCAAGGTATAGTGTTTCTTAAGTCCATTGATGCATCAAATGAAGGGAAGGATACAAATAATTGAATACATTATTAAAAGAAGTAATCTTAGAGGTTGGAGAGAAAAATGTTGTGGAAGTGGTCACATATAATGCAATAAATTATGCTGAAGTTGGTAGAATATTAATGATTGAATTTAATAATTTGTTTTGGATATCATGCGTTGTACACTGTAAAGATTTGATGCTTGAAGATATTAGGGAGGCAAATAAACTAAAAGACGTCTTCAGTAGGACAAAGAAGTTAGTGACATTTTTGTATAACCATGGGCATATATTGCATATGATGAAACATTTTACTGGAGGAAAAGACATACATAGATCTACTATGACCTGTTTTGTTACTAGATTATTAACTTTGAACAACTTGTGGTAGTCAAAAGAAGCTCTAAGGTCTTGTTATTTCTGAACAATGAGAAAAATGTTCATTATCAAATAGTACTGAAGGGAAGTAATCTAAGGCAATAATTTTGCAACTCATATTTTGGAAGGGCATTAGTTTTTCACTTAGAGTAATGAATCGCTTGATAAATGTTTTACGTACGGTGGACAATGATGAAAAACCAGTCATGGGCTATATCTATAAGAAGATAGATTGTGTGAAGGAGCAAATAAATGTACATAAATATTTTAAAGTTACGTGTTGTTAATCTTTACCCTTTTACTTAGTTAAATTAGTTGTGTGTTCTTAATCTTATAATGACATTTCTTGTGTTATATGTTAACTTAAAGAACAAAGAAAATCAATATGCATTTATATGGGAGATCATAGACAAAAGATGGGATAGGCAAATGCATAAGCCATTGCATGTTACTGTATTATATTGTATTATGATTATGATGAGATAAAATCTAATGCTGAGATTAAAGGTAGTTTGTTTCAAGTTATAGCTATACTAATGAAGTAAGAAGAACAATAACAAATCACTAAACTTATGAGTATTGAAGTGTCTCAAATGGTTTTGAAATAGAAATAGCTGTAAGTTTGAGGAAAATATATGCACCAAGCAACTTTGCTTTATTTTATTATTAAGATATGATTTAGGGTTTTTGAATTTGATTAATTTATTGCTTATACATGTTTTTTTGTCATAGCTGAATGGTGGATGATCTTTGGCTATAGATGTCCTGAATTGCAAAATTTTGCTATATGGGTTTTAAGTCTTACTTTTAATGTCACCCCATGTGAACTCAAATGGAATACCTTCGAAATGGTAAGAATTATACTTTATTATTTATAATGTAATAAAATTAAATCTTTTATTGAGTTGACGAGAATTCTTTCTCTTATCTTAGATTCATACGAAGAAGCTGAATAGATATTGCATAAAAAGCTTGATGACTTAACTTTTGTGCAATATAATAAAAAGCTAAGAAGAAGGTTTAAAGAGAGGAAAGCTGACTAAACGAATTTTGACCCCATCTTATTGGATAATGAATATCCTACTAATGATGAGTTCGTTGGTGGCGATGAATTTCGGCCCCATCATGTTGCGAAATATTGATATGGGATCCGAAGTATCAAGAAGGGGAGTTGTATATACAAGATCAAGGACAGAAAAGCGACAAATAAGACAAAACAAATTAAATGATAAGATGCCAATGAAAGATCAAGAAGAAGAATTTAAATTTGAAGAAACAAAGGAAGAGGAAGATGACTTGTCTTCGTCTCAAAATCATGTTTCTTATAGAATGATTTTTTGGTTTATCTTAATTCTTAAACAACAACAACAACTAAGCCTTTTCCCATACTAGACAGGGTCGACTACATGGATTCTTTGTTTCCAAAGATCCCTATCGTGTGTCATGTTAGCAGTTAACTCACAATAAGGTAGATCATTCTTTATTGTTTCTTTCCAACACTTTTGTGGTCGTCCTCTAGCTCTTTTAATACTTTCTAAATTTAGTTTTTCATACCTTCTTACCGGTTCTTCTTTTGATATTCTTTCTATATGTCCAAACCATCTTAAACGATATTCTCTCATTTTATCCTTTATTGGTGTCACTCCTAATTTGTTTCTAATAACCTCATTACGTGTCCGGTCTTTTCTTGTATGACCACTCACTCATCTCAACATCTTTATTTCTGTCACAAACATCTTTTGTACATATTGATGATTAATTGCCCAACACTCAGAACCATAAAACATAGCAGGCCTAATTGTTGCTCTATAATATTTACCTTTTAACTTTAATGGTATCTTCTTATCACAAAGAATACCTGATGCTCCTCTCCATTTTAACCAACCAGCATTAATTCTATGCGTAACATCTCCATCAATTCTTTCATCACTCTGAAAAATTAACCCTAGGTATTTAAAACTTTCCTTTTGGGGGATGCAATGTGTGTCAATTTTAATTTCTATGTCCTTTGAGGTAACCAAATGATCAAACTTATATTCCATATATTATGTCTTTGTTCTACGAAGTTGGAGGCCTTTGCTTTCTAATGTTTCTCTCCATAGTTCCAATTTTCGATTAACTTTTTCGTTAGACTCCTCCACTAATACAATGTCATCTGCAAATAACATACACCAAGTTACTTCATCTTGAATATGTTTTGCTAACTCATCAATCACCATTATAAATAAGTATGGACTTAAAGTTGATCCTTAATGTAACTCAATATTAACTTCAAAGAAATCTGTCATTCCTTTATGAGTCCTCAGACATGTTTTTGCACCATCGTACATGTCTCTTATAAGGTTTATGTATGTCAATGGGATACCTCTTTTTTCCAAGGTTCTCCAAATAACCTCCCTCCATACCCTATCGTAAGCTTTTTCTACATCAATAAATATCATGTGAAGGTCTTCTTTTTTTGCTCTAAAATGTTCCATAAGACGTCTCAAAAGGTGAATCACTTCAACAATAGATTTGCCTGACATGAATCCAAATTTGTTCTCTGTTGTACTTGATACTTGTCTTAACCTACGTTCGATAATTCTTTCCCACAATTTCATAGTATGGCTCATTAACTTATACCTCGATAATTCGCACAATTTTGAATGTCTCCCTTGTTCTTATATATGGGTATAAGTGTACTTGCTTTTTCATTCCTCGAGCATCTTTTGGTTTTTCCATATTTCATTAAATAGTCCTGTGAGCCAAGTGCTTCCTATTTCTCCTAGTATTTTCCAAACTTCTATGAGAATATTATCTGGTCCTACCGATTTACTACCCTTCTAAGAGCCTCTTTGACTTCATTCTTTTGAATACGTCGGTAGAAATTGTGGTTTATATACTGTCCTGATTTGACTAACTCTCCTAAGCTAATATTAACATATTTATTTTCATTAAAAAACTTATAAAAATAGTTTTTCCATCTATTTCTTATATCACTAGAATTTTTTCATCCTCGTCTTTTATGCATCTAACATAATTAAGATCTTTAGTTTTCTTATTTCTAACCCTAGCTATCCTAAAAATATCTCTTTCACCCTCTTTTGAGTTGAGTTTTTTATATAAATCCTCCCAAATTTTAGCTTTTGCTTAACTCACGGCCTTTTTCGCTTCCTTCTTTGCTTTCTTATAAGCTTCTAAAGTTTCACTAGTTTTTTTAGCATAATGTAATTTGTAACATGCCCTCTTTACCTTGATTTTATTTTGCACTACTTGACTCCACCACTAAGCTTCTTTTTGTACCAGTACACCTCCCTTAGATACACCTAACACATCTTTCGCCACTTTCCTAATATGTATAGTCATATTGTTCCACATATCACAGTGTGTACCAACATAATTCTAAACATCTCCTTGAAGGACTTTCTGTTTAAATATATCTTCTTTCTCGCTTTTGAGGTTCCACCATTTAGTCTGAATAGCTCGATGCAGTCTTTTCTTCTTTGTCCATTTTTTTATTTGTAAATCCATAACTAAAAGTCGATGTTGGGTGGTTAAGCTTTCTCTTGGAATAACCTTGCAATCTTTACAACACGCTCTATGCTTTTTTCTACAAATAAAGTAATCAATTTGTGTTTGTGATAAGCCACTCTTATAAGTAATTAAATGTTCATCTCGTTTTTTTGAAGATTGTATTGACTATAAAGAGATCAAATGCCATAGCAAAATTTAAAATCTCCCTACCTTCCTTATTTATATTCCCAAAACCAAAGTTTTCATAAATCCCTTGATATCCTAATGCCTCTTTACCGACATGTCCATTTAAGCCTCCTCCTAAACAAATCATCTCCCTTTGTGGAATCTTTTGAATTACCTTATCTAACTCTTCCCAAAAAGTTGTATTTATACTATCTTCTAGTCTTACTTGGGGTGCTTAAGCACAAACTATATTCCAAACCTCTTCTCCTAACACTAATTTCAATGTCATGATTCGGTCACCATATCGTTGTATGTCTACTACACTATCCTTTAAATATTTATTTATGATAATACCAACTCCGTTTCAAGCCTTTTCTTTACCTAAGTACCATAATTTAAAACCTATATCCTTTATCTCCTTTGCTTTTTCTCCAACCCATTTTGTCTCTTGTAAATATAGAATATGAATCTTTCTCTGAATCATAGTATCTACCACCTCCATTAGCTTACTGGATAATGTTTCAATATTCCTAGAACCAATACGAATCTTATTATCTAGGACCAGCTTTCTTACCCCCCGCATCCGTCCATATTCAAAATGCGGAGACCCTCTTTGAAAATTATTCACTACATTCGGGCGACAATGTAGCGGGACTAATTTATTTACCCACACCCATCCATGATGTGGGAACCCTCTTTGCAATTGATTCACTACATTCGGGCGAAAATGTAGTGGCCCTTGCTTACTTATTACTGCATTCGGGCTCTGCAGCACGTCGCTAGGCGGGGACGCCCCAAAGCAATGCTTATAATTTTTGTAATCCATGTTATAAAAATCGGGCAAAGTTTTACGTTGGCTATCGGATGCCTAACACAACCCTCCTTTATCTGGGCTTGGGACTGGCAATGCAAGGGTGATCCCTTACATGGGCGGAGTTATCTTAATTGTTAAACAATTAAGTAAATATTATAATCATATTTCGGTTTGATGAATGTTAAGTTTTGGACTTGTTATTTGTTAAGTTGTTAGTTGTTATATTTGATGCATACTGAAGTTGTTGCTTGAAACATATTATAAATATTTTGGTCAATTGGTATATTGGTTCACTAGTCCACCATAACATTATTCTATTATTTTTGCTGGTAAGTATAATTTGTTTCATTGCTCACATTAGATTGGAATCATGGACCATAGTCACCATACTTGAGCAGATAAGTATAATATATATTATTTCTTTTAATTTTTGTGGTTAGTACTTAGAATAATTTGGTTACATTTATGTTTTTGTTTTTTAATCTTAGTTTAACAATTCAATATGCATATGCCACTTGAAATTTATTGTTTGTGTTCCTATAATTTGTTTTTTTAGTTTAAATCATATTTATGAAAGAAGCGGTTATGTGTTTCTTGATATTTTTTAGAAATTAGAGAATTTATTATATATATAATATTTTTTAATCATAAATAAAAGTGTAACGCTAAATCCTCTATATCCTTGTTATATCCTTGCTATCGCTATATCAGGGTCAATCATTAACATGTTAACCGCTATTGATAACATAGATATAGTCTATATGCTCTTTGTGATTATCAAGTCATTGCCTCGAAAAGCGTGTCAAAGTATAGAAGCCTCTGTTTAAGAAACTTAGAGATTTAAAATGCTTTTTCAAGCATTTATCCAAATAAGTTTACTCATTTGAAACTTGTACTCCTTGAAGATGAAGGATTTCAATTTTTTATTAGCAATTTTTTAACTACAAAATATGGGCTCAATTAATGGAAAACTATTTATATTTTAAAAATTTATGGGGATATGTGAATGGGTTGAATGTGAAACCCTATATAAATGTCACTTTTGAACAAAAAGAAGAGTTTGAAAGAGGCCATCGGACGATCTTATGGGTTCTTATGAATAATGTGAATTATCACATTATAGATACCTTTACCGACTTTACCAATGCCAAAGAAGCATGTGAATACTTAAGAAATCCCATGTTCAGAGTGATGTGGTGGATAGGATGACATTACGGGTCGAAATGTTATCATTAAAACAAGGAGACAAAGGGGTGAATGAATATTTAGAATCTAGTAAATGGATATTAAAAGAAATATACAAAATGTCTTATTGAAAGACAATATAAAGAAAATGAAGACTTTGTATTATAAGGATATCCGACATATTAGGCCTAATTGCTTAATATTAAAGAAGAAGGTGGCCTTGGTATATAAACAAAACTCTTCTTCCTAAATTCTTGCTCTCTATGAAAAAATGAAGTTTCTTTAAGTACGATTGAAGGAGAAAGCACTCTTGGTGCGGTATGCTCTATTTTGACTCATGACACTCAAGGTATGACTCATTGGTTACTTGATTCGGTTGCTTCATCTCATATGACTTGCAACAAAAACTTTTGAATTCATGCATAAGAAAACCTTTATCACGTGTGTTTACCGTCGATGGAACCAAACTAAAGGTTGACAAAGTATGGGACCTTCAAAACAAAGACTTTTTAATTTTTAAAATTAGTGTTGTTCCAAAATTAAATTTAAATTTACTTTTCATATCTCAAATATTGGATAATGGTTGTGTTATAACATTCTCATCTATGGGATGCATTGTACATGATCACCTCTCGAAAAAGGAATGTGGCAATAAAGAAGAACTTTATGTAATAGATTATATGTGTAATATTAGACATTCAAATATTTCGTCAAATGATGTATAACTATGGCACAAAAGACTTTGGGCATTTAAATGTTCAAAAGTTCTATCAATGTCATATTGGAATAAAAAATGTTGAGAATTTCTCTTGCAAAGACTGTGTTTTTGGCAAAATGTATCATCTTCCATTTCCAAAACATATGTTACATGCATAAATTGTACACTTGGATGTTTGGGGTCCTGCAATCATTATGTTAGAAGGAGGTGTCTCATATTATGTCATTTTTATTGATGACTTTACTAGATATATATGGGTATATCTATTAAAGATAAAATCCAATGTTTTTAAAATTTTTATCACATTCCATAACCTTGTAAGAATTAATTTGACTCTAAAATAAGGTATTTAGGTATGATTTAAGAGGAGAATTTTTTTAAATGAGTTTGAAAGGTATCCTGAAAACCATGGGATTCTTCACCAAACATCTTGTAGTAAAACCTCCTCAACAAAATGGTATTGATGAATGAAAGCATCATCACATTGTTGAAACTACTAGAACCTTTCTAGTATTTAGTGGAGCTCCTAAAAATCTTTAGGCAGAAGCTATTATGACTTCTATTTATCTAATAAATTGCATATGTTCATCAATATTATAAGATATTTCTCCTATTGGAAAACTTTTTAAACTTACACCTAAGAGTATTTGAGTGTAAATGCTTTGTATTTACAAACAAAGAAGATAAACTATCTCTGTGCGTAAATGATCGTGTGTCCCTGGGGTATGATATAAACAAAAAAACTTGTAAATGTTACGATCGCAAGAACGACAAACTCTATGTATGTTAAGTTCTTTGAAAGTGAATTTGTGTTTGAAGATGAAGTTACTAATTTCATTAATGAAACTAGATATTCCTTTTTTAGTGATATCCTAGGTAATATAAAAAGAAATGTAAAAAGTCAACACGATGAATCAAATCTTTTAGCCACATTTTAACTCCTTTTCAAAGACATTACATTAAGAGAACTCCAAAAGCTATTGAACTTACTCTACGAAAATTCAATAGGGATTCTAGACCCCGATAGATTCATTTCTTATAAAACTTTTTCTCAAAGACATAGAGCTTTATTAACTACAATTTTAGTTATAATATAAAGGAACCCAAGGCATTTAATGTAGCTCAAACACCTCATGATTGAATTGTTGCTACTAGAGTACAAACATGGGAAATTGCAACACGTCTAAAACCAAGAAACCAATAGGATGTAGATGGGTATACAAAATCAAGACCAATGGTATTGATACCCTACAACAATACAAAACTAAGCTAATGACCAAAGAATACTCATAAGAATATGGTATCAAATCTATTGATTACGAGGAAACCTTTGCCCCAATATCTAGAATGACAATTGCTAGGACTCGTATTGCTCTTAGTGCAATTAAAAACCGGAATATTTTTCAAATAGATGTTAGTAGTTTTCTTAAATGGATGGTTAGAAGAAGAGGCTTACATGGAAATTCCTCTTGGTCTTAACATTCCAAAGAATCAAGTTTTTCGTCTTAAAGGGTCTTTGTCTCGATTTAAGCAAGCTCATAAGGCTTGATTTGATAAAATGAGTGAGTGTAGGATATATAATGGTTTTACTACTTGTTATACTGACACTGCTTTGTTTATAAAGCAATTTGTTGCAAATATTGTTATTCTCTTACTATATATAAATGATATGATCATTACAATGAATAATGTCCTTGGAATCCAAAATATCAAACGCGACCTTAGAAATGAAGGATCTTGAACATCTATGGAACTTTTTAGGTATAGAGGTAATAAGAAACGATAGAGGTTTCTTTTTGCCTCAAACTAAATTTGCTAATGATATTGTTGTTAGATTTGGATTAGAAAATGATAAAGCAGTTGAGACACCTAAGGTGATTAACTAAAAGATGAGACTCAGAGATGATATTGCCTTGGGAAGTGTGCAAAAGCACATATGCAGCCACACACACAAATATAACAGCCTGGACAATGAAACAGCTTCTGGAAAGATAGCGTTATTGAATTCATCACAAAATGTTCAAGTTCTTGGTGTTCCCAGTTTGCTTCTGGATGGTTACACAGGCTCCAGCCAGTTCACTTATGAATGGTATCTATATACTTGTCATAGCTTCTCATCTCAATCTCTCTTGTACTTTTTTTTTTTTATCTTGCAGCTGTATTGGCGTACTCATCACCTTGGGTATTTTTACGAAGCTATCATGGTTTTGGAATTCGGCTTGGCAATTAGAAGGTTTGTTAACTTGTCACTCTGCTGCTCTTTTTCCCTTCACTTTATATGTTCTCATCACTGCCTCAAACATGTCACTGTGCATATGTGCCCTAAAATTTTATGTGATATACTTGCTTTGATCCAGAGTCATAGACTAGATATTGTAATCTTTTTAGTACCATTTCTCATTTCATAATTACTGAATGACGTATTTTGATGATCAGCGATATAAGTTGTTCCCTAGTTTCTGATAGTGGTGAACAGTAAGATAAGTTCTTTACCCTTGTTCACCTTCAAGTTACCAAAATATGCTAACAATTTATGTCTC
The DNA here is from genome assembly GCA_036023115.1 of Brasenia schreberi. Taxonomy (NCBI): domain Eukaryota; kingdom Viridiplantae; phylum Streptophyta; class Magnoliopsida; order Nymphaeales; family Cabombaceae; genus Brasenia; species Brasenia schreberi. Next base: position 9,264,390 of record JAYKKT010000057.1, on the reverse strand, counting down.
CTAGATTTCAATTAGCAAAAGCTGAATAGGTGTAACTGTGTGTGATATGAATACTGGGACTGGATACCAAAAATACTAGAACTGGGTCTGATATTCCTGATCTACAATAAACTTCAGAATGGCATAATTTCTGTTTTCAGTATGAGTTTGTTGCTCTGGTCAAAGCCAACAATGTGAAAATTATATTTGAGTTTTTCTTGACAGTTTCTGTGAGATGAAATTCCCTCTTTTCTTGTCAAGACATTTATGATTACTCGACATCCTTGAGATCCCTGAGATATGAGCTGCTGCCCCAGTCAAGGGTCTGAACTTAACATCTTACTATCATGTTCTTTTTTTGAAGAGACCAGTACAGGAGAGGTTATTCCTCTATATTTTGGGACTGTAACATGCTTTCTCTGCCCCTAGATTTTGGCAGCTTAGTGTTGCCTATTGTGTTGTTTCTTCTTTGATCTGTTTCTTGTCATTGTTGTATTTTATTATGCTTCATATTTGTTGAGTATTTTGTGAGTGCATATTATCGCAGTGACAAATGGAATGTTGCATTTTCTTTTTGGAAGAGGACGTGATTTCAGTTTTCATGGTTGAATTGGAATTAGGACGTCACCTATTATTTCCTTTCACGTACTCATGTACTTGAAAAGTGCACATTGTTTGTTATGTGTTTTCTTAATTCGTACTCTGTTTTCTATTTCTCAGCCATGTCTGGCAATACAAGATTCTCCTTTTGCACCTTTATTCCAACTGTGGTGCTCTTCCTGCTGCCTGTGAGTGGTAAGACTGAACCCTGCAGATCTCCTGCTTTTGTTTAGTTGATATGTGAACTTGACGGCATTACCTTTTATTCCAGCTATAGAAAGCTTGAGATAAAGAACATCCTGTTGGAAACGATGTCCCACCACATCATGCCACAATTGCTAACATCACCATTTTGGTCTGATCTGAATCATGTGCTGAAGGAGTATCTCAAGTTTTTCGACGAATATAGAAAGGAAGCTGCTGATCTTACCTTTTTAGCATATCGTCATCGTAACTACTCAAAAGTATGAGTTTGTATTTTCCAGGGATGAATCTTTTTGTGCTTTTTCTGAATTTACTGCGAGTATAATTGCCTCTTCTAGGTTGCAACTACAGGATAAAACTTGAACTCATATTTGAATTTGCTGATCTATTTTTGCCTTTTCTCTAATGCAGTTTTACATTCTACATCTGACACTGCATGTGGGGTTGAATCAACTGACATAAGAAATTTGTCTAATCTACAGATTTCATGTTGTTCTCTGTAACCACAAAGCCCCTTAACTTGTGAAGAACTGAATACATAGTGATGACATTCTTCTCTCTCTTTTTTAGACGTTTCATTTAAATAAAAAGGGCATTCTCTTGTACTCGGTGCTGTAAAATGAAGAGAAGAGAAGCTTCATCAGAGAAGAAGGAAGAGGCCTTTGAAATTAGAAGAAAAGAATGATGGTTCCATTAGCACTAACATTTTGTAAGAAACTAAAAATACTAAAATAGATTGCAATATGTTTTATTCCTTCATCTAATACACATATATGTTGGCCTAATTTTAAGGCGGAAATTCTCCTAGTTTTGTCTTCATACAATCTATTCATCGGATTTCTCTCAGATTTGGTGAGAGTGGTCATTTTCTCTCAAGAAACAATCAGTAGCAATTTTTTATGATTGGAGTATTATGCATTTAAAGGAGACGATATAGATCTGCAAGTTGGCTTCTTGATGGGTGATAATGAGCATTTCCCCTCATTCATAAGCTAATTGATAACAAAGTGACAATGTGACGTATGACATCCTAGAAATACCACGCATCAATTCTGACACCGCTGGCTATAAGTGTGACAATCTAGTTCAGGCTTTCCAGAAATACCACAGAGAATCAATACAGCTTCAGTGTGGACTGTGGCTACTATGTGAAATTTGTACTCCCTACTAGGTCTTCCAATAGTTCATGGTCGTTTGCTCAACAAACTTTACCGACATTTTTGCAAATCCAGACATGGTCATTTTTATGCAGTACTCTTAACTTGTAGCAGTGGCCCAGAAGACATGGGCAACTTTAGGGTGCTCACAGGACTATTGTTTGGTCACTGCTTGAATTGGTTCATTTGCTTGGCTGAAAACAGACATGGGCATCTTAAGGGTATCCACATGGCCATTATTTGGCAAAATGCATAGTTATGCTTTTGATCCTTTCTGCCTTTCATAGTCTCAGGTTTTCTTTTCGTTGCAAGTGTTCCTCATTGGATTTGTTGCATAAGTATACTATGGTTGATTGTATTCGTTAGTAGTTTTATTAACTGGCTAGAGAGTTGGTCTTGGTTTGTAGAAAATTCTAGCATTCTACGTGGAGATGTAGAACAGGTGGCTTTTCTGACGTGAGAAGTTTTTATGCCGCCCATCTTATAACAGCGTGTGTTATGCTAATCATTTGTCTTAGACCTGATCGTTCACAAAGCTGTTGTGCCATCATTGTCTTCAGGTACTTGAGTTCGTTAAGTTCCGAAACCGCTTGGTGGATTCTCAACAGTATTTAAGGGCAAAAATTGAAATTTCAATTTTACAACTGAAGGAAAAAGCTGAAAACATTGAAGAAGTGGAGGTATGTATTTGCCATAGTGGATTTTTCTGGTTTTGACACTTCAAAGTTGTCATACATATTAATTTCTTGCAGAAATTTCTCGAGAGTATCAATTTTGCTTGTGATCTTATGGAATTATCAAAGGAAGAGAAGTTGAATTCATTGACATTTAATGATGATCTGCAGACCCGTCCTTGGTGGTCACCTGCTTCTGATCAAAATTGCCTTTTAGGTTTGAATTTGTGATTCACAGTCTATTCAAAATTATTTTGGCTTCTTCTGTTACTATTATAATTGGTTGTACAGTACTATTGAACTAGATTTCATCTCTCCCTTTTCTTATTTTGTTGATGGAAGAACAGGTGGGGGATAAGCCCCCTCTTACGTCAGTTTCTATATTCCATTAGATGTTACATTGATTCCCATGTAGTTTGTTATATAGTAATGGTTATTGACTTTACATTTTACAGATCCATTTGACGAAAAGTTTATGGGCGTTAGAGAGAACATGGTGAAGTACTTTTGCCGCACAAATTCTTGATATATGCATTTATTTTCAAGAAATTTTGTTACTGTTAGCTACATTTCTTTGCAATTCCCTGCTTTCTTTTCATGTGTCTGTTGTGTCATATGCTCTGTAGCGGCAGAGAACAATATCTTAAATTTGAGTTCTCTTACTAAATGGAATTTCTTTCAAGTTTTTATGAATTGTGTTGTAGAGGTCTCACATAGACACTTGTGCACCTCTAAGGAAAGCTAATCTTATCCCAAAGGCACGGGAAAAATGCAGAGATCATCTTTGAGTATGCAGAATGACTTCTATTGCAGTACGGATGGAACCGTGTCATGAAACAACCAAAATTAAGAGGAGATAGTCTTTGCCGTTGTTTACTGTTTGTTTTTTCTTTTGTCTTGTCATTCCCCTTAAGAACCCTCTATTTTCCACTTCATATTGTGTTAGCATGTCTCAGTGTTCAACCCATGTCCACTTCCTTCATGCACTCATGATTATTTATGTTTATTCTTAACATATGTCTCACTACTTCTTTTGGCTACTTACCGTCTGGTTTTTTCATTCCAACCTGCTGATAAAATTGGTTACTCCTTTTAGTTAGGTACTGCACAACTTCTTTTAGTTCTTTCATATACCTCTCAGCAGATGTAATTTCTAGTTTTCTCACCATGTTTGCATTTATCTGGATTACCTGATAATTTCACAACGTTTATTTAATAGCTTATCTGCTATGTGCTGGAAGAACTGGCGTTTTCATGACATGATCGCATCAGTTTTTTCCTTTGCATGTTTGCATTTTATCTGGATTTATTAGCTTATCTGTTAGTTTCGGTTGCATGAATGCATGGCTATTGGATCATGCCTCTTGTTGTGCAATAAAATATCAGCTCATGCTATTTCATTGAAGGTCTATTGGTTTGCCTTATCTTATAACTGAGATTGTGTTTATGGATCAATTAAAGGGGACGGAGGCACAATTAGTTCGAGCTATTAGGAAGCGATCTTCTATACCTCGGATGGTTCATCTTTCCATTCAGATCACTGCTTCATCCTTCCTGGAAAACATCCAGTCTAATGGATCTTCTTATGATAACAAGTCAAAGTCAGAATTACGTTCCCTACTTGATCAATATGCCGTTATCCTAGGAGTTTCTTTTGATAATGCAGTAAAGATGTTGTCCGACTTTTCGAATGATCAGATAGATTTTAAGGTTTGTGCTGCATAGACATTGTTTTCGTTTCTTTTTTTCCTTTTCTCTCTCAAAGTTCCTTAATTCTAACTGCAAGTCTTTCATAGGATTTTAAGTCTGAAGCGGTTGACTGGATCAACTTCGCCATATTTCTGAATGCCTGGCTGATTTCTTCCCATGTTGAGCTATCTGCTGGCACGAGTAGAAACTGCTGGAATATTGTGGATGAATTGATAAATAGATATGTTGTGAAATGCTGCATCTCCTCCGATCTGCATCCCATGTATCATGGCAGTGCATACACAATGCTGGTGCAGTTGGTGACGGAGTCCTTTGCATGGCACCAACTCATAATTCAATCATGCATTCGTGCATTGCATCCGATAGGCAAGAGAAAGAGAAAGAGTGGTTTAGGGGATCGGATACAATCGCCAATATCACAAGCTGTACAGAATTCCGTTGATTGCTTATGCCATACCATTGAAGATATAATAACGTGGTTAGCAAGAGAACTGAACAGGCTGGAAGATGAGAAATTGGACAGCTTATTGTCCCTTGTAAGCAAAGACAGTAAATGTGACCATCCGGTGCCGGGAAGTGTTCTGCAGATTTTTGATGCTGCTAGAAAGCAGGACAACTCTGAATTGGGCGAAAGGATTAGTCAGGCACTACATGTTTGGAATCCTGTTGAAGTTGCAAGGAAAATCATTGCTAGTCAGCATTCACAAATTTCGGAATTGCATCGTATATGCAACGGGAAATTGACGTTCTTGAGAACTTTGAAACATTCAATTTAGGTAGTGCTATTTGTTGCTTCTCCTGATCAGTATTTTTACATGAGTAAGTTCTTTTTGTTCTCTTAGCTTCAAAATGTATGTAATTCGAATTCTTTTGTTGTACTACCATGGTTCATTCATTTGGCTGTTGGAACTGGTTGAGATCCCACTGCTGTATTTTATTAATTACAATGATTTCCATTTCTTTGAGATTTTGTGGCTGAATCCAATAGCATTAATTCGTGCAAAGCGTCATCACTAACCAACTATGTGCACGTTATACATACACACATACATACATACATATATATATATATACATACATACATATATATATACATACATACATATATATATATATATACATACATATATATATATACACACACACACACACACACACATAGATATATACATATATAGAGTGTGTTATATACTAGCATATTTAAATGTTAGTAAATTCAAATAAATTTCAATCATCCATCTTTGATATTAAAAAACAAATACCTGACTGATATATTCTAGCATACTTATTTTCTCTCTTTCTAATATATATATATATATTGTATATGTTAATACAATATGTAAACAAATTTCAACTATCAATGTTTGACGATGGATGATTGAAATTTGAATTTTTAAAATAAAAGTATTAGTACATAAAGTACACTTTTTAATTCAACCATTTATAATAGAAAATAGTTGATTTGAATGTTTCGGCATGCATAATCTCTCTTTTGATATAATTTCACTGCTTAACCACTGACCATAACTTTCTCTTTTATTATACTACTTTTCAAAACTGTCTCCTATCAACTAAAATTGTTAAACCGTTGTTGGATGGTTTTGGTGGTGGCCGTTGTGGTTTTGAACAATAGAAAGTAAAGTAGTGTAAGGTGGTAGCTAGTTTAGAAAGTAAAGTAGTGTAAGGTGGTAGCTAGTGGTTGAAACAGTGAAATCATGTACTATCGTGCATTTTATTTATATCAAGCAACCTCTATGTATATGCGTGTTTTTTTCACATAATTTTCAAAATGTTGAATCATTCTCTGCGTCTATGAGTCCAATCCTCTATTCTATTAGGAACACCATCATGCAGTTTTTAGATTGGTAAGTCGTTGCTTTATAAATATGTAACACATTTTTCAAAAGGTTGAAGCGTTCAGTGCATCCAGGAGTCCAACCCTCTATTCTATTAGGAAAGCCATCGTGCGATCTTTAGACTGGTATAGTTGTTGCTCTATAATAGAGCACTTTGATTTAGAAATACCACTGTTCTTTTTCAACATGAATAACGTCATCTGGTTTTGAACCAGTGGAATTTCTCTTTGAATTCATTCTCTCCTCAGGCTGCGCGGGCTCTGCATTCAACACCATGTTGACCAAGTGATCCATCTTTAAGGTGTTCTCCACCGACTGAAAGTTGGAATCACGCAGCAAGCCTTATATATTTTTAATTAATACATATCAGAATTGACAATAATTGATGGCTGGGTTATTATATGATAAAATTATTGCGCGAGGGCGGCTAGGTTGGTATAGCCCGCCTTTGTTTTTAATTAATAAATATCAGTAATTGGCAAGAGTTTATGGCTTGGTTATACGATAAATTTATTGCACTAGTGCGGCTAGGGTGGCGTGGGCTTCGTGCACTTATGCAGTTGGCTATATATGCAGCTACCGTATTAGTGCTGGCCGTCCTGTGGTTGATGGCTCATGGCGAGCTTGTACGCATTTTGGACAAGTGCAAACAGGTCAAGCTTCACAAGCTCTCAGTCTCATATGAATATGCCAACTTATTAGTTGGACAAATACACCCGTCCTGAATATGTGAGGAATTTTAATTTTATAATAAGGGCTCATTAGAATATTTGTGTCAAGATGAACGGAGATCATTTTCCAATAAAGATTACACCAAAAGCCTACTCTCTCTCTCTCTCTCCACACACGTTTGTGGCGTGCATACCTTTTCCAAGGGTTTAGAGCTTGATGTTACAGGAAATATTAACGTAGAGAAGCTAGTTTAACTTAAATGTTATATCTTCTTCATAGAAAATTATATAAAGTTCTGACACCTAGAGCATTAGCTCCAGCAAGGGCAGTTTGACGCCCTTGGTGCTGGTGGACATTCCATTCCTCACGGGTTGTATATGTGTGTTAGACTTTCGCTTTATAAACAACAACAACAACTAAGCCTTTTCCCATACTAGACGGGATCGGCTACATGGATTCTTTGTTTCCACATATCCCTATCATGTGTCATGTTAGCAGTTAACTCACAATAAGCTACATCATTCTTTATTGTTTCTTTCCAACACTTTTGTGGTCGTCCTCTAGCTCTTTTAAAACTTTCTAAATTTAGTTTTCCATACCTTCTTACCGGTTCTTCTTTTGATATTCTTTCTATATGTCCAAACCATCTTAAACGATATTCTCTCATTTTATCCTTTATTGGTGTCACTCCTAATTTGTTTCTAATAACCTCATTACGTATCCGGTCTTTTCTTGTATGACCACTCATTCATCTCAACATCTTCATTTCTATCACAAACATCTTTTGTACATATTGATGATTAATTTCCCAACACTCAGAACCATAAAACATGGCAGGCCTAATTGTTGCTCTATAATATTTACCTTTTAACTTTAATGGTATCTTCTTATCACAAAGAATACCAGATGCTCCTCTCCATTTTAACCAACCAGCATTAATTCTATGCGTAACATCTCCATCAATTCTTTCATCACTCTAAAAAATTGACCTTAGGTATTTAAAACTTTCCTTTTGAGGGATGCAATGTGTGCTAATTTTAAATTCTATGTCCTCTGAAGTAACCAAATGATCAAACTTACATTATATATATATATATATCAAAAGTATGATGATTGAGATTTGTTTGAATTTACTAATACTTAAGTGTGTTAACATATACTCATTTTTCTCTCTTTCTATATATATGCTGTAAATGCAGATGTCCGTTCATGTTCAAATTCACTTAAACGAGATCCTCCTCTTTCACTTTTCAACTGACATCATCCCTCATGAAATGTTTGAATTATAAAAGTGAAAGATATTTTATACTTTTCGTACTGTACATTATACATTAAATACATTTTATTTTATCACCTCAACTGTTTATCTTTAATAAGATGTGTACATGAATTTTGCTCTCTCTCTCTCTCTCTTGTATATATATATATACATACATATACATATATATATACATACATATACATATATATATACATACATATACATATATATATACATACATATACATATATATATACATACATATACATATATATATATATACATATATATACATATATATATATATATATCAGATTTTTAAGTTTAACGAGAAAGGTCATGCTTAGATTGGAGCACTGGGATTTAGAATTCCCAGATCTTTTTTAAATATGTAAATATCCTTCAGTTTTAGGCGAGTAGAATTTCGCTGCGCCTTCATTTTCACCTTGGATTGGGCCTCTCTGTGATATTCAACACTAAGTTGCCCACGTGATCAATATCAAAATTTCTTTCGACAAACTGAAATTTGGAACCACATAACCTACCTTGCTCTTATTATGTATCATTAGTTAGTAAGGTGACAAAGCAGTTGTTGGCTCGATAATGTGACGAAAGAAACCATTTGCCTTATTTTTCTTACAATGAGAATGTCAAAGCCAGAATGTATGGGCCACCGTATCGAACTCACAACTTGAAGGTCGTGGGTCAGTAACCATGGCATGCATATCTGGATTTAGCCTCCTCACTGTAACCATCTTTTTAAGAAGTTATTTTGCATAAAATAATCTACTAATTAAAGAGATCTTTTCACACCAAAAGCATTAGGTCAACGACAGGACTCTCTAAAGCCATTCCTGGTGGAGAGTTCAACTCCCATAAGGTGCATGTCTTGTTTTAAAGTCACGGCAAACTGTTTGGTTAATCGTCTTAGTTCTAATTCCTATTACTTTAGCTTTTAGCTAGATTGTGTGTAACGGCACATTAAAGATATAAAATACAGCAATCACTTTGACTTTTTTTTTACTCATTGGAACCAGTCAAACTGGACTCGAAATTGGACCTATAACTGAGGACCATCCGGTTCGGTTCATACTTCATAGGATTCGAACCTACAAAATTTACTCATCCTACCATTAGAAGCAGTTGTAGTCCTCTTGTGCGCACAAACACAAACTTGTATGTCTTCGTGTTTACTGTAGCTACTGTTTTCAGAATAATATGGGACACACCCATATCATACAAGAAAAGTAAAATAGAAAAACATAAAAAGATGACAGTAAGGATGGAATAGATATATATATTTATCAATCAACTCTGCTGCAGTTATTGGACAAAAAATATGTTAAATTTACAAAGAATAAAAGAATGAAAGAGTGGTGATAAACAGGTCGATCACGTGGATCCGGTTGAAAAATCATGCTGCCTCGCTACCGTTTCTAAACCACGAAGTTTCATAGCTGCCTGCTTTCTTTCTCCTCCAATCTACAGCTAGTAACTTCTTGGTAGTGTTTACTGTTCCTGGTTTTGCTAGAGAGTTAAAATATAATTTGGTCAAAAGCGAATCTATCTAGTGGAGATCATGATTTGTTGCAGTTGAATTATCATCACACTGATATCATCGACTGAGCCTCGACGCACAGACAACTCTGCGAGCATCTTACAAGCAGAAATCACCGATGAAGGGTCAGCATTTTCCGTGCACAAAGGTCGAGCAAGATCAACGGCCTCCTGATTCGTCACTTTATCCCACAGACCATCTGTGGCCATGATCAGAAACTCGTGCTCAGGCGCGGTTCTCAGGATTTTAGTATCTGGTTCTGCAGGAACCCACGTTTTCAGATGACAATCTCCGATTCCACGTGAAACGGCAAGTGTCCCCTGTACTCTCCATGCGCCATGGAAGAAATCTACATAGCCACCCTGCGTATCATCATCAAAACCGGTTTAGTACCTCTGCTCAATCGATGAAATCTTGACGAACTTCGAAAACAATGAGAAATTCAGTAGAATATGGGAAATCACTAGCAACCAATATCGGAAAACATCAGTTTACGAAGGAAAATAAAAACTTTGGCTCCCCACGAGATGAAATCATCTGACCAAAATCACTACTAGACTAAGAAATAAGAACAAGAGAAAAAGAGCGGAAGACGGGGATTTATACTCACCAAATCTTCGATTCGCTGTCGTTCATCTTCAAGGCAAGGTCGATGATCGACGGTGAGGGCTTCAGCACAACCCTCTCTGCTCAAAACAGCACGGCAATCTCCGGCATTAGACACGACGAGGCTGCTGTTCCTGAACCATGCAGTAACGCAGCAAGTCCCGCCGCTCGTTTGCTGCTTCAGGAAGTCGGCATCTGTCTTGAGATAGCCGTTTCTGACTGCTTCCTTCATTTCATCGTCTTCCATGCAAGTGACTGCCTGATTCATGATGTTGGCGCCCAAGTTGTTAGACGCAAACTCGGCAGCACTCTTTCCTCCATGCCCATCGAATATCCCGAAGAATTTCTGAAAGCAAACAATGAAAATATTATCAAAATCCATGTTATGATGGATGATTATAATCTTCCTTTCCCTCTCCCTCTCTCTGAAAGCGAACAAAGAAAAGATTATCGAAATCCATGGGGATTATAATCTCCCTCCCTCTCTCTGAACACGTTTGTGTTTCTTTTGTTAACTAATCAATCACAGGAACGAATCTAAAAATTGTAAATTTCTGAAAGCAAACGAAGAAAAGATTGCAACCTCCTCTCTCTCTCTCTCTCATTTCAAAACAAAACGTTTGGGGTTTCTTTGATAACTAATCAGTACCATCAAACACAAGCACGAATTTAATTAGGTTGTAAATTTCGCTGTACCTGTTTGGGATTCCGGTGGGAATAATCATCTACAACTGCCGTATAAGAATCCTCCATAACTCTTCTTCTCCCCTTTCTACAGTACACAGAGTAGCCATCTCCCTCGAATGCCACCTCCTTTGGCCCATCGATCCTTCCGAGAGGAGAACTCACCGAAACGACTTCTGCTGGCGGAGGAATAAAAAGCCTCGCCGGCCGCCGCCTCTTTGCGAGGCCCTGAGAAGAATCAGGGTCATCAAAACCCCCTTCTGTTTTCCGACTCTCACCATCCTCTTCTTCCAAAACCCCCAAACCTCGGTGCCTCTGTAGCATCATCATCCTCATGAGTTTATTACTACCCCCATTAGGAGAACCATCTGCCTTTAGATGGTGATGATGATTCTGGTTTTCCTCCCTTGCAAGAGCACGCTTGAGTTGGGGAGCGTCAATCTGAGAGCAGGATGAAGAGGAAGAAGACGGAGACGAAGAATTGAGATGATTTAGTGTTTCCGGCGAGGAACAACACGCCTGAAACCGATGGTGGTGGTGAATTGCTCCTGTTAAAGAAGGCGAGAGGCAAAGAACCGACGACATGCTGATCCAAGGGGAAGATTTCTCTCAGTGAAGATTTCCTTCTCTTGTTCGATTGATTCTCCTCCCTTTGATGGCACTAAGAGATTTCTTTCTATTTCCTTCGTTTGTTTCTCTTTTCTTCTCTCGGTTCCGCGCGTGATTTGTTGCTGTTGGTCTCCTTTGATTTCGATCGATTCTCCGTTAAATAGGAGAGGAAGGAGGAAGTCAATGCACGGAAGAAACCGAGAGGAACACGTCGTGGAAGGCGGGTCTTACACCTCTCTCACTCTCTCTTTCTCTCTCTCTCTTGTGTGCCAGATGTGCTTTTGACTATGAGAGGGAAGGCGGTGAGAACGGGGAGGTTCTTAGCAAATGGAGGAAATAACCGTTGCTACCACTGACCATTGGTCCGTTTGGTTCAACGGTCAGCGCACCAACGGTCATATCTTTAACTCCAGTAGGACCTGTGTACAAAGAAGATCCGATCCAACCCGATTTTAGCTTGTTGATGCTTCCTTTCATTTGGTCTAGGGATGTAATTGATCGGATTAAGCTTTATGATATCCAAATAACTACGGTAATCGGCCATGTTATTTATTTACGTATACCGTCTTTAATTAAATAATTATTTTATATGTTAAATTTCAAAAACATATGTTTTCAAAGTTATTTTTAATTGAGACATAGCTATACTATACATCAATCCGTATCATACAATACTAGAGCATCCCAATTAATACTGTTCATGACTCATTTATCAACTCACAATCTTGTGAGTGTTCCATAGATCACAAGCTCACCCTTAGTTAGGTGATCTTGATAATCTTTTGAAAACTAGCTTATACCCGTTCATCTTTATCAAAATCCCAGGTCTAATGAAATAGGATGATGTAAAGGCAGCAACAACCACGTAATTTTGGAGATTATCTCTCCGTGTCAAATGGACAGTCACCACATTGCAATGTGAACGGGAGCTTGTCGATGACGGGAGATCATCTCTCAGAAAAAAAAAATGTTTTGTAGCAAATGCCACTGATTTGATCCAGTCAGATTTAGTGGTATTGCGGCCAGCCTTAGCTGGTAGTGCATGTAAGACATACTTCATTGCGTTCTCATTGAGGATTGAGAGTTGGTGATGATTTTCATAAATACCACGTCATAGTCTTAAGATGAAACCAAAGATAAAGTGATTTGTCTGAGAAACTAGATAGTGGATATGTTTAAAAGAAAAAAAATATGATTTTAAATTTTAAAGTTAAATAATAATATAACACCTCAATCAAAGGCAAAGAACGGATGCAGCCGACTTCACCCGGATGACGAAAAAGGCATTATTTTGGTTTGATATTACCACATAGATCAACGGAATGTTGCCACTTAGCAAGGTCATTGTCCACAAGTAGACACTGCCATAGAATAGAAAGAGGACCACTTCAACACTAACTTCTTGGCATGGCTTGAAAGGTCACCAGTTCAAAATCGGGGTTGTGCATATCTGACAAGAGTCGATCTCAACTGACCTTCCAAATAATCTAAAGAATACAAAAAAAAAAACCTTGCCCTCTCGGAATTGGCATCGACCAAGTCGATGTGGGGGATTACTTTCATTTATGTGGCCGGCATTATGGAAGTTTACAAGGAAGGACCAATGTCATAAACATCAAGAGTCCTACATCCAGCTGATTTCCAAACTCTAACGCCACCTTCCCACCATCAATGGGACAGCTTTTATAGACTACAAGCTCTAAACTAATGGGCCCGTTAATTCTGACCTACGCGGTTTTCGTCCTCCGGGTCATCGACACTAGATGTGTTAATGTCGAAGAGGGTTCGTCGTCATAAAAAATGTATCTATAGTATGGACGGCTAGTTGTATATCAGTGGTCTAGTGGTAGAATAGTACCCTGCCACGGTACAGACCCGGGTTCGATTCCCGGCTGGTGCAATTTTCATGGCTTTTTGGAATCGATCTCTCGTAGTTCGTTTGTTTTTATTTTTTCTGTTTTAGTTTAGGTTTGACAGACTCGTACAACATATGCACACTTTGAGGTGTGAACCTCTGGACCTTCAGTTTCAGGGGGCTGACCCCCTAAGTTTTCCTTCTTTTTTGGTGCTTTTTTTAGGTTTGACAGATTCGTAGCACATGAAAACTCAGGTGTGAGCTGGGGACCTTCAACTTGAAGAATTTGGAGTCGAACCGTTATTTTTTCCTATTTTTTTCTTTTTCTTTAAAAAAATAGCTAACACACACACTCGTATGTGTATAGAGATATGCACAGGTTGAGGTGTGGAACTTGGGACCTTCAACTTGAGGGCTTTCGGAGTTAAACCCTTAATTTTTGCTTTTGCTTCCTTTTTTTTTCAAAGGAAAGCTAATTGATAGACACATATATGTATTGAGATATGCACAGTTTGAGGTGTGAACTTGGGACCTTCAACTTAAGGCTTTTGGAGTCGATCCCCTAGCCACAAGGTCTTATTTTTGATATCCTTATTGTGAGTTAACAGCTAACATGGGGCTATGTGGAAACAAAAAATTCATGTAACCAACGCGTCTAGTATGGAAAAAGAGGTAGTTGTTTGTTTGAAAAGGCGTAGTTGTTTGTTTATTGGGGTCGGTTACATAACCCTATTATATAAAAGTTATTTATTTATATTTTGTTGAGGTGTCTTTTTAAGTAAAAAACACGACTCAAGGATCAAACTCATGAGCTTCAACCTGTGTATTTGACGCTTGTCAGGAGTGCTGGAAGCGGTGGAAATTTTGGGCAATGGGCCGAAGCCCGATTCAACAACATCGTGTGAATACGGCTTCTAAAGGTAAGGAGAACCAAAATTCGGGGATGTGATTCGGGTACCCGGTCGTGGGTGGCCCAAGGGAAAAGGGTGCAGCTCCTCTGATTCTCGATTGAAAACATTAAAACCCAAAGATAAGTTGTTTCCTTTCTGAATCCACAAACAGGCTAGTGGCTGATCCAAAAGCGCTTCAGACTTGAAAACTTTCATACCATAAGGACGTGAAGAATGACTTTCTCCCTAGGTGTTTGCTTATTATGTTGAACAGCTTTGTAGTTTAGACTTGATGCTTTAACAGTTAATAGATCAAATGTTATATGTTGCTTTAAGGTATCAATGCATCATCTGCTATTTAATCCTGCAGTTCTGTCCTAAATTATTTATTTAAACATTTTGAGTTCATGTCATTTAGCATTGGGGTATTAAATGTTTATTGGTTGCAAAAGTTTGTTCAGTGACATACGTATCATATATTTTCTTTTAATATGATTATGTATCATCTGTTCACTTTAGATGCTTTTGGTTGCTACCTATAATCTGCATAATAGGAATCTGAGTGTCGTTAGGGTTTCTCACATCAAAGGGCATGGGGAAATGATGGTTACTTAAGTTCTTGTTCTACTTTCTGATTATGTTTGCACCAATCATTTCTATTATGTTCGCACCAATAATTTTGATATGCTTTATGGTAGATTAGGCGGATAATAATTTGCAGTTCCATGCAGATGCCTGGAAGCCAGAAAACTTAATTTTCCCAGTTTGTAATGTAAGATTGAACAGAATGTTGAGATTAATTTTCCTCTCTCAGCATGTGAGACTTTGAGGTTATTTGTTGCGCTTGTTCAGAACATCAAGACGACTTTCTTTCTCCATCTTTAAGGGTTCAAATCAGTCTACCTGTTCAAAGCAATACCAGATTCCTCTTCTCAGCTCGGCGGTTGTATGCTCACAACCAGTTAGAAATAAAAAGTGAACCCTTTCCTTTCTCTTAAACTCACTTGGGATAACTTCTTGCTTCACCTAGACATCTAGGTTCTTTTCTTCTTCTGACCAATGAAAAACACAACCACCTTACCTTGGTGTGAGTGGTTCATTAGAACAGAAAGCAGCGACCTGCCATGCCTATACTCGGCGTGGGTGCAAAGGTGGACAGTTTCAAGTTCAGTTCGTGGACTGCATGAATCGAACACAACACAAGCTAGCCTGTTAAGCTCAACTCAGCTTGCCATTGCTAGCAAAGCTAAATATATGTAATTCTACGTTTATTGTAACCCTTAAATTTTATGTCATGATCATTTGAAAAATTCTGTTCTGTTTAAAAAGAGGCGATACCTGAAAAATCTTGAATGCAAGAAAAACACTTTTTAAAAACATTGCAGGTTTGAGAAGCCAACGTTGTTCAAGGAAACAAGTGCCTCCAATATGACATGCCAATATCAACTCAAGATACGACGAGATAAAAACATGAACTATGGTATGGCTATCAATGAATCATCTAACAACTTGTTTATAACCATGAATGGCTATGGCAACCATACAATCTCTCTCCCTCTCGTACAAGCAAGTGGCGAAATAAGCTCATAGGCTGTCATTTGTTGAAGAGTGCAGCTAATTCACCCTTCTCAGCCATGGAGGTGAGTATGTCAGCTCCACCAATCAATTCACCCTTCACAAAGATCTGAGGGAAGGTAGGCCAGTTGCTGTACTTCTTCAGAGTCTCCCTCAGTCCGAAGTTGTACTCTTCATCAAGAACATTGACACTCTCATACTCAACGCCATGAGAGTTGAGAATTCCAATCACCCTCTGTGAGAAACCACACTGGGGAGCATTCCTCGACCCTTTGATGAACGCTACCACCTCCATCTCCTTCACAAGTTTGTCGATCAACTCCTCTAGTGGCACTGTCAATTCCTTGCCACGACCCGGTGTAAGTCGAAGGTCAGGTTTAGCTTTAGCCGGCTGACGAACCCACGTATTGTTCCCTGATTCGTTTCCTGGTGGGACCTTCCCTGTTTCTGCAATATGCTCTTCCATCCATGTCTTCCACGCGTCTACCAGGGACGACCGGTCCTGTTCCTCCACGATGCCCACCTGAGTTGCATCAAATATGTCACTGTGCACAGCTAAGCATGAAGATTCACCACAATCAGAAGCTGGGTTCTGCTTTGTATCCGAGCTTTTGATTGTAAAACAACTCGAGCGAATTCCAGGATTTCAAAACATAACATGTTCAACAAGGCAATGATTCATACACTCAGAGAAACATCTGGTGACTAAACTGGAACTTCGATACTACTTCTACGGCAGAATCTAAGATGACTTATTTATATGTAGCCAGAACATTCTCAAATGAATTTCCAACATGTAGAGGATAATCTACACGACAGTTTATTTTTTAAGGTAAACATAACTTCATATATACAGATTAGGGAGCAATTTAGTTACCTGCAAGTGCACATTAAACTTTTGTTTCAGCTCTGATTTTAGGCACTATTGGCAGTGAGCAACTAGTTTGAAAATTTGACCTTCATTTCCAGGAAGATTTTGTTGCACTCATTATGACAGTTCAATTGATGTAGGCACCATCCACGGTGCAGCAATAGTTTTGGAAATTTCATTTTATTTTCCAGGAGCAGCATAGAGCATTCACATTACGGCTCCACATTCAATATGTTTAGCTAGCGATGGGAAGAGAGGAACTCCAACCAAAGAGGTGTCGCCGAAACCATTAATTTATATAATTGGAAGTAACGAATTAGGCTTATAATTCTTCCTGAGAGAAGGGGAAGATTTTAGTTAAAGCATCTCCTTACATCTCACGGCAGAATAATAAAATATCTTGTTTCACTTATAAGCAACAATATCAATCACCAGTTTACCATCTCTGTCTATTAAAGCACGCAGATGAAAGGAAGGAGTATACATCATATGATTTTGGAGTCGAACAATTCCTATGCTTGAGATCCTAATTTAGGGATGCAACCATGACCAAAATAGCTGAAAGAAACCTCGGCCCTCGACGACTGCTCTCCGAAAAGATGTGAAGAAATCTTTGCTTTGAATTTCATTGTCAATCCACTGTTAATTTATTCTCAAACAACAGGAATTTCTCTTGGGCATTGCCGCTTATAATACGAAATCTCAAATTTGTGTCCCCAACCGAAGCCTGAAGTGGAGCCCTCTCAGGATCTGGTGTTGCATAGCTCCATTTATCATTTTTTAGTCATCACTCTGTATTTGGACAGTGGGACAATGTATCTAATCATGTTGAGAATGATTACAGATTTGTTGGATAACTCATTGCTTCCAGATTTTATATTTGCAGTTGTTTTCTGGTCTTTTAGTGGTAAGTTCCATCTATTTCTAGATAATCATGGCATCGAGTAAGTAGGTTTCGGGAAAAGATCCCCCCCACCATAATTCCCATCAATTCAGGCCACATCCTCGACTTCAAAGCGTCAGAATCCCTAATAAACGAAAGATTAGCGGGAAAGATCAAAGTGGTACCTTGAGGGAGTTGCAGAACTGAGGAACGGTTTGCAGGTGGGTTGATACGCTGGCGGAGACATTCCTGGATATTCCGATAAACTGAAGCGTCCCATCCTTGTCGTAAACCGCATAGATACCAGATTGGGACGGAACCTGATCGACGGCCCCTTCTCCGGAAACCGCTAGCGGTATGTCCTCCGACTCCCCAAGCTTCCGAACCGCTCTCGTCACGACCAGAGACCTCCTGACTGAGCCGACCTCGCCGGAACCGACTCCGCGTTTCGCGCAAAGCGATAAAGGGCTCGAGAACTTCTGAGAAGGAAAGCCGACTGTGGCAGAAGTGGACGACTGCGTCCATTTTCGGTTAGAGGAGAAGGACGCCCCCGTCCGTTTGGGACAACTCAGAAGGGAAGGAGAAGAGAGCGTTGCTGCCATGGCTGCGTTCTTAGCCCCTTCAGGGCTGAGGATAGACCACAAGATGTAGCCACCTGTTTTGGATCTGGACCTGAACCCAACTCACGATGATATAATTGGGCAAATCTTTGATTTCAAAACAAAACTTAAGGAGAACTATAACTGGGAAAATCTTGACTAAAATATTTGATCAAATTCCCTGAGATAATCTGTGAACTCGGCTTAAGGTTTAGATTTCCACGAGCGTGCAGCCCTACAAACCTGGAACAGCTCTCTGGTTAGAGATGGCAACAAAGAATCAAATAAGTATTAGTAAGAGACGTGATCGAGTTCTATGAAAACAAAGAATCACGTAAGCCGGTAACGAGGAGAGCTGCTAGTTCGGCGCGCGTTACGAGCTTGAACTCCATTTGGGGCCTAACATGCAAAACAAGTTTGCTTGATAAATAAAACATCTTTTCATCTTCGGCCTCTTGATAGGCTCTTTATCAACCTCAACACCAACCTTGCATGAAATGCCAAGTTTAGTCGAACATTGGTTCCTTTGGACGTACTAATTGCACAGGTACAAGTGCATATCTCGTATATGAAAACTAGGTAGAACTTCATGCTCTCATTCCCTAGTGTAAGTCAGACTAGTCGTTAGCTGTGTTTGTCTTGGTTCATATAGGCTTGTTCGACTCATCATTTGTGTGTCTCTCTGTATGTAAAGTTTACATGAATATATGTATATGTATAAAAGCATACTATCAACTCATGTATATTTATGTTTTGGCTTGATAAATAAAGCATCTGTTCCTCGTTGATCTCTCGGCTCCTTATGGACCTGAACATCAACCTTTGCATTAAGAACTCAACAAGTCCAAAATGTGAATGGGGTGAACATCTCATATACGAACACTAGCACTCCTCATTTTGGACGCATCAACTAATATGTATGTATATTTATGTTTTCAAAAAGGGTAAAAAACTTTAGATTATTTGAAACCGAAAATTTATTTTAAACTTCAATAATCAAGTCTCGAATTCAGCTAGCTTGCTGCTTTGATATGCATTGTTGGACAATCAAAGGTGGCAAGCCCAAAGAACCCCAGTTGAGCCAAGATATGACCTGAGAGATTTTTGTAATTCGCCTTAGAGTTTAGTGGCTCATTCAATAAGTTTACCTCCGGCCAAGATGTGGTTGGATTTTTGTAGTTGTCTAACCACTTTTAACTTGTTTAATTTGGTATGTTTTTACTTATCTTTCTCCTTTCCTTTTCTTTCTTGCTAACTTGTAGTTTGCGGATCGGAACCGTACCGACAACAAAACCGAAGATCTCTTCGGTTCAGCTACGGTATATGGTCTCTGATAGTTTCAAACCGTCATTATTGTTTAAATAATTTTTTCTGAAATACCTTATCACAAAGGGGCCGTTAGCTCAATGATAGAGCTCTCCCATTGTTGCCTTTGGTTGGGAGTTTGACTCCTAGTGGGCGTGAATGCAGTCTCTTATCACAAACTGTTTGTTAGCTCAATACCATTATAGCTGCTGGGGAGTATGAACCTCAAAGGGCTCCATGCTCTTGTATTTAAAAAAAGAAAAGAAAAATTACTAGTACAGGACTTGACCTTACAACGGTTCGGTTCTTGCCCTTATATATATGTATGTATAAATATAGGTATATGTATGTATATGGACATATATATTATATACATATGTATATGTGTATGTGTATACATATATGTCTATATGCAAATAGACATAAATATATAAATATAGAATCAGGCCGATCCCGCCGGATCACGGCACTCGAGACAACGTTTTCTGGTATGGGTTGTTTGTGGATATTTTGTATGAAGACGGGTGGTGGGAAAGTGTTGTCTTCGACCATGAGGTTGGCTTGGAGAAAAGGGCCGTGTTCTTCCAGGACGGAGCCCAAGAACGCAGGTTCAGTGTCGACAAATTGAGGGTAACGCTTGATTGGGACGAAGCAGAGGGTGGTTGGACGGTTCGGGGAGCATGGAAGTTCTTGGTGTTGATCGAGGAACTCACCTGCAATTCGGACGGGGTATCGCCGGATTGGATCAAGCAACTATGGTACATATTGAGGAAGAACCATGTTTTCATGCAGAGAATTTCAGAGTGGACACTTGGTGGTCTGTTTATGTGGAGAGAATTGATCAAACAAGTTATGAATTGTCACCAGCTAAAGGATTCAACCGGAAACAATGGTTTTGTTGATGAAACTCCATCTGATTATGAGAGGAATCATCACAAAGATGGTTCCTGTGTTGGTAGTGCAAATGTGATTAATAGTTGTGGTGATGGGCAGACAGGGAGCCAGGCATTCACGGCGTACATTATGGAGTTTGCGGAAAATGCTTCTACTGAACTGCCCATACATATGGGGGGGAGAAGTTTAGCCTTTGCACCCACTATGATTAAAAATTCAGATTCACCAACTTCCTGTCAATCGTTCGCTTCGTCAGTGAATGTTGTTTATGAGGATTGCCATGGTGCTGGTTCAGCTAATTCACTGAATGATGGACCGTCGGCGGAGCAATATGTGCAGAAATACACCGAGCAAGGAAATAGCAAAATTGTGGGCTCAGAGAAAGGAGAAGCTAATGACAAGAATTTACCTAATGGCTTCAAATACAACTTCCAGGCAATCGTAGATTATGTAAATATGCGGAACAAGATTCCTCATGGAAAAGGGAACACGAACTCACAGAGAAAGCTAGAATGCACCTTAAAGCTATAGGATGGAAGGTTGAACGCCGGGTCTCCAAGGACAACATCGTGACCTATCGGTATATTTCACCAGAAGGAAAATACCTCTCTCTTACTAGTGCCTGCAGAAACCTAATTGCACACATTGTGAATGAATCAAATGGTAGAGAGGACCAGGAAACAGCCGGCTGCCGGGAATCAGTGGTTATCGGAGGACCTGGGGTACATAAAGAACAGCTGCATTATGATATTACTGGTCTTCAGACTATCCTCATGGATGATCGGGCTTCGGGACAAGGTGTAGTTCAAGAGAGGATGGCCTGTGAGTCAGATAAAGACCCAGATCACAGATATCAGTTTGGCTATACTGAAGAAGCAGAGCTGTCGCCCGAGGATAGAGGCAGCCACCAAATAGGTTCTTTGCTAATTAGTAACAGAGGCGAGTCTTCAGAATCATCTGCCGCACTCATGGATTATGCATATATGCGAAAACAGACTCGCAAGGGAAAAGGGTACACTGAACTTGAAGGGAAAGCCAGAATGCACCTTCGAGCTATGGGATGGAAGGTTGAATGCAAGACCTTCAAGGACAACGCTGTGACATATCGATACATTTCCCCACAAGGAAAATATTACCAATCTCTTACTGGTGTTTGCAGAGACCTGATCCCAAGTATGGTGAATGACTCAAATGGTAGAGCAGACCGAGAAGCGGCCGATTGCCAGGAACTGTTCGCTAACAGAAACCCTGGGGTTAGCGGAGAACAGCTGCAGCAAGGTATTACTGGTCTTCACCCTACCCTCACGGATGATCTGGCCTTGGAACAAGGTGAATCAGATGAAAGATCAGATCCTAAAGCTCAATTCTGGTCTACTGAAAAAGCAGACCGGATGCCCGAGAACAGAGTTAGGCACCAAGCAGGTTCCGTGTTAAATGCTAACAGAGATGAAGAACCCTTGACTGCACGACCTTTTCTTGAGCCTATTAAGGCAGATGAGGAGTTGAGTACGGACTGTCGTCGCCGAGCGATAATGGAGTATGTCCGGCTTATGTATGAGAATAAGAAATTTCAGGGTGCTGTTCCGAAAGAGCTTATTGACAGTGTTCGAATGAGAGCAATAGAACATCTTTTGGCAGTCGGTTGGACGTTTAAGAGAGAACGCAGGTGTCAAAAGGAGGAATTACATTATTTTACTCCACAGGGCAACCGCTTCTTCTCTCTCTATGTGGCTTGTTCTGCTTATGATCAATGGGAACAAAAGTACGGGAACAATCTCACGAAGTGCAAGGGAAATAAAACCACAAGCAAGAATGGCCAGTGATGCAGCTTACAATCACTTTCTATTTCTGAAAAACTCTACCTGAAAATCATTGGCTCGTAGAACTTGGAAGTGCTTGTGAGGAGAGTGTGCCTCATGAATTGGACTCATCTCTCGGTGGTCCTCCTCCTAATATGGTATCTCCCGTTCTCGAAGATGGCACTTCTTGCAGTTTTGTCGATGTTGGGATAAGAATTCCTGACAATGGCAAGGAAAAAGAACATGGCAAACAAGATTGCAGCATCTCGAGTGAAATGAGGTGTACCGATTTTCTGGATACTTTGGATCAGTTCCTTGATTGCGATGGCGAAATGGTTTGTAGCGATTGTATGGATGTAGATAAGTTCCTTGAATTCAATGATGAGGAAAATAATCCTACCATCAGTCAGTGCCATGAAAATGGGACACAAACCACGTCGGATCTCTCTTCAAATTGTCATAATGTTCTAAAGGTGGAGATATATCCACCTCCCGGTATTGAAGTTGGTGAACAAGTTTGCTTTCAGAAGCATTTGGTGCCAGTTGATGAAATGCCAGAACGTGGATTAGTTATAACTGGCCCTCGTCATGGAAGGCCACCTCGGTGTCAAAAACGTCAGCGGGGGAGGCCTGCTAAAACTTGTTTGACATGCTCATATGCCAGAACCAAGAGTTTACTCGCCCATTCGACCAGCCGGAGTGTGAAGAGCACTTTGTGTTGGCTTATAGATAATAATGTGGTACTACCAAGGGAAAAAGTATTCTACATTGGTAAGAGAGACAAGAGAATGACGGCTGAAGGCCGAATTACTAGTAAAGGAATCGTGTGCAGTTGTTGCACAAAGATATACAGCTTGATCAAATTTCAAGCTCATGCAGGCAGCAATGATCATCAACCTGCTGCCCATATCTTCCTGAAAGATGGAAGGTCTTTGCTTCAATGCCAAATGGAAGTTTTGTCTGCTAAGCAGCGCACTAGTGCCACATCGGGACCATGCAAGCGAATGAAAGTAAAAGGTTGTCCATATGAAAGTGACGATGTCTGCGGTATCTGTTACTATGGAGGATCACTTATATTATGTGACCAATGCCCATCTTCATTTCATTTGAGCTGTGTAAACCTCAAGGTACTTCTTCTATGCTTCACAATTTAGTTATGAGTCCCTCATTGGTGAAGTTTTTCTTTGCTGCTGGTTGCGGTTTGGATGGTTTTACTGTTACACAGTAGCACCCCACAAGAATTAGAAAACTTTCTCCTCCGCTTTTGTGGTTCTATTCGGTTGTCTCATTTGGAGTATGTTTCACTAGACCCCGACCATCCCAACGGATTAAACTTTTCTACCTTTTTCTCGATTGTCAGACTTTGTCAATTCATTGGTTAGGGGTTCTTACACCATTGAGTGAGTTGAGATAAGGTTCCTGCTGTGACTGTTCCTACTATGTTGTCATCGATTAATGCAGCAACCCGCTACTATGTTATCATCGATTAATGCAGCAACCCGCTGCTAATGTTCCTTTCTTTTATTTGATCTAGCAAATGGTTTTATCTGCTATTTGTGCCTGCGCTATGTTATACTATTCTCAAACTGGACCTATTTTTATGCTTAACTGTTATCTTCTTGCAACAGGTACTTCCAGAAGGGGAATGGTTTTGTCCATCTTGCCGATGTGCCATATGTGGTCAGAGTGATTTCAGTGATGGAAATGGAAAGTTCTCAGAGATGACGGTTCTGTATTGTGACCAATGCGAGCTTGAATGTATGCACCATTGTGATAAATTTTGAACATTTTATGGTTACATTTGCATGAATTGTTCTTTTTCAATTTCTCCGTTTGTTCATTTTGTCTAAAGTTTCGATTGAAGATTAATATTGTAATACCTGCCCTGCAGATCACGTTGGATGCTGGACTAAGAGAGAAAAACGAAAGCTGGAGGAAAACTTTCTGGAGGGACACTGGTTTTGCAGTAGAAAGTGCTCTAAGGTACTTTTAAATGCAATCTAGATTTATGGTGGATAAAACGATTGAATAGCTAGGAGAAGGTTAACGTTAGCCAGAGTTAATTCTACAACTACAACTAAGCCTTTTCCCACATTAGATGGGGTCGGCTACATGGATTCTTTGTTTTTTTGCAGAATCAATGCTAAGTCCGACAAAGTTTTAGGCTGGCTGTTGGAATCAGACTTGGGACCGGCCATGCAAAGGTGATCCCTTACCTGGGCCAGAGTTAATTGCTTTCACTTATTCTTGTGATAGTTTAAATGTTGTGTCCATGCAAATTTGACTAAAAATTACAATAACATTTTCTTTTTTAGATCTTGCCTTGAATGGTTAGAGCCTGGTCTGTCCTAAGATTTAGCTCTTATTATCTTATGTGTCATTGCGGATTTGCAGAGTTCACTGACTTAAGCGTCAAGTTGGTTCGAACCGTGTTGAATGAAAACTAACCTTTTCTCACATTTGCTTAGTTTGTTTGGTAACTTATGAATGTTCCTTTTTCTTTTGATTTTTGTGGCGATTCACAGTCCAAAGTATATAGATGAAGTTCGTACCTCCGCAAACCTTTGGTGTGAAGATAATTCTTGCATGAGTGAAATTCTTCATGTACTGTCAAAATACTCTTTTAACCTGGATATGAGCTTGCACTTGTAAGGAATATGCTGAGGGTGCCTGTATGCGCTTTACAGTTCATATCTCATGCACAAAGACAACCTTTTCAATATTCTATAAATAGGTCGGCCTATTATTTCCTTCATCTGTTTGCCATCATTTTGAACAAGATAAGACAGCTGAGGGTTAGCTAGTAAATCGGTTGAATTGATTTTTCCGTTTAAGAAAGGAATTCATCTCGGATCCTTAGCGGTGAGATCTTGTTGGGTTCTTCTTTTTTGCTAATAGACATCGGCAGTCTCTCATGGGGCATTATTCTTTATCCCTAAAACCGAAAGCAACTTACTGTGTTTGCTCGTTTGGATCATCACATAAGTTTTTCACTTGAAAATACATTTCAGCATCTCGATGTGCATCTGTCTATTTAGTATTGAGATTCTTATAGCTAATTAAAAGTACAGTTCCATTTCACAACTGCTTCACCGCTTAGCTGGCAATTCTTTACCTTGTTACAGATATTCCTGTACCTTCATACGATCTTAGGAAAGTCAAATTCTACTCCTGTTAAAGATTTGCATTGGACAATTCTACAATCTTCTACCGATCTGCACACATATGACGCCTCGGTTTTGGAGAAAATGACTGAATTTCATAGCAAGCTCTCTATCGCTCATGAGGTGCTGCATGAATGTTTTGTTCCTGTTGTTGAGCGCCGGACGAAGAGCGATCTTGTTGCTGACGTACTTTTCAATAGAAGGTGAGCCATTTAATTGTCCTTTTGATATGTTTATGTTATGAACGAGTTGATGGGAGCTGAACTCCTTATGGGTGAGTTATCTGTTAGTACTTTGACTGAGTATCACGATGACTGTTGCTTGATATGGATGAAACATATACGGGTATTTCTTCAGTAAAAAGTAATCTCCTTTGATTCCATGTGTCGTTTAATATTTTTCTCATTCAGATCCAGTATAGATCTACATAATTCAGTTCTTATTATTGATGAGACACCATTTAATGATTTTTCTTGCATCCTTTATTTGATGTTTCAGTTCGGAGCTAAACCGACTCAACTTTCGAGGATTCTATTCCATCCTCCTAGAACGGGGTGATGAACTGATATCCGTGGCTGTATTCAGGCACGATCACGTTCCATGTTTAAATTTTCCTTAACTGTGGTTCATAATTTCTAAAATTGTTGGTCTGGTGGAACGATGTACCTTTTCAGAATTCACGGAGAAAAGGTAGCAGAGATGCCTCTTATGGCGGCACGAGCTCAATATCGACGCCAGGGAATGTGTCGGCTTCTTGTTTCTGAACTTGAGAATGTAAGCTTCTGATGTATATTGCTTGAATAAGAATTTCGTATGACATATGTTGTACATAACTGGTAGATGCCTGTTGATCTGTCACCCCAAATTGCAGCAATTGTTAAGTTGCAGCACCTGTCGGTTATAGTCTTCCTGTTGCAATATGTGGCATTCATGTCCTTTTGACTTTATTGCTGGGCATCATTTACAGATGCTTTCAGCTTTAGGAGTAGAAAGGATGATCTTGCCTGCAGCTCCTCAAGTGAGAGAGACATGGACTGGTTCCTTTGGATTCACTGAAATGACGGCTCAAGAGAGATATGGACTATTAGGCTATACTTTCTTGGATTTCCAAGATACAACCATGTGCCAGAAGTTCCTAAGTAGTCCTACTAAAGAAAAGAAGTCAAAATGTATGTTCTAGAGTTCTTTTATTATATTCAAGCAATTCTTTTGGTACCATTTTAGGTCACAACATCGAATTACATTCCTCATCTCTAACTGATGTGGGCAGCAGAGGCTCTCACGAAGTCTGGTGAAGTAAAATGTTGTAATATGTCCCACCGTTCTTCCAAAGGCATCCTAACTTTGCACGGCCAAGCTCTCAACACAGATTCTCATCCAGTTGGGGAAAACTCTGTTGAACCGTTTGAAACAGACTTCCTGAGAGAGATATCTGAAGGGTGTTCCATGCAGTAAGATTTCTTTTCAGAATCAGCATTAGAGAAGAATGCTCAATTGTTGTAACGTATCACACAATATTTATCAGCGAGGATTGATTGCAGTATCCAGTACTGCTTCCTTGTTACTTTACCATTGGTGTTCTCATGTTGATTATCACAAAAACATGAGTTTATTGCGATGCTAATTGTTTTGCTGCATGACAGGATTGCTGCTGCTAGCCTAATTTGCTCTTCAGTTAAATCACCTCGAGTAAGCAATCTGTAGTTTCTCTTTTAGTGTTTTCCCTTGCTTGCTTTTGGCTAATCTGCTCCTGTTCCTTTTCTTTGCAGGAATGTGATCCCGAGAATATCTATTGGAAGCACCACAGAGATGCGAACAAGGGTAGAGAAATTATAGGGAACGTAGCTCAGGGCTGCGATGATAACGCATTCAAACCGACATGAAGATTGCACTGCACACGAATAGCAGACGGAAATATCAAGCGGATGAAGCACACAACGTTCTGCATTTGAACAAACTGGTACCGTTTCTGTTGTAAAAGAACTCATGTTTCTCTTTCATGGCTGGCTAGATCTTGGCAGTAGTATTCTTTGCTAACTTTAGGTTATATGACACGATGCCATGGATTTTGTGACTTGACATGGCACAGCTCTTTCTGTATTTATCGGGCAATGAATTGTTCCCCGGGTCATATAATTACTCGCCATTCATTTGTAAATATGGCGAATGTGTATCATTTTTTAAATGGCTAATAAAATGCCGACTTTTGTCATCTCTCTCTCTCTCACTCGCACGCACATTACAAACTGACACTGCAGTATATTTAGATTAAGAGAAGCTCACGTTGAATCACATGGAAGTCGATCAACAAGGTTTTAGAGTCGGTGCAAAAATGGTATGAAACAGAACGCAGATTCTTGAAGTATTCAAAGTAGCGATGCATTAATAAACAACAAAACGGCACTACAATGAACCTCATTTTACAAGCATATTTTCTTTCGACTCACTAAATCTAATCCGTCCACTTGTGAATCAAACTCTAGTTCAGTCTTAGTTCTCTCGAGAAATAAGCCAATGTTGGGAATGACCACATGGTAAATAACCATCAGCCTCCCTTCTGCGAACCAGTAGGAAAGAAACCCAAGTACCCAGAGAACATAACGCTAATACATGTTTCCGCAAGGCCATGTGAACATTGTCCCTTACAAGCTTGGTCGTCGGAAGTGATTCTGTCAATCAGAGCAGAATAACTTTTCTGTTCTCCAATCCTGCCACAGTCGTGACTTTCAAATTCTGTTTATAATTTTCCCATGCAATTCTCGTATGAGCAATGGAGCCTCATCATCCAATCGAATGCTCTCTTGGAGAATAGCATCGAAAAGTTCGTGCCCGTATGATGGCTTTAACAACCTGATCTCTGCAATATTTTCCGTCATAGAAATTCCACTGCAAAGTTCCCTTGCAGGCAAGACATGTCCCCACCAAAAATCAGCAAGTGCAGACTTCAGCAGCTGCCAATATTGTGCATTCCTTTCTATTCTAAATAAACTGCTACCATTCGGCGTCCAGACATAAAAGTCCATCCAGCTTTTATCAAGAATCTCCAACAACCCTTGAGCTTGAGGCATGTAATGTGGCGGAACCCGAGACCATGGAAATACTTTCTCGATCTGTCCTTTGAAGAATGGGCACTTGACTTCCAAAACCCCGCTATCAAGCACGCCACAGAAGTTATACTCGACCATTCCATCGGCAGATGCAGCTAACCAGTCATTGGAAGAGTCATCTTCACAGTTGGTTCTAAACTTAGGAAATGTGATATAGTTTCCAGTGGTAAACTGGTACCGTTCGAGAGCGACCAGTTCCTGGATGTTGCTCCAGCAAGTTGCCGTGTTGCCATGAAAAGGCTCAATGAGCCCAAGTTTCTCCAACCAGAGTTGAATTCGGCGTCCACGCCAAAACCCAATTGCCCCAGCAAAGGTGCTTGCAGTTAACTTAGACCTCCTAAGTTCCTGCCAGTTTTTGTACCAATGACGGCGACCACCCGTCTGGTTGGAACTGACTGCATAGCCCAGTGGCTTTGGTGAGTCACAGAAATGACAGATATCCTTCTTAGATAAGGGATGATTCTGACTACCAAAAAACACTGCTGATGTACTGTTATTCGGGTGCGTGGAAAGTAGACCAGAAAGGTCTTTGTTCTTGTCAACCAGACGGAAATCCCTGTAGCGAGAATGTGGATAAATGCAAAGAAATCTTGAGCTGCTTACATTTGGGGGCATAAGAAAGATTTGATCTGCAATGGTTTAACCTGAAAAGAAGAAAGAAAAACTTCTTAGATTTTCATGTAAAAGATTTAGCTATTATGTAATTTGAATAAATATAGCATGATCTATCGAATATGATTTTCTAGAGTTTGTTTTCATATACAAACTATAAACATGTGTAGGCTACCTTGATTGTTAGATTAACTAGTAGAGTTATAGAAAATTGCACAAGATATAGACTTCAATAATCTCAAGTATTTGACCCGTTCTCTAATATTTTGAAATACTAGTTTTCTAGCATTCTACGTATTAGCGTGTGAGGCATGCTCTCTCAATTCATGGTTTTAAAAAAATCTAGAACACTAATTATATGTGATTATTTTCTAATTTCATCAATTTTTTGCTTTCAAACAAGAGAAACATCTTCCCGAAACATTCTTAGGATAACATCCGTAGGACAGTAACAAGTCCCCCACGAGACACGACTCATGATAGGTGAATTCTCTCTACAACTCCAGTTGGTGGTGCTCTCTTCATGTGAGGCACAACATTTAGTTTACCACAAAAAAACAAAGGCATTTGTGGTACGGAACACTCGGTGTCTACTGCTCCCCCATCAATGGAATCTTCTGGTAATCTCGATCTAACTCTATCCGCTTAGAATGATCTTGAGTCTTCATTTTATTGGGCTTCATTTTCTCTTGGCAGTTTTTGTGCTTCAAGAAAATAGGGGGATGTTTGGGACCCTTGGGTACGCTTACTAACAAAAATTAGGCATTCATGATTTTTAGTATCAGATAATCATATAGTTGGTGGGTGGCGTGGATTGGGGACAAGCGGTTGGGATTCAAAAATTGCTCAAAGAAGGAGATGTGGTTCGATGGGATTTTGGGATATCTTTCCTATTTGTTTTCTTGTGGAGATTTTAGCTTCTATGATTTGGATTCTGGCCATAGCTGGATTTATTGGTAATAGTAATTGACACTATCATGAATCATGGGTTTCCCCAACCTCACAATTCCTGAAGAAAAGATCAAGATAGAAACAGTTAAGGCCAATATGGTGCTCATTGGCAAATTTTAAATTTGATAAGAAATATGATGGTTTCCTTTTCATATTTTCATGTCTTGACTTTGAACCATTTGATGTTTATGGTTTAGCACGAGAACAAAGCTCCATTGGGTAGCAAGTAAAAAGCAAAAACATAATTGATGCCATACATTGTTGTAGTGGTAAGATGTTTATGTTGTTTGAAAGCAAAAAATCATTGGAATTAGAAAAGGATCCCCATAAATGACATTCTAGATAGTTCTTATTAAAATCGTGAATTGTGAGCATGACTGACTCATGAACATCAACACAGAATGTTGAAAAACCGGTCTTGTAAAACATTGGAGAACATGTCATTGGTCTTCCAAAAATTTAGAGAATGGGTCAAATACTTAATATTATTGGAGTCTATGTTATACAATTTTACAAACTCTACATGATTCGTAAGTTATAGTTTTTGTATCATGAGAACAAACTCTATAGAATCAGATTTGAGACCTCAAATTATCGTTAATCGGTTTGCATAATAGCTAACTAGATCTTATACATAGAAATTTAAGCTTTCACATTAGACTATTGTGGATCAAATCTTTTTTATGCCTCCAAATGTAAGCCGCTCAAGATTTTATAGCAAAAAGGATTTCAATTAGTTTGACAAGAAAAGGGAGGTTTCTTTTTTAAACGTACTCAAATAACCAACATTATAAAATCGTATTGTACAATACGATTTTATCGTATATCATATGAATATATGATACGATAAAGGGACACGTATCGCTTATTGCAATTTATCGTGTCGTATCGTATGATACGAAGTGTATCGTACCGTATCATACGATACACAAGTATAATAAGAGTCGATGCTGATTTTTATGTTATAAAATTTGAAAATTTTAAAGTTACGAATTTCATTTCTTCTTTTTCCCAAACCCTTTTTCACACCATTCTCTGGCTTCCAGATCCTCTTCTTACCTTGTTCTTATTGATTTCGTGGTTTATTCCAATGTTGTAAAAGCTGTATTGGTGCCTGTATCGTACTGGACACCGATACACCTATATTGTATCGTATGGTGTAAAAAAAAAGTATTAAAAAATGCAAAAATTAAAATTAAAGAACAAAACATATATAACACAATGAAGAAGCATCCACACTATAACAAAAACATCTCTCAATGAAGTTATGAACAAGGCTACAAGCATCTATATTCCATACCATTAACGTGAATAGAATACATTTGAGGTTTAACTTAATAAACAATAAAGTTACAACTTACAATCATCAAAGATCAGAACGTTACAAAATAAAAGCTAAAATAAATTGCAATCATCCACAATGACAACAAAAGCATTATAATCAACGTAGTCAAGATCACCACTATCACCTCATCCCTCCTCCATAATTGGATGTGCCCATCCAACACCTTCATTTTCATCATCATCTCCAACTCCAAGTCTGCATCATCTTCGAGTATCCTCTAATTTTCATCCTCTAAATTGATAAAGAGTTCTTCCTCTTCGACCCTATCATCAAGAATATCAATATTTTCGTAGCTCAAGGGGTCATATGACACCTTTCTTGCCCTTCTTGCACCCTTTTGCATTTGTTTATAAAAAAAGAATATTCAAATTATAAAGAATATCAAATGCAATATAACAACATCAATCATTCATTATTAATAAGATTAATAAAGAACTAGGCAACAACAAATAATATATATTTTAAAATTATTACATTTGTCTTAACTTCATGTTATAGGCAACATATATCAAATCACGCAGTTGAGCATGCTCCAGTCTGTTACGCTTTTTGTGTGAATGCATTAAAAAAAAATCCAATTGCTCTCACACTACATGTTTGACTCAATATACATTGAGCAAATATTGTCAAGTTTGATGCATCTATACCAAAACGAGCCCACCATTCATATGAAATAAAACACGATAATGATTAATAAAAAACACTCAAAGTCAATCAATTAAAGTACAATACCTGATCGCATTTGGGAGCGGAGTAGGATTGCAATTGGCCTTCCAACATATATCAAATCACGCAGTTGAGCATGCTCCAGTCTGTTACGCTTTTCGTGTGAATGCATTAAAAAAAACTCCAATTGCTCTCACACTACATGTTTGACTCAATATACATTGAGCAAATATTGTCAAGTTTGATGCATCTATATCAAAACGAGCCCACCATTCATATGAAATAAAACACGATAATGATTAATAAAAAACACTCAAAGTCAATCAATTAGAGTACAATACCTGATCGCATTTGGGAGCGGAGTAGGATTGCAATTGGCCTTCCAAAATCATACTTGCTTAACTCTAAATGGATATTTCAAGTAGATCAATTGCATTTAATATACTCTTTTTCACTTCTTCATCCTTCATAAAGTTAGGAGAAAATCGAATACAAGGGTTAAGGAAATATGCAGAAGCATGCAAATCATGATGCATTTGGTGGTTCCAATGTGTATCAATTTATCTTCCAAACTTTCTTAAAAAGTGACCGCTTGCGGTCAATGTTTGCTTGTATTTCCAATTTGGCCTTATCCATAGCATCATAAATATAAGATATAACAGGTCTATCTTCACTGCCTACCATCCTCGTTACCTTAACTAAAGGTAAAGTCGTCCTCAAAATTTTGCTATAACTTTCCAAAAAATCAGCACTAAAAATAACATCTACCACAACAATCCCCTCCCACATTCTAGACCAACTAATATAACCCCATTCATCAGATGCAAATAATTTTTTTCAATGCATTTTTCTGTATGACAAGACTAGGAAGTTTACTCTATAATCATTCTTCTATGTTGCATTTGATGCGAATCCATACAGGTGAAAGGGAATTTATTAGGCATTCATTGACAAGATTTGTTACAAATGTCATATTCAACTAAATGTCATTACTGTGCAAAGTCTTGTCATATAAAAAAATGCATTAAAAAAATTGTTTGTACTTGATGAATGGAACTCTATTAGTTGGCCTACAAAAAGGGAGGAGATTGTTGTGGTAGATGTTTTCAATGATGATTTTTGAAAAAATTGTAGCAAATGTTTTAGGACGATAGTACCTTTAGTTAAGGTAATGAGGACAGTGGACAGTGAAGAGACTTGTTATGCCTTATATTTATAATGCTATGGATAAGGCCAAATTGGAAATACAAGCAAACGATGACTGCAAGCGATCACTTCTTAAGAAGGTTTGGAAGATAATTGATCGACATTGAAACCACCAAATGCATCATGATTTATATGTTGTTGCATATTTTCTTAACCCTTCTATTCGATTTTCTCCTAACTTTATAAAGGATGAAGAAGTGGAAAAGAGTATATTAAATGCAATTGACCTTGTTGAAGATTCATCTACTCGTAATATCCATTTAGAGTTAAGCAAATATGTACATAGTGTTGGAGATTTTGGAAGGCCAATTGCAATCCAACTTTGCTCCTAAATGTGACTAGGTATTCCGTTTTTATTAATTGATTGACTTTGAGTATTTCTTTTTAATCACTATCGTGTTTTATTTCATATGAATGGTGGGCTCGTTTTCGTGTAGATGCGTCGAACTTGGCAATGTTTGTTCAATGTATATTGAGTCAAACATGTAGTTTGAGTGAGTGCGAGAGGAATTAGAGCTTTTTCGAACGCATTCACCGGAAAAAGTGAAACAGACTAGAACATGTTCGTATGTGTGATTTGGTGTACATTGCGTACAACATGAAGTTAAGGGCAAAGGTAATAATTTTAAAATATATATTGTTTGTTGTTGCCTAGTTCTTTCTTAATCTTATTAATAACGAATGATTGATGTGGATATACTTTATTTGATATTCTTTATAATTTGAATATTTTTTTTTACTGACAAATGCAAAAGAATGCATGAAGGGCAAGGAAGGTACCATATGACCCATTGAGTTACGAAAATGTTGATATTCTTGATGATTGGGTTGAAGAGGAGGAGCCATCTATCAATTTAGAGGATGAAAATTGAAGACACTCCAAGCCGATGCAAAACTTAGAGTTTGAGATGATGAAAATGAAGGTGTTAGATGCACAGATCTAATTATGGAGGAGGAAGAGGGAGGAGATGATGACGATGGTGATCCTCACTAGTTGATTATAATGCTTTTGTTGATTACGATCCACATTGTGGATGATTGCAATTTGTTTTAACTTTTATTTGTAACTTTGTAACGTTCTAATCTTTAATGATTATAAGTTGTACTTGTAACCTTGTTGTATATTAAGTTAAACCCCAAATGTATTTAGTATTTTATTCACGTTAATGGTATGAAATATGGATGCTTGTAGCCTTTTTCATAACTTCATTAGGAGATGTTTTTGTTATAGTATGGATGTTTCTTTATTGTGTTATATATGTTTTGTTCATTAATTTTAATTTTTATATTTTTTGCATTTTTTATTTTTTTTCATACTGTACCATATGATACGATACGATACAGGCATATTGATGCCAAGTGCGATATGGACACCGATATGATTTTTACAACATTCCACGTAATGTCTACTTTCCACATGCTCACGTAACAACACTTAGTAATCTTTGTTGGTAGTAATAATTATCCCTTATCCAGAAAGGATATTTGTCATTTGTCCCTCACCAAAGCTATTGGATTATATAGTAAGTTCCAACCACACGATTGATCAACGAGTGAGTTAGCTATTATGAAAATCGATTAATGATAACATGAGGTATCAAATCTATTTCCCCATAGCTTGTTTTAATGATACAAACCATGAGACATGTAAGTTGTCTTGATTATAATATTAGACATTTAGAGTTTAGGAGCATTAGCGCAATAACATTACTTCATGTTTGGTTGGAACCTGGTATAAGATAAGATAACAAATGAGGTTAGGCACTACTAGGGTGCCCACGGTTTGGTTTGGTTTGGTTCGCACCAAACCGCTAGTCTCGATTCTATTAGAAAACCGACCAGAGTTATGACCAGAACTGAACCAAACCGAACCTCCGGTTCAGGTTTGGTTCTTGACCACGGTTTTAAGTAGGATTTTGTTAGTGTGTGTTTGAGTTTGAACCAAATCAGCGTTCAATATTGTCGAACTGCATGCAGCTTACAAGACACTAAGCATGAGAACAATAGTTATACGAAGTAGGAAGATCAACTCAAAACTAGTCTTATTAATTTAATAGAATTAGAGAAACAGACAAAGATTGGAATATCACGTATCGTTGATTCAAAAAGAAAAAATAATTAGCAAACTAGGATAGAATAGACAAACCAAGTGAAGTGCTCCTTCATGCAAAGCGTTGGCCAAGGAAATCAAAGGAATTGAAACTGTAACCATCAATCGATTTCCACGACCAAGTATGAGCAACATTTCAATAGTAAAAGAAGAAAGTCCCCTGCGATATCAATAAGCAAATCGTGTGGTAAAGTAAGATAAACCGCACACCTTGCGATTGGGATCAAGATGCAGCAATCCTGAGTGATTCACTAGCATCCTTGATAATGTTTCAACCTTCAGGTTCACAAAAATGGAACAAGCGAAGGGATGCTATACTGGCACGATTCATTTTCTTCTAAGGACCAATTAGAACCATAGACAATGCAAACACTGAATATAAATCACAAAAAGAGAAAACCAAAATAAGTACGATTACATGCACTTGGAGAAAGCGAACAGAGAGGGAGTCAAGGCAGGCGAGGGCTGACTGGATGTCAAGCAGCGAAGGTGGCTGGCAAGCGGAGAGTGACGCTGGCTAGCTGTGCGCGGGGAGAAGCCGAGCGGCGAGGGAGTCTTCCGCCTTCTGCGATTTTACTCATAAACGTTTAGAGTTTTAAATTTTAACAGCATATCTACTTTAGTGATTTGGTTCGGTTCTAATCTTGGAACCGTGAACCGAACTGCAATATATTTTCAGTGTAGGAACCTAACCGAACCAAACCACGGGAGATCAAGAACTGAACCAGTTCTAACGGTTTGGTTCGGTTCTAATCCTGGAACCGTGAACCGAACTTTAATACATTTTCAGTCTAGAAACCTAACCGAATCAAACCACGAGAGATCTAGAACCGAATCAGCTCTAGCGTTTTTTGCTGCAAATCAAACCACGAGAGATCTAGAACCGAATCAGCTTTAGTGTTCGGTTCGATTTCTTCAGTCCCATGAACACCTCTATTAGGCATGTTCCAATGGAATGTCAGCTTCACTTGATTCCCATAAATTTCAACTGTGGCGGTTATTTACAAATGAGGAGAGTTACCTGCAAAAAGGGGACTCTTTCGAAACGTTTCGTGGGCAACTGCAATAAAAAGTTTTCCCAGGACTCAAAACTTCAATGGGTTCGATCTTCAGGCTCGAGCTCGAACTCAAGTTGTGTTCTAATAGCTCATCCTCAGCTGGCGAGTCTCGTACGAGCTAGGTGCAACTAAGATTGACTCAATTGAGTTGGCTCAAGCTCGATATCAGTAAGAGTCGAGCTCGCGAATTAGCTCAAAGAAATGTAGGCTGGACCAAATGCAAACAAACATTAACATATAAAATAAGTTTATATTGTTTTACGAAGATGGATTAGGCTAGCCCGAATCCATTACCTTCAACTTGTGAGTCGACTCCCTAGCCAGGACTCTTTGTGCAAGCCAGTGTTATTTTTTATAGCTAATGACATTTTAATACTTTTTTTTATTTTCCAAAATTAGACCGACGGCTCATCTTGCTGTTATTGCTAATGCATATTGGTTACCAAATAAAGAAATGAAAACACAAACGTAGAAATCACTCGTGACCAATCTGCTATCTATCAGATGACGCTTAGTTGTCTTTGTACGCTAAAGATTCCCGTTCTTGTTTCTTTCAGTATGAGCTCCATATGCAAAGTTTTGCATTTGTTGAACATGGATGTGAGACAAAGTCTGTCCGAAGATCTGCAATTATAGAACTGGTTTGCCAAATGGACCGCACTCTCTCTCTCTTTCTCGCTGTGCATGCTAGCTGGTGCACTACTTTCAGTACCTTTTTTAATGTTTACTGTTATCAAGAAATAAGGAGAAATTTAAGATACGAAGACAGTAGGAGAAATTTCGTTTATTCGACGCACGTTTCTGATCGAACCGCAGACGCCAACTACCGCACAAACGGCTTTATGAAGACGGAGTATCAGTTTGTCCTCTGGTGAGACGCCGTTTGTTGGTCGTCGAGATTCAGGGTTTAGTATCCGATTCGTCAATAAAGGCATGGCAATTGCCCATCGATTTCTTGGGTGGCGGACAAAGAATTGACTCTCTCTCTCAAACGAATTCGTTGGGGGTTGACTCCGTTAAATATTTCGAATTGCGGAGGCATTTCTTGGTCCGTTTTGAGCGTTGGAAACGGTGGTAAGAAAGACTTCCTTCCAAATTCGGACACACCAATCTCTTCGTAGTTCCCCCCAAACCTCTTATCGAAACCCTTCTAGTTCCGGCAAGCAATTTGCTTCAGTACTGATCTGACAGCTGCACACTTGTTCTCTCTTCTTACGTGAATTGCTTTCACCGTTTGGACTCCCCATCTGCTTGTTTCTGAGTTTCATTGGGTGCTCGGACTTCAGATCTAATGGCGGACGACGGCCTTCGACCGCAGAAAAAGGAATGGCCTGTGCGTCTCATCACAATTTTCATGGTGTTGTTCGTCTTGGGGGCTGTCCTGACATTCGTCAGTATGCAAATGACTCAGAATTCCGGCATCCAAACCGTCTTTCTCCCTCCGAGCGCGTGGACGATGAAGGAGAAACCCAACAATCTCGACCTTTGGATCAAACCCACTAGCAATTCGATGCACCAGATGACTGACGAGGAGCTCTTTTGGAGGGCTACCTTCGTCCCTCGAATAAAGAGGTATCCGTTCAAGCGGGTGCCCAAGGTAGCCTTTATGTTCCTAACAAGAGGGCCTCTTCCTCTCTCTCCTCTTTGGGAACGGTTCTTCAAAGGGCACCAAGGCCTTTACTCAATCTACATACACTCGTTGCCTTCTTATCAAGCAGATTTTCCATCAAGCTCTACCTTTTACAAGAGGCAGATTCCTAGCAAGGTAAAAGGAAACACTATTCTACTTTGTTTTGTGTGTCTATATATGTGGTATATCTAGTTCTATGTCTATATTCTGGTGCTTTTGGTTTCTACGCAATTGCAGCTGACGCTTGAGTTGCGTTGCTGCTAGAGAAGAACAAGAATTGTGTACCATTGGTTCCCACAGAATTCAGGTCATTCTTGTTGGGATCATATATGCTTGTTTTCTGCTGATATTGGCCATCAGGAGAGAGAAACCGTTTGGCTTGAAATTTATCAAATGGTCCATCTTGCTTGGCTTGCTTCAGTGGCTATTTAGTTTACAAGATCTTCAGATCTGTAGATTTCATTCCCAGGTGTCATTGTTTCTCTAGGTGGTGTTTTGTTGACCAAGCAAGAATTTTGTACTATTGGTTCCCACGGAATTCAGGTCATTCTTGTTGGGAGCATATATGCTTGTTTTCTGCTGATATTGATGGCTTGCTTCAGTGACTATTTAGTTTACAAGATCTTCAGATCTGTAGATTTCATTCCCAGGTTTCATTGTTTCTCTAGATGGTGTTTTGTTGACCAAGCAAGAATTTTGTACTATTGGTTCCCACGGAATTCAGGTCATTCTTGTTGGGAGCATATATGCTTGTTTTCTGCTGATATTGATGGCTTGCTTCAGTGACTATTTAGTTTACAAGATCTTCAGATCTGTAGATTTCATTCCCAGGTGTCATTGTTTCTCTAGGTGGTGTTTTGTTGACCAAGCAGAATTTTGTACTATTGGTTCCCACAGAATTCAGGTCATTCTTGTTGGGAGCATATTTGCTTGTTTTCTGCTGATATTGATTGATGGCTTGCTTCAGTGACTATTTAGTTTAGAAGAAATTCAGATCTGTATATTTCATTCCCAGGTGCCATTGTTTTTCTAGGTGGTGTTTTGTTGATCAAGCAAGAATTTTGTACTATTGGTTGCCACAGAATTCAGGTCATTCTTGTTGGGAGCATATATGCTTGTTTTCTTTTGATATTAATGGCTTGCTTCAGTGACTATTTAGTTTACAAGATCTTTAGATCTGTAGATTTCATTCCCAGGTGTCGTTGGTTCTCTAGGTGGTGTTTTGTTGATCAAGCAAGAATTTTGTACTATTGGTTCCCACAGAATTCAAGTCATTCTTGTTGGGAGCATATATGCTTGTTTTCTGCTGATGTTAACCATCAGGAGAGAGAAAATGCTTGGTTCAAAATGTATCAAATGGTCCATCTCTGCTTGGCTTGCTTCAGTGGCTATTTAGTTTACAAGATCTTCAGATCTGTAGATTTCATTCCCAGGTGTCATTGTTTCTCTAGGTGGTGTTCTGTTGACCACCAAAAGGATATTGGCTGCTGTGATCACAGTTCCTTGGCTTTCAGATTTGTGACATTTTCAGATCGTAGAGTCCTTCCCAAGGATAATTTTAGATATTTATAGGATTTTGTTGATACCTTGCGGTTGCTTGGAAGTGTATGAAGATCTTCACGGAAACACCAGTGCTGGTAAGAACCTGGAAAACTATGCCCTG
Source organism: Brasenia schreberi (assembly GCA_036023115.1). Classification (NCBI taxonomy): domain Eukaryota; kingdom Viridiplantae; phylum Streptophyta; class Magnoliopsida; order Nymphaeales; family Cabombaceae; genus Brasenia; species Brasenia schreberi. The sequence goes on along the minus strand of JAYKKT010000057.1, from coordinate 9,224,637 downwards.
AACCATCATCATGTCTCACATTTTTCTGTTCAAAGGCATGCAAATCCTCAACCGTTATCTGAAAACCTTTACTTCGGGTTTTGCATCAGTAGAAAGTATCCAGCAAGACTTGTGGATCACAATTCCTCTCTCCCGGTACCTGGCTCCCAGCCCCAAATCCTCTTTGCTTGAAGAATCCACCGTAGTCATTTACCTGTAGTATACCATCTTCATTAGTGTTTGCAGCCACTTGTTCACAACGCTACCATGTTCACTAGTCTGAATTCTGAAGCACCTTTTAACATCCTTGTTTTGCAAGGATCTCCTCAGTGATTTCTCCTCCACAACCAATTTTTGATTATGTAAATGTGTTTCTCATGATGGATTTAGCTTTTATTGAGTTAACTGTTAGCATGGTATATGATCAAGCTCTATGGAAGAAAAAATCCATGTAGCCAACCCCATCTATTATGGGAAAAGGCTTAGTTGTTATTGTATCAATGTTTTTCTCATGAAGCTAGGGTATACTTTATACGAGAGGTGCATAATGGACCTCAATTTGTTCGTCACCCCCCTTCAGAAGATGTATCAAGTATACCTTACTTCAGGCCTGCCAAGTACATGAAGGGATTGTGCTTACAGTAATTTGTCATCCATTGGCATTATTAACCGTTTTGATACTACTAACCCAATTTCTTTTCTCAACTCATCCACCGCAGTTGTTGCATAATAGCTCAAAGCTCGAATAATTTGTAATGCTTAGCCTGCATGTATAGGTAGGAAGACATACTTGGTGTATGCTACTAACTTCACCTTTCAGATCCCTTTTATGATTTCTTTTGGGAATTTTAATTGTAGCTATGTGGACAGGGGAATGCTAGCATGTCCACTTTCATTCTCCTTGCTAATGCTGAGCAATTTGCCTCAACAGAAGTCTTCTCAAAGCCTTTTCCTATATTTTTTTCTGATGTATTTCTTCAAGATCCTTTCATTAGTGCCATGCCAAATATCTCAGATGAGCATCCTTATTGTCATATAACTAGAACTGAAAGCCAAATAGTCATGTTTGCTGTTGTCCAACGTTAAACTTGACATAGCTACAGTTCTCATGATCCACATACAGTACATTTTCAGCTTTGAGGCTCTAGATGGAACCATAAGATCATTTACACGATACAGATGGTGAAAAGGGATTGTTTTGATGCCAAATTTCTCTCTAAAAAAACTCCTCTTTAAGTTGCTTGACATCTGAGGGCAAAATCCTTTCTGGTGTTACATTGAAAAGCAATTGGGAAACTGAATGCCTTTGGCCAAATACCTGTACGCATATTTACCTGCCCACCTCTTCAATAGACTGCTGGCAAGAGAAAGTGAAAAGTGTGATGAACCACCTGCACTATTTCAATCAGAAGCAACGTTTTCTAGGTGTCTCATGATTGGAGTTGAATGCCTTCATCAATTTGATCTTCATCGTGGGTTCTTGTTCACCGACAACCTGCAATCCTGATAATCCCCCGCCAGGGATTGTAGGCTATTTTGATGAAATAATTGTTTGATATCAACTTCTGTATGCAATTAACTACTGAAGTTGATCTAAGTTATGGAACACACATTGCATTTTCCATGGGTTCAAAACAATCATGGATCTGTTTGGTCTCCTGGAGAACTCCCTTTTGCCTGCAGTATGTCATCACGAGCAAGAATACATGTAAGGTGTTGTTAAATGTTTCTCATTTCCTTGAGATATAATGAAAAAAGATACGTACAAAAGGATGAAAGTGAAAAATATGGGTGTGGATTATATATTTCTCATATAATTCGAATAAATTAGACACATTTTCTAAAATGGATTTCATACAAATAAAAGATGAAGTCGAGTTCAATCAAAGAAACACTCAAACAATATGTATCCTCATGTCATCTTCAACAAAAAATTGATTTCTAGTATTTTATCTGGGTGATGCATATGTAGTTTCCCATGCCCTTGTGAGTTCTTTTTTGCAGGTCCTTGCTTAACTGATATAGAGCATTATGTTGCCTTGTATTAAACGTTCATTCTGTGGGAAGTCTTCTTTATTTCATTGTTGGTGCATTCTTTTGGCCTTGATAGCGTTGATCAGCTTTTCTGTTCTCTGCTTCCACCTTATTTGAATCAGCTAAACCTTTGGATGGTTATAAGAGGATCCTCTCTTCCGTGAGACATTTCCCTGGCATTTGTGCCCATGGGTGCTTCACTCCTTCAGACCACCAGCTTATATCTGCATGCAGAACTAACCTTGTCCAGTTTTCTCATTTTCATAGAAATGAATTGACCGCACCTGGTGTATAATGATCATGTTTATTTTTACTTCTTTTTCCAATGGTGATTCCATGTGAACGTGGCGATTGGCTTCATAGTAGAAGCACTACTGGAACACTTGACTAAATATAAAAACCATAGGAGTAATCGGCATATGGTCTCATAGCATATAGAAGTGTAACGAAGATAATGCTTCAATGTAGCAGATCGATGAATAAATATCACCACAACATGATTATCACAAAGCCTTATAAAAGGCTATAATCTCATTAAAGTGCAATGAAGGCACATCAAAAGTAACGAAAATCAATCTTATTAATCAACCACAAAAAGTGTATCTTAAAGAGTGTACATAGGAGAGTTTATATAGGAAGAAGGGAGAGAAGAGAGAGTAGGAGCAGTACCCAGCCAACCCCCAACGGTTAGCTGGACTAGGGCCTGATAGACATGGAGCCCCCAACGGCTAGTAACTGTTGGGGCCTGATGTCCTGGTGCCAGGGGCCATTCAGACAGGCTCTCAAGGCCAATGTAACATCTTAACACCCCCCTCAAACTGACAGCACCATGACCGAAAGTTTGCTAACTAAAAATTGAAATTGTGGGACTCTCAATGATTTGGTGAAGACACGTGCAAGTTGGTATTATGACCTCACAAATTGTAATGCCAAATTGCCTTATAGATGTTCCTCACGAATGTAGTAGCAAACCATTTTAATATGTTTGGCGCACTCATCAAAAGTATGAACACTCTTGTTGTCGCATTAAATACTTGGAGTGACTTCCAATAATACTACTAGATCTTGAAGTAGTCATCTAAGTAAGGTCAATTGAGTGGTTGTGTTGACCATTACATGATACTCAACTTTATTGGAAGAGAGTGACACATTTTGTTGTTTCTTACATTTTCATGATATAAGGGAGTCGCCAAGAAAAATACAGTAATCTATTGTAGAATGCTTGTCATCACCACTCCAATCGACATGAGTATAAGGAATTAAAGTAAAGATGAAGAGAATAGAAATATTCCCTTGGTCGTGGTTTGCCGAACATATCGGACAATCCTCATAATTGCACTCATATTTACAAATGTAGGTGCATGTTGGAAGTGACTTATAATGTGTATGCATGAATAATGTCAGGCCGTGTTATGGTGAGATAAGTGCCCCAACCATTCGTCCGTAAAAGGAACAACAAAATACATTTATGATGTGTGTGCATCCTGATCATTTTCTAGGTTTATCACATCATTTCCTAAAACATCATTAAAAAAGGAATAAGTAAAATCATCAATAGAACTAATATCATCCATACCTTTAAACATATATTCATGTTTGAAAATTTTGATATCTCTAGATATATAGAGTTTGTCATTTTTATAATCATAACACCTATATACTTTTTTATTTATTTCATATCCCAAAAATATATGTCCTATGGCATGAGAGGATAATTTATCATTTTTATCAATATAAACAAAACATTTACATTCAAAAATTCTTAGTCTAGAGTAGTTGGGATGAATTTTAAAAAGCTTTTCTATGTGGGACATGTTTTGTAAAACTAAAGAATGCATACGATTAATCAAATAAATAGCAGTCACGATTGCTTCTGCCCAAAAATTTTTAGGAACCCTACTAGATAAAAGCAATGTTCTTTTGGTTTTTAGAACATGATGATGTTTATGTTCTAAAATCCCATTTTGTTGGGAAGTCTTAGTGTAAGAAGATTGATGAATAATTCCAAATTTGTTAAGATAATTTTTAAATTCTTTAGACATAAACTCTCATCCTTAATTAGTAGTTAAAATCTTAATTTCATAGTCAAATTTATTTTTTACAAGGTTATGAAAATAACAAAATTTTGAAAGACATCGGATTTGACTTTTAAAAGATATACCCATATATATCTAGTGAAATCATCAATGAAAATAACATAGTAAGAGATACTTCATTTAGATATAACGGGTGCAGGACCCAAACATCCGAGTGAACAATTTAAAAAGGTTTCATGGTAACATGCGTTTAGAGGTGTTGCATTTTAAAGTACACAATCTTTGCAAAAAAATTTCTCAATGGTCTTTATTCAAAGAGAACATTTATACAACTTTTAAACATTAAGATATCCTCATCTTTTGTGCTATAGAAGAGCATCATTTGATAAAACATTAGCATATCCTATACTATACGAGTAATCCGTGATATAAAGTCTGTCCTCCCTATGGTGATGCTAAATCACCTTCTTTGATAGGCGATCATATACAAAATAGATCCCGTGTATAAAAAAGTTATAACACAACTATTATCCGAAATTTGTGATACAGAAAGCAAATTTAAATTTAACTTTGGAACAATACTTATTTTAGAGTAATTGTTTGCTTCAAGTTTTTCAAGATGCCTCTAGATTCCATAATTCCTTTTTCAGGAGTTCTCTCTGATCTTCCTTCTCATATCTCATCAGCCATTCCTTGCTTTATTGAGATGTAGAATGTGGATCTTTTCTGACTGCTTCGTATAGGATAATACAGAAAATTATTTCATGTTTGTGGACACTTCTGTGTTTCAGTTCTGTTATCTCAACTGCCTGATTTTCCTTTTCTCTTGAAATTTAACCGTGTCTTCACATAAGTGCTAAAATGGAAGTTCTTGCTGAAACTTTAACAAAAGACAATTCCCAACCACCTTTCCTCAAGTTGATTGGTTCCTTTTTCTATTTTGAATAGATGGCTTAGTCCCAGTAGAGAACAGTATAACCACTTTCATGTCGATGTTACAAGTCAAATAAAATGTGAGATATATTCAAGCTTTTAGATATTTTAAACCGTGTGTCAATGAACTTAGATAATGCCAAGAGGGAGCATCCAGTCCCATTTCTGCAAGCTTAACAATTCTTTTCTTTCATTTCATTCTTTATTTAGTATTGCTTGTGTTAATCTTTTGTGGAGTTGTCTTATCCTCAAGAGATTATCCAATTACAACAACAACAACTAAGTATTTTCTCATACTATATGGGGTCGGCTACATGGATTCTTTGTTTCCATAGAGCTCTATCATGTGTCATGCTAGCAGTTAACTCAATATAAACTAGATTATTCTTTATTGTTTCTTTCCAACACTTTTGTAGTTGTCCTCTTCTTCTTTAACATTTTCACAATCTAGTTTTTCATATCTTCTTACGGGAGCATCCTTGGTTCATCTTTCTATATGTTCAAACCATCTTAAACGATTTTATCTCATTTTATCCTCTATTGGTACTACTAATTTATTTATAATAACCTCATTATGTATACGGTATTTCCTTGTGTGACCACTCATTCATCTCAACATCTTCATTTCTGCTAAAGACATCTTTTGCACATGTTAATGATTAATTTCCCAGCACTCAAAACCATAAAACATAGCAGGTCTAATTGTTGCTTTATAATATTTACTTTTCAACTTTAATGATATTTTTATCGCATAGAATACCTAATGCCCCTCTCCATTTTAACTAACCAGCATTAATTTTGTGTAACATCTCCATTAATGTTTTCATCATTTTAAAAATTTGACTCTAGGTATTTAAAATTTTCCTTGTAAGAGATGCAATGTGTGTCAATCTTAATTTCTATGTCCTCTGAAGTACTCTAAATGATCAAACTTACATTCCATATATTTTATCTTTCTCTCTATAGTTCTAATTTCCTATTAACTTTTTCCTTAGACTCATCCACTAACACAATGTCATCTCCAAATAATATATACTAAGGTACTTCATCTTGAATATGTTTTGTTTATTCATCAATAAAATATGGACTTAAAGTTGTACCCTGATGTAACCCAATCTTAACTTCAAAAGAGTTTGTCATTCCTTCATGAGTCCTCACGCATGTTTTTGCACCATCAGACATATCTTTTATAAGATTTATGTATGTCAATGGAATGCCTCTCTTTTCCAAGGTTCTTCAAAAAAACATCTTTTGGCACCCTATCGTAAGTTTTTTCTAGATAAATAAATAGCATGTGAAGGTTCTTTTTGCTCTAAAATGGGATACCTCTCTTTTCCAATTAAGTTCATTTTTTCATTGGCATCGTCATCATTGGCATCAGCATCATCAACAACAACATAATAATAAAAACTTTCAGAGTATGTATTGCCTCAGCATGAAGTTCTTGAAACCATTAACCCTTGTAATACGTTGAGGTTAAAAAGGACGGGCATCTCTAAGGCCTTGTATTCTCTGCTAATATGTAGTCTGCAATAGTTTTGGGCTTATCATGCACATTCTGACTCTGTTTTAAAGCAGAAGTGTGGATCCTTTTATCAACATATAATCTAAATTCTAGTATATAAGCAAATCCATAAATGACCTGCACCAAGATCCTATAACATACTCGTGTCTTTGTTTGCATGTCAATATTGAAGGAATAAATTCACATGCATTTTGTTTATAACTGGACATAGTTAACATTTACACGTTGCCCTTTGTCCCATAGGAGGCTGGATGGGGTGAAATGAGTATGTGTGATGCAGAAAGGCGGCTTCTGGCTAATGCTTTGCTCGATCTGTCGAATGAAAGATTTGTTCTCCTATCCGAGTCATGTATTCCGGTGATCAACTTCACTACAGTTTACAAGCTTCTGATGAGGTCCAAGCGCAGCTATGTTGGGGCATTTGATGATCCTGGGCCCTATGGAAGGGGGCGTTACCATCCGAACATGGCTCCTGAAATCAGCATCGAACAGTGGCGTAAAGGATCACAGTGGTTTGAAGTGAATCGAAAGCTTGCACTTGGAATAGTTGCAGACACTAAATACTATCCGAAGTTCAAGGAATTCTGTCTTCCGGGATGCTATGTCGATGAGCATTACTTTCCCACCATGCTCATCATAGAAGCACCACAATTTATTGCAAACCGAAGCATTACTTGGGTTGATTGGTCAAGAGGCGGCTCTCACCCTGCTTCATTTGGCCATGATGATATCACAGAGGAATTCTTGAAAAGAATCCTTGAAGTCCAAACCTGTCAATACGATGACCAGCTGTCTTCTACATGCTCTCTCTTCGCTCGTAAGTTTACTCCCAATGCATTGGAGCCACTCCTAGAGCATCTCGCTCCAAAATTCTAGAGATTCAAACAGAAACAAAGTGTTTTTCCTGTCATGTTAACATTTTACTGGAATGCCTTTGAAGCCCCCGCGGAAAGCTTCTCGTCATTGCAGTTGCATCCAAGTGCAAGAGTTGTCAGTTTCAACCTTTGCAGTTTATGGTCTGCTTGGTGCGGGATCAAGTTGCAGGCTGGTTGTGGTCTGACCTTCTCATTTGTCTCTGCTAACTATAGTTCGAATGGATTGCTCTCCCTTTAACATCATATCTGGTTTATATGGATAATCTACTGGAGCTTCCTTTGTGTGTACAGAATTTGAGGAATAGTTGAAATTGGGGAACCATAAGAATAGTTGCCGTTTCATCCCCAGCCATAGTTTTAGTTTTGAATACTTCTAACATGCTGGATGTCCGGTTGCCTCATGCTGTCCTATGTTTGTTACTCTTTTCTTGTTCATCTCCTGTGTCTCCTTTTTTGAGTTTTTGACATTGGTATGTTTTTCAAAACGATTGAAAATAGGGCTGGGAAATGAACTGAGCTGCTTGTGCTTCAGCTCATGGTAACCTCCTCCTCCTTCGCTTCCATGCCTACATAAATCGAACACAAGCCGACCTGTAAGCAATGCGAGCTGCAGATCAACTGCATATTCAGTTCTGTTGAGCTCATATAAGCTTATTTAGCCAAGTATATTATCAGTGTATGTTCAACATAAAACAACCATGTCAACCTAACTATGCATGTACATTCATGATCAATTACTCATTCACAATAAGTTGCGTAAATTTAAGTATTGGTTCAAGTATTAGGAATTTTATTTTGCTTGTATAATGAAAATAAACAACAACAAACAACAACTAAGCCTTTTTCCATACTAGACGGGGTCGGCTACATGAATTCTTTGTTTCCACGGATACCTATCTCGTGTGCGATGTTAGCAGTTAACTCACAATAAGCTAGATCATTCTTTATTGTTTCTTTCCAACACTTTTGTGGTCGTCCTTTAGTTTTTTTAATACTTTCCAAATTTAGTTTTTCATATTTTTTAAAATGTTCTTCTTTTGATCTTCTTTCTATATGTCCAAACCATCTTAAACGATATTCTCTCATTTTATCCTCTATTGGTGTCACTCCTAATTTGTTTTAAATAACCTCATTATGTATACGGTCTTTTCTTATATGACCACTCATCAATCTCAACATCTTTTCTGTCCCAGACATCTTTTGTAACTACCCAACACTCATAACCATAAAAGATGACAGGCCTAATTGCTGCTCTATAATATTTACCTTTTAAAATTAAGGTTACTAGTGTTTTAAGCAGGCCAACGAGGCATAAACCGCCACTTCCCTTTTTACCAGCTCAAAGGGGATGGAATGATTGATGCGCGCCCACAAAATTGAGGGATCTGATCTTATTTTCAAATTAGTCCCCAAACTGTACTGAGAAGATGCAAATGGCTTGCTGTGTCGAGGTTTTTTCCGCAGTAAGTTGGATCGGCTGCATGGACTCTTAGTTATATCTTGTGTCATATAACGTTTATTTCTCGGAAAACAAGATTAGCTTTTCAATCATGGAGGCTTCTCGTACCTTCTTTAAACTGCTTACATTTAATTTCTTAAGCCGTCACTCTGAAGTGTGAAAAGCTGCCTGTGGACTTTCAGATTCTTTGCAATGTATGATTACTACTGAGAGAATCTAAATTGAATGTGCAAAGCACTCTTGCGCCTTGGTATTTTTCCTTTTTACTATATATATATATATATATATATATATATATATATATATATATATATATATATATATATATATATATATATATGTGTGTGTGTGTGTGTGTGTGTGTGTGTGTGTGTTTTGTGTATATACACACATATTCACATATATAATATAAATATAAATGTTCTTTATTTTGGGGTATTAATTGGTTGGGTCATGTAGACAGCGTAAGCATAACCATTCGGATCCCGTTGTGGTTTAAATTACAAAACTTGGTTTGAGACTCAAACCCGAACCATTCACATACATAATATAAATATAATATAATCCAAACTGCCCATCTCGGTTTTCCTGAAATTAGGAACTGAAACCAAACCGGGATCCGAATGGTTCTGCTTTACGCTGTCTACATGACCCAACCAATTAATACCCCAAAATAAAGAACATAACACACACACACACACACACATATATATATAGTAAAAAGGAAAAATACCAAGGGGCGAGGGTGCTTTGCATATTTTCAATTTAGATCCTTTCTCAATCGTAGGAATACCTTTTGAAAAAGTATGGAACTGACCGTTTGTAACCGCTGGTTCTAGTTCCATAAAAGGTAGAATTGGAATTGAACCGGGTGGTCCTGGTTCTGGGTCCAGTTTAACCGAGTCCCATTCCAGCCATTCCCGGCTTGCTTCGGTTCCAGTTGGAACTGTGGTGCTAGTTCCAAACCGGTCATGTTCAGGGTCTCAGTTTTGAAAAATAACCTAAGAAACAAATGGGTCGAGGCATGTTTGACTTGTTCTCGACCCGAAGCTATGTTAGACCCAACATGAACCTAAAAACACTATAACTTGGGATGGATCCAGCATAACTATAACAATTCCATGCAGCTGAACCCACTTAGTATTGGAAAAGACTTGGTTTTGGTTTTAGTTTTTGGGTTGAGGGTCAAGACAGATCGTTCATCTTCCTTTTTTTTCGATATTTAATGAATAAAAGTCGGCTACCTTTTCGAAAAGATAGATCTACGGTACAATATAAGCATGATATGGTTGACATCAAATGTTCAAACTGCTGACTTTTATTCAGTCGTATTCAAAGAAGAGGGAAGCAAGTCAAAAGAATAATCAGAAGCACTGAAGCTGAGCTGGTCAACAAGCCAATCGAATCGAGCAGGTGCTGTTCATGGCTTGTTAATCTAACTCAAGATCTTGATTATGTCCATCTCATTAGTTGGTTCAGCAGAGCCTTACATGAACCTAGTTAGAGGAGGTGAATCGAGCTGTTTATTAATTTTAAAAAATTTGTTACTTTTCATACTTAATTTCAAATAACAAATCCAGTTTCTTGATTAGAAATCAAACCACGATTTTATTTGTCATAATTTTCTAATAAGGTTTTTAAAGATTCAAATATTTAATTACATTTTCCTTCTTAATTATTTGCATTAACATGGTTTTCTAGCATGTATGCAAACAAATTCTTATAGGATACTAACATGCATTTTTATAGCTCAACAAGTCTGCTCATGGTGGGTCTGTTTCGATCTCGAACCGAACAATCCAAACATGAATGAGATCGTCACAAACTGAAGCTAGCGGAACCGAGAACAGATAGGTTTGCCCCATCCTAAAATATTTTCTGGGTTCACCTTCAAGCTTTGAGGCTTGCTTTCTCTCTCTAAACCCATTATTCATATGATAGAAGTATATATATATGTATGTATGTATGTATCTTTTATAAGAAAAAAATGTAATTATCTTTGGAGGTCGTGTCATGTGAGGATCATAGGCAAAGTTGACCAAGAAAACAAGGCCCCAGTTTCCGCTCTTAAGTCAGAGACAAACATGCACTTAGAGGCCACCACGATGCCGCTAGCAGGTCAACCGTGTGAGCTAACAGCAAGGTAAGATCCAACAGATCCAAATCCAATCCTCTTTGATTTATAGTATGGATCTGGATTCTTAATACCTGTGTCCTATAGCATTTGCATGTCTTTTTCAGAGCTCAATATGATCTATGTGGGTTCAAGCCGGATAACTAATGGATCTACACGATTTGAGCGCTTGATTTTGTCGGGTTTGGTTCGTTCAAACAGGACCCGTGATACCTTCCCCCTACGTGGTTTCATGCACAAAACGGAACTATATAAATGGCCATTATGTACGTACACCATTTCTTCACCACACCCTAAACGAATTGAGAATCATGAAGGTTGCTTGGATCCATTTATTGTCTCTCTTCATCTTGCTGCTCGTCGTTAGCCCCGCTCGCAGTGCCCCATTTCATTCAGGTACCATATTTTGTTCTATTCCTTAATTCAACACAAAATCAGAAATAAATTCACACAAAAGTTGATTTTGTCATCAAATTATTGTATTTCTTCCCCTTGTTCGAGGGGTCACATATTCGAAAGTTATGTTTGCAATCCTCCTAGGTCAAAACCATGGTTTGTTGTTAATACGGGTTTTGATCAAGTCATCTGAACCAAGCTTATGGTTTTGATGACCTTGAGGAGACTCATTTGGAAAACATGGTCTAGTCGTGGTGCCTCTGCAAAGTTTACATACATGAGGAAGTCTCATAACATAATGTTGGTTTTCTGAAACCTAGCAGAGCAAGTTTTTTTATTTGTAAACTTTGTTTATGTGAAGTAGCAAATTGCATTGCTTCCTACAACCTCGAATTTTCATTTAATAGGAAAAGGCCAATTTGCATTGCCTGTCAAGAATGCGTATATATATATATATATATATATATATATATATATATATATATATATATATATATATATATATATATATATAGAGAGAGAGAGAGAGAGAGAGAGAGAGAAAGAAAGAATCTACTTCCTCCTTAATGTTTGATCATGTTGAAACCCGTGTATCACTGCCTTATTATGGTTCAACCACTGGTAGTTACCCTCCACCGCCTTTCACCATTCTCTCTTGACTCTCCAACACCTCCTCTAGTGAAAATCACCACTGCTATCACAAAAATCACCTGCCAACCACAAAACCAAGTAAATATGCAAATACTTCTTGTTTGAGGTAGTTTTTGCAGTGATGGTAATGATTTTGTCGAGCAGTAGTGTGTAGAGAGAGTCATGGCAAGTAGTGGAAGGTGGTAGAGGGTCACAAATGGTGCTTGAAGTGCAAAAGATGGCCAAACAAGGGTTTGAGTATGATATTGAGTGGAAACTGCACCCCCCATTGTATGAAATAATCACACACAGAAAAGAAAGAAAATTGACAAATTGACAGTAATATTGAAGCCATTTTTAGCCCCCCAAAGGATGATGCTTTTGAAAATCTCAAACCAGTGAAATAAATTGAGAAAATTGAGGAAAATGGAAGAACCGCCTGTGGCTCCGTGACAAAGCCCACTCCACGAAAGATAGATATCCCTATATGTCATTATAGGGATTGAAAGGAACATAATCTTGCATTTGTAAATTGAAATACCAATATGCGCAAAACAGAGCAATTGTTGTTGTTAAGAATCCATATAGCTGACCTATACTTAGTGCTGGCTTGGTTTTGTTCTCGTTTTGTATACATTTACATACATAAATGAAATTATGTGATTGAGGTCTCGAAAATGCACTATAATCTTACAAAGAAACGCCTCTTGAGCATCCATTTGGTATATGTGATTGTTCTAAAACCATATCAAATCATTTTATTAATGATTGTCTTATGTAGATCATACCTATTAGATTTGAATTTGGATAACTTCGACCGCACCTTTGGCACAGCATTTTTTTTTTGCATCAGCGGCAAAATGAGTTTTCTTATATGGATTGAAGGACCTTAAAATAATGTTCTATTACCAAAACACAAGTTTGGCCTATATAATTCTTCCAAAAAATTGGATTGCATGTATATATGTTCGTAATCTTTTCGGATTTCCGGGCGAGGTGGCCGCCTCATCTCACCCATGAACAGGTTTTCCACTGACCGGAAATGTTATGATCTTTTAGCAGAAACAGAGGACACAGTGGGGGATCTACTTTGAGTCACGGTGGGGCTTCTGCCGCACTCAAACTTTAGAAAATTAATAGAAAATGTATCAATTGAGTTTTTAACAATTGAGTGGACCTGCATGGCAGCGCAAGCAATGCATGTTGCAACTACGGATGGTCGGAACCTGATGGCCACCATCGTCGAGGATTATTCTGGCCCCTCTGCAAATACCAAAAACGACCCAAAGAAGTCGCCGGCGCCCGCCAAGAAGAAATCTCCTTAACCAACAACCTCTCCCTCTGGTGAGTCTATAATACCGATTTTTCTCTGTTGCATCAGGAGAGTTTGTCTGTGAATTAAGAAGTTTTCCAGTGTTTGGATCCCTCCATGTAATGTAAAGTGATCAAACAGGTGTGTTCATATATTGTGGATCTATTGCTGTTTATATATTCATTTAATATATATGTAGTAATCTTATGTTGTGTATGTGCATGCATGTGTGTGTAGGGATGCCCTCACTCACTAAGCAAAAGGGCTTCTTGCTTTTGTTACAATATTTAGGAAAAGGAGACAGTAAAGGCTAATTCCTCTGGCAATCCACAAAAATAGTGGCCTCCTTTTCCTTCCCATGGACCTCATCATCACTTAAAACGAAGAAACAGCTTTATTACTTTTTTGGCTCCCAAATGGAACCTTTTTCTCAGTTCATGAGAAAATGATTCACATATTCATATGGTAAACTGTCACAATTCAGTGACAAACGACCTTTTAAAAATGTTTGGTTTCCCCTTAATCCCAATAGAGAACGATTTTTTCCTTGAGTAAATCTTTCCCACACCCCTTGAGATGAAAATCGGGTTCTCTCGAGTCGAGAGAAAGCTGCAGTATTTGACGGAGGCCATGCCGCTTAATTATAGAACCTGTTTTTCTTTCATGATTATTAGTCATGTACACTCTTTTTGTTAAACATACATCATTTTTTAAACTAAAATTATCCATGCATATTTTCTTTCAATTTCCTTTTTTTATCGGTTTTTCCAATTTCTTTTATATCATCGAATTTTCTCATCTGAATGATTTATCTTGGCTGCTCCTTTCTTCCAAACAATCTTTATTGATTTTCTTTTAAAGTCATATCTCCATCCATCATTTGATTTTTCTATAAACCTTGCTCTTTTCAACTCTTTTAAGCTTTCATCAAGTATGTTTTTTTATCTTTAATATGAACCTCCCTCGATCTCTTTTAGACTTTTTCCTCTTTTATTCTCAATCTCTATTTAAACATAAATCTCATTAAAAAATTAACATAAAATACAACCCTAATCATCGGTTATAATGAACGTTGTTAACGGAGAGAGATACTAGCGACCGCCAATGAGGCATGCTGAGGCACATTTTACTTAATGAGAAAACGCGTTTAAAAGGCATCACTATTTGAGGAGGCTAAGAGCAACACATGGCGTGTATACCTTTGTTATAATTGATGATGAAACACGCTTATTAAAATAATTTTAATAGACAAGCATAAGACATTGAACTCCTCTCCGACAGTAACCATTGGGCAATACTTACATGGTCACCCATCTCACAGGTGAACTAAACATGGATGTCATAGAAAAATATGGGTGCTACATCGATTCAAATTTTCCCTGACGAGATTCAAGCAAATGCACTTTTGTATGTAACCGCTTGGCAAAGGCCAGCTAGATGATACTCCAGGAGACGTGTCGTAACCCTTCTTTCAAGTGAAAAACTCAAAAGATCACCGGAATGCAGTAATAGGATACATTCTAATACAGAGTCATTTGCAAAACACTTATATATATACATATATAAATATAGAGAGAGGGGGGGGGGGTAGGGAGAGAAAAGAGGAAATGAGAAACTGCATCCTACAACCTGTGACACATACATAGACATTAGAAAGTTTCATATTGCACTGATGATGGCAAAGGGTTTCAGAAGTTGAAAGACGTATTTTTAATATATATAGATATATATATATAGAGAGAGAGAGAGAGAGATGTAGCCGATACGCACGATGCCGAGCAAAGCAAGCATACATTCTGCAGGCATCGTGATGCGTGCATACCGTTCATCTCTTTTGCTCACACTGACATTCCATGCAGTGAGAGAGATTTGGGACCCCTTTGAAAAATCATAGAACTATGAATTGTTTAAATGAACAAGCACAAATCCAGCTAGCAAGCTCACCAGTCTTTCATGAAACCAATCAAAACCAAACAGAGGTTCAAGTGAGACATGATGTTGTCTCAATCACAAAACAAAAACTCTGTTTTCTCATCGGATTTAACTATTTCATATTCTTGACCGCGTATCTAGCGAGAGGATCTTTCAGAAAGAACCTCTGATTGTATATCCGATAGGCATATTCCTGAAAAGAGAACGGCACAAACTTCCTGCGTTTGAGTTTCTCATCTTCATCGTCACCATTGTTGGCATCAAAATCTGGTAAAGGGAAGATAGTTTTCTCTACAGATGGCAGCCAAGTCATCAACATTGTCAAAGGGTAGCAACAATGGCTTTCTGTGCTTGTGGACTTCAGAACTGGCCTTCCAATGACGTTAGAGAACCTCCCATTGCTCCAAACCTGATCTCAGAAAACAAAGGGACGGAAGAAAACGAACAAAGTATTATTCAAAACATTTTTGATAAGTTCATAACGTGTTGTTTGAATCTACGAATGTTGAAACGGAGAACATCTTATATGAGGGAATATGATGAAGCTTCATTTGTCTTGTAATCCTATCTAATTTGTAAGACGAATCCCTTTTTTATGCTTTTATTACAATTTACTGTTTCAGATGCATGAAAAAGGATGAAAAGGAATGAAGAGATCATCTAAAATGAAAGGTTTTCTTGCCTTGGCAATGTCTCCAATGGTGACCAAAATAGCATCCTTTTCTGGTGCAACAGAAACCCAGCCTGAGCCTGACCGGAGAAAGCAAGTCCGGTCGTGAATTTGGTATTGCAAACTGATTATGCAAGGATACGATCGACCAGAGACGGGCTTACTGACAGTCATTTCACTAGAAATCCACACCAAGTGAGAGGGACCATCGTCCCCTCTTGCATACTTCTCAAAACCCATAGCCTTCATGACAATGCAACCAATAGAACCAAGCTTCGCCAGAAACTCTTTCCGAAGACCGTCTGCCGAAGTTCCGTAGAAACACAAACTCCGATTCCTTCCTTCCTCTTTCTCATCTTCCTCATCTTCTTCATCGAGGCCGAGAGGCCATTCATTGGAATTACTGATTGAGTGGTTCTCGCAAAGTAGAGCAGTGGTATAGTGGAGGTGAGTTTCATGGGCTGTTTCTGCGGAGACGTTGTGATCAACCAGCTGGAAGAAACCACGGTCCTGTGCTGCAACCACGATTTCCTGAGTGAGATTTGAGTTGTTTTCACAGAGGGAGATTGTGGGGAGTAACGCAGGAGAAGGGTTGAAGCTAACAGGGAGTGAGAGAGAGAGCGGAAGAGATGAAGAAAGCTGCAGGAAACTTGAGAACGCATCGAAAGAGGAAGAAGAGGCAGATGGGCGAGGGTTGTTTGACGGGGTTGGGGGTGGCGCTGCTGGTATGAGAGGGTGACAGTCATGGGTGGTGAAAGCCATATCACAGAGAGAGAGAGAGAGAAGAAGGAGAAGGAGAAGGAGAAGGAGAAGAAGAAGGAGGAGGGGAAGGCCTGCCTGCCGGCCGGACAGCGGATGTGGGGGAATGTGCCGGCAGTTGAGTGAGCAACCAAGCAAGCATGCGTATGGAATTTGGGGATTACTAAAGTTAATTTAATGATGGTGGGCACCGGAACCGGTTCCAAATTCTAGGTCCGGTTCGCGGTAAGTTGGAATTAGCGGCTATAAACCACAGTTTCCGGTTATATTATAACCAGGAATCGAATTAGAACCAGGTCGGTTCCGTTTCCGTTTCCGATTCCAGTTCAAAACTATTGGTTTAGAATTAAGCTCCAAACCATTAAAAACCGATAATTTTTTTTGAAAAACAAAAAAAATGCTCGAGCTGATAGTTTTAACCATCAGTTCCGACTCATCAAGTTCCAATTTTGAACGGCTGATGAGCCGGTTCAGTTTCAGTTGGAACCACTGGTCCGCCTTTGAACCGGACTTGTGTAGGTGGTGCAAACAGTGCAATCTTGAGATGGAGACAAGCAGTGTGGGGTTGGTGCTGTCATATGTCATATGACCTTATGCGGAAGCCCTACAAAGAAATGTAATTGGACGGTTCAGATCCTGCGTGGGAATGTATCTAGGGCCTGCGTGTGAATGTATCTAGGGCTGAAAAAATTAGATGAGCTATGTCAGGCTTATATAGTTGGTGAAACGAGCTGTCAACATGTATGGTAAATATTGCGTGAAAGCTTTACTGTTCCCTGGGTTTGGCTTTGAATATGAACTGAATCGGTTTCAAAACCGTAATCGGATCGGGAGATTCCTCTTGGTTCCGTTATAGTGACAGTTTTAAACCGTTCCTTAATAAAACACACACACACAGACAAATATATATATGTTGAAGCGTGACTCACTGATAAAACACTTTTTACTGTTGAACCACGTGAGAATTCAACTCTCGCAAGAGTCTTTTTTTTTTAAGTTTTTCTATAAGTTTTGGGATGGTTTGAAACTGCCCGTTCCGGTTCGTAGAGATATCTAATATTAAGCCTGATCGAGATATAGACTTGATTAAGTTATAAGATAGGAGAAGCTAAATACTTTCTCATATCGAACTCTACTAGATAATTTATGTTATTAATGTGCGCGTACGACACATATAGACTTGATCATCTACTCAAGATGGATGCTTTCATCACTATCATCCAATTGACTAATAACTAGCATGAAAAGTTGTTTAATAGCTACCTCTCTCTCTCTTTATATAGCATTTAATATGAGTATTTGTATAGGTTTGAGACCCTTGTTTAGCCGCTAATGGTGGACATACTGTAGAGCCCTTGGACTGAGATCTCAACCACTCCACCTCTCCAAGAGTCAACGAACGACAACCCAATTTGAGTAGAGACTTTTGTGCGCACAAACAAAAGCATGTCCAATCATCGGGACAAGTTTTAAATGGCAAATCATAATCATATATCAAATGCGCTCAAGTCACTCTAAGGAAACAAAAAATTCAAAATTCATGTAACCGACTCTATCCAATATAAAAGAAAGTGTGTGAAAAAAAACTTTGTTATTGTATATCAAACACGCCCAAAGAGATTAGGCGAGCATCAACATGTAGGGCTACTCTGTATTTCTTATTGGCAAGCTAAGGTTAGGGAGACCTCGCCACCGCTCCCAGTATCGAATTCATGACCTTCAACTGAAGGTTCTTCTAAATTCAAAGGGTAGCCAGAAGAGACGTGGTTCCTTTCATTTTTCTTATTAGAACGTCGAACCCGTTTTCAGGTAAACGTGTCTGATCATCAATCTGGGTCGGATCTAGACCCGACCTGGAAAGAGAGGAGATGGCCGGAGGATGTGGTGGCGCCCAGGCCACACTCCCCACCGAACGTGGTAGGGGTGTGTCTGGAAAACAGAATGAGAGGAAAAGGACATTGGATTGAACGAAAGAGAATCGGTCGTTGCGTCGAAGTCGGAGAGCACCGGGAGATGGAAGAGGAGGAGGATTTCCGCCGGATGTTCGAAGATAAAGCACTCTTAACCGTTTCGTTCTTGTTTTCTGGGGAACCGATTTCGGGTCCGAACATAATGCGGAGATGAGAGAGAGACGGAGACGAAGACGAAGCCTTGAGGTCCATCCTCGAGCATCATCGGCTTCGATATCGCCAGAAAAGAAGAGGAATCCAGCAACCCCAACCAGTTTCCCCTTTCCTTCCTTCCTTTCGATTTCGGCCGAACAGCCAGCTATCAATGGCGGTTAAGGGTTGAAGATGTCTTCATTCTGGGCATGCCAGATCACGCCAAATAAAGCCCGAGGATCCGTTCGGACATCAAATTACTTGGATTTAGAGGATCCCATATATATATATATATATATATATATATATATATATATATATATATATATATACGTGTGTGTGAAAAAGATGTACAATCAAACCTATTTTTCGATTCAATAGAAGGTCAAAGAAGTAAATATGGTACCCAAATAATGATAGATATGTAAAAAGCAGGTCCGATGGAATGAACTTATAATCATGGATTTGACTCGATCATCATATTATAGCTTATAAGTTCATAACCCTAGCCCATTCCCATTTTGGGCGGAACAAATCTACTAATTCTTTGATTCTAGTTAGTAAGACAATAGGGATCTTGAACTAAGAAATAGATTCTAGAAGCTAAAAAAAGGGTATCTTGAGCAATTTCAATAATTGGGTTCATTGACATTCCTTGGTATAGTAGATGCTATCACACGTAAAATCATACTCAATTAGATGGAATTACTTGATCTTAAAAGGGACCTTCTATAATTTTGCACACAACGCTCGTAAGGAGTCCTATTGAAACCAAGAAATATAGGCCTGCCTCTCATCCACACCAGAATAGATAGAGTTTTCCAAAAAACCCTCCTAATGGAGGAATACCCCTAGGGATAGGAGACATAAGACTCAAGTGAGAGCAAAAAAAAAGGATCTTTCATGTATAATCCTGCACAATCCCGAGTGTTATCAGTTCTATTACGTAGACCAAATGCAAAGATTCCTGTACATATAAGTTACATATCTATCATTTCAGTCTCCAATAATTACATATCCGATTTGACCTATGGATAAAGGTCGGCCTCGTCTGTGTTGAAAACCGCTCGATTTGGGCTAAAATCGGTGGCAGACGATGGTGGTTAGGAAATTCTCATGCCCTATGTCGTGTCCTCAGAGAGGCACATGGTAAATAACCTGTGTCTCTCGGCGACACGCGTTTGGATGGAGTATGGGTCCATACCCAGGTCGTTCTGGTTAGTTGATCCAACTAAGTTAGTGGACTGTGGATCCAATCTTGGGTCCAGTTAGCTTAATCGATCTGAACCCTGATCTAAACAGTACTTATATAGATCCAAATTGAGTTTCGGGCTGTCTCGAGGGTGTTTGGAGTGCATTTTTGGCGTGGTATGAAGTGTCAAGTTCGTAATTGAATAAACTATAATACTAGAACGACTTTTATCATGATTTAAGTAAGAAATCAAGTGATTTTAAATTAGAAAAGTTGGATATAGGGTTTCTTTTTAGGATCAATTACAGTATTTTGTCGATTTGGTAGTCATTCAAATCCCGATTTACATGTTGTTTTAATCGTTGGTTTTGTTATTGAATAACATATAATTTAATAATGATTTTATGCTAGTTTAGACGCATAACAAAAATGCGGAGAAACTATGTGTATGGCGTTCGGGGATATGATAACAAATTTGAAGATCGTATAATGTAGGTGGATGTATTCTCTCTTTCAATGCATCGTGGGAGATAGTTTATCTTGTTTTCTTAGGGAGGCATGTGATAGTGAACTGTTGGATGAATGCTTTATGATTAATGACTGAGTTGTATTTAAAATGACTAATATTGTCATTGAACATAGAATGAGTATGCTTATGTGAAACATTATGTGATAGGGATCCTCCCACTCTCCAGAAATTGTTGGATGGTGGATGGGTGTATGGGGCAATGATAGTTCATAGGTCTCCATGTATTAAGTGAAACATCAACTAACATAGAGTTGTGACACATATTTTTATTATTTAGACGAGCGGCATGGTTGAAGGGAAAATAAGTAATGGATAGGCATGGCAAGTGATGCGAACTATTGGCTACTTAGTTAAAAACATTTGCACAACAATAACTACTAAATATTTTCCCATACTAGAGGGTTCCTTCCAATACTTTTATGGTCTTTCTCTTTTAACATTTTTACCGTCTAGTTTTTCATACCTTCTTATCCAAGTTTCGTTTAGTTTACTTTATGTGTTCAAGCTATCATAAATAATTTTCTCTTATTTTATCATTGATTGGTGACCCTCTCAATTTGTATTTAATAATCTCATTATTTATACGATATTTCCATATATAATCACTCATCCTTTCATTAACTCGTTATTTTGACATAAGTAAATCTTCTCATTTGGCATAGCTTACGAGAGTGACAACTATTATATGCTGATCGTTAATTCTTGTGTCTTCACTTAATCTGAGCTAATGC
The DNA here is from genome assembly GCA_036023115.1 of Brasenia schreberi. Lineage (NCBI taxonomy): Eukaryota > Viridiplantae > Streptophyta > Magnoliopsida > Nymphaeales > Cabombaceae > Brasenia > Brasenia schreberi. Next base: position 9,203,409 of record JAYKKT010000057.1, on the reverse strand, counting down.
AAGTTTTGTAAGACGCAACCAACCCTTAGAGAAACTTCTATGTTGCAATTAGAAGAAAAGTCCTTTCCTTATTACAGTGCATTTGCTTGGACCGATGGTGGATCTAGAAATTTTCTAGTGGGGTAAATAGACCACATGAGAATGTAGGTCAGTTTGCGACATGTATTACCAGTTGGAAGAAACTGTAGAGCTACATGCATAAAAAAGTAATATGCAACTAATATTAATGTGTCCACATCAACCAAAATCAAAGATCCAAAAAAAAACATAACCAAACAAGGTATATAACCAAGCAAATAAAAGAAAACCAGTAAACCATATATTTGATAGAGTCATTCTTGGAGACTTACCTTACAAAAATCAACACTATGCTATCAAGCATGCATAAGTACCTAACACCTTTCTCCCGAGATAAAATGATTAACATGAGTTAGAGAACATACCTCAATTTTAGCCACCTTCGACCATTCCTCGGTCACCAACCCATTTTCATTAAGAATTTCACATTTTTTTGCCAGATTTACTTCTCTCCTTTTGCTGTTCGAAATGATTTTATCACGATATGGGCCGTATGAAGTATTATTATTGAGTTGTCTTTCGATTTGAACCCCAAATAGTGCAAATAAACCAAACCTAATGGAAACCAAGTTTTGTCTCCCATAAAGTGGGGTTGGTCACATAGATTATTTTTTCCATTATGGTAAAAATTCAATAACTAGCATGAAGGTTTGCGCATTTATTAATTTGATCGATGTTGTTTCAAATCTATACAGTAATACCCTATCATTTATGTTGCCTATCAAATTAGTCCAAACTCGCTAACATTGTTATTCGAAGATGACATGTAAGACAGTTTCATGTGACTAAGATGATTTGGTTGATGACTCAGTAGCCATTTATTTATTATTAAATGTTAAAGTTAAAATTTAATATAATATAGTACCATTAAACTTAATGTACAATAGTTAGTAGTATTAAAGAATATTGAATATTTATTAATAGTTAAACTTAATAATAATTAATATTTCAGTGTATTATTAAATATAATCTGACATAGCAGGGTGATGACAATGTGATAGATGGTGCTAACATGGTAACTCAATCAAGTGATGTGGGGCTGATGTGGGGCTGACATTTAAGTGTATTATTAAATGTAACATGCTAACATGGTAACATGGTAACTTAATAGAACTTTCTAAACCACATTAACCAAAATAAAAAAATAGTCAAACCACATGATACTTTGCATCGCTCCCCTTTTTTACCAAAAAAAAAGTTGGATGCCATTATTATGGATGGCGATCTTTTCATGTATGGTCATGCAACCACCTCAACATCTTTATTTTTATTGTACCCACTTTTGGGTATACTCTACATTATGGAGCATCGTTAGTTTTATCATTACTTTATGATATGTATATTTTTTTATTGATACAATGGGGAGGTTGAAGCCTTATGCATGGCCCATGATCATCCCAATATGTATCTTTCAATATTTATGATATCTTCTTCTCACATAAAACACTTGATGCACCCGGTCATTTTTTTTATCAACCTATATGTAACACCCCATCTAGTTTCTTTAGAAACAGTGACCACAAGTTCAGGCAATCTTTCTTATGATACAATGTGGTCCGTTTTTTAGTTTCTAAAATTGTGTTTTGGTATATTATATATTTGTTGCATAAGAAAAACACCTTTCTCTTTTAAGCTTCCATGGCCGGTCCCAAGCCCGGGTAAAAGGAGGTTCGTACATTGGATCATTATCAAATTGAGACTTACCATGGATCCTCAGAATAGCAAATATTTGGCTCAAATTTTGTGTTCCAAATTGTAGGTTATGATGTTTCATTTCAATATTAAATGCGATGCTCATATGTTTCCCCCTTTTATGCTTCAAAAGAAACAGCTTCTGCTGGGTAGGGCAAACATTGCCCTTGTCCAACGCAGCAGTTCTTCTTCTCCTTTTTCTCAAAGGCAACAGTTCCTCAGACTTGTAATGTTTTCATCAATGGCCAATATTAATTACTCAAACACTGTTCCGAATACGAATATCGACTTTAAACATAATGAGCAGGATCACTGTTCAACTTGAACAGAAACTAAGATAGGATTTACAGATGATAGCACTTTCTATGCAACACGATTCCATGATGATCATGCATTTCTCAGCATCATGGCTGTCCATTGATCTCATCAAAATTCGAGATGTTTGCGGTGCCCACCTCTAGAATTTTTGGAAAAGGTGAATATATCACATTTCAACCAACATAGATGAATCGTGTGTGTGTATCTTCCTGCATGTCATTGAACCAATCCATATACCCATGAATCAGGCAGAAAGCTACACAAACAGACACACACACACACACATATATATCTTCCAGCATGTCATTTTTCCTGATTTCATGGATATCGACATAAAAACATATGGATTGGTTCCAGCCTGTGTAAATTTTGTGCATGAGAAAACGGTTTTGGTCCCTTTGGAATTTGGATATCCTTTTTCTTTAGATTTGGTTCTTTTGGATATATTAATAAATGCATAATTACTGAAAATGTTAAGAATATAATATAGTATGTTAGGTGAAGGAATCTAGAAACCCTCTTGTAACAGAACCCTAAATATGGTAGAAACGATCCCGTGACGGCTGCTGACCAAATAAGATTTTGGGCGCCCGTGACATCTATCAATGATATGCTTTATTTATTAGTATCTTCCACTTCCTTTCTTTTCATACACATAAGGCATTTTAAAACAACAACAACAACTAATACTAAACGGGGTCGGCTACATGGATTCTTTGCTTCCACAGAGCCTTATCGTGCGCCATGTTAGCAGTTAACTCACAATAAGCTAGATCATTATTTATTGTTTCTTTCCAATACTTTTGTGGTTGTCCTCTACCTCTTTTAATACTTTCCAAATTTAGTTTTTCATACCTTCTTATAGGTTCTTCTTTTGATCTTCTTTCAATATGTCCAAACCATCTTAAACGATATTCTCTCATTTTATCCTCTATTGGTGCCACTCCTAATTTGTTTCTAATAACCTCATTATGTATGTATGACCACTCTTCCATCTCAACATCTTCATTTCTGTCACAAACATCTTTTGTATATGTTGATGATTAATTGCCCAACACTCAGAACCATAAAACATGGCAGACCTAATTGTTGCTCTATAATAAGACAGTTTAAAAATAAGCAAAAAAATCTATCTATCTATTTATATCTATGTTATATATATATATATATATATATGAAAATGAAATCATACCTATCTCTTACGTCTTCACTCATCAGTTTAATTTAAATTTTTTAAGAGATACAAAAAAAAGAGAAAATTATTGTTATTACACTCGTCATTTAAAAGCAATAGATATACATTAATGAATATGTGTCAATGGTAAATGGGATCCAATCTAATATATATATAAAGAGAAAGAGAAAAACATCTCTTATTCATGAACCAATAACATCATAAAAGTGATAGTTTTGGTGAATAATATAATCAACTAAGGACAGTTATATTTAGAACCTATAAATTCAACCGATGTCTATAATTAAGCACGAATGTTTAATCTCTCAATTTACCTTTTCAATCATCGTCTACCATCTTTTGATCGCTTTTCATTATTCTACTTTCCAACAGCACAGATAGAGAGAGACGTAAGGCATCCCTTGTTGATGAACCAGTGGCATCATAAAAGCGACAGTTTTGGTGAATACAATCGACGAAGGGGAGCTATATCTAGAACCTATAAATTCAACATGTGCGTGGCTTGGGGCTCTCCGTTTTCACATTAAAGATAATCAATCACAAGAGTTTCAGAAAATAAAATACCATAATATTAAAAGCATATTTCCTTCCGAGGCTTTATATACCACCTAAATTCAACATGCATTCGTGGCTTCAGCCTCCCCCATAAAAAAAAAGACTTCATCTAGATCATAAAGTGCATGAAATATATAGTGTGCATAAAAGGGGATCCGTGCGCACTAGTGTAGCAAATTAATATTTTTATGAACTATAATGTGTATTTTATGTTATATACATGTCGTTTGCTTGTGTACCATTATATGTTTTGATTGATTTTAAATTATTTTATTGACAACAGTTCATGCCAACTTGGCTTTCTCGTTCAACTCTGATAGCAGCATGTCTTCCAGCAAATAGGAAGACAGCTCAATATCTTTGGATTGCAGTTGATATATGCATGATTTTGTGGACATAGTGGCCATTATGACATGCATCTCTGACCCACCAATATGGCAGGTGAACGAGCTGAGCTAACCCACTGAACCGAACACGGGCCGTGTATTGTGTGTTCGTAAATTCAATATACGTTTATCAAAGTTCTATATATTTATTAAATACAAACATGTACGTATATGAAATTTCTATACACAAGCCCAGCAGAATACGAACATGTACTGTTAATGTTCGGCTCGTATAGCTCGATGAGCCAGCTCGTGTTTACTAAATTGTTTAGATCAAATCGAACAAGCTAAATCACGAAGCAAACCAGGGCTAACCATGGATAGCTGAGCTCGTTTACCAGCTCTCGACTTGACCATGTAATATTCAAATTTTATTTTTTATTTCTAAAAGAATTTAAAGAAGGACCCGCAAGGCCATGAATGTGAATGTGGTAAATGGCCGTCGCTTTCTCCTCGGGCTGGCGAGCTAACAGACGAGCCAACACCTTCATTTGCACAAAAGCATCAACCTTACTTGGTTCATGAAATTGAGTGAGAGAAGCCTCGTGATACGAGGATACTTTCGTAAAGTAAAACTCGTGAGACAAAAAACCTTTAAAAATAATAATATAATTTCTTTAATTATATGTTGTTCTACGGAGCTCCTTTATACCTTCTCTTTCTTCTTTCACGAATGAAGTTCTTCTTTTTAATGAGGAAAAATAAAATATTATAAATATATAATACAAGGATACTTTCTTAAAGTAAAACTCGTGAGACAAAAAAATTTAAAAACAAAAATATAATTTCTTTAATTATATGTTGTTCTACGGAGCTACTTTATACCTTCTCTTTCTTCTTAAATGAATGATGTTCTTCTTTTTTAATGAGGAAAAATAAAATATTATAATATATAATATGAGGATACTTTCTTAAAGTAAAACTCGTGAGACAAAAAACTTTAAAAACAAAAATATAATTTCTTTAATTATATGTTGTTCTACGGAGCTACTTTATACCTTCTCTTTTTTCTTTCTTTCTTCTTTTATGAATGAATTTCTTATTTTTTAATGAGAAAAAATAAAATATTATAATATATAATATTTATTATAAAAAAAATCTAAGTACATCAAGCCAAGATAAAACTACTAAGGTTTATAATCAAGTTTTAAATCAATCGAGTCGAGCTCGTTTGGCATCAATCAATCTTTCAAACATCACACTCGTCTCGGCCGGATCATGACAACCGTATAATATAGAAACCAAAACCAAAAAGGCTTGTCTCGCAAGACTACACAAGCTTGACTTGTTTCTTCTTTGGCACCTACTAAGTCAACTAATACAGACATGGCATATACCAAACTAGTTGACACTAGAAAACAAAGCAAACTCTTTCTTGAGAACAAACAGGAAGTGAAATTTTCCAACACAGCTGCTCAATTGATCTTCTATTTATGGTAACCCACCTATTGTTTCAGATAATACACTTTGGCGTCTGGTATTTGAAAGTATTCAAAAAACAGGTTCGTGGTCCTAAAAACCAGAGAGTTAAGTGTTTGAGCCGTAGCAAAAGGAAACTGCTATGTAGAATCCATTGCGATTAGGTTTGAAAGATGTAGTTTGCTGCACAAAGAGCGGTTGCTCCGCTGGGTTCGCAGTGACTCAGAAGTTGAAGGTCATGAGTTCAAAACAACGGGTGTTCATCTAGCTTTGGCCTTCTCATACCACGATATTTTATGAAATTAATGCAAATAATTCGTGCTTAGTAGGTATTACAAGTCTTTCATATTCTACACTAAGTAAATAATGAAGAAATCCTTGCAAGAAAACTAAGATATAAAATGTGATCATTTATTGTAGGTAAAGTCGCTATACTTTTCACCAAGAGCGTTAGCTCAATGGCAGCGCGCTCTAACATTGGTGGTGGTGGGTAGTTCGACTCCTAGAGGGTGTATGTGTGGAGTGTGTTAGGTTTCGGCCTCCTATTGTAACAAAAAAATTGTTATACTCTATTTATTTATGTTTTTATTTTTTGGTTACAAGAGGAGGTCGAAGCCTAACACACCCATACATGCACCTTGTGGGAGTCAAACTCCTCACCATGGGCAATGATGCTAGAGCACCTTTTTTTTAGCTAATGCTCTCGGTGCACTATATTCTATTTATGTCACGAACCACAAAAGCTTATGAGCATTCATTATATATATATATAAGCATCACTTTGGAAATGAGGTCTCTTAGTTTGATTTTTTTTTAGAAAAATCATCATTTTTCAATTGAAATGTTAAATTTCTAGCTTACATTTAAACAAGGTTTCAACAACCTCAAGTTGTGAGAAAACATTATGAAACAAGATAGAAGAACTGCTTTATTCCAAATATGATCATCTTAATCTCCACTAAGTTTCTTGATATGTACCGTAAAGGGGGATGCTATGTTAAGGGGCATCCATGAATAGCTGATTAAAAGTAACGCCCATCTGTAAATACTTCAAAATACAGATTGGGTAGAAACAACTCCCAAAGGACAAAATTAATATATACCCGTGATGAACGGCAGATGAAACTTTTCCCATGCCATCTCACGGGCATGATCAAAACCCTCTCATCCTTTTCCTTTTCTTTTTCCTTTTCCTTTTTTCTTTTTCCATGAAACTGAAGCCAAAAACTCACCCCATGTATCGAACCGTGACCTTGAACTTGTGAATCGACCCCCTTAACCAGGTCAGCTAATGCTCTTTGTGCCTTTCCCTTTTCTACATGGCTCATAGATATGAACAAGGACTTTCTCTCAACCCAGTCTCAACTGTGGGGTGTGTAATATATACAGAGGATGTACTCCTTATTCCCCGCTCAATCATGTTTAATCCCTTATTTTGTATAGTTTCGTCGATTCAAGCATTCACCACTCACCGTTATTACTATCAAAACCACTTTAAAAAACCTAAATACTTATACTAAATAAAAATTTACAAAATCGAAGGTAATGCTGAGTTATTTAAATCCCTTGGATTTCTTTGAATCAAATATAGTATGAGAGCCAATGAAGATAGTTGTGACAAGGTGAAGGGAAGGCAAAAGATGCATAAGGAATCTCGATTTCTTGACATTGGAGTCCTAAATATTGATTAGCATAAAACATGAAGATTCCACTTTGTTTTGGTTTTTCTTGATGGGGTCGCCACTATCCGGGCTAGAGCATCGACTCCAAAAGGTGATCCAGTTAAAGGTTTTCAGTTCGATACTTGGGGTGTACAAGGGTCTGCAAAACTGCAGCTTGCTAATAAAAAGAATGAAGACCATTTTATTAATAATTACTTTTTATGACAAAAATATATTATTTAAAGGACGATAAATGAGGCAAATGCGAAGGGCAAAGACCTAAGGAAACTCATAAAGGGCCAAGGGGCGGTACTCTCCGATCCTGCTGCTGCTGCAGCTGAAACAGACACGAAAGGCATTGAAGGGGCACACAACTTGCACACTGGACTTTAATAGTGGCACTGATGGATTCCTTTACTCTTGAGCCTTTTGGTCAACGAACAATTTTAGATATCCCATTAGCCCATTGGTGAAATGAAGGTTTAAGGTTTCCTTCATCTCAAGGGAATTGGGCACCCTTACCCTATATTTAGGGTTCCTACATTATATCATATATTATTAATGATCTTTGTAAATCCTAAAATTGATGTTTTGCCATTTGGGGAATGTCTTACCCTATTGCAATTCACAAGTTTGGTTCCCACTAACATACTTGATGAGTACCCATTTTGGGACTCATGGGCCTATATGAACAAACATTGTACCATTTCGGCCCGAAACGGCATTTGATTTGGTCCTAGTCCTTGCTTTATATGACCCACCTTAGCTCTTGTAGGACTTGAAGTCCTAGCATTTTGGGTAGGAAGGAGAACCGGTATCTTGGAGCTATAAAACTGCACGGTCTGGACACTCACTCTTGAGCTTTAAAACATTATGTTTAAACAATGTTAATGTATCATATTATCGCCATGTTTGGGCTTGTAATGTGAAACTTTTTCTTTTCGATTTCTATCTCGAAGAATTTTGAAGCTCTTGAGTTCCATATTAGACCACTTATTCCGGGCGATATCTTTAGGTAGACATGACTGGTTTGAGGTAAATTAGAATTGATGGTTCTGTTTCAATTTTTCTGAACTTGGAACCTAAACTGAACCAGGATCAAGTTGGTTCCTGGTTCAGAACTGTTAGTTCTGCTTCCAGTTTCAATTTGAGTTATAAACCATTTGGATCTACCAAAGTCAAAAAAATTAAATTTTAAAAAATAAATGAAAATATGAGACCAGTGGTTTGGAACTTTCCGTTCCAACTCCATGGTTTCGGTTCCATGAAAGGTGGAACCATAACTGAACCAGGTGATCCGTGATTCTAAGTCTGATTTGACCGATCTCAATTCCACCCAATTCATGGCCCGATCTAGTTCTTGTTGGAACCCACAGACAGGTTCTAAATCGGCCATGTCTGTCTCTAGGATTGTTTTATCCCACTCTATATCTTGTAATTCCTCTATGGTTTGGGCTTTGTCCTCCTTCCTCACCGAAAAAGGTGTTAGCAAATCATTGTTAACATCAAAGATTATTCTCTCTTCACACACACTATAGATATATAAAGAGTATATAAAGAGAGATATAGAAGGAGAGTGATGTGATCCTCTCCACCTTGATACCTTTTCACTAATTACAATAGTTACTTTTGAGTGATATGAGTATAATAAAAATAAATTTCATACTTTTTCAAAACCCTTCAAAAGTTTTAAATTATACTCATGTCACCATAAAAGCAATGGGTATGCATGACCGAATAGGTGTCAATGTGGATAAGATCCAAAAGATCCAATTTTCCTATTATATATGTGTGTGCACATGTGCACACACCCACCAAAGCTTCTTAATATGTTTATAAAAGAGCTCATCCAACAGACGTGTTAGTTATGCATGTATTAGAAGCCCAACCCCACAATTTAATGTGTAAAACATATAACCTGTATAATACCATTAGCGATGCATGTGTTTGGCAGGTAACCATGTGGGCATATGGGGTGTGGTTTTGTTTGCCTGCAAGCCTGTGCATCATGATGCATGTGCCAGCTTCACCCACATGGGGGTGGTCCATTTTACGTCTCCACACACACCAACAAGGCGCGTCAAGACACCTACAGAGTGTCGGCAGTGGGTGCGCACCCACAGTCACCACCAATCCACCTTTCAACCAATGGACCCAAGCTCATCAACCGCTTGTGCTCACAATGTTCCACTGCAGTTTCCAAAACTTAGGACAGTGTGACCAAGTTAACTAAGTCACTTAAGGTGCATTTTTCAAGATCATCAATATTTTAAATAATCATGATGCTTGTGCCCCCCTCTCCCCCCCTCTCTCTCTCTCTCTCTCTCTCTCTCTATATATATATATATATATATATATATATATATATATAATATGAAGTCCAAGAACCAAGCAAATGATTGTGGAGGTGAGGGGCCCTGCACATGCCTTTAACGGCGCATGGATAACCTCATAAACCTTTCCCTTAAATGCTAAACTTAGAGATCTATAAGAGAGAGAGAGAGAGAGAGAGGGAGTTACCTTAGGTGTTCATTGTCATGGCTCTAAGGCGACTCTGTGCTTCCTCTGCTATTCTTTTACTCTTTCTGCTTGAGTCCCACTTTGCACAGGCATCTCTTCTGAAAAACCTGCACAAGAAAAGGCCAAGCCATTATTCAATCCCTCGCAACTCAACCACTTGTAACATCTTCGCCGGCAGCTGGGTGCTCGATCAATCCTACCCTTTATTCCAATCTGCAAGCTGTCCCTATATTGACGCCGAGTTCAATTGCCAGCTGTTTGGAAGGCCGGATCTGCAGTATCTCAAGTATAGATGGCAACCAACAAATTGTGATCTACCAAAGTATGCGCAGAAACTGCTGTCTTTCACAAATTTTTAGTGTGTTCTCTTGAAATCTATTACCTTTTCTGTCGATGCAGATTTGATGGGTCGCTTTTCATGTCAAAGATGAGAGGGAAGTCGATAATGTTCGTTGGGGACTCTCTTGGTCTCAATCAATGGGAGTCGTTGATCTGCATGCTTTATTCTTCTAATCCTCGAACAAAAGTTGAGATGAGCAGAGGAGATCCACTATCAACCTTCAAATTTCTTGTAAGAGCTAGACTTAAAGCTGCATTTTTCTCAATGTTTGTGTCCTTTCTTTTTTTATCATTTACGAATATGAAGCTAATACATAATGTGCGGATGGTTAATACTTGATTGCAATTGTAGGAACTAATCTTAAAGCTGCATTTTCTCCTTGTTGGTGTTCCTTATTTTGGTTTATTTGTGAAAGAGAAACTAAAAAAGAATGTGGGAAATGCTGGTATTTTACTGCAATGCAGGACTATGGACTTACTGTGTCGTTCAATAGAGCACCGTATTTGGTAGATATAGACACTGTAGGGGGCAAAAGAGTTCTGAAATTGGATTCCGTCTCTGAGAACAGCAATTTTTGGAAAGGGGCAGACGTCTTGTCCTTTAATTCAGGCCATTGGTGGTCTCACAAAGGAGCCATGCAAGGGTAAGCAACGCTCTTTCTGAATGATCTTTACATTTATTCTTTATGTTTTTGCTTCATTCGTTCTCTAATTTCTTTACTATTTCTCAAGGATTATATATGGAGAGTTCATAGATTGTTGTCTGTGTAAATATAGTTGGGATGTGATGGAAGAGGGGGGAACGTATTACCAAGACATGGATCGGCTGGTCGCTTTTCAGAAAGGAATGACAACGTGGGCTCAGTGGGTCGATTCCAATGTTGATCGTTCATCCACTCGAGTGTTTCTGCAATCCGTCTCTCCGACTCATTACACGTAAGTGTTGCTCTCTTTTCCTTTACAGTCTCTTTCTTTTTTACAAAAAGAATTCGAAGCCTAAAACAAGAGGTTACACGAAAAATATAAGATAAAATCGTTATGAAAGTATTAAAAATTAACTCATGAAAATATCAAAAGAAAAAAGTGAATAAGAGTTGTTGAGAAGAAACCATAAAAAATAATTTAATTTAATTTACATTGAATTAACTGTTAGCATGACAGAACTATGAAAAAACTTAGTCAACACTTATGTAGTATGAGAAAAAAGCTTTAGTTGTTATAGAATTGAAAGCTCAACACATATGCACCGTGGAGAATGAAAAATTCACCACCTGCGAGTGTGGCAGAGCCCTACCAACGAACTCCACAATAATGATGATAATGCTAATTATAATAGCTGACAAGAACATCAAAATTCTTTTCTAGGAAACAACTTTCTTTCTTACTTTTTACAATGAGAGTCCCCAAGCCATATCGAACTCAAGACATGGAACTTGTGAGACGAGCCCCTTATCACTCTGATTGCATAAAATATCTTAAGCAATGCATTTTGGGTGCCAAAAAACCATGGAATCTACTAGTTACACAATATTTTGACTTATATATTGGATTTATAAGTCAGAAAATTACACTTAAATCCAATGGATGCAACAAAAGCTTTATGTGGAAGAAGTAGATTTCAAGGCTGTTGTTGCGTGCTGGGTAAGAGATTCTTTGGCTACTCCAAAAGCAAAGCTTCATAAAACCCGAACAAGTCGCTACTATTCTTTTGGCTTTATGGGAGGAGGCCGGCCCACTCAACACTCTGGCGTCTTGCTGGCCCTAAAGAGGGTTCATTATGGTTGTTATTGTCCTAGACTCAAAAGAACCTTAAAGTTGAAGGTCACGGGTTCGAAACCTGGTACTAGAGTTTGTAAATCAAAAAGATGCAAATGGTTTGCTTAACCGAGAGCATTAGCTCAACTGGCAGGGCTTTAAACTCCTCGGCTGCAGGTCGGGAGTTTGATTCGCAGTGGAGATGCATTCATGTACATGCTTCGATCTTCCTTCTGTAAAAAAAAAAAATGGGCTCGAACCCATCGAACACCACAAGAACTGCGGGGGTATGTGGTTCTCAGGGCCAGTAAGGGGGTTAATGATGGATAATGGCGAACTCACCTACCATTGGTGAAGTGATCTCGTCTTTGTTTGTTTGGTGTACTTTGCGCGTGAGCCCGTGAGGCCCAGGTGTGCCATCTGACAGTCAGGTGCGTTTTCTGAAACGAATCTGGGTTGGTTCAGATCGGTTCTGAACTAGGGGTCAAGTGGGCTATGAACGTTCGACGTCGTGTCAGGTGGGATCAAGTCCAGCAGCACGGACCACGGATATGATTTTGTACGGATCGTGCCCACTGAATCACTGCCAATTTCTTCTGAGGTCCTGAATATTTCGAGTTCTCGAAAATGCCAAACCCTATTTTTCAATGCTTTTTTAAAACCCTTTTTATTGCTTAAAAAGGAGTTTTATTTATTGTTTACCTATCAATGATGCGAGGCTCGGATACTTTTGCTTTCTCATGGATTTTTTATTTTTTTTCTCGAATAAAGATTGTCACACTCGAATTTCATTTCATTTTTAGTTCCTGAAATGCCATTTATGATGTACACTTATTAATACAACCGTCTACATGTGACCTCAAGAGACCGGGATCTGGAAAGAGAGAGAGAGAGAGTTGTGAATTAGGTGACCCTATTTAAGAGATGCAAAGTAAGTAATATATATATATAGAGAGAGAGAGAGATAGAAATCGGATGCTAATCACCATTGATGCTATTTACTCATGCTTAAGTATTGTTTTTCGAGAGAATAAGCCTAATAATAGTATCTTTCATTCTTTTTAATTTTTTTTTTAATTAAACTCATGTCAGTGATAAGTAATAGGTGAACATGTTAGAGGTGAGCATATATATATATATATATATATATATATATATATATAAACCAGAACTTGTTCACCTTTAACATGTCTATCTATATTCACCTATTATTTTTTGGTGATATGAGTATAATTTAAATTTTTTAATAAATTTGAAAAATAAATGAAAAATAATGTTATTACTTTATATATTTGAAAAACATTAGATGAACATACAAATTATTATTATTATTATTATATATATATATATATATATATATATATAAAGAGAAACATAGAAAAGTCTACAGCCCTCTGTTCAGGAGCTGGCTTAGGTGACAATTTAAGATATCACAGTATATATACTTTCTGATGTGGACCCTCTGATCACCTGATGGGCGATCAGAGACGGAGCCAACATACTCCCAGTGTACAAGGATGGTGCCATCCCCAAACTTCTCGTACAGTATATACTTCCCATCCGCAAAGAACCGCAACTTTCGTACATATATACACACATACATACATGTATATACACACATACATATACGTATATACACATATACATATACATATATATATAGAGAGAGAGATTGCCTGATCAAACTTTTTAATTTTAACTGAAATTTTCCATTTCATTCCGAACCAAAAATCTGAATCTGGTTAGTTGGGTCCATTAGCCTAAACTGGATCCTATTAACAATTAGATTCAGTTTCGGGTTAGCTGATGGATAATCTGAATCCTATTTGGTTATTTACATGAGCTAAACAGGTCGGATTCGGTTAGTTCCACAAATACCATCATCCGGATACCCTTAATTATTTCTGCTCATATTTTTTTGTTTTAATGTATTGTAGACCAAGGGAGTGGAACGACCCGGTGTCTAAGAACTGTTTCGGGCAGACCGACCCGGTGCTCGGTTTGAGCTACCCGGGTGCATACCCGGACCAGATGAAGGTGATCCAGACCGTGCTCACGGGGATGGCGAACCCGGCCTACCTGCTCGACATAACCACACTGTCTCTGCTAAGGAAAGATGCTCACCCATCAATCTATAGTGGCGATCTTAGCCCGCAGCAGAGAGCGAACCCGTCTCGATCGGCAGATTGCAGCCACTGGTGCCTCCCTGGGCTTCCGGATACATGGAATTTGCTATTCTACAATGAACTCCTCTTCTAACCTGTATCTAATCTTTAGTATTCTCCATGACTATGAAATTCGTCATTCGTGACTCTCCACTTCTATTAACTTGTTGGTGATAATTGTAATCGTGAGTGTTTTTTAATATTTATTTTTATCAATGTAACTGTAATAATGAAGGTGCTTATCAAATGTATCATGGAATCAAACAAGACAAAATTGTGGTTAATAAATTTAATTGAAAAATGTAAATGGGTGCTGTATTCAGAGATGGTTCACCTGGCTAGGGAGCTCGACTCACAAGTTGCAGGTCGTGAGTACGATAGCCAAGGTGCGCATACCTGGGTTCGGTCTCGCCACTGTAGTTTGACATCTTCATGCTCCACCGAACCCAACCGGGCTTCGGACAAACAGGACGGTGCCAAATCAGATGCAGCTCGTCTCATTTTTGAGCTCCTTTGAAATTGTGGTTGCGTTCGTTTCAGCTTATGATCAAGAGGAACATGTATATTTGCCCAATTAAACAACCAAGCAAAACAGGACAGGTTTTTAAACATGTATGTTATATTATTGTAATTTTCTTTAATGAGTTACAGAAATCCCAGAATTTTTTTAAAAATTTCTCCTCCGTATTGAACTTTGATCTTCGACCATCGAGCCAACCAGAATGCTGAAGCTATATGCATGCCTTAGTTATTGAACTCTTGATCTTGAAATTGTGAATGAACCCCCTAACCAGGTGACCGATTGCTTGTTGTGCATGATTAGTTCAACTATTCTGTTCTTAAATGTTGACCACCAACAATCTCGACGTCACTTAGTGCTAGAGAAGGCTCGGTTTTAGTTCTGGTTCTTGTTTGGTTGGTAGTAGACATGAGCCCCTCCGGTTCACCTAGAACCATTGAACGAGAACCAAACCGATTTATGTTAGGGTTCAAATTCGAATAAAAAGGCGAAAAACTAGAAAATATTTTAGAAGTTCAAAAATTGGAGAAACTAATAAAAAAGATTGTGGTTTGAATCTGGATTTGGTTCCATGGAAAGGAACAGTAACCTGAACCTTGTACTTCCGGGGTTCAGTTATGGTTTCGATCCGGTTTGCCCACTTTCCAGCCCAGTTTGCTTTGGGTTTGAACGTGGTAGAGAAGGGGCTTAACTAGTTTACGGTAACAAGGAGAGGAGGAAGAAGAAGAATAAGAATGCGTGTCGTGTCATTGTCACGTGTACGGTGAGACTTTGGTATCTCAGCAATATCTGGCTCGGTCTGGTTTGTGTAAATTCGATCCGAACACGGTCCGGTTTACTCACATGGAAACGGCCCCCCACACGGACCCTTTTATACCGAGAACAGGATCACCCCGCGTTTGTGCAACGCAGTATCTATACCGAGAGGGTTTGGAGGCGATCGCGAAAGTTAAAGCAGAGAAGGAGCGAAGGAGGAAATCAAAGAAAAGAAGGAAGAAGATGAACTCCGAGGTAGAATATTTGCCTTATTCAACATCTTTTTGATAAATGCTATGTAAAATCTCCTGTTTTTTGTTCTCTTCTCTTTTCTTCATGCTTTCCATTTCGTTCCCTTGTTCTCTTGGCGGATTTCTCGTATTATGCGATTATCTGTTGTTCATGACTGAGTATTTGCTGAGAATTCACGTTTTTATGTCAGTTTCCTCCTTCTGTTAGATACTGTTTTGTTGCATTTGTTCTCATCATGACATCTATCTCGGAGCATTTGGGAAAATGTGAGTTAATACGAGGAAAAGGGGCCTCCTGTCAACAACTATCTGCTTGCAGTCCTGTCGTTCTGTAATGTAATTTAGTAAGAAATTCTATAGCTTGGGAAGGAACTACTGCTACGAATCATAATTCTTGTACTTTACCGTAATATGCTGATACTACTAACCAGCGGCTTCAATATCTAGTGGAGCATTTGGATTGTTTTTTCTTCTTACTGGTTATGTTTTAATAATACATCCAACTGATCAGGTTTTAATGATACCGATTCTTTCTGATAGGCGAAGCCACATTTAACAGATATGTATTTTATCAGAAGCCACAACTAACATATATGTATTTGTTACTTATGTCAAAAAAGGCGGGTGTCATAATGCTAGTTAAGTGCCCGATAGATTAAAATATCTTTCTTGGTATACTACTATACAAATGCAAACATCTTTCTTGGTATACTACTATACGAAGTCATATAGCCTTGAACATGCCTCTCTCAACAGCAATACCAATGTTAGATGTTGTTTAAGCTCTCTTATTGATTCAATGAATTGAATGGTCAAAACCACAACTTTTGTAGAAGCAAATAAATTTCTAGTTCTATTCTCCCAGTTCAATGTTAAATTTCACAATGATCTCCATACTAACTCAAATTCTTTAAGCACAACTAGTATCATGCTTTTACAATTGGAAGAATAACTCAATTGAATGAAATTTAATACAGTTTGTCACAGTTCCAGAATCTCACAGGAAAGGGAACACGATCTTGTAACAGGTCCAGATGACAAAAATAAATGTGCTGTATGGTTGCATGAGAATCTAGTTGATATTCAATCTTCTTACTCAAAGTGGGGTATGTTAGACTAAATTGACAAGGGGATGGGCTTAAGTACTTCATGACATGCAGTTTCACGGGAATCTCAAAAGACTCACACTGAGGGGCTATGGTTCCTCCTGTGATTCCAGCCACAACCTAGAACCATTCCAACCAAATATGGACATTTGGTCTATTCCAGATATATGATACTGATCTGATCAAAGACCTTCTGAATAATGAAATTCTTAAGAAGAAGCCTCAGAAATCCTTAGAAGTCCATAAGAAAGAGCGGCCCAAACTTAGAAGGTTTTGCAGAGGGGGGGAGGGATGTTTGGAGCTAGTCAATGCTTCATATTCCCAACCCCCTACTATTAATTTTTTAAGATCTCATTATCCCATTATTGTTTGCCAAATACCAGGAAATGTTTCCCCCCCCCCTCTTCCTTCTGTCCACTATCATATTTATCTAAATCAGGAGATCTTTGTGTGTCTCAGTGTATTAGTCATAATTTGAAGATCTTGGTGACATCTATAAAGACTGTGGTTTTTTATTTTTTTTGAGTTATTCCACTTTAGTTGCTAACAATATATTCTTTTGACTTCTGTGATTACTTTGTTGTTAATATTCCATTTTTTTGTTCTAATGACTTTGCTTTTGTTTCCTTAGGACGATCCAGAATTAGCTGCAATCAGGCAGCGAAGAATGCAACAACTGATGGCACAACATGGCCTTGTGAGCATGATTTTGCATTTCTGTGTAAAGATTGACACTATTATTCTTTGCCTTTCTCTTATTTTAACTGCTTAATTTGTGTCTTGTGATGTAGGGGAACCAACAAAACTCAGAGCAAGAAAAAGTGCGGGAAGAAGCTAAGAGGTTAGTAAAAAGAGTACATTTATAGGATGATTTCCAAAGAGCTTATTAATCCCTTGATCTATTAATCTAGAGAGGCAGAAGAACGAAGGCAGTTGATGCTTAGTCAAATTCTGTCTTCTGAAGCAAGAGAAAGATGTAAGTGATATACACATTCATATATGGAATACATCAATATGCTTAAAATTTACAAGATTCGAGTTTGTGGAAGTTTAGATATGCTTCTTCTTGATATTGATCCTATTAAAATACATGTATTTATCTATGTATTTTACTGTATTTTTCTCATTATGAAAGTATACATACATGTAATAAGGCACTAGGGCCATTTGACACCAAGGCCATCACGGGAGCTCAACGATTACTTTACTAGCCGTTGAGCTTGCCGAAGAGCTGTTGGCTGCCCACTACCTTCTCTCTTCTCCACTTTATAAATACTTACCTTTTAGATAATGAATGCTTTATAAATACTTACCTTGTACATACTGAAAACTAGGTAGGCCTTCTTGGCCAATTAGTATACATTCTTTTGAGTGAGTGTATTTGCTATTGTTAGTGCATTTGCTATTATTCTAATTTTTTGTAAGGCCTTTCATAGTCATCCTCCGATGACTCACGGTTGTTGTAACGTGTATTGGATATCTGTTGTTCCATTCAACATGTTGAAGTATCATCTTCACTACATGGTATCACAGCCTATATGCTCTTCATGATTATCAAGTCGATGCCTCGAGAAGTGTGCCAAAGTATAAAAATCTTTATTTAAGGAACTTAGAGATTTATGGTGCTTTTTCAAGCATTTATCCAAGTAAGTTCACTCCTTTGAAGCTTGTATATCTTGAAGAGGGAAGAAAAGGTTTCAATTTTCGATTAACAATTTCTAACTCTAAAACATGGGGCCAATTAATGAAAATTATTTATATTTTAAAAATTTATGCGGCTATGTGAATGGATCGAAGGTGAAACCCTCTATAAATGACATTTTTGAGAAAAAAGTAATTTGAAAGAGGTAATAGGACGATCTTATGGGTTCTTATGAACAATATGAATGATCACATTAGAAACACGTTGGCCGACTTTATCAATGCCAAAGAAGCATGAGAATACCTAAAGAAATCTCATGTTCAGAGTGAATGACACATAGGATGGCATTACGTGATGAAATGTTATCACTAAAACAAGGAGTCAAAGGGGTGGATGAGTTCTATAGTGAGTATTCAAATATTTGGAATCAATTAAATGGATGTAAAAAGAAGCATACACAATGTCTTAGTAAAAGACAATGTAAAGAAAATGAAGGCTTCGTATATCAATTTTTGAGAAGTCTTATAGAGGAATTCAAAGGGGTAAGATCATGTCTTATACATCGTAAACCTTTCCCCACTAAAGAAGAGGTTTTTACCGACCTCAAAATAGCGAAAACAAGACTTAATGAAGTTAGGCTTCAAAAAGATTTCGCCTTAGCCGCATCAAGGCCTGAAGCACACATTAAGACATCAACCTTCACATTTTAAGATCGAAGGATCAAGTGAAACAAAGAGGAAATTTGCCACTTTTGTAAGGAGATCAGACATATTAGACCTGGTTGCCCAAGATTAAAGAAGAAAGTGACCTTGGTAGATAAACAAAGCTCTCCTCCCTCAATTCTTGCTCTTCATGAAAAAATAAAAGCTTCTTGAAGCACAATTGAAGGAGAAGACACTCATTGGTGCGGTATGCTCTACTTCCACCCACCCATGACACTCAAGGTATGACTAGGTATGACTCCTTGGTTACTTGATTGAGGTGCCTCATTTCATATGATTTTTAACAAAAACTTTTGAATTCATCATAAGAAAACCTTTATCATGTGTGTTTACCGTCGATGAAACCAAACTAAACGTTGACAAAGTAGGGGACCTTCAAAACAAAGACTTTTCAATTCTTAAAATTAATGTTGTTCCAAAATTAAATTTAAATTACTTTTCATATCTCAAATATCGGATAATGGTTGTGTTATAACCTTCTTATCTATGGGATGGATTATACATTATCACCTTCCGAAAACAATGATTGGATGTGACCATAGAGAAGGATGCTATGTAATGGATTATATGCGTAATATTAGACATTCAAATATTTTATCACATCATGTACAACTATTGCACAGAAGACTTTGCCATTTAAATGTTCAAAAGTTGTATCAATGTTTCATTGGAATAAAAAATATTGAGAAATTCTCTTACAAAGACTGTATTCTTAGCAAAATGCAACATCTTTCATTTCCAAACAAAACATATGTTATAAGAAAACCTTTTAAAATTGTATACTCAGATGTTTGGGGTCTCATACCCATTATGTCAAAAGGATGTATCTCTTGTTAAGTCATCTTTATTGATGACTTTACTAGATATAAATGGGTATATCTATTAAAAGCAAAATTTGATGTTTTCAAAAATTTTGTCATATTACGTAACCTTGTTAAAAATCAATTTTACTCTTAAATTAAGGTATTTAGGTCTGATTCAAGAGGATAATTTATATAAAATGAGTTTGAAAGGTATCCTTAAAACCATGAGATTATTCACCAAAAATGTTATACTAAAACTTCCCAACAAAATGGTATTGTTGAACGAAAGAATCCACACATTTTGAAAACCACTAAAACCTTGTTAGTATCTAATGGAGTTCTTAAAAATCTTTGAGCATAAGCCATTATGACTTCTGTCTATCTAATAAATTGTATGCTTTCATCAATATTGCAAAATATTTCTCTTATTAATTTTTTTTAACTTACACTTAACTATTTTAAATTAAGAGTATTTGGTTATAAATGCTTTGTATTTACAAACAAAAAAGATAAACTATCTCCGTGTGTAATTAAATGTGTTTTCTTGGGGTATGATATAACCAAAAAAATGTTATAGATGTTATGATCCCAAGAACGACAAGGTCTATGTGTCAAGAGATATGAAGTTCTTTGAAAATGAATTTGTGTTTTAAGATAAAGCTACTAATTTCATTGATAAACTAGATATTCCTTTTTGAGTGATAATTTAGGAAATCCAAAAAATCTAATAGGGATTCTAGACCCTATGATAGATTTGTTTCTTATAAAACCTTATCTTGAAGACATAGAGCTCTATTAACTACAATTTTAGCTATAAAAAAACCCAAGACATTTAAAGAATCTCAAACATTGATTCATACTATGAACGGGAATTAAATAACCTACATAGAGCACAAACATGGAAGATTGTTATAGAGCTTTATTAACTACAATTTTAGCTATAAAAAACCCCAAGACATTTAAGGAATCTCAAGCATAGATTCATACTATGAACGAGGAATTAGATAACCTACATAGAGCACAAACATGGAAGATTGTAACACGTCCCGAAACCAATAGGGTATAGATGAATATACAAAATCAAGACCAATGGTGATGATACTGTAAAACAATACAAAGCTAGGCTAGGAGCCAAAGGATACTCACAAGAATATGGTATTGACAAAATAAGTGAGTTTATAATATACTCATTTTAAAAAGTCAAGTTCTTCATCTTAAAAAGTCTTTGTACATACTTAAACAAGCTCTTAAGGCTTGGTTTGACAAAATAAGTGACTTTATGACATGTAATGGTTTTACTACATGTTATATTGATTATGCTTTGTTTATAAAGTGATATGTTGAAAGTATTGTTATTCTCTTGCTATATGTAGATGATATGATCATTATAGGGAGTGATATCCTTGTGATCCAAAATATCAAACGATACCTTGGTAGAGTGTTTGAAATGAAAAATCTTTGACATCTACGGTAATTTTTGGGTATTAAGGTAATAAGAAATGATAGGGGTTTCCTTTTGTCTCAAACTAAATTTGTTAATGATATTGTTCTTAGATCTAGACTAATAGATGATAAGAGAATTGAGACACTTGAGGTGATCAACCAAAGGCTAAGACTTATAGATGGTGAACCACTTAGGGATCTCACTCCTTACAAACATATGGTTGGATCATTCATATACTTGACCATCACTCATACCGGCATCACTCATATGCGGATCATACAATATGTGTGACATACCACTGAAAGGGAGTATTCAATATGTGTGACATACCACTGAAAGGGAGTATTCAATATATCTGACATACCACTGAAAATGGAGTATTCTTATCCTTTTCCTCCCTATCTCAGTTAATTGCATATAATAATACCGAATGGGGGTGGTGATGTTAATGAAAAACACTCTACAACATCTATTGCATCTTTCTTAGACTCCTCATGGAGATACAAAAAGCAATAAAAGGTATCACTCTTATTTATTGAAGTAGAATACATGACCAACACAACTGCATAACTAACCTGGTTAAAAAGACTTCTTTAAGATCTTGGAGCATCACTTGACATGTGGGTTTATGCATGACATGTTTTGGCACAAAGACTTCTTTTTGCTATCCTGGCACAATTTTGGCAACCTATTAGATAGTGTTGCTAATCAACCATCTTTATAGCAACCTTTTTTTTCACTCTTTAGTTTTGGAGGACTTTATGGGTTTATGCATGACATGTAAGTGTTGTCAGTCATTTGATATATTTTCGTAAGTTGGAGGTGTTAACAAGTAAAAACATAGTGGTGTTAGGCTATATAACCAACGTGTGATATGGAAGTGTTGACCATAAATTGTTGATATATTTACTTGTGCCTATGCTTTTGCGGACATGACCTATCTCACAGTGACACTTCTCAGAGGTGAAGTATCCCATACAAGACTGGCATAACACTGACACAGATCGTATCAGAAATCGGTGGATAATTTTAATGTTTTTACTGCTTCTCAACTTATATAATTTCACCAGATATTGATCAGCTACTACTTTATTAGGTAATACTAATTTGAAAAGGTTGAGTTTTCACCTAATTTTATAAGATATTATCAATTATGTAAGATAATAACATTTTTCATCAGTAGATTGTCTTTATTGATTCCGTGTCTGCATTGGCTGGTTGGAAGACTATCCCTAAAAGTCTCGGTGTTTTGCGCTCTCCTGCAAAAATGAATAGTGACCTGTTTCACAACTTGTTTGAAGATTTTTAATTTCTTGTTTCCTGCACTGCATAAATTAATTGTATATTGGTCAGTGGCCAGAATTGCACTGGTAAAACCTGAGAAGGCAAGAGGAGTGGAAGATGTCGTGATCCGTGCAGCTCAAATGGGCCAGATTGCTGAAAAGGTGAACTTTTACTCCAGAAATGATTCAATGGTCAAATAGTTGATTCATGACGTTAGTCTTTGCATCGTCTTTGTCGTAAGATTTAAAATTCAACATCTTTAAATCTTTAGCAGCAACCTCCATTAATCATTATCACCCATCTCGTCAGATTTTAATCTGTTGGACCTTGCACATTTTCTTAGGCTGCCACACTTTCATTTTTCAAGCCTCCTTTTAGTCACAAGGGGTCTCATGCATGTGTAGGGCTTCACTTTTTGAGTCTTGAAAACTTACTCGTTAGAATTAGACAGTTGTAAAGTTTATCACCATCCAACTGATGCTGTAAGGGTAGAAGCGGGGAACCTACTCGTATTGTCATGACCAACGTGACCTGGAGATGGTCACTTGATGCGTGCGTGCCTGTGTGTTGAGGATAACGAAGTATGTTCATCACTGAAATGATGTTCTTTTTCCACAGGTATCTGAAGAGCGACTGATTTCACTGCTTGAGCAGATCAACACTCAGACGACCAAACAGACCAAAGTTACTGTATGTAACCAGCTATAGCCTTTTCCCTGACTTAGATATTCTGATTATTTGCTCTCTGATATACTGGTTCAAGGTTTGTGGTTCAAGATCTGTAAAAATGAACCCCGGATATCGTAATGGATATCATATTCTGTGCTTTGTTTTGATAGGCAGTGGGGTTAGGCAGAACCATACCAGATGCATGACCCTGCATATCAAACTCGTGACCTTCAACTTGAAGGTTCTTTCCAGTCAACCCCCATGGCTCTTTGTTCTGATATCATATTCTATACTTGGCCTAAATGGAGCTGTTCTAAGGGAAGGGTTTGGTTCTTAGTTCTAGTCGCCTAGTTTGTAGTAATTCACTGCTACCAGTTATATAACTCATTGTTGCAGTATGGTGGGTTATATACAGTTTTGACACCTTATTGCTTGAAATTTCTACTTTTTTTCTTTTACCACTCCATAGCAGTCAGCTACTACAATACATACTAACATTTCTGTCCTGCTTTCAGATTCAGAGGCGCCGCAATGTCCTTGAGGATGATGATTAGGTGACCGAGTGGTGACATCAAAGTTCTATGATGATGACGTGTGACTGCTTCAATTAAGGACTATGTATTGTTTGGTTGTGAACGTTTTGCATTTGCTTGGCTGCTCCAGCTGCTCGATCTGTAAGACCAGGTTGATTTTTTTATCGTGTTTGCTTCCAGTGCTGGAAGAAACATATGACAGTCATTTATGTAAAAATTGTTCAATATCGAGGGAGTGCAATCTCAACTTTGCCTTTTAATAGATCAAACACTTGAATATATTATCTCTCTAGTTTGTCCTTTTTCTGTTATTCTCCATTTATGGTAGCGGGAATTGCACCTGCAATTAGCTTGGAATCTTAATTTAGTTATATTTAATCTCGTTTAATTTTGAGAATGAAATGAAATACTTCAAGTGATTGAATTTTGGTGCCAGTTGAATATAAGCTCGTGATCATGTTTGGCTTTAATGTGTAACGGATCGTTCAAACAGCCTCCATTCAGTTCGTCCGGCGCGGCTGTTGGCCATATACTGCTTTGCAAAGCTGGTGACGTGATGCGGTTTGTATTTGGTTTTGTGTGGGTGCATTCTGTACTCCCAATCTCTAAATACTTAAATTATCTATATGAATTAAGCTCATATTATGGTTGACCGACTTGATTGCTCAATGACTGGGCCGTATCGGAAGTTTGGTGAAACTCGGTGTTGACCTTAAGTCGGGTGGAACTCGGATTAAAATTTGTTCATCTTCAACAAGTTTGTAATGTATTCAATTTGGGTTTGATGTTTACGGTAATTATTGTGGCACTTGAAAGTTAAGAAGTCAAGATCATTTGAATTCTCTTTCAACAAAGTCCCTCATCAGAGAAAGAAGACTCCTTAATATTGTGAACAGCAGCTGTTCTTCTTGTTCACTACGTTGGTTCCATAGTCAAAAGGTTAACATCATAATATCAGTCATTTCTTGCCCATGTTGGAAAATACCAGGACAGAACCACAAGGTCGATAAGTTTCTAACTGAAAAACAAGCAAATGAAGATTATTTCTTATGCTATAACGGCACGTTTGATTAGCTTGTGGAAGGGATTTGCTCTCATCTGAATCTTTTTCACTTTTCTAGAGGAGAATTCGGTTCCCTCGAGAGTGGAAAGAATTCGATTCTTGAGTGTTGTCTAATGAAATTGAGATGGTGTTCGTCACATTCCCTTCATCTTTTGATTTGGATCATCAAAAGTTCAGAATCCAAATCAAATTGAGTGTAAGCCAAATGTGAGTTTAGAACTTGAAAGAGTGTATTTATATATAAGATTTTTATTATGATATAAACTATACATATAACATTTCATTAAGATATAATTTTCTATTGTATTAGTTTCTATACAAAATAATAGAGATGGAGTTGGTCAACTGTGCACATCTTATTTGCAACTGTGGCGTGTCAAATATGAAACCAGAGCTCACGGACATCTCCATCAAGCGAGAGATGTGTGGCATAGACTGAGCATCACCAGTGACCCGAGAATACACCGTATTACGTTACGTTTCCTTCACCTACCGAGCCCTTTGTTTAGTACTTTTTATGCAATCAAAAGTAAGATTCGATAATTTGACAAAGAAAATACACCGCATGACATGAGAAGGGAGACTGGCCCGTAAAACGCCATTTCACGGCGGCAAGGAGAGGAAAACGCGGGCTTCTTTCTTTCGCTGTATCTGCTTGTTCTCGAAAATTCCTCCCACCATCGGAAACCTTCCGTTGATACTGTAGATCGAAACAAAATTTGCGTCTTCTTCTTGTTCCATTCGTTGGTTATAAAAAGGAAGGAAGAAGAGATTATGAGGAAGGATAGGTAATAAAGTTAGATTTTACCGCGATCTCAAGAAAAGTTATTGGTTTTGAGATGGGTACGAAGCCCGCCGGCATCACGTTCAAGATCGTCCTTCTCGGGGACGGTAGGTATTCCGTCCTGCATGCTCTTTGTAATTGTCGAGTTGTTTGATTCTTCTCGGCTTTGCGACCATTTTTCATTTTCCGTTCAATTTCCTTTCATATGGGTCGTTTCTAATTTTTGCTGGGTATTATGGCATTGTTGGTCGTCTTGTAGTTCTCTTTTCTTGTCCAGTCCGGTTCAGTTTTACGTGTCTCCGCGCATCGTGTTAATCTCCATGCTATTGATTTGTGGTTTGTTGTTTCTTTTGTTTAATTATGTTGGTAAACCTCGACTTATGTATGATTCCCGTTACTCGGCTGTCTTATAGAGCTTGGCCTTCTATCTGTTGCGTATAGAGTTTCGCGTTTGTTGCTGCTATTTTCAGTACTATTGCCACCCGTGTTAGCAAGACTTGTTGCTTTGATCCTGTTATTTCGTTCATTAAAAATTTATTTACACATTGATTTTCCTCCAATTTTCCAGTATATACGGTTCATTCTATAGCTTGGCCTTGTTGCGAATGCTGTTATCATTGTTATTGCCTACTTCTGCTGGTACTACTATCACTACCACCTTAGTAAACAGGATTTCTTTTCTTGTTATTTCAATTATTAAATGCAATTTGTTGCATCGATTCGGTCTCTTTTTTCACATCTACGTGATTCCTTTGTAGAGCTCTGCCTTAGTTTTGTCGTTATAGTTGTTTTTATAACTAGTTACATGCTGCTACCGCTGTTGCTAATACTACCATCCATTTTAACAAGATTTTCTTTTCTATGATATTGTTATTTCGATTCTTCAATTCGTCCCCTAGTTTCCTATTTTCTCGGGTTCTTTCCAACTTTACCTTGTTTTCACTTTGTGTTAATGTGCTTGACTTGACCTTGAGAGCAGGCAGAGTTGGGAAAACATCGCTTGTGCTACGGTACGTGAACAACTATTTCTCTGAGAAGCAAGAAGCAACTGTACAAGCCGCTTATCTTACAAAAACTCTTGTGGTTGATGACGTACCTGTTACTCTGGCCATTTGGGTGAGCCTCTTTCTTTTTCTGATTTCTCTTCGAGCACAAAAGTTGATTGGGCACTCGACTATCAAACTGAGCGATCGAGAATGTGCTGTAGCAGCACGTGACACCTTATAGAGAAAAAAATATACATAAATAAATTGCCAGTCACTGTAGGCGACTCATGAAGATGTCATCCTATTGAAAAGTTTTGGTTGAGTGAAAATCTTGTAGCAGCTTTCCAGGTTGCACACGTCAAGTATTGTAGATAGACTAAAGCATAGAAACATTATTGGACAGGGATGCGAATGCAGTTGGATGAATCCGTTGGGAAAGTGAAGGCTTGATTAGGTAATAACAATCTTAGATTCTTAATAAACTTAACGAGATTAAATGTGAGGAATATTCAGTCTATTGGTGCAAATTGTTATAAGAGCAGTAACCTTTCTTGTTTTAACATTTATTGGCGTTTATTGTAGCTTGATATAGTAGACATACTCACCCTTACATGGAGAACTTAGTGGAAAAGTTTATATAGGCTCCTAAATGGTTTCTTCGAGCTTATCTGAGAAGTTGTATGTTAACTAGATCCATGCATTTATAGATTGAAGCAGGATTCTAGAATTTGGTTTAAAATTTTCAATAATGCATTCAGAAGGCATTGTTTCACAGAAGTTGCAAATTTTCATTTGTATGCAAAAGTTATAAATCTCTTGTTACATTCTTTTCTATGTGGAAGATATTACCATGGGAGTTAAGGATATCCAACTTTGTAGACGAAAAAGCACTCTTCGTCTGGATTGGAATATAAAACTTGTAAAACGATGGATTTAGGAATAAGAAGGTGCCAACGTCCGAATGTGGATTATATATGTTTAATATGCAATCGACACTCCACTTGCCATGAATAAGGAACTTCAGTTAATGAAACAGAACCATATAACAAGCCAAAGGGATTTTGGACCATGATAATGCAGTTATTAATTTGACTGTAAGAAGCATGGATGTAGCCACTGCGTGAATCGGATGTCAGTTGATGCATTTGCGTACAGATCTGCATGCGGGAATATCGTCTTCTTTGTGTGGTTTGTGAAAGGCAACGGCCGAATGCAGATTATATATGTTTAATAATTAATATGCAATAGACACTCCACTTGCCATGAATAAGGAACTTCAGTTAATGAAAAGGAACCATATAACAAGCCAAAGGGATTTTGGACCATGATAATGCAGTTATTAATTTGACTATAAGAAGCATGGATGTAGCCACTGCGTGAAGCAGATGTCAGTTGATGCATTTTGCTTACGGATCTGCATGCGGGAATATCAAGTCTTCTTTGTATCATTTGTGAAAGGCATGCATAAGGAATCATTGTGTATCATGAGGTATGTGAAATATGCTTTGAGGATTGGATTATCTGTCATAGAAGTACTTCCCAGGGTTACAACTCTTGGGTGTGTTCAGATACTTTGATGCAGATTGGGTTTTGGAGACTAAAGAACGTCTCTTGGGCATTCTTAGGGAGAAATTTAAGATCT
This sequence comes from Brasenia schreberi, assembly GCA_036023115.1. Taxonomy (NCBI): domain Eukaryota; kingdom Viridiplantae; phylum Streptophyta; class Magnoliopsida; order Nymphaeales; family Cabombaceae; genus Brasenia; species Brasenia schreberi. The sequence continues at coordinate 9,175,121 of JAYKKT010000057.1, read as the reverse complement.
TGACAAGTGAAAGGAAGGCCTTGTGCTTGATCAGATGCTGACGTCCAGGGCTTTAATGGGAGTGATGGCTCATGGTTGTGGATAAAACTTTTATATTCTGTATAAAAGTGCAGTTTCTCTTGCCACTTATTCAATTTGTGATTTCAAAGCATATCTAGCTTGATTGTTATTCAAATATGAAAAGGTAGGAGTAATGAAGATTCAGCCTGTCCTTTCATCAATCATCAATCATTTATATATTTATTAAAAGCTTAACATTAGGTCCATAACTTATTGAGAGCCAACTTGAGAGGGTGTATTAGAAGCATTTGACAAGCAGGGGTAATGTTGTTTTTAGTCATTCAAGTGTTGACATATTAACACCTTAATGATCTTGTTATCTTCATTGCATTGTGGTATCTGGACCATAGTATCATACCGTTGTGAGTTAATTGGTTAATAATGGTGGTGGAGTACACTGTTACACTGTTAGAGGCTGACTGCTGCTCCATTCTCTCCTAATCCTTTCTTGCATGTTCTGCAACGTGCCATTTGACTTTCAGATGTTTGGAGAGTTTCCAAAGTTGAGACCTTTATCCTTTTTTTTCTGCTGCAGAAGAAAAATGAGGTTCTGAAGAGCTATGGTTTTTTCTCTCTGCTGGTCAGTCATATCTGGAAAATGTCAAATCTTAGAGCATAGTTCTCTTGATTTCATTTGCATGTGCAGCTTCTGATTTAGACCATGGATGTAGCCTTATGGGCATATATTCCTGCTCTGCTACTCTATTCTGATGAAATTATCTCCAGGCTTCTTCTGCTATCATATTTTTGGTTAGGCATGACCTTTCTTTCTCTTGATGACAGGACACTGCTGGACAGGAGCGGTTCCATGCATTAGGGCCTATATACTACCGTGATGCAGATGGTTTGATCATGCTTGACAAATCCTGCCTTTGAAAAGCACTTCTCCTTTTATATTTTGCTGAAAATTAGCCCTGATTTTGACCTCTTTATGAACATCTGCAGCTGCTCTCTTGGTGTATGACATTATGGACACTGACACATTTGTCAGGGTAAGAAATTGGGTCAAAGAACTTCAACAGATGGCCTCCAAAAACATAATCATGGCAATTGCTGCAAACAAGAGTGATCTGGTCCGTTCGAAGAAGTTCAATATTCAGGATGCTGAAAGGCATGTTTGTTATCTTCTTTGTGCGTTTCTAGTTTTCTTTGTGTTTGCATGACATTTTGGTGAGTTGGAACATCAGAGCTATTTTGCACTGTTTTATGCTAGACAACTGTCCTGCCCATGTGGTTGTTAAAAATGTTAATGTAGGTTTCTTCTAATAAATACAACTAAGCCTTTTCCCATACTAGTTGGTATCGACTATATTGATTCTTTGTTTCCACAGAGCTTGCTCCTGTGCCATGCTAAGAGTTAACTAAACAAATCTAGATCAGGTTTCTTGTTATAAATATCTCTTTAAAACAGCCATCATGTATAAACAGGGTTCTAACCAAGATGAGATCTACGTTGTTCCTACTTAAATTTAAAAAGCTTGAAATGTTTTATAATATTATTTTTAGCTGATGGTTTATGTGAAAATACTAATGTTTCATGTTATTGCTTCGCGAAGCTCGCACTTGTGATGCTTTCAGACAGCACCTAGGCTTGCAGACAGAGACATGCACCTATATGGAGCATGCAATATTGTTTGCTACTCAATTATCACGAAATAGGATTCACTACTACAACAACAATAACAAAGCCTTTCCCCATACTAGACAGGGTCGACTATATGGATTCTTTGTTTCCACAAAGCCCTATCACATGCCATGTTAGCATTTAACTCAACATAAGCTAGATCATTCTTTAGTATTTCTTTCCAACACTTGTGGTTGTCTTCTACCTCTTTTAATACTTTCAAAATCTAGTTTTTCATACCTTCTTACAGGCGCTTCTTTTGATCTTCTTTCTATATGTCTAAACCATTTTAAACGATATTCTCTCATTTTATCCTTTATTGGTATCACTCCCAATTTGTTTCTAATAACCTATTTATGTATAAGGTCTTTCCTTGTATGACCACTCATCCATCTCAACATCTTATTTCTTCCTTAGACATCTTTTGTACATGTTGATTAACTGCCCGACACTTAGAACCAAAAAACATGGCAGGTCTAATTATTGTTCTATAATATTTACCTTTTAACTTTAATGGTATCTTCTTGTCACAGAGAATACCTGATGCTCTTCTTCATTTTAACCAACTTGCATTAATTCTATGTGTAACATCTCCATCAATTCTTCCATCACTATGAAAATTTGACCCTAGTATTTAAAACTTTCCTTTTGAAAGATGCATCGTGTGACAATTTTATTTTTTTATGTCTTCTTAAGTAACCAAATGATCAAACTTAGATTCAATATGTTCAGTTTTTATTCTACTAAGTCATAAGTCTTTACTTTCTAATATTTCTCTCTATAGTTCCAATTTTCTATTAACTTTTTCCTTAGACTCTTCCACTAACACAATGTCATCTGCAAATACACTAAGGTATTTCATCTTAATATGTTTTGTTAACTCATCAATCACCATTATAAATAAGTATCGATTCAAATTGATCCTTGATGTAACCCAATATTAACTTCAAAGAAGTCTATCATTCTTTCATTGAGTCCTCATACATGTTTTTGCGTCATCTTGAATGTCTCTTATAAGGTTTATGTATGCCAATGGGATACCTCTTTTTTCAAGGTTCTTCAAAGAAATCCCTTGTACCCTATCTTAAGCTTTTTCTAGATCAATAAATATCAGGTGAAGGTCTTTCTTTGTCCTATTTTCAAGGCGAAATAGGATTCACTATTTCATCAATTTAGTTTGATTCTTGTGCTTCAATCTCCACCCGGCTTCACCTTCCCTCTGTTCAATATTATTGTTTTCATTCTAGAATGGCACCGTCCTCTTCTGGTCCAGGTCAGTTATACTAATGGGATTGATGAAAGCATTGAAAAGTTGCATCTGGAATATCTTGGTAGCTTTTCTGAACCTTCATTGCCTTTCATCATCTTGCAGTTATACATCATCTATTGGAGCAAGGCATTTTATCACATCAGCGAAATTGGGGACTGGAATAAATGAAGTTTTTATTGATATTGCTACCCGTAAGTTATCCATTTCACTAACTTTATGATTTCCATGATTCAAGGGAGAAGTCTGTTTGTAGTTGTCAGACATTTCAGCGCATGAAAATGCTTCAGGAAACATCGAGGCAATACAATCAGGCCAGTTCCGTAATGCAATACTGTTTTGAGACGTGCATTACCTTAGGCTAGTTCTGATAACCATATGCACTATTTCTGACCACCCCTTTCTGGAAGTTGGACACCAGTATACTCGATATAATGATGCTTCAGCATGCAAATTATATATCTAGAAGTCTGCAGTGTATTTTCTGGTTGGTTCAGTTTCTCCAAATATATTTGGGTCCTCCAACCATGCTAAAAGAAATTGATCGGGTTATATTTGGCATACTTGAACTCCGCCCCATGTAAGGGATCACCCTTGCATTGCTGGTCCCAAGCCCGGATAAAGGAGGAGGGTTGTGTTAGGCTTCTGATAGCCCCTAAAACTTCGTCGGATTTTTATAACATGGATTACAAAAATTATGAGCATTGCTTTGGGGCGTCCCCGCCTAGCGACGTGCTGCAGAGCCCAAATTTAGTAAGAAGTAAGCAAGGGCCACTACATTTTCGTCCGAATATAGTGAATCAATTGTAGAGAGGGTTCCCACATCATGAACGGGTGTGGGTAAAGAAGTTAGTCCCGCTACATTGCTGCCCGAATGTAATGAAAATTTTTCAGAGAGGGTTTCCGTATTTTGATTATGGACGGATGCGAGGGGTAAGGAAGCTAGTCCTAGATAATAAGATTCGTATTGATTCTTGGAATATCGGAACATTATCCGGTAAGCTAATGGAAGTGGTAGATACTATGATTCGGAGAAAGATTCATATTCTATGTTTACAAGAGACAAAATAGGTTGGAAAAAAAGCAAAGGAGATAGAGGATACAGGTTTTAAATTATGGTACTCAGGTAAAGAAAAGGCTCGAAACGGAGTTGGTATTATCATAAATAAAGATTTAAAGGAGAGTGTAGTAGACATACAACGATATGGTGACGGAATCATGACGTTGAAATTAGTGTTAGGAGCAGAGGTTTTGAATATAGTTTGTGCTTACACATCCCAAGTAGGACTAGAAGATAGTATAAAGACAGTTTTTTGGGAAGAGTTAGATAAGGTGTTTCAAAAGATTCCACAAAGGGAGATGATTTGTTTAGGAGGAGATTTAAATGGACATGTCGGTAAAGAGGCATTAGGATATCAAGGGATTCATGAAAACTTTGGTTTTGGGGATATAAATGAGGAAGCTAGGGAGATTTTAAATTTTGCTATGGCATTTGATCTCTTTATAGTCAATACAATCTTCAAAAAACGAGATGAACATTTAATTACTTATAAGAGTGGCTTATCATAAACACAAATTGATTACTTTATTTGTAGAAAAAAAGATACAGCGTGTTGTAAAGATTGTAAGGTAATTCAAGGAGAAAGCTTAACCACCCAACATCAACTTTTAGTTATGGATTTACAAATAAAAAAATGGACAAAGAAGAAAAGAGTGCATCGAGCTATTCGGACTAAATGGTGGAACCTCAAAAGCGAGAAAGAAGATATATTTAAACAGAAAGTCCTTCAAGGAGATGTTTGGAATTATATTGGCATACCCTGTGATATGTGGAACAATATGGCTATACATATTAGGAAAGTGGTGAAAGATGTGTTAGGGGTATCTAAGGGGGGTCTACCGGCACAAAAAGAAGCTTGGTGGTGGAGTGAAGTAGTACAAAATAAAATCAAGGCAAAGAGGGCATGTTACAAATTACATTATGCTAAGAACACTAGTGAAACTTTAGAAGCTTATAAGAAAGCAAAGAAGGAAGCAAAAAAGGCCGTTAGTGAAGCAAAAGCTAAGATTTGGGAGGACTTATATAAAAAACTCAACTCAAAAGAGGGTGAAAGAAATATTTTTAGGATAGCTAGGGCTAGAGATAAGAAAATTAAAGATCTTAATTATGTTAGATGCATAAAAGACGAGGATGAAAAAATTCTAGTGGCAAATGATGATATAAGAAATAGATGGAAAAACTATTTTTATAATTTTTTTAATGAAAATAAAGATGTTAGTATTAGTTTAGGAGATTTAGCTAAGTCAGAAAAGTATATAAACCACAATTTCTACGGACGTATTCAAAAGAATGAAGTCAAAGAGGCTCTTAAACATATGAAGGGTGGTAAATCGGTAGGACTAGATAATATTCCTATAGAAGTTTGGAAAATACTAGGAGAAATGGGAATCACTTGGCTCACATGACTATTTAATGAAATATGAAAAAACCAAAAGATGCATGAGGAATGGAGAGCAAGTACACTTATACCCATATATAAGAACAAGGGAGACATTCAAAATTGTGCGAATTATCGAGGTATCAAGTTAATGAGTCATACTATGAAATTATGGAAAAGAATTATCGAATGTAGGTTAAGACAAGTATCAAGTACAACAGAGAACCAATTTGGATTCATGCCAGGCAGATCTACTATTGAAGCGATTCACCTTTTGAGACGTCTTATGAAACATTTTAGAGCAAAAAAGAAAGACCTTCACATGATATTTATTGATTTAGAAAAAGCTTATGATAGGGTACCGAGGGAGGATCTTTGGAGAACTTTGGAAAAAAGAGGTATCCCATTGACATATATTAACCTTATACGAGACATGTATGATGGTGCAAAAACATGTGTGAGGACTCATGAAGGAACGATAGACTTCTTTGAAGTTAATATTGGGTTACATCAATGATCAATTTTAAGTCCATACTTATTTATAATGGTGATGGATGAGTTAACAAAACATATTCAAGATGAAGTACCTTGGTGTATGTTATTTGCAGATGACATTGTATTAGTGGAAGAGTCTAAGGAAAAAGTTAATAGAAAATTGGAACTATGGAGAGAAACATTAGAAAGCAAAGGCCTTCGACTTAGTAGAACAAAGACAGAATATATGGAATGTAAGTTTGATCATTTGGTTACTTCAGAGGACATGGAAATTAGAATTGACACACATTGCATTCCTCAAAAGGAAAGTTTTAAATACCTAGGGTCAATTTTTCAGTGTGATGGAAGAATTGATGGAGATGTTACACACAGAATTAATGCTGGTTGGTTAAAATGGAGAGCAGCATCAGGTATTCTTTGTGATAAGAAGATACCATTAAAGTTAAAAGGTAAATATTATAGAGCAGCAATTAGGCCTGCCATGTATTATGATTCTGAGTGTTGGGCAGTTAATCATCAACATGTACAAAAGATGTCTGTGACAGAAATGAAGATGTTGAGATGGATGAGTGGTCATACAAGAAAAGACCGTATACATAATGAGGTTAACAACAACAACAACAACAACAACTAAGCCTTTTCCCATACTAGACGGGGTCGGCTACATGGATTCTTTGTTTCCACAGATCCCTATCGTGTGCCATGTTAGCAGTTAACTCCCAATAAGCTAGATCATTCTTTATTGTTTCTTTCCAACACTTTTGTGGTCATCCTCTACCTCTTTTAATACTTTCCAAATTTAGGTTTTCTAACCTTCTTACAGGTTCTTCTTTTGATCTTCTTTCTATATGTCCAAACCATCTTAAACGATGTTCTCTCATTTTATCCTCTATTGGTGCCACTCCTAATTTGTTTCTAATAACCTCATTATGTATACGGTCTTTTCTTGTATGACCACTCATCCATCTCAACATCTTCATTTCTGTCACAGACATCTTTTGTACATGTTGATGATTAACTGCCCAACACTCAGAACCATAAAATATGGCAGGCCTAACTGCTGCTCTATAATATTTACCTTTTAATTTTAATGGTATCTTCTTATCACAAAGAATACCTGATGCTCCTCTCCATTTTAACCAACCAGCATTAATTCTATGTGTAACATCTCCATCAATTCTTCCATCACTTTGAAAAATTGACCCTAAGTATTTAAAACTTTCCTTTTGGGGAATGCACTGTGTGCCAATTTTAATTTCTATGTCCTTTGAAATAGCCAAATGATCAAACTTACATTCCATATATTCTGTCTTTGTTCTACTAAGTCGGAGGCCTTTGTTTTCTAATGTTTCTCTCCATAGTTCCAATTTTCTATTAACTTTTTCCTTAGACTCCTCCACTAATACAATGTCATCTGCAAATAACATACACCAAGGTACTTCATCTTGAATATGTTTTGTTAACTCATCCATCACCATTATAAATAAGTATGGACTTAAAGTTGATCCTTGATGTAACCCAATATTAACTTCAAAGAAGTCTGTCGTTCCTTCATGAGTCCTCACACATGTTTTTGCACCATCATACATGTCTCTTATAAGGTTAATATATGTCAATGGGATACCTCTTTTTTCCAAAGTTCTCCAAAGAACCTCCTTCGGTACCCTATCATAAGCTTTTTCTAAATCAATAAATATCATGTGAAGGTCTTTCTTTTTTGCTCTAAAATGTTCCATAAGATGTCTCAAAAGGTGAATCGCTTCAATAGTAGATCTACCTGGCATAAATCCAAATTGGTTCTCCGTTGTACTTGATACTTGTCTTAACCTACGTTTAATAATTCTTTCCCATAATTTCATAGTATGACTCATTAACTTGATACCTCGATAATTCGCACAATTTTGAATGTCTCCCTTGTTCTTATATACGGGTATAAGTGTACTTGCTCTCCATTCCTCGGGCATCTTTTGGTTTTTCCATATTTCATTAAATAGTCTTGTGAGCCAAGTGATTCCTATTTCTCCTAGTATTTTCCAAACTTCTATAGGAATATTATCTGGTCCTACCGATTTACCACTCTTCATATGTTTAAGAGCCTCTTTGACTTCATTCTTTTGAATACGTCGGTAGAAATTGTGGTTTATATACTTTTCTGACTTGGCTAAATCTCCTAAACTAATACTAACATCTTTATTTTCATTAAAAAGATTATAAAAATAGTTTTTCCATCTATTTCTTATATCATCATTTGCCACTAGAATTTTTTCATCCTCGTCTTTTATGCATCTAACATAATTAAGATCTTTAGTTTTCTTATCTGTAGCCCTAGCTATCCTAAAAATATCTCTTTCACCCTCTTTTGAGTTGAGTTTTTTATATAAGTCCTCCCAAATCTTAGCTTTTGCTTCACTAACGGCCTTTTTTGCTTCCTTCTTTGCTTTCTTATAAGCTTCTAAAGTTTCACTAGTTTTCTTAGCATAATGTAATTTGTAACATGCCCTCTTTGCCTTGATTTTGTTTTGTACTACTTCACTCCACCACCAAGCTTCTTTTTGTGCCGGTACACCTCCCTTAGATACCCCTAACACATCTTTCGCCACTTTCCTAATATGTATAGCCATATTGTTCCACATATCAGAGGGTGTGCCAACATAATTCCAAACATCTCCTTGAAGGACTTTTTGTTTAAATATATCTTCTTTCTCACTTTTGAGGTTCCACCATTTAGTCCGAATAGCTCGATGCACTCTTTTCTTCTTTGTCCATTTTTTTATTTGTAAATCCATAACTAAAAGTCGATGTTGGGTGGTTAAGCTTTCTCCTGGAATTACCTTACAATCTTTACAACACGCTCTATCTTTTTTTCTACAAATAAAGTAATCAATTTGTGTTTGTGATAAGCCACTCTTATAAGTAATTAAATGTTCATCTCGTTTTTGAAGATTGTATTGACTATAAAGAGATCAAATGACATAGCAAAATTTAAAATCTCCCTACCTTCCTCGTTTATATCCCCATAACCAAAGTTTCCATGAATCCCTTGATATCCTAATGCCTCTTTACCGACATGTCCATTTAAATCTCCTCCTAAACAAATCATCTCCCTTTGTGGAATCTTTTGAAACACCTTATCTAACTCTTCCCAAAAAACTGTCTTTATACTATCTTCTAGTCCTACTTGGGGTGCGTAAGCACAAACTATATTCAAAACCTCTACTCCTAACACTAATTTCAATGTCATGATTCGGTCACCATATCGTTGTATGTCTACTACACTCTCCTTTAAATCTTTATTTATGATAATACCAACTCCGTTTCGGGCCTTTTCTTTACTTGAGTACCATAATTTAAAACCTGTATCCTCTATCTCCTTTGCTTTTTCTCCAACCCATTTTGTCTCTTGTAAACATAGAATATGAATCTTTCTCCGAATCATAGTATCTACCACCTCCATTAGCTTACCCGATAATGTTCCGATATTCCAAGAACCAATACGAATCTTATTTTCTAGGACTAGCTTCCTTACCCCCCGCATCCGTCCATAATCAAAATGCGGAGACCCTCTCTGAAAATTTTTCACTACATTCGGGCGGCAATGTAGCGGGACTAACTTCTTTACCCACACCCGTCCATGATGTGGGAACCCTCTCTGCAATTGATTCATTACATTCGGGCGAAAATATAGTGGCCCTTGCTTACTTCTTACTGCATTCGGGCTCTGCAGCACGTCGCTAGGCGGGGACACCCCAAAGCAATTCTCATAATTTTTGTAATCCATGTTGTAGAAATCCGACGAAGTTTTACGCTGGCTGTCGGAAGCCTAACACAACCCTCCTCCTTTATCCGGGCTTGGGACCGGCAATGCAAGGGTGATCCCTTACATAATGAGGTTATTAGAAACAAATTAGGAGTGGCACCAATAGAGGATAAAATGAGAGAACATCGTTTAAGATGGTTTGGACATATAGATGAAGATCAAAAGAAGAACCTGTAAGAAGGTTAGAAAAACTAAATTTGGAAAGTATTAAAAGAGGTAGAGGACGACCACAAAAGTGTTGGAAAGAAACAATAAAGAATGATCAAGCTTATTGTGAGTTAAATGCTAACATGGCACACAATAGGGATCTGTGGAAACAAAGAATCCATGTAGCCGACCCCGTCTAGTATGGGAAAAGGCTTAATTGTTGTTGTTGTTGTTATATTTGGCATACTAGACTAATTGGAATATTACTGTCAAGGGAACAATATATGATGCTACTTGATCTTTCTGCAGGTTTGCTTGAGCGGCGGAAGAACAGTGTAGATGGAGCATCTCCGATGATGCCCAGGAAAGGATTGATTATAGTGGACGATGAGCCTGAGACGGAACAACAGTTAAAGTGTTGCTCTTAGAATTTTCTGCTGAAAGATCAGATAGTATGGCATCTTCTCGACTGCTTGGCCTTTTCTTGTGGCTGAATTTAGCAGGATAACCATTTCTTGTTTCACGGGATAAAAAAATAATGCCGGTGATTATCTGAATCAGTTCAAGTTGTAAAGAGCCGTCCTCTTCCCTCTTTTGTTTGCAGCAATCATGTTAGAACTCCGCCGATTATTTTGTATAGGCTTAGGCTGTATAATTTGGATTATTGATGGTTGGTTGACGATATTCTGTCAACGGCTTCTGGTTAATTGACCTGCTAGCGGTCTTTTCCCTTCTTGTAAATACACTTTTTTATGCTGCATTATAAGAATAAACTTTTTCCTAACCCTACTTAGTGTGGGAAAGACTTGCTTTTTTATTTGGCTGTACTTTTGAAAGCAGGGTGGAATGCTGAGCATATTGTCCTGCTTTGTAGAAGCTGTGGCTTGTCATGGTGCATGAGATGAACATAAACTCATAGGTTCGATTCGCATAGGTTGGTCGAGTTCAGCATATAAACATAAATAAAATATTCATTTAATGTTATGTTAGAAAACAATTCTCGATTAATTGCGTGGTTTTACATATAGTCACATGGACAAAGTTTTTATTTTTTATTGGAGTCGCAAAAAATTTGTTTTATGAAAAACAAGTAGACGCTTGAGTTTTCTAATGAAAAAAAGGATGGCTCTAACTTCTATTCAGGAAAAGAAAAAATATTCTAACTAATATGTTTCCAAAGTAAAGGTTCTAAGCACGAAGAGCAAATAGCTCATCTGACAAGGGGTAGTCTCACAAGTAAAAGGTCCTGAGTTTGGTTACCCAGGGAGCTCATTGGCTTCGGCCTTCCCTTCTTGTACCCATAAAAGAAGGTGGTTCCAACTTAAATGAGCAAGTTTGTGCTTGTGATGCAAATCAGTGATTGCAGAGGAGTTGGCGCCACGCAAAATTTTGGATATTTCATTCGATCATAATGAGAAGTGTCGAAAGGGAGAAATCTCTCTTCTCCTTTGAGAATTTAGGATTTCCTTCCCTCCGACAGCCGGATTTCTATTCTGAAGGATGAGAATTTCTCCTTTTCCATCGATGGGAATCTGATTTTCCCACTACAAACTCGATGCAATGTCCCGATTCGCGGAATTGTACCTCTTCGTTGGGAAGGTTAATCCCATTGCCATCGTTTCTTCCGGCGCTCCCTTGGGCTTGCGAGCCAGAAGAACATTCACTTGCTCGACCGTGATTAGGAAAAGCTCGTTGAGTCCAACTCCTGGGTGAAATTCAATCGAACAGGTGGAAATGGGGAGAGTCGTCGGCTACTTTGGGTGTTGTCTAAGATGAGACCCAACCTGTCCGTTGATTATGTCGGAAACTGATCTAGCTTCCTTGCCACAGGTGGATTTCGTCCCTGAAGGATAACGCGAACTGGCATCTATCAAAAGGCAAGGATTCCATGCTCCTTGATTCCTGCAATTCTTTGTTACGCAATATGAGCAATCATACCTTCCTGGCGAAACGTGTGATATAATATTAAGGCTGTTTCCTTGACTGTTGAGTTCCTGGGTCCCTCGGAAGCTCTTAGAGATGATCTGCTACAGGGATTAAGAATTTAATAGTTGGTGAGTTTCGCAACGCCTGCTTCTGAACGTGCTTGATGTTTTCCCGTGTGGTAAAAGATGCTGCTCTGTGGACATCCCTTATAGAATGATCGAATTGATGTTTGTAATTATTTTGCTTCTATAATTTCTTTGTTGGATTTTTTACTTATCCGGAGCAAATTATTATGTAAACGTCTATTTGGATCTTGCACCGGCAGTCAGTTTCTTAGGATGAACGCAATGAAAGCTTCGTAAGAGTGAAATAGCTGCTGTTGGATCTTTATTTTCATAGTGTCTTTGATATCACTAATAGATTCTCATGCATGGCATGGAGTGGCAGGGATAGTGGTGTTGATCCCTGGGTGTTGCGTTAAAGGCGACGGCTAATATTTTCTTCAGACAAGTCGTCCTTCATTTTTCCTGTATTTGTTTAATATGCCCTCTTCTTCTTCTTTTCATTGGACATTGATAGCATGATTCCTTCGTTGCCACTTTAGCTACGAGATATTAGAACACGTGACTTTTCAATTCGAGGGCGACAGAGTTGCTACACAATCTCGGGGAGAAGTTGCAGCTCAAGAAGATGTTGCAGTGTAATTGATTCATAAATCAGCATCAAGTCAAAGTGATTGCTTCAATGTCTTCGCAAGCCATTGCATTTTTCTTCATTGGGATCTACTGATTTTAGTGGACATGTAAAACCGAGATTAACATCGTAAGTTTTGAAATTGCTGGCTGCCTTTCTAGTTTGATTTTCTTCTTGTGTATAAATAACTAAACAAGCCATATTCCGCAACGGTTGAGGTAAGATGTAAACAAACAATAATCCCTGGACAAGGTTGTCGACATCAATTGTTATTTCCTGTTGTAGATCATCACAAATTTGGCTCATAAAATGTCTCCATTACGCCCGGCCCCAGGGTTCCCAGCAGCAGTCAACCCCACTTTGACAGGGAGCGTGGCATAAAACCATTGCTGTGTATCATTGCTATCAAACGTTGCAATGGAGCTTCCATCAGGGGAATCTAATTGGAGTCTTCTCATTATACGTCGGTTGCTTGTTCTTTTTCCTTGTAACCGTCGAGCTAAAAAGGATGTCCTTGACTTGAATGATATCCCCAGATAATTTTTTTGCCTGTCATATATTTTTGTTATTGAATATACAATTTTGACTTTGTAAGCATCCGATCTCCCTATAGCAATTAACGACTGCCAGTAAATCTGAAGTTATTGCAGGAATCAAATGACACTTCAATCTGCACAGTGTTATTTGCTACAGAAACGCATACGGAAAACTTATATCGTGCTCCGCAATGACACTTCAAAGGGCACACTCTATGCAAATATCAGACACTGAACATTGAGGCAGAGGCTAGTTGTCTGATTCTCAACCTAAACAAATTAACTAACAGATACCCAAACTCACCCCCATTGTTGGAATAATCTGCGAAATTTCTGTAGCTAGCTTTTGTGAAAGATGAATACAAGGTTAACCTGGAAGTGATGCATGCATTCAATACAAATTTCTGTTACAATTAACGGGACATAAGAAATGTATCTAATATATAAACATCTACATTTTTCAGTTGTTTGTTCCGTTTTGGAATGAAAGGTATGAACCACAGTCTTGGGTGAAACATTTTACGTTTCACACATTATGTACAAGCAGCACGTCAGAAAAGACTAGTAGGGAAGGAGTTCAAATAGAAGCTCATACAATCTGCAATAAGGTTCTTATTTGTAGCTTATCTCGTTCGATCTGTTTCCAGCTCAGTGGTTTTGGAATCAAATCTTGATCCCCAGTCACAGGAACTGGCATATTATGCTTCATCTGAGTGTTCTGGGGAGTCTGATCCATCTCCATGTTCAATTTTGGAACTACATAGCATCAACAGAGTGTCATCACAGAAGACTATCTGGATGCTACCAATCAGAAGAACAAAATATCGTCAGACTCACCACTCGAGTATAAACTTCCCTTCCTTGTACAGTTGGTCTTTTCTATATGCCTTCTCCTGCGTTTGATGATAAAGTTTTGCATTACCAACTGATGCATGAAACTAAATCTACAAAACATTGCACAAAGACTTACATATTTCCATCCCAGGAGTTGATGGCAGCCGTTGCAGTAAATGTCAGCAACAGTATGTAGTCCAGTAATCATTAGTTTCTCTTCTAAAATACCCACCGTTACATTAACACTGTAGCACACAAGAGGAAAGATAGATAGCATCTCCACATTGTGGCAATTGATCTATGGCAGAGCCAATGGTGATGCTATGACAAAGCATTCACACAGCATACACAGAAGAATGTTTTCTTATGCAAGTCATTAAACTTGTCTAGAAAGTAACTACCATTAATTGGATTCAAATAGACTTGAAAACACGACATCAATGACCACAGCTCTTAAGGCGACTATCATCTGGAGTTCTAGAATGAAGCAATGGGCGTTGGTAAAAATGATCTGGAGGAGATTGCGAGGCCATATCACATTCAAACAAAGTGCATAATGCATCTAAAATAAAAACATACTAAACATATTTCAACTCCTCTCTCTCATCTCCATCTCAAGTTTGTCTCTCATAGTCTAAATGTCACCATAAAACATATTTACTTCAGATACAAAAGATACTCAGAAGGTAGTATCTGAATTACAAGTAATATGAATACGCATGCATTTCAAATATCTTTCTAATATTACTGAGTTATAAATGTTCAGTATATGAACACAGCAGGAATTGCATCATTCGTTTTTCCTCTTACAAGCATGCGATGTTTATACAGACCCCTACAAGCTGCATCACCAGGCATTGATCTCCTACCATATAGAGACATCTCTCACCCAGCATGCTGTGGCCTTTTGGGGTAATTTGCAGCTTTGTTAAAAGAGGCAAAAGCTAAAATTTTGGAGGACTTATATAAAAAACTCAACTCAAAAGAGGGTGAAAGAGATATTTTTAGGATAGCTAGGACTAGAGATAAGAAAACTGAAGATCTTAATTATGTTAGATGCATCAAAGACGGAGGATGAAAAAATTCTAGTGGCAAATGATGATATAAGAAATAGATGGAAAAACTATTTTTATAATTTTTTTAATGAAAATAAAGATGTTAGTATTAGCTTAGGAGGGTTAGCCAAATCAGAAAAGTATATAAACCACAATTTCTACTGACGTATTCAAAAGAATGAAGTCAAAGAGGCTCTTAAACATATGAAGGGTGGTAAATCAGTAGGACCAAATAATATTCCTATAGAAGTTTGGAAAATACTAGGAGAAATAGGAATCACTTGGCTCACAAGACTATTTAATGAAATATAGAGAAACCAAAAGATGCTCGAGGAATAGAGAGCAAGTACACTTATACCCATATATAAGTACAAGGGAGACATTCAAAATTGTGTGAATTACCGAGGTATCAAGTTAATGAGCCATACTATGAAATTATGGGAAAAAATTATTGAACGTAGGTTAAGACAAGTATAAGTACAACAGAGAACCAATTTAGATTCATGCCAGGCAGATCTACTATTGAAGCGATTCACCTTTTGAGACGTCTTATGGAATATTTTAGAGCAAAAAAGAAAGACCTTCACATGATATTTATTGATCTAGAAAAAGCTTATGATAGGGTACCGAGGGAGGTTCTTTGGAGAACTTTGGAAAAAAGAGGTATCCCATTGACATATATTAACCTTATAAGAGACATGTATGATGGTGCAAAAACATGTGTGAGGACTCATGAAGGAACAACAAACTTCTTTGAAGTTAATATTGGGTTACATCAATGATCAACTTTAAGTCCATACTTATTTATAATGGTGATGGATGAGTTAACAAAACATATTCAAGATGAAGTACCTTGGTGTATGTTATTTGCAATGACATTGTATTAGTGGAGGAGTCTAAGGAAAAAGTTAATAGAAAATTGGAACTATGGAGAGAAACATTAGAAAGCAAAGGCCTCCGACTTAGTAGAACAAAGACAGAATATATGGAATGTAAGTTTGATCATTTGGTTACCTCAAAGGACATAGAAATTAAAATTGGCACACATTGCATCCCCCAAAAGGAAAGTTTTAAATACCTAAGGTCACTTTTTCAGAGTGATGGAAGAATTGATGGAGATGTTACACATAGAATTAATGCTGGTTGGTTAAAATGGAGAGGAGCATCAAGTATTCTTTGTGATAAGAAGATAGCATTAAAGTTAAAAGGTAAATATTATAGAGCAGCAATTAGGCATGCCATGTTTTATGGTTCTGAGTGTTGGGCAGTTAATCATCAACATGTACAAAAGATGTCTGTGACAGAAATGAAGATGTTGAGATGGATGAGTGGTCATACAAGAAAAGACTGTATACATAATGAGGTTATTAGAAACAAATTAGGAGTGGCACCATTAGAGGATAAAATGAGAGAATATTGTTTAAGATGGTTTGGACATATAGAAAGAAGATCAAAAGAAGAACCCGTAAGAAGGTTAGAAAAACTAAAATTGGAAAGTATTAAAAGAGGTAGAGGATGATCACAAAAGTGTTGGAAAGAAACAATAAAGAATGATCTAGCTTATTGTGAGTTAACTGCTAATATGACACACGAGAGGGATCTATGGAAACAAAGAATCCATGTAGCCGACCCCATCTAGTATGGGAAAAGGCTTAGTTGTTGTTGTTGTTAAAAGAGATGTAATAAACTTGGCAATGACCATCACAGACCACCGTCATGGACACCATCCTCTTCATACATGTTTTAGCATTCATGTCTTCCCACATTTTTTTTTCGAATCTCATGTCATAATACTGAAGGTTACAGAGAACCTTTCTTTTCCTTCTAGGGTCATGATCATGCAACGTGTTAGCAACTAGAAATCCTACCTCCAATTATATGTCAGTTCTAATTTCCTAGCCAATGGCACCTCCTACTAGGTTCTCTGTAACACGAAAAGCAACATTTACAAGGAAAACGAATAAGCTTCCAAGATAGTACTAGAAGAATGAGTTATTTGAGGAGAAAGTGATCATAGCTGTGGAGTATGCAGAATCTCAAGTTCCATTGTGAATGAATTTATCTAAAAAAAGCGGCATTTCCTCATAATCAAGGAGAGGAAAACATAATAATCACCCACTAAACACTTGGGGCAGAGCTTCCCAGTAAAACATAGTGTTACAAGAAAAGATATTGTCAAAAGACCTTGAAGTTGAAACCCTACTTTTGAGCAAGAAATAAATTAAAACGGATACTGACGTTAAGGTCCAGGTATATAGAAACCTGAAAATGGTAGAACACGAAGGCCACTCACAAGGAACTGATAACAACAATATTTTCGTTCTAGAAATTAATGATGTAATTTACCAGCAATAAAACCGAAAAGAAGCATCTATTGAGAAAAGAACTTACACAGAATCGAAGAGGTATGCTCTCCCATTCCGACTTTGGAAACCCTAACAAAGTAACAAACAAGTAGAGATGACATTAAGAACAAATACTCACTCCAGATTTTTGTATAACCAGTAAAGGAATACTTCTAAGAGAAACGTGGACTAATAGGTGAGTGACAAGATGTAGCAAACAACAACAACAACAACTAAGCCTTTTCCCATACTAGACGGGGTCGGCTACATGGATTCTTTGTTTCCACAGATCCCTATCGTGTGCCATGTTAGCAGTTAACTCACAATAAGCTAGATCAGCTAGAGTATTTGTTGCCTCTAAGAGAAACGTGGACTAATAGGTGAGTGACAAGATGTAGCAATTTAAATTAAAAAAATACAGCAGCAAATGAAGATCGTCCTCTTTATCCTCGTCCTCTGCTGCCTCTACTCTAAACTTACCTAAATTATATGTTCCCCACAATCCTCTGTGTGTGTGAGAGAGAGAGAGTGAGAGAGCTATGCGGTCAAGGTTGCTAGCCAGATGCTAGGTACAAACACTGAACAACCATCTGATTAATGCTTATGAACGTGGTGATCCTTGCCAACCTCTAGGAGACCTTAGGTACCCTAGTTGCTTAGGCAGGATTTAAACTGCTAAGTACATGCATTGATAGTTCAAACATAACATCTAAATATCAATTTGTGGCAAGGGAACTATGTTACATGACATCTGATTTACTATTTATAAGTTCTTAAGGGTATAAACAAGCATAATGTCTGGGTTGCCTCTGAACATAAGTTCCTAAAGGATCAATACTTTAGGAATTCTGTTAATTACAAAAGTTTGTATTTTGATAAGGGGAGTGTTGGAGGGACGTTTGTGAGAAACCAGAACTTCAGTGAGTTCCTTGGAGGAAATGTGTTACAGGTTATTGCTTGTTGCAGAGACATGGATCGGACTGTTCATGTGGCACACTGAAATGAGATGTGCGTTAAAAGATTCAAGGGGGAAAGAAACGAATATGGTTAATGTTAGATATAGAGTCAGCACACTCTTAAGGCAAATGGAAGAGACTGGTCCATCAGTTCACCTCTCGCTTCCACAGAGAGCTCAATAATCTTACCATCCAACATACAAGCCTCACCTAACAATGACTGTTCACATAAATCATAAAAAAGAGTTTAAAAAATCTATCAAATCTCGCAGTAACTTCTCATGCCATCGTAGCAGCATATCTCATAGCGGTTTGGATAACAGATGAAAGAAATTTCTCATAAAAACAAAAAAACTTATTGCGGCCCTCGTCGATCATCAGCACGCAAGACAATCACCATTCTCGCGTTTTCTTATTAGAATACCGATTCAACCATCAACATCGATGGTTCCCAGATCGTCACTTCAAACATGATGCCAGGAAAGGTTCATCTAAGCAGTCAGTAAATGCAAAGAGGAAGAAAAGAAAGACGAATCCGATACAGAGGAATAGAACACCTTGGAAACAATGTCATCGGTGTAAGCGAGGTGACATTGGCACTCCCTGCAGCAATAGAATCGTCCAGACAACTGAGTCAGATACAACCTCCCCATTCGTCCTTCGCTTCCTTAATCCCCCAAACAGCCAATTTCCGCAATCCCACCAAGCTAAATATATGTTCTTTCAAACCCAAATATTCATACAACAAAAATCATAAAGACCCCAATCGGATGCCATCCCCAATCTACCAATCTACAGTCAAGCGCAGAGAGAGAGGGCAGGTTGGCCTTGGGTGTCGCCCTTGGAGATTGGGATTGAAGAAAAGGGTAGAAAAAGAGGTGAGTTATGTGCATGCGTACTCTGTTCGGAAACTTATTTGTTTACGTACCCCTTTAAACATGCTCGGTAAGTATGCCCTACCATAAATAGGTGAGTAAGTGAGCCGAGCCTTCATGGTTCAGCTTCTTGCTCAAATATTTTTCTTTTCTTTAGAAAATACAACAAATTCATAACATCTCACCCTCCAAACTATTATCCTTTCTTTTTGTTTTACAAGAAGAGGCTGAAGCCTAACACATACCATGCATGCACCCCCTGGGAGTCGAACTCCACCCACCTGCAGGTTAACATGTTTGTTGATGTGTTTGACCAAAGGCTGTTTGGCTAGTGCATGGCTCAGCTCTTTCACATAAAAGTACGTGAGCCGAGCCCTTATCCAGGTGAGCTATTGCTCTTCGTGCAATTTGTTAGCTGCCAATACTAAAATATGACCCATAAGAAATGTTTCTGTATGTCCTCCCATTGATTTTCTATTTGTCCACCGTGAGGATTAATTAATCTCTTCTTAATTCTTAAAGTAAATATTATAAGTAAACAAATAAATAAGTGTAACTTTGTATGGACATGAGATTCCTTAAATATATTAAAAAAAGGTTCCTATAATGCCAAGTAAACGAGCACTAAGAGCGTTAGCACATATGGCAGGGCAACTTGGTTCACAAGACGTACATCATGAGTTCGATTTCGAGGAGGTGAAAAAAAGAACGAGCTAAAGGACGCCTAGAAACAAGGCTATACACATAAATAACTCAGAAGAGAAGGGCTTCATTGACATGCTGGAGCAGTTTACTAGGACCCTTACCCACCCAGTTGCAGTGTAGCTGGTGCTACTGCTCATCGTATTACAAGGAGACCACAAATTTTCATCTCTCCCCTTTCACTCATCTAAGGGTGGGGTAACACAAATAATACATGGTGCTGCTAGACATACGTGGCACTCTCTTGTCTGCTATCTGGGTGCTAGCCATATATGGGTCTGTGCGAGCCCACAGAGAGAAAAAGGGATATGTATAGAAATTATCCAAAACTAGGATTTTATCTAGAAAAACATGTCACATATATGAGTAAATTTGTAATAGCATATATATATATATATACACTACAAGTATAGAAAATCATATTAATATAATATTAGTATTAATGTACAGAGAGCATAGCTCATGCACACATCAATTCATGCTTAAACATGCTTTTAAATTTAAATATTAAAAAAAATGTTGGTATTTTTTTAGGTACAGTAAATGTACCTGTATAAGTTGCTTTTGGCTTAAAGTATCAATGGTTGATCTTTAAGATTGAATGATTAAGATCTTTGAGAATATTTAAGTATATATATTCATGTGTAGGTGTACTATTTTCTCTTAATATATATACATATCAATATTATATATACACGAAGAAAAATGATCATTGAACACACTTATATCTATTCAAATCTACTTTATTATCTCAATCATTTAATTTTTTATATAAATGATTGAGGTGATAAGAGATGCTTAAGTAGACACATAGATGCTACGTGAATTCACTTTTCTCTCTCACACATTTTATATATATATATATATATATATATATATATATATATATATATATATATATATAGAGAGAGAGAGAGAGAGAGAGAGAGAGAGAGAGAGAGAGAGAGAGAGAGAGAGAGAGAGAGAGAGAGAGAGAGAGAGAGAGAGAGAGAAATGCAATGAATTTTAAACCCATTTTCCATGTGATCTACTACATTCAATCCAATTAGAAAGAAAAATGACTGTTGGATTTAGACATGTCCTGTTTCAGGTAAACCAGAACCAGCCGTTTCAAACCGTAGGTCTCAGGACCTAGAACAATATTCGAGCTGGCTGGAGGTTGGGTCCAATTACGGTTCTTAAACTGCCAGTTCTAAAGCGGTTCCGGTTTCAAATCCAGAACAATTCTGAAACCATTTGTTTTTACACAAACTGGGTTTAATGGAATTTTATATATAACCGACATAATGTAAACGAGTGGGTTGAATCTCCAACGTATTTAAGCAAACACAACAATCTACTATTGAGCCAACAACCAACTTGTGTGTATAAATGTTAAAAATATTATATATATATATATATATATATATATATATATATATATATATATATATATATATATATATATATATATATATATATATATATATAATGATTTGAAACGGTCGGTTTTGGTTCTGGATCAATTTTTGAAATACACGAACAGTACCAAAAATAGAGAGGTTCTCGGTTCTGGTTAGGGTTACGGTTTCTAGGCAGGTTTGATTCTAGTCCGAACCTAATAAGATCCATTTATTGCGTTTTTCCTTCTCACTCTTACATCCCCCCTTCCCCCCCTCTCTCTCTATATAAAAATATTATTTATTTATTTTATATATAACAAATCAGGTCAGATCAGAGTCAGCCTGAGTTCAATCAGGCATTTGAAGGTGGAGTTGCCTTGGGCTGACTCGTACCTGCCGGGGGTAACCAAACCTTAACCCGAACATGAATTTTCGGGTCGGATCCAAATTTCCCTTAACGGGATGGTTGAAATTTCGCTAAGGACGATATGAATGATACGCTTCGGACTGTTGAAAAGGGCGAAAGGCAAGGACAGTGTGGCGCTATTGCTGCTGGTGGAGAGTTCGACTCGTAAAGGATGCATAGTACCGTTGACACGTACAAGGATGCTGTAATCTTCCGTCTTTTCACGCCGGCCCTTTCCTTCGAAAGCCCGAAAGAGAAGCCATCTCTCTCTCTTCTGTGATCCGACTTGGCGTTGCTGCCGGAGTTGATTATTTGAGGGAAGAAGCTGAATCGAATCTCGAGGCGGGCATGGCGATGTTCGAACTGCATTCCTTCGTTTGAGCAGCCCATCATCGTCGTTGCCATCTTGATCGTCTTGATGGGGAACGCCCTCAGAGCTCTGCTCGGAAAATGCTGCAACCCAGCACCGGATGAAGATGGCCACGCTTCACGACCCCACGGTGTCACCACCGCCACCGTCGGAGTCTCTGCTCTCGCCGCGGACCTCTTCCATTTTGACAACACCGGGGAGGTTGGTGTTTTTCCCCATTCCCTTTTTGTCGATTGATCAAAATCTTGGATCATCGTCGTGATGATTGGTGATTGGCGTTTGACAAATTTGTTTGACGATCACAATCATCATTGTTTCTGTTTCTTAGGTTCCCGATGGGTTGAGCAAACATGTCGTTTCCTCAAGGAAAGCTCAAGCTAATTGGTAAAGCCAAATCTCTCTCCCCCCCCTGTCTCTCTCATACTTCTCATATAGATCATTCATAGAGAGGAACAAATTGACAAGTATTTACCAAACAAGCCTGTCCTTCTCTTTTTGAGTTTTGGTCATCAAAGGCTTTACTTTGTATACAAATTGCCGCAATGCCCATTTGTTCCATAATTCTACGATGATAGCGTTCTAGTAACTTAGTCTTCTAATTAAGCAATTTCTGCTCTTTTAGTAAATTGTAGTCACCGTTAGTCCCAAGGTGGTCTGAAACATGGATTCCTAGTTTATCGATCTTACATGATGCTTTCATTTAAAACAAAAATATGAACATCACATTCGATGCTTTCCTTTGGACAGTTTTAAGGCTTTCCTCGACATATTTTGTAATGCAATGTTTCTCCCTAGTTGACAGCAGCCTCGTTTGAAAGACTTACTTCAAGATGGATGGTTACCTGATTCCCCCATTTTTTTCGATTTAGGCTTAAAACGAATGATGTTGAGAACTAACACCGATAAGATACGACCTAATGTTTGCATTCCTAGCTAATTGCATTATCACAATTTGGTATTGAATTGGTAGGTTATTTTATTTTGCTGGCAATGATAAAGGTATAATAAGCTTCGTGTGGCATGGAAGGAAGCTAAGCCCCCACCTAAAACACCGGAAGAAGCATCAAGGCTCATTGTTGAAACCCTTAAACGGCATAAAAAGGAAGATGTGCAGGTAAGGTCTAAAGGGTTGTCAGTTAATGCCACCTTTTGCTCATCTGCCATGTTTCCTGAATGTAAATAGTGCAGGGTCTTCTAGCATTTTATGGCCTTCCTGCAATTGATGGACTACCTGATCAAGTACCAGCGAGAAGGCCTATTCCTTCTGCTGAACGAATAAAGTTTGAATTCATCACTTTCACCGTAAGCCCCCAAATTAGCTTCATCTACTAATTCTAATATGAATGATCAGGTAGATTTTCATTTCACATGTTATGATTGTGGTGCCAAACATTGTAGGTTGATCCTAAGTGTGTGGCGGATGGAGATACAATCACAGTTTATGTTGACACCAAGGATCCTAGAGAATCCAGAGCCGTTCCTCCGGCTATAAAAGATGCATTCGCCAGAAGATCAAAAGCCCGTGCAAAGAGGGACTATGAAGAGGCTGATATTCTGCAAAAGCAAATTCTTGCTGCTCATTATAGGTTGAGTTGGCTCTTTGATGATGCACCTTTAGTTTATGTACTGGTTTTTTGAATTATTGTAGGTTCTAAGTAACTTTTGGGTTGGATCTCTTAACTTCAACCACACTTTCAGGGTCATCAGTGGTCCAAGTGGCGAAGTTCTTGCTAGAAAGTATCGAATTAGACTCAGGTGTAGCTCTCTCTCTCTCTCTCTCTCTCCATACATACATACATACATACATACATACATACATACATATATTATACACATATATACATAGTACACATACATACACATACACATATATACATACATACACATACATACATATACATATATACACATACATACATATACATATATACACATACGTACATATACATATACATACATACATATACATATACATATACACATATATACATACATACATATATACATACATACATACATACATATATATACATACATATGTCATTTTAGCTTGTCACACGCACGCCCACATACACAAAAAAACATAATTTTGCTCTGGGCCGATTTAACGGCTTCTTAACAGGGGAATTGATGCCCCTGAAAGTTCAATGCCATATGGTGCAGAAGCAAAGGCAGCATTGCTGAAGTTGGTAGAAGGAAAGAGCCTGAAAGTCCATGTTTACGGGGAAGATCAATACGGACGCTCTGTGGCTGATATTTACTGTGGTGACATCTTTGTCCAGGTGAGTGATGACCAAGACAAGCACAACTATCATGCCTAATTTCGAATTCCACCGGTCTACCGACACCTTTTGTTTTATTTTCCTTTTGCAGGAGTTCATGCTCAAGAAAGGACTTGCATGGCATTACGTAGCTTATGATAAACGCCCCGAATTCGCACAAGTTAGCTGATATATCCCTCTGATTTGTGTCTGGGTTCGTAGAACTTTTGAGGTTACATTTTAAACATTTCTCTGATTTTTTATGGATGATAGTGGGAGAAAAATGCTCGAGCTGCTCGGCTCGGGCTGTGGGCGGCATCAAATCCGGAGAAGCCATGGGAATGGAGGAAGGACAACCCCAGGGGAGCTTGATTTTATGATCAGGGAACTAAGGTATTGACTCTTGTAAATAGAAATTCAAGGTCTGGTCCATGTTAAGGGGATGTGGTAATTATCATGTACGCGATTCTGTATAAGAAATACGATGGACAAGTGATGAATGGTGATTTTATGTTTACAATTTTTATGTGTTCTCTCTCAAATTGTGCTGCAGTTTTGGCTTGAGGTACCTCCGGAAGGTTTCTTACTTCTGCTATCATTTGAATGGCGATCAATTGAAACCACCCATCAGAACGCTTATAGTTCACAAAAGTGAAATATAAAATCATTGTGTTGGCTCAAATTATCTGGACATTTTTCCACAGACAGGGCATGACTTTTCTTGCAGCAATTCTCACATTCTTCAATTCTGGCATGAGCTCGACTCAGCTTAGCTCTTCCACATACAACAACAACTAAGCCTTTTCCCATACTAGACGGGGTCGGCTGCATGAATTCTTTGTTTCCACATATCCCGATCTTGTGCCATGTTAGCAGTTAACTCCCAATAAGCTAGATCATTATTTATTGTTTCTTTCCAACACTTTTGTGGTCGTCCTCTACCTCTTTTAATACTTTTCAAATTTAGTTTATTCTCTATTGGTGCCACTCCTACTTTGTTTCTAATAACCTCAGTCTTTTCTTGTATGACCACTCATCCATCTCAACATCTTCATTTTTGTCACAGACATCTTTTGTACATGTTGATGATTAACTGCCCAACACTCAGAACCATAAAACATGGCAGGCCTAATATAATATTTACCTTTTAATTTTAGTGGTATCTTCTTATCACAAAGAATACCTGATGCTCCTCTCCATTTTAACCAACCAACATTAATTCTATGCGTAACATCTCCATCGATTCTTCCTAATAATTCATGTTATAAAAATCCGACGAAGTTTTACGCGAGTTGTCGAAAGCCT
Organism: Brasenia schreberi; assembly: GCA_036023115.1. NCBI lineage: Eukaryota > Viridiplantae > Streptophyta > Magnoliopsida > Nymphaeales > Cabombaceae > Brasenia > Brasenia schreberi. The sequence goes on along the minus strand of JAYKKT010000057.1, from coordinate 9,149,627 downwards.
AACACAACCCTCCTCCTTTATTCGGGCTTGGGACCGGCAACGCAAGAGTAATCCTTACATGGGCGTAATTAGCTTAGCTCTTCCACATATGAAAGCGATATATAAATTCGAATATACTTAGTGTTTTAAAAAATCTCAATTATTTATCTCAAAGTTCAAAAGCTAAAAAAGGAAAATTACATATACTTTTTTCTCTTTTGAAACTAATGTTATATATATGAGCAAAATAATTATGCGTAGACGTATCCACCTTTGAACATAGCTTATGCTAACTGGTTGCTCATTACAGGTTGATCCTAAGTGTGATGGACGATTCTTGCCATTTTGATTTTGGTATATGCACACCCGTCAATGATCACGTCCGATCGATTAACGTGATGAATGGTAAAAATTTGTTTTAAAAAGTGAGAAGTGCGATGCATCGCAAGAAATAGAATCGTCCCAAACACGCAGATCAAAATCAAAATGAACCGGAAATGAGTGACGAGAAGAAACAATGATAACTTGCAGGAGGAAGAAGAGGAGATGGATGCTCTTCTTTGCTCACCATCAACAACCATGCATCATTCTAAACCGAAATTTCTTCTCATTCCCTGAAATGATCTTGCTGCCTGCTGAAAAGCAATGTCTCTTCCTACCAGCATCGCCAAATCTCAGGAGATCACAACGCGTGTAATGCGAGGATGCACTACTCTTAAGGAACTGGAGCACTTTCATGCTTACATCCACCGCCACGCTCAGGTGCGAAACAACTACCTTCTCTATACGCTCATACGTGATGCGATACGCCCGATCGCTCTTCGCCGTCGCTTCCGAGCCGAACGTCTTCCTATGGAACGGAATGATAAGGGGATACTTTTGCATGGATTCATGGAGGAAGACATAGAAATGTATGGCTTCATGGCTCGTGCCGGGTCGTCGCGGCCGAATAACCTCACATTTCCATTTGTTCTCAAGGCGTGTGGCTGCATCCTGGATGTTGGTTTGGGGCAGATGATTCACACACAAGTCTTGAAGAGGGGTTTGCAGTTTGATGTGTTAGTGGGGACAAGTTTATTGTCGATGTATGGGAGATTTGGCGATTTATGAGTTTCACGCTAACTGTTTGATGCAATGCCTCATAGAAATGTTGTCTCGTGGACTGCCATGATTGGCGCTTATGAACGCCATGGACGGTTTGCTGAGGCCATTGATCTTTTTCGAGAATCATTTGTGAACAATGTTGAGCTCGATAGCTTTACTATGGTTTGTGTCCTGTCAGCATGCTGGCAGTTGGGTGACGCAAAAATTGGCCAATGGATTCATGATTGTGTCGAAGAGATGGGGTTGGGAAAGAATGTGTTTGTAGCTACTTCTCTGGTGAGTAGGTACCGTAAATGCGGAAGCTTGGATGAAGCCCGTAAAGTGTTTGATGGGATGCCTGAGAGGGACGTCGTCTCATGGAGTGCTGTGATCTGTGGGTGTTGCCTGAACGGCCACCCCAGGCACTGCAGCTGTTTTCCCAGATGCAGCAGGAGAACGTGAAGCTTGATTGTTTCACCATGGTGGGCGTTCTTTCCGGTTGTGCACAGCTAGGGGCTCTTGGGTTAGGTGAACGTGTATACAATCTGATCAGTAAGGATGATCAGTATTAAGTACTTCACTGATTGATATGTATTCAAAATGCGGGTCCCCATGTCAAGCTTGGGACGTGTTTGAGTTGATGAAGGAGAGCGATATCATCATCTGGAACTCGATCATATGTGGACTTGCAATGCAAAAGCAGCACTTAGCGTTTTCAGCAGGATGGAGAAGACCGGAATCCAACCTGATGCGAATACTTTCATTGGCCTTCTTTCTGGTTACAGTCATGCTGATCTAGTAGATGATGGTAACATGTATTTCGATAGTATGGATCGAATTTTCACCTTGAATCACAAGGTTGAGCACTATGGGTGCATGGTGGATCTTCTTGGGCGTGCAGGGCGGCTCGAAGAGGCTGTTCAACTCATTAAAGACGTGCCAATGGCGGACAATGCAGTTACCTGGAGTGCACTCTTAAGCAGTTGTAGAATTCATGGCAATACCGAACTCGCTGACCATATTTTAAAGCAACTGATTCAGTTGGAGCCTCGCAATTCAGGAAATTATGTGCTGCTCTCTAACATATTCTCTGCAAACAAAAGATGGGCTGCTGCTGCAAATCTTAGAGACATGATGAGAAACAAGGGAATCATTAAGGTCCCTGGTTGCAGTTGGATTGAAATGAATGGCTGTGTTCATGAATTTCTCGTCGGGAATCGATCACATCCATTATATCCAGAGATATGTGTGAAGCTAGATGAGTTGACCAAGTTGATCAAGGAAGCTGGTTATATTCCTAGTACTGAATCTGTCCTGTTTGATATAGAAGAGGAGGAAAAGGAACTCACTTGGTCATCACAGTGAGAAGTTAGCCATTGCTTTCGGCCTTATCACTACGGATCCTGGTAATGTAATCCGCGTTGTGAAAAATCTTCGTGTTTGCGGCTATTGCCATTCTGCCATAAAGCTCATCTGTAGATTTACAGATCGGAAGATTGTGGTAAGGGATAACAATAGATTCCACTGTTTTGCAAAAGGGTCATGTTCTTGTGGAGATAATTGGTGACCGTTTCATCTGCACATACAGATCGATTATTTTGCTAACATAAATATTTCAATCGAAAACTGAGTCCATGTGTTATATATAATGTTCATGCATTTTGCTAATCTATTGAGAAAATCACAAGAAATTCAGCTCCCATCTTTCAACACACTAATAATCCAAGTGTTTATTCAGATTGGAGTGAAACTCGGCCCCATGTCAGGGATCACCCTTGCATTACCAGTCCCAAGCCCAGAAAAAGGAGGAGGGTTGTGTTAGGCTTCCGACAGCCAGTGTAAAACTTCGTCGAACTTTTATAACATGGATTACAAAAATTATGAGCATGGCGTCTCCACCTAGCGACGTGCTGCAGAGCCCGAATGCAATAATAAGTAAGCAAGGGCCACTATATTTTCGCCCGAATATTGTGAATCAATTGCAGAGAGGGTTCCCACATCATGGACGGGTGTGGGTAAAGTTAGTCCCGCTACATTGCCGTTCGAATGTAGTGAAAAATTTTCAAAGAGGGTCTCCTTATTTTGATTATGGACGGATGCGGGGAGTAAGGAAGCTAGTCCTAGATAATAAGATTCGTATTGGTTCTTGGAATATCGGAACATTATCCGGTAAGCTAATGGAGGTGGTAGATACTATGATTCGGAGAAAGATTCATATTCTATGTTTACAAGAGACAAAATGGGTTGGAGAAAAAGCAAAGGAGATAGAGGATACAGGTTTTAAATTATAGTACTTAGGTAAAAAAAAGGCTCAAAACGGAGTTGGTATTATCATAAATATAGATTTAAAGGATAGTTTAGTAGACATACAACGATATGGTGACCAAATCATGACGTTGAAATTAGTGTTAGGAGCAAAGGTTTTGAATATAGTTTGTGCTTACACACCCCAAGTAGGATTAGAAGATAGTATAAAGACAACTTTTCGGGAAGAGTTAAAAGATTCTATCACGGACGTAATCTTCTACAGGCGCCTTTTCCCTGCCTCAGCCGAGAACCCCTCCTCCTGACGCCCAGCCACTTGAAGCCTCTTCCACAGGCGCCAACCGAAGGGTCTTCAGCCCTTGACGCCCAACCTTCATCCTTCAGCCAGGTGCACCGCAAGACCCCAGGGGCATAGCCTTAGCTCCACAGCGTCAGTCGGGCGCACCGCATACCCCAGGGCATGGCCACTAGCACCGCAACATTCAGCCAGGCACCTCAGTCGGGTGTCACACGCCTCAGGACAGCGAAGCCTCCCCTTGTTCCGTAGGGTTCAGCAAGGCGCCCCAGCCGAGTGCCATGTGCCATAGGGCCGAAACCTCCTTTTGTTCCGCAGCAACTTCAGTAGGCGCGGTACCCTCGCGCCTAGCCTCGTCAAGTGCCGAACGGTGCTTGCAGCCCAGCGCCAGCCTTCCTCCTTCAGGCCGGTCTTCATCCATCAAGCCGATTGGTGTTTTGTGAAGTTTATGAACCTCCCTTGACCTTAGCTAGGCGAATCTAGCGTGGGTTCATCCGAACCCTTAACTAGTGGATAGGAAACCCCGATCACAGGCGGGTGAACTGTTTTGGGCGTGTTGCTTCGTTTTAATGAAAGTGTTTTCATTCACTTAGCGTTCTTGTCTCAAGCTTTGGAATCGGTGAAAAGATCGATATAGTGAAGGGCTGATAGAATCCAAACGGATTCTAGCCATCACGGTTGTTAAAAACCTTTGAAAAATTTTTCTTCAAAAATTAACACCGTGACAGTTTGGTATCATAGCCGTAGGCTTGATTCCCAGAGTTTTTGACGAAGAAACTGATTGAAAACTGAATTTGGAACAAAACCGAAAATCGGAACAGGTGGATTTTGCCGATTTTCAAACACGGTTTTGGAAAGGTTAAGTTGTTTGGAACAGAAAATAATTTGTTCCAGGGTGTAGTACTTTTGGTAGTATTTGACAAAAAGTACTTGGTTGGAAGAAAACACATCGTCACGTGTTCGGAAAATTCGGTCGAAGTGAGCTTGAAAACCAGATTTGCAGAATCTGTGTTTTCACAGAAATCCGTGGATTTTGGATATGTTTTGGTAAATCCTAAAACTAACAAAGTTTTTGTTAAGTGGAAGTGATATCTAGCAGGTTCAGGTGGACTTGTCAGCAGAGGATTCGCCAAAAAAAGTGGTAGAAACCATCGGAAAACCACTTTTCAGCAAGTTGCAAAAAAACCCAAAAATATGGATTTTGGCTTTTTGGGCAGCATGTTTGACTCAGCAAACGAAGTCGGTTTCCACCTAATTTTGGTGTAGTTGTTCTCTGTAGTTTGGTCTACAGTCCTATAACTTTGGATTTCAGTTTCAATGTATGTACACTTTTCTGAAAGAGTCTGAAGTCGGGTCATAAGTCATCTGTGCAGTCTTCAGAATTTTTTTCTAAGTCTGTAATTTGTTTCGGTTCGGCTGTTGTTCGGTTGTATTGGTCTTGTAACTCAAACATATCATAATAAAATGCCGAAGACCAAGAGAGCAGTAGGAGAAGAAGCTAGTCATTCCCAACGGACTGAAGAAAATGACATTATGACTATTTTGCTGCAGAGATTGGCGGCACAAGCCAGCTAAGACTCCATGAGAGTCACTTATGACTCCATGAAGGCTAACCAGAATCAACTAGCCGTACAGGTTGCTAGACTTCAAAAGCAACCCGACATTGACATGGGAACCCTACTTCATACTTCGGTTTCCCCCGTAAGTTCGCGTGAAACAACACGCACTCTTAACTTCGACTCTTCGAAAGTGAAGATCCCCGAGCCGACACCCTTCAGTGGTGTTACAGATAGAAAAATCTTAGAAAATTTCTTATGGGATTTGCAGCGATACTTGGATGTATCTCAAGTAGCCGAAAACTGCAGAGTGCTAGTGGCTACCGTCTTTCTTAGAGACGATGCAAAGTTATGGTGGCGTACCTTGGAGGACGCAGCCACTAGTGGTGGTGCCTCACTTCCACGACTTGGGAAGTTTTTCGCATGGAACTTAGGAAGCAGTTCACACCTACGAACTGTAGCCATAGAGCTAGAGAGCTTGTATCCAAACTTAGATGCACAAGTACTCTGCATGAGTATGTGCATAAATTTAGTTTCATACTCTTAGAAGTCAAGAGAATGGTAGAAGAGGACAAGTTGTTCTACTTCGAGCAGGGATTGCAGCCTTGGGCCCAAGTTGAACTTAGGCGCCGAGATCCCTCGACCGTCATTGAGGCAATCACAGCAGTTGAGACGTTTGTGGACTTGAGGTATAATAAGACTGATGGAAAATCCCAGAAAAGGAGAAGAAATCGAGTAAGGGTAAGTCTAAGAAATGGAACAAAGAAAAGAAGGATAAGGGATCATGTGGGAAATCAAAGAAAGGATCAAATGGTAAAGGCAAAAACATGCCTCCAAGAGATTCGAAGAATCAGGATACATATTTTATTTGTGGAGGTCCCTATTTGATGAGATTTTGCCCTAAGAAGGCAAAAATCGCCACGATGATCGCAGAGGACGCTGACCCTAGCTCCAGTGCCCAAGCAACATTGTTTCGGTTCTTAGGTGTCGCATATGTGCAGGAAGAACCACGTCGTAGTCTGGTGTTCGTCGAAACACGGTTAGGCACAGCCATAGTGCGAGCCTTAGCAGATACCGGCACATCTCACTCGATTATTTCCACATCTCTAGCCACATAGTGGGGTTTACAGCTAGAGCAATCTGAGCAGCGATTGAAGACGGTTAACACGAGTGCTTCTAGAGTGGCTGGATCTCAAAGTTGGGTGTTGGAGCGGTAGTTTGGATTTCATCGTCGATACGATGGACGATTTTGGAGTAGTCCTTGGATGCAACTTTTTCAGGGCAACGAGGATGATGACTGCCCCACACCTCGGAGGTTTGGTGTGCGTGGATCCTACCCAGCCTGTATTCGTACCTTAATGTGACCTAGATAAAGCTCCTAATCTTCTGACCTGCGGAGCAATTTACTTGTCCGTAATGCAACTCAAAACCGACCTTCGGAAAGGCCACCCCAGCTTGTTAGTAGTCTTGAGAGAAGATGAGATAGACTCCGGAGACTTTAGGATTCCACATGAGATTGAGCAGGTCTTGCTCAACTTCCAGGACATGATGTCGACAGATTTTCTAAAGACTTTACCACCTATGCGGTGCACAGACCATGAGATCGTTCTAGAATTGGGGGCGAAAACGCCAGCTCGTGTCGCGTATAGGATGAGTCCTCCTGAGCTGGAAGATTTCGAGAAACAGTTGGGGGAGCTCCTGAAAGTAGGGATGATACAACCTTCAAAGTCACCTTTCGGATCGTCAGTACTGTTTCAGAAAAAATCTGATGGTTCTCTATGGATGTGTGTGGATTATCGGGCATTGAATAAGGTAACAGTGAAGGACCGCTACCCGATCCCATTAGTAGCCGACCTTTTTGATTGACTTGGCGGAGCCTTGTGGTTTACGAAGTTAGACCTATGATTTGGTTACTGGCAGGTGAGAATTGCACCTAGGGATGAGGCCAAGACAGCCATGGTGACCCGATACGGAGTATATGAGTTCCTAGTGATGCCTTTCGGCCTCACGAATACTCCTGCGACATTCTATAGGTTGATGAACGAGGTATTGGCAGGGTACATTGATGAGTTCGTGGTTGTATATCTCGATGATATTGTGATCTACAATCGGACCCCGGATGAGCATTATTGACACCTCAAATTAGTCTTTGAGAGACATAGGTCACACTCTCTTATGTAAAGAGAAAAAAATGTGAGTTTGCGAGGAACACCATTACTTTTCTTAGGCACATCATTGGCGGAGGTGAAATCCGAATGGACCCCAAGAAAGACCGTGCCATCGAGGGATGGGAAACTCCCAAAAATGTTTTTGAGTTGAGGAGTTTTCTAGGTTTGGCCAACTATTATCGGAAGTTTATTAAAGACTTTTCGAAGGTAGCAACACCATTGACCGAGTTACTGAAGAAGGGAAGAACTTGGAATTAGACACCCAAGTGTGTAGAGTCATTCGAGACCCTTAAAGCTTTGATCTGTCAGGAACCAGTACTACATCTTCCATATTTCAACAAACCCTTTGAGGTACATACGGATGCGAGTGACCGAGCACTCGGAGGTGTTCTTACCCAAGATGGACACCTTATAACTTTCGAGAGTAGGAAGTTGAAGGATGCGGAGACTCGGTACCCCGCACATGATAAAAAAAAAAGAGGACAAAGTTGAGCGGCATCGACCAATTAGTTTGCTCCAGCCTCTTCCTATTCCATAGAGACCTTGAAAATATGTTTCTATGGACTTCATCTCAGGATTGCCTAGAGTAGACGACTTTGAGTTGATCTTGGTGATTGTTGACCGGTTCTCGAATTACGGTGTCTTCATACCCGCACCACGTGAGTACAGTGCGAAAGAGACAACTAGTCTGTTCTTCAGAAATGTGGTTAAACATTTCGGCATTTCGGAAGAGATTGTTAGTAATCGCGACGCTCGCTTCACCAGCGATTTTGGATTTAGCTATTTCGGTTGATGAGAACTTGTCTCCTATTCTCATCATCTCAGCACCCACAAACCGACAGACAGAACGACTAAACGCGATGCTTGAGGAGTACTTGCGTCATTATGTGTCCGCAAGTCAAAAGAATTGGGTATCCCTTCTTGAGTTAGCGCAATAAAGTTACAACTCACATAAAAGCTTGTCTATTGGGAAGACTCCTTTTCAGCTTACATTGGGTTGGCAGCCGCTTGGACCTCTAAAGCTTGTACAAGGGAATGGGACTAGTCATTGTCCCACAACCTTGCGTGAGATCGCGATAGGCAGACGACGTAGAAGGAAGTGAAAGCTTCACTCGAGAGAGTTGCAGCCCGTATGATCAGGCAGGCGAATAAGCATCGGAGGGCAGTTGAGTTTGAGGTTGGAGACTCTGTTTGGCTTCGGATACCAGACTATATCCGAAAGCAGGTATACAAAGGCAGTCACATGGGCTTGAAGCAGAAGTACGACGGACCATTCAAGGAAGGTATTGTTGCCTACAGACTGGAGTTGCCCAATCGACTGAAGATCCATCCGATCATCCACGTGTCGTAGTTGAAGAAGTGCTTTGAAGACCCAAAGAGGCTGGATCGTCGACTACCGTCACTAGTCTGAGAGGACATCATCGCTCACCGAGTATAAGGAGCCACACCTCGCAGACAGACTCAGTATCTGGTCAGGTGGACATGCAGAAATGCAGATGACGATTCATGGGTGCCATGCGCACAACTGTGGCAGTACGAGCAGTTGCTGAGAGACTACCACACGTTCTCACGGACGGGTTCGGATTTCATTGGGGGAGAGTTGTCACGGACGTAAGTTCATAGCCCGCGTGCCCACGCACCCCCGCCATTCGACGTGCTTCATCATGTGTATCATACCCTTTGTCCATGTACATATGCGTCTTTGTAATGGTCGGGTGTGTTTGTAAACCCGAGCTAAGTCATGTGAACCTAGGTATAGTCGAGTTAGGTCCAAGTCGAGACTAGGTCATGTGTAGGTTAGACGTGTGAGTCAAATTGGGTTGAGTCTAACCGAACATAGTTGGTTAGGAACTAGCCGGGCATGGGTTAGGTTAAGTTGGTTCGTTAAGCTTGACCAAGGTAAAGTGGTTTAACCCTAGGTTAGGTGTGGTTCGGTCCTAGTAGGGTCAAGGTGACCCGAGTCCTAGGTAGGTCTAGGTTGGTCTAGGTCCTGGCCAAGTGGTTTGGCCAGGACAAGGTTGGTCTAGTTGGTTAGGAACCGTCCAAGACACTTGGCGCCTGGCCGAGTGTCGGTTAGAGCCCCAGGGGACAGGTGGCGGCCCCTACTGTGTGCCAGGGCCAGCACACCTGCACCCTGTGGGCAGGTGAACAAGTGGAAGCCTCACCAGAGACGCGCACCTCAGACAGTGCCCTGTGCTTCTCGGGCGAGAGCAGATAGTGCCCCGCGCTTCCCGAGCGGGGGTCGATAGCGCTCCGCACTTATCAGGTGCCACAGGCTAGCGCCCCACGCTCCAGCGTGTGGGAGCGGTTACGCCCAGCGCTCCGCACCCAATGAGCGGGAATGGTTACGCGTAACTGTCTCCCTATATTTGAGGCAAACTGGCTAAGCTCTTTTTAAGGGTCGGCCTTCCCACTTGCAGGAGAGAGAGAGGGACTTGCAGAACCAAGAGAGAGAGTGCAGAGAGGAGCCTTGTGTAGAATCGAACAGGTGCCGCCACGGGTGTAGTGCAAAAGTCTTCTTCAACTGGGCGTAGGAGCCTAGCGTCGTGAACCTCCCTAGGTGCCTTCAACCGTGCGCCTCTTCTCAGCCTCAGTCGAGAACCCCTCCTCCCAATGCCCAGCTACTTGAAGCCTCTTTCACAAGCGCCAACCGAAGGGTCTTCAGCTCTTGACGCCCAACCTTCATCCTTCTTCCTTCAGCCTTCCGTTCCTCAGCCAGGCGCATCACAGGACCCCAGGGGCACAACCTTAGCACCACAGCATCAGTTGGACGCACCGCATACCCCAGAGTGCGACCACTAGCGCCGCAGCATTCAGCCAGGCACCTCAACCGGGTGCCACGCGCCTCAGGATAGCGAAGCCTCCACTTGTTCCGCAAGGTTCAGCAAGGTGCTCCAACCGAGTGCCACACACCACAGGCCCGAAACCTCCTTTTGTTCTGCAGCAACTTCAGTAGGCGCGGTACCCCCGCGCCCAGCCCCGTCAAGTGTTGAACGGTGCTTGCAGCCCAGCACCAGCCTTCCTCCTTCAGGCCGGTCTTCATCCATCAAGCTGATTGGTGTTTTGGAAAGTTTGTGGACCTCTCTTTACCTTAGCTAGACGAATCCAACGTGGGTTCATCCGAACCCTTAACTAGTGGATAGGAAACCCCGATCACAGGTGGGTGAACTGTTTTGGGCGTGGTTCTTAGTTTTAATCAAAGTGTTGTTTCATTCACTTAGCGTTCTTGTCTCAAGCTTTAGAATCGGTAAAAATATTGGTATAGTGAAGGGTTGATAGAATCCAAACGGATTCTAGCCATCACAGGTGTTAAAAACCTTTGAAAATTTTTTCTTCAAAAATTAACACCGTGATAGATTCCACAAAGGGAGATGATTTGTTTAGGAGGAGACTTAAATGGACATGTGGGTAAAGAGGCATTAGGATATCAAGGGATTAATGGAAACTTTGGTTTTGGTGATATAAATGAGGAAGGTAGGGAGATTTTAAATTTTGCTATGGTATTTAATCTCTTTATAGTCAATAGAATCTTTAAAAAACTAGATGAACATTTAATTACTTATAAGAGTGGCTTATCACAAACACAAATTGATTACTTTATTTGTAGAAAAAAAGATAGAGCGTGTTGTAAAGATTGCAAGGTAATTCCATGAGAAAGCTTAACCACCCAACATCGACTTTTAGTTATGGATTTACAAATAAAAAAATAGACAAAGAAGAAAAGAGTGCATTCGGACTAAATGGTGGAACCTCAAAAGCGAGAAAGAAGATATATTTAAATAGAAAGTCCTTCAAGGAAATGTTTGGAATTATGTTGGTACACCCTGTGATATGTGGAACAATATGGCTATACATATTAGGAAAGTGTCGAAAGATGTGTTAGGTGTATCTAAAGGAGGTGTACCGGCACAAAAAGAAGCTTGGTGGTGGAGTGAAGTAGTGCAAAATAAAATCAAGGCAAAGAGGGCATGCTACAAATTACATTATGCTAAGAAAACTAGTGAAACTTTAGAGGCTTATAAGAAAGCAAAGAAGGAAGCAAAAAAGGCTGTGAGTGAAGCAAAAGCTAAAATTTTGGAGGATTTATATAAAAAACTCAACTCAAAAGAGGGTGAAAGAGATATTTTTAGGATAGCTAGTGTTAGATATAAGAAAACTAAAGATCTTAATTATGTTAGATGCATAAAAAACGAGGATGAAAAAATCCTAGTGGCAAATGATGATATAAGAAATAGATGGAAAAACTATTTTTATAATCTTTTTAATGAAAATAAAGATGTTAGTATTAGCTTACGAGAGTTAGCCAAATCAGAAAAGTATATAAACCCTAATTTCTACCAACATATCTAAGAGAATGAAGTCAAAGAGTCTCTTAAACATATGAAGAGTGGTAAATCGGTAGGACCAGATAATATTCCTATAGAAGTTTGGAAAATACTAGGTGAAATAGGAATCACTTGGCTCACAAGACTATTTAATGAAATATGAAAAAACCAAAAGATGCCCGAGGAATGGAGAGCAAGTACACTTATACCCATATATAAGAACAAGGGAGACATTCAAAATTATGCGAATTATCGAGGTATCAAGTTAATGAGCCATATTATGAAATTATGGAAAAGAATTAACGAACGTAGATTAAGACAAGTATTAAGTACAATAGAGAACCAATTTGGATTCATGCCAGGTAGATATACTATTGAAGCGATTCACCTTTTGAGACGTCTTATGGAATATTTTAGAACAAAAAAGAAAGACCTTTATTGATTTAGAAAAAGCTTGTGATAGGGTACCGAGGGAGGTTCTTTGGAGAACTTTGGAAAAAAGAGGTATCCCATTGACATATATTATAAGAGACATGTATGATGGTGCAAAAACATGTGTGAGGACTCATGAAGGAACAACAAACTTCTTTGAAGTTAATATTGGGTTACATAAATGATCAATATTAACATATTTTTATCAAAAGAAGAACCTTTAAGAAGGTTAGAAAAACTAAATTTGGAAAGTATTAAAAGAGGTAGAGGATGAGCACAAAAGTGTTGGAAAGAAACAATAAAGAATGATCTAGCTTATTGTGAGTTAACTGCTAATATGGCACACGATAGAGATCTGTGGAAACAAAGAATCCATGTAGTCGACCCCGTCTAGTATGGGAAAAGGCATAGTTGTTGTTTGTTGTTGTTGGAGTGAATTCGAGGGAAGAAGGATTCAAGTTTACCTTCTTACTCCCAAGTTTCCGTGTGCTGATTTCAATTCATTACATGAGTTGAATTCATGATCTCTCATTCCCATGCCTTCTCGGGAATATGAATTTGTATTTTTGCCATTAATGTTATCCTTTTGGTAAAAGATCGTTGTCTTTTCTTAAATTCGTGGATGGGTCCATGGCCAAAAGCTGGCAAGCACAGTGCTGAGCAAAGATTGTTGTCAGCATGGACCGGGCTGAGGTGGAACCGGCCTGACTTTGTTCCTCCAAGATCTGATCGAGACGGTGCCGTGGAGGCCAACCTAAATGCTCGTTGAACTGTTCGATACGACAATCTCCAAATTGTCGCACTCGGCACGGCAAGATGACATGGTGCATGGGGTCATGGACTTTAGACCACAACTTTGATCGAGTGGTACCGTCGGTTCGGATATGGATAGACCAGGAGGAGGTCCCATTACTTCTGTTGTCCCAATCAAACTGAATCAGTCGGAATTGGTTCAAGGAGTTGTCTTGAATATGTGGATTCTAATCAAACTGGTAAATATTTTTTTTGGAAAAATAGCGAAAAAATACTTTGAGGTCTAGTCATTTGTAAATTTGGTGCATCTGGTTTAAACACATTAATGAACATCAAGTTAATTCAAACGTGCTAAGAGCATCACCCAAAGATGAATTGGAAAATGGATTCATCTACTAAAGGTGATGTAATTGTTGATATCATTATTAAATATAAAAATTGAATTTAATATATATTAATAAATAACATAAAAATATTTAATATTAATCAATATTAAATATACTAATAAATATAAATTGATGGGACATGTAATGTTGTTGTGGTAGATGATGCGATAGACGATATTAACATGATAGACAATATGTTATTTCAATCAACTAATATAAATTGATGCAATAGTTTACATAACATAACAATTGATGTGCCACGTTGGATTAAACACAACATTATGTATTTGTCACTAATTTAAAAAAGTAAAAATCATATATAACTCACAAAGTTTTTCAAACTATAGAAACCAAAATGAAAAATTACTTATGATGTACTTTTGTGAAGTTTTTCCTTTTCTATTTCATGCACACCAGCTCAGGCCTTTTTGTCCACGACGTCCACCGGAAACGGATCTCGAATTGTGTCCCTTGCTATTTTAACCCGGTTGTGATGTTAGGTAGATGGTACTTTTTTGTACTTATGGGTTTGGAAATCGGGGCATAAATGATGATTTAGACCTCTAAATCTAATGCATTAAGATCTAACAAATAGAAACTGCCGTCTTTTATAATCGGACGAGTTAATAATTTGATCTTGCTCATGTTTTTAATATGCACTGCCTCCAAGTGTATCTGGATGCTATCAATGGATTCTTGGACCGGGTCTGATCTTTTCTGCAACAGCCAAATGGGGAACCCAGGGGCCCAAACCCAAACGCTTCCGCGTAGGACTTGGGTCAGATCCAAGCAATACTGGGTCTAACTTACTCGGCTCTTACGTAATCAAATTCATTAAAAGAAGAAAAATACAATATTGAATGAGGATACAAATGGTAACCAGGTAATCACGTACGTACTCGTGTGGGACTAGCTTTTCTAACGGGGTATATTCGGGACCAGCTTTTCTAAGGGGGTAGGGACGGATTCGTGTGGGATGTAATTTCGTTCCCGAGCCAACAACCTGACCTGTCTGGCTTGACTCAAAGCAACCTGACCAAAGTTGGGGTCTCTCTCTCTCTCTCTCTCTCTCTCTCTCTCTATATATATATATGATCAACAAAGAGTATTCAAATATGAAAAACAAGAGTATTCAAATCAATTCTTATGATTCGGATATTGGATAAAAAGCCAACTGGTCCATTCTTCGTCCCTCATTGCACAAGAAGCTGTGCTTCTTCGGGGCTAGGGATTGGTGCGAAAGAACCTTCAACTTAAAGGTCACGAGTTCGAACCCTGTGGTGTTCATATGAGGTATGTCGCTGCCCAACTCCTGCTTTTCCTGGCTAGGGGTAGAGAGAGAGAGAGAGAGAGAGCTTATCCATATCCTTTTGACACCACTAAAGACTAAAGTTATGATGGACCAATCTAGTGATGCTTTTCCAACTTGGGATTGCTTTTTGGGGAATGTTGGGTACATCAAGATCTGCGGGCCCCAATCGGACCAATTTTGTAAATCAGTGCCCATGAACCCAGCCGGGGATGAGCCGGGTACCCAGCTGGCTTTACCTCGCCGGAACACAACAAATGACAACGGAAAAATAAATATGTATATATATGTACACACATATATTATATATGACATATACACACACACACACACACATATATATATATATATGTATGTGTGTGTGTATGCGTTTAAAAGGCAAAATAAATGGTAAAGAAAGTTCAGATGCATGGAGATTTGAACTCAAGACCTCCAACCAACCAAACTAAAGTAGCATTTTAACCAATGAGCTATTAGAGTGGCATCACGATAAAAAGTGTTTGACACGGTTCTAGGTAGACATGGACGGTCCCGAACTGACCGGGCGGTACCAATCAGAACTGAACTGGCTCAGGAACCAACTAGAACCGGAACCAAATCCAGAACGGTTCCATAATTTTTTATGAAAATTCAAAATTTTTACATCTTTTCCGGCTTGATCCCGGTTCAGCTCTGGTTCCTTGTTTCTGGCAAACTAGAATCAGCGGTTTGGAACCATCGGACCCAATTTATGGGAATCAGCCATGTCTAGTTCTAGGTATCAGACACATTTTGAAACGGGAAACTCGTTCCCGCCATCCGTTTCCATGCAACCTAGAATGTGATCATACATGATTGGTATAAAATTTTGATTTTACCTTGCTAGGAGGTCGGCTCACTATTTAAAGGTGATGAGTTCGATACACTAGTCCAGAATATGCTTGAGCCTCTCCTTTGTACCCCTCCCCTCTTTAAAAAAAAATGTGAACGATAATAATTAAGCCTCTTCTCATAATAGATGGATTCAATTTCATAGATTCTTTGTTTTCACATAGATCGAGTATGATCATTCTTTATTGTTTCTTTTCAACTAACAATTAACTCGCTAAAATTAGATTTTTTATTTTATTTTTCTTTTAACACTTTTTAAATCTTTTTTTATTCTTTTAACATTTTCTTCTTTAAACTTTTTGCACCTTTTTTACAAGTATAGAAGAAAATTGTATTAGACTTCCGACAATCAAGCATAAAACTTTGTTGAATTTTTAAAATACTTTAATACATATGTTTCTATCCACATGAAAGGATTAAAGAAAGAGAGAGTCACAAAATCCAGCTAGAAAATGTGTTTTCATTGTTACATTCGCGCATGGCCGCAAACGGGGGCGTAAGTGCCTTGAGTTGATCCCAGCCATGGTCTCTTTTTTTTCCTCTTTTATTTTCGAGATTCCAGAGGAAAAGTTTCTTGGGGCTGCGATGCAGCCACCTGAATTTAATACGCGTGAAACAGAACGCACCAAGCTAAGCCAAGGAGTTCAGTTCATGAGGTCAGCCTGGTTTCTGGCTTGGTGCAGTCTAGCCTGACATATTCGTGCGAATAGATATTGTTTAGATTTTGAGTCAACTTCTCTGTGTTTTGATTGCATGGATGACATTCAACGAGCACAATGGCCACTAAGAATTGTTGTAGTGACACACCACTTAGTGTGAGAAAAGACTTGGTTTCCGTGGCGTTCGGCATTTGTGTATGGTGAGCTTAACTTTACACTCACACTTTGGACTCATCATATATATATAAGCTTGGTAAATATGCACATTCAACTATGCTCAAACCCACTTCAATATTTTTACACTGAAAATTTGATTTTGAAAGTAAAAAATATCATATTATTTAAATTTAAATATGTATCATTCATTATATGAATCGAACGACGAAAATGTTTAAACGAATTTAAGCACGAACTAAAGTGCAGTGGACTATACTTTCTCTTTCTTTATATATATATAGTGGTATATGCTTATTTCATTCATTCTTGTTCAAATCTGCTCAAACATATCTACCCTTTTATTTGCATGATCAATAATAAAAATTGAATTTAAAAAGTAAATTGTATCATTGTACTATTCATACTTTATATTTAATTTATAATGTTATAATTTTCTTTTTAAATTTAAATCTCCATACTTGGTAGTACCAATTGAACGGTAAAAGTATTTGTTGGGATTTAAGCATCAATAAGATCTTATTCAAATATATACCCCTCTCTCTATATATACATATATTATGTATATATAAGCTGAGCCCACTTGCTAAACAAGTTAGAATGCTGAAAAAACCGGAATTTGTCAAATATAAAATATTCTTAATATTCTGATTAAAGGAAAAATAAAAGCCACCCGAGTCACCATTTCGACTCGGTCATATGCGATACGAGAACCAGAGGGTGGAACCGTTGGAGAAGGCAATTATGATTTCGGTTGAGACAAAAAGGTGATGCAGCCCTTTCTTGACGTCTAGAAGAGGAAAAAGGAAGGGGGGAGAGAGAG
Source organism: Brasenia schreberi (assembly GCA_036023115.1). Lineage (NCBI taxonomy): Eukaryota > Viridiplantae > Streptophyta > Magnoliopsida > Nymphaeales > Cabombaceae > Brasenia > Brasenia schreberi. Next base: position 9,132,550 of record JAYKKT010000057.1, on the reverse strand, counting down.
AGAGAGAGAGACGCCTCAGACAAGGCAGCCGCTCAGTCAAAGCGAGACGTTTGACGGAGTTTTGCTCAATAAGAAAACTTGCGTGTTTCTTCGAAGATGCTTCTCTCTCTTTCTCTCTCTCGCGCGCCCTTTTATCACCACTGCGTTTTCCTCCACTTGTTCCCTTTGAAACCTTCTTTGTCTGCGTCCTTCGAATTCTTCATAGTCGTTTTGCCGTAATTGGTTATTTTTTCCATTTCTGTTACTGAGTTTCTCATGACAACCACAAGGAGCGGCACCTCCAGTACGTTCTCCGACCTACTGGCCGGAATCGAGCCACCGGGGAGGATGGTGGACTTCCCGGAGAGCCGTTTCGGCCCGGGGATGGTGACCACAAGGCCTCCTTCTGATCGGAACTCGGGAGTTGGTGTGCCGAGATTCAAATCAGCAACGCCGCCATCTATTCCTATCTCACCGCCCTCTTTCTCTCCTTCTTCTTATCTCTCTATTCCAGGCGGACTTAGTCCTGCTGAGCTACTCGACTCCCCTGTTCTTCTCTCTTCGTCTAACGTAAGTACTCCTTTCATTTCTCTTCGATTTTCAGTGGATGTATGTCTTTTAGCTGAATTTATTGCCTTTCTTACGTTCTAGCAGTCACCATAGACATAATTTCAAATCTCTCTCTCTCTCTCTCTCTCTCATACACACAGATGAATTCGACCTTTATGCATGCGTTGTGATGAACTTAATATGCTCTACATGCACGATCAATACCTTTTTCTGTTTAAAATTTTAAATTTAGAACGGTGAGGCTGTGCAAATTGATGGGGATATGAACAAGAAGTTGCATGCTTGTGAGGAGACTGATTTGATAAGATTACACCTGATTTTCATCTATTTGTTGCAGATTTTGCCTTCTCCGACTACCGGAACTTTTCCGTCTCAGTGGTTCACATGGAACACCAATTCTTCTCCTTCTACGGCCGAAGCGGGTAATTGCCAGCAGCAAGGAGGCGTGAAGACAGAAGAGAAACGATTCTCGGACTTTTCGTTTTTACCAAACACATCTATGCAGCAGGCTTCATCGGCTTTACAGTCGACGGTAATTTCATTCATTGATCAATCCTCAAAGTTTTAAAAACTCTGTTATGATCTTGTCTGTGTTCTTTAATTTCCTGACCAAAAGTTTCATAATTCTGATTTATATATCTTAAGCTCGTTTGTCTCTCTGAAACTTAACTTTTCCTTTCGATCAAGAGGGAAAATTTTAAACTTGTTTGTTTGTGTGATGAACAGGAGCCAATACAGAGGCAGCAGCAAGCATGGAATCATCAACAACCAAGCAGATCATCAGGGTTATCAGGGGAAGCATATATGGGATCATTGAGAAACAGCAGTTCAATAGATACGAAGTACCACCCTGATCCACAAAGAATTGCATCTGAAATTCCAACGTTACAGGCAAACTCAAACAGCTTCCAGTCAAATCCTGGATTTCATCAGAATTCCAACCAGGTCTCTCAACCAATTCACTCACTGAAAGATCAAAAGAGATCTGATGATGGATATAATTGGAGGAAATATGGGCAGAAAAAAGTGAAGGGTAGCGAAAACCCACGTAGTTATTATAAATGCACACATCCTAATTGCCCAACAAAGAAGAAGGTAGAAAGATCCTTAGATGGTCATGTCACTCAGATCATTTACAAGGGTACCCATAACCACCTCAAGCCACAATCCAACAGGAGATCGTCGGCCGGAAATGCATTACAGACTCATGGAGATGCCACTAAGGCCGACACACCTGAAAATTCTATGGCAGAAGCATCTGATCATTCTTTCATGAGCCATCCAACCCAACGTGATAACTCCGGCACCCCCGAAAATTCATCCCTGTCATTTGGAGATGAGGAAGCCGACCAAAGCCAATCACAGGGAGACGATTTCGATGATAATGAACCTGACAACAAGCGCTGGTAAGACATTTCACTTTATTTTCTCCATTAACAAGCATAATTCATAAAGCACACAGATTCCTCGTCTGTTGGTTCCCTGTAAAATGAATTTTTGAAGTTCACCAGAAACCATGGATTCTTTCAGGAAAACCGACAACGAAGATGGTCTTTCTGCATCTGCCACGAAGGCCGTCAGAGAGCCGAGATTTGTGGTGCAAACGACCAGCGATATCGATATTCTTGATGATGGTTATAGATGGAGAAAGTATGGACAGAAGGTGGTGAAGGGGAATCCTAATCCAAGGTGATCTTGAAACTTTTTCTGTCCTACCATCTAATATTCCTAGTTCATGAAATTGGCTATCTTCTGCATGTTATGCCTTAGCCTATTGTGTTATTCTCCTCTTCCGGCCTTTCATGTTTCACCATTAATGATCTCAATTAGGGCTAAGAGCCTTTCACGCCTTTTGGAAGCATTCTTTTTTTTCTCTTCCCTTTTGAATTGCTTATATGATAGGTATCCCGAGTCAAGGCAGATTTTCATGGTGCCCATTGCTGAACGCGCATGCACACACACTCAGCTGATTTAAAATTAATTGTTTATATGTTCCTTCAAGAAAAGTTGTTGAAAATTCCAATCTAACTAGGTTGGTGTCTCAACGAAACTGCAGAAGCTACTATAAATGTACACACGTGGGTTGTCCAGTAAGAAAGCATGTAGAGAGAGCTTCACATGATCTGAGATCAGTAATCACAACGTATGAAGGGAAGCACAACCACAATGTTCCCCCGGCACGGGGAAGCGGGCTGAGCCGGCCGGCGATAGAGTACCCTGAGGGGAGTGCCATATTCAGGCCTTCAGCCATCATGAAGCCAGCAAATCACATGACAGGCAATCCATTCTTGGGAGGGAAAGTGGGGGCTGATCAGCAATCACCATTCATGCTCGAGATGTTACAACCGACCAGTGGAGGAGGTGGGTACGCAGCTTCGAGCTTCGGAGGCCCGATGGCCGCCTTCATAAACGAAATGCAGCAACGGCAGCACCATCTCCACATGGATGGCAGTGGATTCTCAAGGGCCAAGGAAGAGCCAAGGGATGACTTTCTATTAGACGATTCTTTGTTGTGTTGATAAGTAGGTTTCACTGTCGAACCCAAAGGCTTGGAATTCAGATGCCATTGGAGCAGATTGATGTTTACTGATAAGGGTTGATCAGATTGTGAGATTTATTGGTCTTTTGTAGGAATATAAGTTTGTGGGTGGTATTATTTGTTCATTTATTCTTGGGATCTTAGATGGTCAAGCCCCTGATGTATCTTAAAGCATAGAAACACAAATCCAGCCATTGAAATTGATAGAAAACATAGCACTTAATTTTCTTACAAAACATTGTCAATTACCCTTTTTAATAAATAATAATACAATAAAATTATGAAAATCTAAATATGGCCAAGTGGGTCCTGGACGAACCTCGAGTGTCCACGTGTCTGATTAATACAAAAATCTAGTGGTTTGCATATGTTCGTTGAAATATTTGTCTCTTTTGGAATCCTCTGATTGTTGACTAGTCAGAAACTTGGAGCTATTTCTTTTTTCCTTTAGGAAGCTTCTGCCATTGAGAGAAAGGAAGCCATGCAAATGGGAATTTAAAGGGATGACAGGGCGTTACAAGGGTATTGACCAACCCTACCTAATCCTATATTTTCATATTTGAGTTTTATATGTATGTCTATACGCGTGCTAGCGACAGGGATTTTCTTATTATTATCGAGAGAATAATTTAAATTAAATTAAAGGCCCTACTTTTAGGAGGAGATAATATCAAATCACTGAATTCATTAAGACAAGTTCAATTAATACATCTCACGCTAGACTGGCAACCATTTCAACATAGACTTTCAATATTTAAGGAAGAAAAGGAAAAGAAAAAAATCCAGTGCTATAATTCAATGCAGAGCCGGAAATTCTGTCAATCAATTCTGCCGATCCACATTAAGCTGAGCTAAAGAAAGCTAATTTTAGAAGAAAAAAAGTTTAACTAAGCCCACGGTTAAGTAAGTGGGATATTTTGGTCTCCATGGAATGTTCTTACCTCATCCAAAATAAAAACATGACATACATTATCAGTGTATGGCTTATCAATAAATAAACAAAAAGAAAAGTTTAAAAATCTAACATAACAATCACGAATACAATTTTCACCGTTCCCAGTAGATGCCTACCAGGCCGACGACCTCCGTATCAAACTCCCAACCTTCTCTCTGACTAGCTTGTGTGGAAATGACATTAGAACCGGTGGTTTGAAACTGTCCGTTTCAATTTTCTTGAAACCATGAATCAGAACTTCTAGTTCCTACCCAGTTTAGTTTCCATAAGAGTAGAACCAGAACCGACCCAGATGGTCTTCACTTCTCCAGTTTGACCGGTTTTGGTTCCAACTGGTTCCTGGCCTGGTACTGTTCCAGCTAGAACTGGCCCGTGACGAAATGTTAGCATTTTTATTCAATGTAAGCAGATTGATTAACGAATATTTCCAAAAGTAAGCTTTTGCGCCATGTTTTAAACATGAAAATTTGATTGACAATTCAAAAGGTTTTGGACTAAACTTTGGCGTCCTGAAACTCAAGTATTTAAGAACCTGAATTGCAGAATGCTGTGAGACATGATTTTCGAAAAGAAATTGAGATGTCACGTTCTATGAATTTGGATTTCTTGTCACAAGAACTACATTTGCAGGAGTGAGAATCATTATCCCCAACAATTTATATTAAATATTGGATGGCCACGAGTTATGTTTCCCCTTCTTTCTAATATGATCAATAAAAAGAAGACTTCTTAGGTTGAAATCACAACATTCCAAGCATAGTAACCATGGAAGCATAATGAGTTTTAATGGTTTGAGGAAAATAAATGCAAGATCCTGCCTTAGTAACGCCCCTTAATGCAGTAGAAAGCTCAAGATATATAACAAGATTTTCTGGAAAATGTAGCAAATTTACCTTTTCAAGGCATACGCTATAAAATTATGCAATCCTTGGTATATCATCCATCCAAATGCAATAAAACTGAAGGATAATCTTGATGAGTAAGATGAGTCAAGCAGGTGGAAAGCCAAAAAGAAGCGAACGCTTTAAATCTCAGGTTATCTCATCTCAATGACACCAGAAATTGCATGTACATGCTTAGAGCACTATTTGATGAAAACCTACCTTCATCATTACAATATATGGATTTCCAGGTTAAGGAATCAGCAGGAGCTAACAAGGGAAAGCATCTAAACCCGGTGTATGAATGCATTGATATCGCGGATCTTATGATACAATCGTATATGCATGACCAAGTACAAACATGGAGAATTCCACCATACATGAGAGTCCTCAAAAAGCTTCCCTCCATTCACGTCCCTCAAGATTCTCATGATATCCTTGAACTGATGGACCAATTGCACTGTCAATTGCTTTCCAGAAGAATCAACAAAAAGAAGTCGACCAATTTCACCCTTATGTAATGTGAAAATTCTTATTTCCCACTGGAGAAGATCTAACAAATTTGCACCAAGTAACCATTTATCTGAAGAAAAGCGGAACTAGTTGCCATGAATCTCAAGAAAATTTCATTCTTCTATTATCCCAGATCCAATAACGGTGCCACGTGTTTCTCTCATCGGTCTCACTTCCTTCCATGTCAATGGCAGCACAGTGGGATCACATACTTTGACTTGCCCCAGCTTCACAATGTCATATCTCCTGATGCCCAAGGAATCCCATCTGAGAACCTTTCCTCCAACAATGTAGATGTACTTACGATACCCAATAACGCAAAAATCAAATGGCTCGAGTGGCCGAGAGTGATGGGGAAGATGAACATGAGGAACAGAGCCTATGCTGGACCACTCCTCATGAATGACATCTCTGACATAAATGGTGTTGCCATTCCAACCATCAACTGTGTAAAAACGACCATCAACTACGGCCATAGGAGATGGATCTGCGTTCAAATTTGAGTAGAGTGAAAAATTTTCAATGGAGTGCCAGCTCTGGTCTACAGGATCAAACATTTGTGTTCTAGTCTGAATTTCATTCTCTGGTCGGCCAATGACATAGAGCCTGCCATTAAATGATACACCTGAACACGCTGCATATGGGACCAACAGTGGTGGCAAATCCTCCCACCTGTTTTAGGAGATGACTGCATAAATTATTCATAAGAAGTAGTAATAGGAAGGCTTTTAGAAAATAATACAAATATCCAGTAATGTAGATAACAATATCATCAAGCAAACAAGACATGAAGCGAGAGTTTCAGAGATAAAACAACAACAACAACAACAACAACTAAGCCTTTTCCCATACTAGACGGGGTCGGCTACACGGATTCTTTGTTTCCACAGATCCCTATCTTGTGCCATGTTAGCAGTTAACTCCCAATAAGCTAAATCGTTCTTTATTGTTTCTTTCCAACACTTTTGTGGTCGTCCTCTACCTCTTTTAATACTTTCCAAATTTAGTTTTTCTAACCTTCTTACCGGTTCTTCTTTGATCTTCTTTCTATATGTCCAAACCATCTTAAACGATGTTCTCTCATTTTATCCTCTATTGGTGCCACTCTTACTTTGTTTCTAATAACCTCATTATGTATACGGTCTTTTCTTGTATGACCACTCATCCATCTAGTTACAGAGGAAATAGAGGATAAGCCCTTGGCTCTGTTCTCCCGTTCTTGTATTTCCACCTTTTCCTTCTTGTTTCTTTTCTTTTATCATTTCAAAATCGTGGGAGGATCGCAAAAGGGACTACCGCGAGACCAACTGGTCCCAGATTAGGTTAGGGAGCTGGGCAGTAATAGCCCCCAGAGTCCCAAAGTTTGCAGTGCAGAATAAACTGGGACAGGAGGAAATAGGCTTCAAACTGTCATATACAGGAGCTATCAGGTCTCAACGTATGGTCCCTCCATTTGTTTCATCAGAAGGATCAAGCGAGTCTCAATCATGAAGTATCTCGATTCCTCTCTCCAGTTGCTAAGATCAGTGCCACCCGAGGTCTGCCATTCCTGCAGCTTTATTAAGGTAGGGAACAGTTTCAGAAAGGCTAACTTTATGGAAACATCATATGATTCTAAGAAGATACAATATCAGTAGCTGTGAGATATAGATACGCTAGACCATACAATTGCATACTTGATCCACTTTGCAGTACACGGTGATGTCCACCAAATTACAGATGATCATAGTTAACAGGCATTATGATGAAACTATAGATTTATGAATGTTACACAAACAATTTCATGAAAGTAGAATTTCTCAGAAAATCCTCAATAACTGTATCAACTTGGAATAGCAACTTTCGGAAAGTGGCACTTCCATTTATTGTGTATTGTAGCATAATGATGATAAACTGATAATGAACATTAATAACAAATAAAATAGAAATTCCAATATATTCTGTAGCAAACACAGATTATATTCTTAAAGAATATAGAACTAAGCAAAAATCAAGGGTTTATGTATCGTATGAGATGCATGTTTTTGAACCATGTAGCTTTCATATCCATAAAAGCATTTTTTTATAGTAACAAGATTGAGAAAACAAATACAACAGGATAACCTTTAAAACCAACCTATCCTCTAAAGGATCATAGACTTCAGCAAGTTGAAGGCTGCTAGAGCTTGAACTATGACCTCCAACAACATACACCTTCTCATCGATAACAGCACATGCAAAATTGGACCTTGCTACTCGCATGCTGGCTAACCTACTCCATTTCTTCTTGAAAGGATCAAACTGTACTACATCTTTGGTTGCTGAAAACTCCACTGAGTAGGGAAAATCCCTTGGCGCATAGTATCCACCAATAACAAGAAATCGCCTGCACACACCAACACATTGAAAACCATAATGATTAAGGTCTAGTTTATCTAAAGTCCTCGGTAGAATATGCCATCGGTCAGCTTCTGGATCATAGGCATTCAATTGTGTAGCAGACTGCCCTTCAGTCAGTACAAATAACCAATCACCGCACCACCCATATTTTGCTTTTAAGGAAGAATATTCTGTACTTCTCACAACTTCTCTCCATCTCTTGCAGACACATTCCAATATTCCATGATAACCGTGTGAGATCTTTGCTAGGCACAACAAAGCAACATCATCTGGCAAGCCAGGAATGATATTCATAGAGGCCCTGCTGGAAAAGAAAAGCTGCTTCATAAGTTGAATGATGAATTCTGCACAATGCTGCAGCAGCAAAATTCAGAAATTCTTCTTTGCATATATCCAAAGCTTGTCATTTGAAGTTCTTTAAAGTAATAACAGAACAGTATAAACATTCAACAAAACAACAACTAAGCCTTTTCCCATACTACACGGGGTTGGCTACATGGATTCTTTGTTTCCACAGAGCCTTATCATGTGCCATGTTAGCAGTTAGCTTACAATAAGCTAGAACAGTATAAGCATTACAACAACAACAACAACAACTAAGCCTTTTCCCATACTAGACGGGGTCGGCTACATGGATTCTTTATTTCCACAGATCCCTATCGTGTGCCATGTTAGCAGATAACTCACAATAAGCTAGATAATTTTTTATTGTTTCTTTCCAACACTTTTGTGGTCGTCCACTAGCTCTTTTAATACTTTCCAAATTTAGTTTTTCTAACCTCCTTACGGGTTCTTCTTTTGATCTTCTTTCTATATGTCCAAACCATCTTAAACGATATTCTCTCATTTTATCCTCTATTGGTGACACTCCTAATTTGTTTCTAATAATCTCATTATGTATACGGTCTTTTCTTGTATGACCACTCATCCATCTCAACATCTTCATTTCTGTCACAGACATCTTTTGTACGTGTTGATGATTAACTGCCCAACACTCATAACCATAAAACATGGCAAGCCTAATTGCTGCTCTATAATATTTACCTTTTAACTTTAATGGTATCTTCTTATCACAAAGAATACCTGATGCTCCTCTCCATTTTAACCAATTAACATTAATTCTATGCATAACATCTCTATCAATTCTTCCAGCACTCTGAAAAATTGACCCTAGGTATTTAAAACTTTCCTTTTGGGGGATGCAATGTGTACCAATTTTAATTTCTATGTCCTCTGAGGTAACCAAATTATAAAACTTACATTCCATATATTCTCTTTGTTTTACTAAGTAGGAGGCCTTTGCTTTCTAATGTTTCTCTCCATAGTTCCAATTTTCTATTTACTTTTTCCTTAGACTCCTCCACTAATACAATGTCATCTGCAAATAACATACACCAAGGTACTTCATATTAAATATGTTTTGTTAACTCATCCATCACCATTATAAATAAGTATGGGCTTAAAGTTGATCCTTTATGTAACCCAATATTAACTTCAAAGAGGTCTGTCATTCCTTCATGAGTTCTCACACATGTTTTTGCACCATCATACATGTCTCTTATAAGGTTAATGTATGTCAATGGGATACCTCTTTTTTCCAAAGTTCTCCAAAGAACCTCTCTCGGTACCCTATCATAAGCTTTTTCTAGATCAATAAATATCATGTGAAGGTTTTTCTTTTTTGCTCTAAAATGTTCCATAAGACGTCTCAAAAGGTGAATCGCTTCAATAGTAGATCTGTCTGGCATGAATCCAAATTGGTTCTCTGTTATAATTGATACTTGTCTTAACCTACGTTCGATAATTCTTTCCCATAATTTCATAGTATGATTCATTAACTTGATACCTCGGTAATTCGCACAATTTTGAATGTCTCCCTTGGTCTTATATATGGGTATAAGTGTACTTGCTCTCCATTCCTCGGGCATCTTTTGGTTTTTCCATATTTCATTAAATAGTCTTGTGAGCCAAGTGATTCCTATGTCTCCTAGTATTTTCCAAACTTCTATAGGAATATTATCCGGTCCTACCGATTTACCTCCCTTTATATGTTTAAGAGCCTCTTTGACTTCATTCTTTTGAATACGTCGGTAGAAATTGTGGTTTATATACTTTTCTGATTTGGCTAACTCTCCTAAGCTAATACTAACATCTTTATTTTCATTAAAAAGCTTATAAAAATAGTTTTTCCATCTATTTCTTACTAGAATTTTTTCATCCTTGTCTTTGATGCATCTAACATAATTAAGATCTTTAGTTTTCTTATCTCTAGCCCTAGTTATCCTAAAAAATATATCTTTCACCCTCTTTTGATTTGAGTTTTTTATATAAATCCTCCAAAATTTTAGCTTTTGCTTCACTCACGGCCTTTTTTGCTTCCTTCTTTGCTTTCTTATAAGCCTCTAAAGTTTCACTAGTTTTCTTAGCATAATGTAATTTGTAGCATGCCCTCTTTGCCTTGATTTTATTTTGCACTACTTCACTCCACCACCAAGCTTCTTTTTGTGCCGGTACACCTCCTTTAGATACACCTAACACATCTTTCGACACTTTCCTAATATGTATAGCCATATTGTTCCACATATCACAGGGTGTACCAACATAATTCCAAACATTTCCTTGAAGGACTTTCTATTTAAATATATCTTCTTTCTCACTTTTGAGGTTCCACCATTTAGTCCGAACAGCTCGATGCACTCTTTTCTTCTTTGCCCATTTTTTTATTTGTAAATCCATAACTAAAAGTCGATGTTGGGTGGTTAAGCTTTCTCATGGAATTACCTTGCAATCTTTACAACACGCTGTCTTTTTTTCTACAAATAAAGTAATTAATTTGTGTTTGTGATATGCCACTCTTATAAGTAATTAATTGTTCATCTCATTTTTTGAAGATTGTATTGACTATAAAGAGATCAAATGCCATGGAAAAATTTAAAATCTCCCTACCTTCCTCATTTATATCCCCAAAACCAAAGTTTCAATGAATCCCTTGATATCCTAATGCCTCTTTACCGACATGTCCATTTAAGTCTCCTCCTAAACAAATCATCTCCCTTTGTGGAATCTTTTGAATCACCTTATCTAACTCTTCCCAAAAAGCTGTCTTTATACTATCTTCTAGTCCTACTTGGGGTACGTAAGCACAAACTATATTCAAAACCTCTGCTCCTAACACTAATTTCAACGTCATGATTCGGTCACCATATCGTTGTATGTCTACTACACTATCCTTTAAATCTTTATTTATGATAATACCAACTCCGTTTCGAGCCTTTTCTTTACGTGAGTATCATAATTTAAAACCTATATCCTCTATCTCCTTTGCTTTTTCTCCAACCCATTTTGTCTTTTGTAAACATAGAATATGAATCTTTCTCAGAATCATAGTATCTACCACCTCCATTAGCTTACCAGATAATGTTCCGATATTCCAGGAACCAATACGAATCTTATTATCTAGGACTAGCTTCCTTACCCCCCGCATCCGTCAATAATAAAAATGCGGAGACCCTCTCTGAAAATTATTCACTACATTCCAGGAACCAATACGAATCTTATTATCTAGAACAGTATACACATTGACAAAAAAAAATATAAAACCAAGCTGCAAGGCATGTTGCTTAAACACAAGACTAATGTTTGGTGGATGGAAGGCAAGAGATGCAGTCGTAGACTCCTGCATAACCACCGAGGCATTATAAAGATAGCACTCTAATAGCTTAAAGTACCAAAAAGTCCCATGGTATCAAAATCTCCAACTTAAACCAAGCCTTTTCCCACACTACCGGGGTATGGTACATGGCTTCCTTGACACCATTGTACTCGATCCTGTGCCATCCCATAAAAGCAATAGCATGTTCCTTCCAACACTTTCAAGGCCTTCCTTGACAAAAGCCTTTGAAGAGTTCATCACCTTCTCACCAGCCGCCTCCAAATGTTCGAACCACCTTGTGAGTGTCCTCTTATTTTATGTTCCACAGTTTCAAAAATTATGTTCTTTCTTTGGTACAAAACAGCTATTTAACCTTTCACATGCATCAGATCTTTTCCCTTTACAGAGAATCACATGAGTTACAGACGTTTGAGAAACCCATTATGCATTATTTGGATGTAAATACACAAATAAGACACATAAACAGATCAAGACGAAGGTTCCCGACTTCATCATAAATGGATGGTTCCAAGCGGGACGGTTGGTTTTAGTGAGATGGCTCAAATTTTGTATCGAATCAGGCCGTGACATCCAGGAATTCATACAGTTCAAGCTCCAGCTTTCAGCTCGTTGTGGGGAGTGAATAAAACAGTTCTTCCTTTGCACATTCCCTGTCAATTTGAGATAGTTTGAGGAATGGCATCATTCGTAGGAACAATAGAAATTAAAACAAATCAACTTCTCTACCATAATTTCAACCAAGATGTACATGAAATGGACGATAAACGAAAACCCAAAAGACAAAGAAACGAAGACATGTTAGGGATTACTCACAGTAATGATCTTATGCCAAGTCAAACCATTAAAGAAAGTTTGCAGCTAGCATTCGCGAACAAATCCCCAATATCACTAGTGATTAAAAAGAACGCCGAAAAGTATAAACCCACACGAAATTGGGGCAATTGATCGTCGACTTTCTGCTCTAAGGACCAGAGAAATGGAGAGGATGAATTGCCATCTCAATTCGTCTCGGTCTCCTTGTTCCCCAGTTTCGGCCCACATACGGCACTGTGCACGGTGAGGACTTGAAGTTTTTACATTTTAACTCTTCCCAAATTACAAGCAGCTGTCCGTAAACCGCTAAACCTTCGGTAATGATACGACATCCATCAGTTTGTCATTGGTGGTAGGTGTTCGAACATCCATGTTCTTGTATAGTTTTAATTGTTTTCTTTTCTTGAACAAAGTAGATATTTCATTCCATTCAAATGAAACGTTAAGATGGTGTTTTCTTTTTCAGACAAAGGTAGATATTTTATTCCATTCACTCAAAAGAGCATATAACATACAAAGAAATTGGTCAACCCATACATATCTCTTGTACATGGTGATCACATGATAAAAGACACCGGCATATTTGAGACATTGAATTAATTCACTGGCCGCTTTGAATAAAGCGACGGTAACAAATGAATGTCTCAAAAGATCTCATCACGACTACATCATATTCATCTCAACTTTGCTCATCGGGTCTTTCTCAATATCCTCCTTGCAAGGGCTCCGCCACAATTCTTCTGTTACACGACATGGATGGTCGCAGTATGAGATGCTGTTCTGACAGGAGAGGTAGTGTGCTGGGGTGGGCCAAGTCCCACCTTGGTGGTGACTAACGCAGATATGATGAGAGATTTTGTCAACCAAGTTTGGATTTATGGACAATGAAACTCCTATACCAACGCTCAAAGCGCTGTTTGGAAAGAATTGCTTCTTGCCACTGGGGAAGATTGGGCTAGACATAGGAGGGTTCTCAATCCTGTTTCCATGTTGGAAAACTCAAGGTACACAATGACTGAAAGAACGGACCTCTTCTGCTTTTCCACTTTTTGGTATTTCACAATTTTAATTGTTAATTTGCTAAAGATGTGATCATGCGGGAAATGATATGCAAGTTATCTGAATTTGTTGCAAATATTAGGATAGGTACACACACATATCCATTTTCATTTGGTGGATTGATTCAAGTGCTTCAGGGAAATAGCACATACGGAAACAACAGGGATAATGAACACAGTGCGAGCAAAAGAAATTGTAGAAATTGTGAACACAGTGTCGGAACACAGAGGACCACGGGTAGTTACTGAATTGATCATCAACTAGGGTATCATGGAATCCACCCTTCTGAAATTGTAGACACATCAAGTCCATATCTGGTTCATCACCATGAATGCATACACTCTGAAGTGCGGAGTTTTTTCCATCCGTGGAGAGAGATACAAACCTTATTTCTGAAGGGGTTGTACCATCGACACTTTCTACTGACCTATTTGTGTTACCTGATAGATGTCTTAATTTGTGCACACATGCACGTACATATATTTTGATATTCTTTAGTCTTTTTCTTTTCTGTAGGTAAAATATTGCGCCTGGCATGGTTTTATCCCAGAAATGTGTTCTTTAAAGATGATTCTTTTTAAAAAAAGAAGTTATGGATAGACTACAATATTTAAGTAGTAAAGTAAATCAAATAAGAACTAATGGTACTTAATGCTTTCATAGGTGCATAAAAGCTCTTAAGGAATTTTGTGAAGTCAAGGAAATGGAAATTGATCATAAATGTTCATTAAATGTAAAAAGATTAAAAAATAAAAGGCATCTCAAGAAAATCTTGCAAAAAACATCTTGATGTCCAATATGTTATATTTTACAAATATGATTCTTGATTACACTCATGAGATAGCCATTTTCACTAGAATATTTCCAAACATCCCTGGGTAATATCCATGATATATCTTCTCTTTTTGTTTTGTTTTTTGTTGGTTTTTGCAAAGATACTTGCCTACAAAACACAATCGGCATATGAAGGATGTAGTCATGTCTAAAATTGAATCAAGAATGAAAACTGAAGAAAGTGCGTTCAGTTTGGGGATGATTTGCTTGGACTTATGATTGCATGATCAATATCAGGATATTGAAGGCCACGACATGAAACTAAGCCTGACTTGATGAGATCGTTGACTAATGCATGACCTTTTTCGAGGGGCATGACACTACTGCCAACCTGAATGGCAGAAGAAGCTTAGAGAACAACTAGCTGCATGATCCCGATACGCTTGGAAAGCTAAGGTAAACACTGATCGCTTAATGTAGTTTGCGTAGCGAGAATAATGTAAGAATTTTCAACAATAAAAGTGTGTTCTTACTAACAAAAGTATGCCTTTAGTAAGACCCATTTTCTACATATGCCGCTGCTCGTCGCGTACAACAACACAAAGAAGATGATAATGCATGGCTTGCCCACCCACAAGCCCGCATCGGTGGAGATCCTCACCGAAACGGGCAACTTCAATGCGCGGTGACGATTGAGCGTGGCATGATGTGAGTCATAACGTGTTCTGCATCGCACATGGCACATGCATATTTTAAAATTGATTGCGTCTAAAAAATTAGTCAACATTTACGTCATCAGTGATCTCATAGCAGAGACAAGACAGACAGCAGTACAAGAGAATAATGCACGAATAAAGGATAGACTCGAGCGTCTGTCCCCCCAGCCTCTCTCTCACTCAAGCTGCTTCCAATTCGTGCAAGGAAAATGGGATTTTTGTTGTCTCTGCAGTCTATTTTGGTGGCTCTCTCTGTTGTCGGAATCATCATTGTTTGGAAACTCTTCGTTTCCCTTCTATGGCGTCCTTTTGCAATACAGAAAAGCTTAGAAAAGCAAGGAGTGAAGTGCCGGCCATACAACTTCCTCAGTGGTTGCTTGAAGGAGATGAAGAGCATGAACGAAGAATCAATACGAAAGCCCATGGCCGATTTCTCACACGACATAGCCTTCAGAGTGCTGCCTTCCTACCACAAATGGACTAAACAATATGGTATTCCTTCATCTCGATTTTGTTTCAAAGCCAAATGGAGTTCGTTAACTCTCCATTTCTGATCTGTCTTATGTGGTATTCAAGTTTAATTCAAGAATACCAAAGATTATGTTTTCAGTTTTGCATTGATACTTTTAGGCCTTTCCCCTCCTTTTTCTCAGAGAATCGATTCCTAGATTTCCTTTCTAAAGGACGCTATTTAGTTCATCTTCCTCATCCTGAGTCTGATTCTTGAGAGAACTGAACTTGTGGTATTAGAAGCTTGTGATGTTAGGCCTTCTCTAGGGCTCGGAACCAGCCGGCTGAACTTAATAGCGACTACTAGTGAGATGACCCTTCGCCAACACCTCTGAATATTCTTTGTGCTCAGCTCACTAAGCTCATCTGCTCATTTGAACTCAGCAGTGAACAAACTGAAGATGAGCACAGTTAGCTGATATCAAGATAACTGCTGCTTGAAGTCAAAACTTGAGTCCTTGACAAATTATTTCTAATGAGGAATACATCTTTTCCTCATTGAGAAATCTAAAATTGATTTGCTTTACTCAATACTTTTCGTGAATTGAGAGCATTCAACTACTTGTAAACCTATGTGAGAGCATTCAACTATTTTGAGAAGATAATACAACCCTCGTTGTGTCTGAATATTCTAAAACAAGCAAGTGTATACCAGTTGGACCAAGCCTAATATTTAGTGTTGGTTTCCGTTCATGTAGCTCCAACATGCTAGCTCGTGCCAGTTTGTGTAGGTCAGGAACTGAGCTCAACACGAACTCGAGTCTAACCACGTGGCCTTTCTCACATCTAACCTTTAGCACCTATCTGGGTTGGCACTCACTTCTGTTACTTCTTTTGATCATGTAACGTTAAGAGATCATTGGGTTTTGACTAAGAATTTTTTTTTGTTCTTGTAACAGGGAAAACGTTCCTCTATTGGTTTGGTCACGAGCGACGCAGACATGATCAGAGACATACTCTCAACCGAGTTTGGGTTCTTCACAAAGACTAGCGCTAGACCCTCAATCAAGGCCCTTCTTGGCAAGGAGTTGGTTGAGTGGTGAATCCCGCTTTCCATGTTGACAAACTCAAGGTAAGATCAACCAGACATGGAGCCGCCGGATTTTTCTATCATACTCTCAACTAAGATATTCACTCATATATATATCATTCAAAGAACTCCATCGTTTAATCCACCACGAACAATGATAGAGGTTTGAATTTAAAAAGTGAAACGTACTATTGTGGATTAAATATGAAATATGAAAAATACAATGGTACATCTTAATTTTTAAATTTCAAATATATATCATTGATATTAATCGAGCGTGAGAGATGTTGAAGTAGATTTGAGCATAGATGAGTTCAAGATTAACCACTACCTCTCTCTCTCTCTATAGTGATTAGATCATGCATACCTAATGTTGCACACTAATGTTCGACTATTGCTTTTTATGAATACTAATGTTCGACTATTGCTTTTCATGAATACGAGTGTAATAATGGTTGATCATTTTCTTGAAAACCCTTAAATTTTTTATGTTACACCCCTATGATCGCAAAGTAATGGGTGTCCATGTGGACAAGATCTGGGATATATGTATATATATTCTTCCTCAACAAATTTCTGTATTTTAACCTAATCCAAGCTCAAAACAAATGGTTGATGCAGACCCAATTTGCTTAGTTACATATAAAATGCAACCCATTACTTAAAAGGGTCAGATTTGGGTCTCGGTACCATCTGAATCCGTATCGGTTTCTTAAGGGACCAACTAGTCCAACTTGACGACTCCAGGATCCATTTAGAGCTACACCGTGCTCAAGCAAGGGAAGGTTGGGCTCGGGGGCTAAAACGATGGTAATTTACAAAGAAAGACGAGAGGATAAGTTGCCATGTTTGATGATCCGTATATGCTGATTTTTTTCCTTTCACAGGGAATGACTGAGAGGATGGCAGCGCGCACTCTCTCCACGCTTGATGGTTGGAAACGTGAAATCAAAGAAGTGGAACTTCATGGAGAATTGAAAACTTAAACAGCGAATATAATAGCACTTACTGCATTCGGAAGCAGCTACGCAGAAGGCAAGGAAGTTTTCAGAGCACAGGACGAGCTCAGCAAATTGGCCTCCATGACATTCACTGACATATATTTCCCAGGATTACAGTAGGCACCAACTTCACTCCCTCCTCGCATACCTCGGAATCCAAGTTCATACAATGGGTTCATATGTAAAATCATCCTCGAAACAGAATCAAGTGAGATGGACTCCATGCAGCAAACTTGCAGAAGAGAATTCGACGCAACAAGGTGGAGCTAGGAATTCCACATTGGGTGGTCTGGGTTGAACCAAACTCTGGCGGAGGCTGGCTCTCGAAGTTGCGCTACAGTCCTTTTACTGGTGCATCGATCCCATTTCTAAAATTTAGAATGATTTCGATTCTCACTTATAACCAACCAAAAATAAGCCTTATCCCACATTCACAAGCGTATAATAAATTCAAGAATCAAAAGTGCAGAAAATAAAGGAAGCATTGTGGATTATTTGCTCGGAATGATGATGGAATCCTCAAAATTAGATCAAGACAGTTTCAAAGGCCACAGAATCAAACCAAGTCTGAGTATGGATGATATCATCAATGAATGCAACACATTCTTTTTGCAGGGCATGAGACTACTTCCAATCTATTGACTTGGGCCATGTTCCTATTATGTATTTATCCTGAATGGCAAAAGCAGCTCAGGGAAGAAGCTTTAGCAGTGTGCAGAACCGAGATACCCGATGCAGATATGGTTGGAAAACTAAAATTGGTAAGTCTGATTGCATCTTAATTTATAACAATTTCTGTATACGTGGAGATCGTTATGCACAAGAGATCATAAGACCATATGGTGTCATCTTACTATGTCTGACTCTCACGGCTTTCTTATGCACTCAGACTACCATGTTTATACTGGAAACCCTAAGGCTATACGGCCCTGTGACCCAGATGCTGAGGGAAACAACCAAAGACATCAAGGTGGGGAACATGGTGATCCCAAAGAATCTTTCAATAGCTATGCCTTTGCTCATGGTTCATGGGAAAAAAGAGTATTGGGGTGAAGATGCGAATGAGTTCAATCCCTTCAGGTTTTCACAAGGGGGCTCCAAGGCAGCTAAGCATCCAAATGCAATGATGCCATTCTCCATTGGTCCAAGGACATGCATTGGCCAGACACTTCGCGATGATGGAAGCCAAGCTGGTGCTAGTCATGATCTTGCAGAGATTCACATTTTCTCTCTCACACAATTACAAGCATGCGCCTATTCCCTACGTGACTCTGCAACCCCAGTTTGGCCTTCCTATTCCGCTGGAACCTCTGTATATGTAAATTAATTGTTGCTTTCATGTGAGAATCATATAAATTGATTTCTATAGCATAATATATAGACAAATGAACTGATGTAAGACCAGACTGTTGAGACTCCAAAAAGCAACAACTAAAGCTAAAATTTTCAAACAAGTGGCATGAGAGCCGTTTTGCTTTGCAATCATGTGGAGCTCCTGTCACTATGAGATAGATAGTTAACAGTTCAAAAGAGTCGCTATGAATCCCAGTCACCCATCCAATGTATAGTTAGCAAAAGAACATGAGCAATGACACAACACAACCATGCAATTAGGAAGTAGAAAAGGTAAAGCAATTAGTAATAGTAACTTTACAGCTTGATCATGACTTGAGGCACTTGTTTATTTTTTATTCATGTAACAGTAACCAACCATTTTAAATTGCAGTTTAATACACTAACACTTGATGGTGATCCAAAGAACGATAATCAGGTAGGTGCAAGAGCAGTATGATGATAGATTTCTGCCGATGACGCTGACAAAATAACAGAAATCTAGAATATTGGTTTCAGAATAAAAGGCAGAACCATGTAAGAAAAATCCACATTATAAATTAAGGGAGCTACTACAAAAAAAATCCACTCCACATTTTCTTGCTGATACTCGGCTCCCAGGAAGATCAGATAGGTCAAGGTTCACAGGAAAAAAAGTTCTCATTTTGGGACTATTGCTTTTCTCTAGCTTTTTCAATCAAAGGCTTAAGCATCTTTTTCTCCGCCAGGATCTTCAAAAAATTGAACAGGAAAGGTACATAATTGTGCTTCTGTCTGATATTCTCGGTTCTCCACTTTTTGAACTTCTCTTCCTCCATCAGTATTTTCTCCGTTGCACTCTCAATTCCAAAAGTCACGTCAGCAAGTGATTTGTTTAGCCCCTCAATAATATTGTTCCTCGCGATAGCCCCTTTACCTAAATCCATGCTTTCCATTTTCTCGGTTTGAGCAGCAGCTAACTGTTGTAGTATGACTTCCCTTTTCTTCTGCAGCTCCTTCAGCTCAGCAGTATACATTTCTTTTCTGTTCTTTATAACTGCCATAAGGTTAAACCTAATCTCACTCCTTGAATACCTTTCAATTCTTTCCTGGATAACTGGCTGAGCCATCCGCAACCATTCCATATCATCTCTGCTATTGGGACACTGGCCTAGGCTGATAGGGCCTTCCTTCAGTCCGTCGAGTTCATACAACACACCGTCAACAGGTAAGTAACTTATGAAATGATATACATCATCATCCTTCGTGGCAGCCTTCTGCCCTTCCGGAATGAAAGGCTCAGGCCTTGCGAAGCTATTGTGAGCAGCACGAATTGCTTCACTATTATTTATTGCCAAACCTTTCAGCTCGGCGGGGAAGTTCTTAGTGAATTCCTTTAACATAGACAACTCTGGGCCAATATCAACGTCCGGGCAGTTCATAAGAATTGAAAGTATCGCCTGAGTTGCACAAGCATTGTTGATTACCTGCAAGTTGATAAATGCAGTTAAACAAAATATTAATTACAGGTTGCCATTTATAACTTAATATAATTTGGAAAGGAAAAACTTCTTCGTTCCTTTCCCTACTACTAATAATAAGGTAAGATGTGAAGACAGCATAGAGAACCCTTGCAGGCAAAGACCAAAGATCCCCTAGCAGTCAAGCAAGGACCAAAGATTCCATTGAGCTACTACACTTAAACTTAAAAAGAAAAGAAATATTTGAATCTATGGGTCTTAGGTCCCAGATCACAGTCCAAACCAGCGAATATGGCCATGCACACTACAAACCAGAGAATCTGGTCGCCATGTTTAGGCTACTAGAGAATTATTTTCCACATCACCAAGCATCCAACATATTAGGACGCATAAGCATTTTATTGATAAATAAGAATGTATAAGCTATTTACTGGCTATCCTTAATGTTCTAATTATTAGTTGAATTTAGCCAGGCTATTTCGCTGGAAACACCTGAAAATCCTTTTAATACAACAGCATACCTGACTTGCAAAAAATAAGTTTGGGTTCAGGTCCTTAATTACAAGCCTATCATCTTGCTCTCCAGGTCGCCATTTGAAAAGGAATATCAACCCATATACTGGCCTGCATAGTTGGATGAGGAGAACCAATACCATACACCTTAACAGATCCAAAACAAAGAATGAAAAACAACATGCATTTACATACCAAAGATTGCTTAGAGAATCCAGGTCCAAAGAGTATAATTCTTCCACCTATTAGACAATTCACTTATGAGCAACCATGATTAAATTTTCCAATCAGCTTAACGAAGCAACGAAGTTAGATCAGCGACCAAGATTGATAAAATTGCTATCTGATATAATGAAATCCAGTAGAAAATTAAAAAGAAAAAACATCCATTGGTATGGTATATATGGTGTGCTCACCTGCACCCCTTTTACTTGCATTTGTTGGATCAACTCAGTAAATACACCTAGAGAAACAGAGAAATTGTTAGCACCAAAAAACACTTGAATCTGCATTCAGTGCTTATACAGAATAAATTGATATACTCCCAGATGCAACACCTAAATTATTCCATTTCATTTTTTATATTATAAACAAGAACTAATTTAATTATGGCATCCTTCTAGCACAATGTATGCCGGAATTCTTTAAATGAATCTTCTAGTCAGCTTTCTTCATACATCTTTAATTCCAAATTCATCTTTATTCTCATTACATTCTATCTGCCTATGTTTAAATCACAGACGTGTAATCCGTCATGTTGTTCCTTTACTGAGTTTACTGATGCAAGAAATTATGCAGGAGAGATGAAACATTCCACATAGGAACCACAACTTCCATTACACACTTCTGAATCCATATATCGTTAGGCTAATGTTACTTAGGCCCTCACTTTTCAGATCTACTCCAGTAGTTCATAAATTCACATAATAGTACGAGTCTCACTAGAACAAACAAGGAAACGAACTTGGATCATATTAATTGTAAGGAATGTTTTACAAGAATACACTGTTGAGCATATTGTCGCATCATCACTATTCTCCCTATATAAAAATGTGTGATGAGACTGAAGGGGTCCTAGCTTTGGAATTTATGCCAAGGGGTTCTTGCCTTGTTGGTTGATCTTTTCTTTCACTTCCAATTATATCACTTAAAATATATGACAAGCAAGAGGCACGTACACCAAGCTAATCACCACAGCAAACATCAAAAGAGAGCGACCCTTCCTGAAACCTTGACATAGGCTACTAGCAAAAGAAACTCATCCAATCTTTTGAGCTGGTGTAGATCTTCTCTAATCATCTATAATCATTGCAAGGAGCACCATGCAGCGCATAAATAGGTTCCTGTATTTCTCACTAGATGCTTGATCATGAAAAGTAGGTCATATATTTCCACGATTGACAATAGAAGTTTATAATATCTTCCCACATATCAGCAGGATGAGGTTTTTTAACATGCATGACAACATAATGTATATCTTACCAAACAACTCATAGTTTTTCTCATATTCTCAACACAACATATTAAACATAACATATTCTTCACTCTCTGTAACCTTTCTACTTTTGGGACCACATCGCATAGTTCATTCTAGTACAATTAACATCCAACCCCCATCCAAAAGCAAATTTCAGTTCTATTATATGGAAAATAAGAACTAAAAAAGAAACTAGCTTAGGACTTGGAAGGAGATTATCCTTTAAATGTATGTAAATACAATGATATTGAAAGCTGTAAACTATAAATATCAGCCAATCTGCAGAGCTTTTGAGAGAAAAAATATGAAGACATCCAGTTGTGCACATAAGTAGGGTACGTGAGGACTCCCCACAGTTCAAAGCCTACCTGGATCAGATTCAATAGTACACCACGACATTTTGCGGAGTCCCTAAGAGCTGCAAGCAAAAATGGGATGGAGTCAAGAATAGAACAACAGTTACAAGTCAATCCATGAACAAAAATCAACAATGCGATGCCATTTGCAAGGCAGAGGTCGAAGAGTGATCCCACTTCCATTTTCTTCCATTTTCCTAAAGGGTCGTCAAGGTATTCCTGAGGTATCTACTCACAATCCCTGTATACTTTGTGCACTTGATAAATTCTAAATCAACAGCATGAATTGAACCACAGCTTTCAATATCATGGTCCAAATATAACAGTGAAGAATAACCCCAGTTCTATGTCAAAGACGTCAACGTAAGAAATATAACCATAAACTATGAGTTACTGTTTATTTCTACGCCTTAATCTTGAAACAAACTGAAAATTGCATACTGAGTACCTTTTCATAGACTTCTACAAAACATGAATCATGAGAATGTTAAATATATAAATGCTACTAATATTAGAGTCAAGTACAACAAGCTGCATAATGACAAGGAAACTTTGATTCTTATATTGCCCAGAAAAACTAAGCATATTTAAGCCCAAAGATGGAAGTCTTCCACTGACTTCTAATCTAACATATAGTTATCTTCTTAGATATATGATGGATCTAACATAATCTAACATTAAGAACAACAGACCATAATTATGAAGTCCCACGGACCCATTCAAGAACCGAACCAGAGAAAGCCGTAAAACTAAAACGGCAAGATAGGTAAAGAATACACTTCATCCAACTAATTGAACAACGTATTTCAGCCTTTCATCAGAGAAAACTAACAAATCCCACATAAACGCCAAACCCTCCTAAAAAAAAACGCTAACAAAACCCTTTTTTTTCCGAAATTATCTGGTCTCTTTAGATGAGAGTGAGAGAAAGAGAGGTGCACCACTGTCGGAGGCGTGGAGTTGTGGGAGTCGGAGAAGAGCCACAGACCCCGAAAGAGGACTTGAACGGCTCACCGGGAACTTCCGCCACCAGTCGATGGAGTGACAGAATAAGGAGGAGAAGGGAGGGGTGAGGATCGGAAGGGTTAGGCTGCAGACCAGAGGCACCAAGCAATGAAGGTTGCCGACTCGTTAGCGTCCTTTTCCAGGCGTCAATTTCGAGTCGAACACGATCAAGTTCAGGGTTACGGCGTGTCATTCGACCAACGGTATCCTACGACGATAATCAACACTACCGAACCAGACGAGCCGCTCAATGTTTCGCTCGGTGCTGAGCTTGTTTAGACTCAGCTCAGGAACCTAACCACACAAGCTAGGCTCAGTTCGTATAAGTTTGTGAGACAAACATCAAAAGTTCAAGTATTAGCTTTACATATGAAATACTGATCGGTTTGTATGTGAACTAAAGATTTTAATTGTTTGATCAAACGAGATAAACATTTCAAAATAAAATTGAATAAAAATTAATTTTTGTTTTTCCTATTTTGCAAGGTATATGACATAAAAAATGCAAAATTATTTTTTGAATAGGTCTGATGTTTCAATTTAAACAATTCGCCTCTTTTGACCGATTCACGCCAATTTGCATGCAAATCAGTTTGCATGTACCAACTTTGATTGAGAGAGAGAGAGAGAGATGTTATCTAAGATGGAGAGTAGTCTTTACTTCAGCAGATGAGGGTTAAAAGAGAGCACCCAGAGAGTTAGCTCAAACGACAGGGTGCTCCAGTATCGTTGTTGCTGGTGGGGAGTTTGACTGTGAGTGTGTGGGTGTGGGTGTTAGGCTTGAGCCTCCTCTTGCAACAGAAGGTTAAAAGAGAAACTAAAAGGAGCTAAGTAGTTATTTTAAGGCAAGTAGGAGAGTAGGTGAACCGCAGAGGAGGGAGAAATACCCAACGTTGTACGAGCGACTGCACCCAATCCATCGAATCTTTCGGTGTAAATATTTGATCACGTAATTGAATCCCGAACGAGCCTAACTTGACTTATCAATCTCACCCAGCAAACGAACTTGCACAGCTTGTTTAGGTCATCTTACAGTCATAATCATAACTTCATATCCCAAGTTTGAGTCATAATCAGACCCAAATCCGAAACCGGTTAGTTGTTTTGGAGGTTGCAAGCCAAAAAGAAGTTCAATATTTGGTTCCAGGTTCAGAATGAAACCTTTGGAACCGAATCCAAATAACAGCCGTATCTGGTTATCGATGGGATTGATTTTGATTCCGGTTTTCTTGGATATTTGGAACAGGTTCTTAACCCAATTACTAAACTTCTTCAAGAACTCAGTTTTGCTCTTTCATATCTATCCAAGTCCAATTGCTGTGTAATCTGCTGAACCAAGCACGACCCATTTACATATCTATGTCAATTCGTCCTAAAAACTAATTATGCACTTCAACTTCAGATCGTAAATGATAGGCCGTGAGTTCGATGTACGGGCTTGCACATGATACAGGCTGTATCAGTAGTGGATCTTGAAGAACTTTTAGGGTGAGGTGAATAGCCCACGGTTGTTCTGTGGAATACCACAGCATCCATGAACCATAAGCTAGACGGTCCATTTTGGATGGTCCTAGATCGTGGAGGGTTATTGTACAGAACGAACCTGAGCCGTTGGATTTGATGGTCCTCGTCTTCTCGTAATCAGATAAAAAGTGGGGTTATATGATGTTACCTTTTCCCGTGTGCTGAGGTTTGCATTTGATTACGATGGTAGTTGGAGTTCCATGTCCTCCTAAAGAAAGCTAGGGTTACACAAACCCCTAATAGATATGCAGCTTGGTATCGACCGGGGGATCTTCAAGTTCAGATACTCCAATCGATCAGGATAGCTTCCTGCAAGTGTAAGTGCATGTGCCGCTTGTTGGAATACCTTCTTGTGATTGTGCTTGATTTTCTAACCTTCACAGGCGCGTCTGAATTAAAAAGTATACACTTGTAAAAGCACAAAGAGCAATAACTAGCAGGCTCTCACAAGTTGAAGAAGACGAGTTCAACACCCGAGGGACGCAGTGGCTGAGTTCCAGCTTCATTCACGATGCAAACGCATAAGTAAACTTTATCGTGGAACTCTTATTTTCCAAAAATAAATATATCAAATAAATTATTAGTAGCAGTAGCATTATGAGTATATTCAAAACAACAGATTCCTGGGTGGGTTGCACCATTATTTCTTTTATCAAACTAGTTTTCTTACATGATACAAGAACAGTCATTTGTTGCCATAGGCGCTGCATGGTTAAAAGATGGGCATCCACAACCAGAGCTGCAAGTGAGTGACGATCTTCATGAACCCACTTGGGATAGAAATTGTTCACGTTAAGAAATTTGAGCGCAGGGATCAGCAAAAACAACAAATGCCCATATACGGTATCGATTGGGAAATGTGGATATAATCCAAATCGACAAATCATTTCTCAAAAAAGTACTACACAAGTTATAGAGAATACAGTTGAAGGTCTAAGCTGAAAATCACCAAGAAGCCATTTTAACTGAAATTTTCAAGCACATCATCATATAACCAAGATGGAAAGCAAGACCTAAACCCACATGATCAGTTCAGGCCGGCTGAAAATGTTGTCGCCTTCATCCTCCAAGACCGGATAAGCTGCAACAAGCCCATCCTGAGATCCAATGTACAAGGAATTGTATATCTTCCAATACACTTCCCGCACCTTCCTTGCTGGATGGAATAGGCCCTGAAGACAGTAATTCAGGATGACGGCCGGGCCAAGGGCTACTCGCATGCCTTCAATGGCTTCCGTTACGGCATTGATCACATGGGGCGACGTCTCGAAAATGTTTGGCCACACAAGGTTCAGGAGATGCACCAGCGCATCTTCGCAACCTAAACCAGCCACACCCAATGCCATGTGCTTGACAGTAGAGGCAGCAGTAGTCACAGCATATATATAGTCCTTACCCATCTCGCCGATGTACTCAAAGAGAAACGAAAGAGATTTTAGAACACCATTCTGCACGTTAAGCTCAGGAACCCGGTACTCATTCATCAATGCAGGCAAAACCGTGAAAGGTGAACATGTTTCTGCAACTATAGCAATCGCAACTGTCGTGCAGACACGGTTCTGCCGCTCTTGCACCTTGAGATTATTTAATAGAGTTGCCAGGACATCTTGTGGTCCAATGGCTTTAGCAATATACCCAAAAGTGTTCACTGTAGCTCTCACGAATCCCCTTCTTGTGTGCCTTAAGCATCTCAAGAAGCTCAAAACAAATTCTCATCCACTCCCTTGCTGGTACAAACTCAGCTCCCCGGTCTGCAATCCTGCCAACGAGGTCGATACAATTTTCCTGCACCTTCTCATGCCTGTTCTTCAAAATGGGTGTTAATCGCGGCAGCAGATCCTTGATAGGGGGTGTCATCTTTGTCATACCAATAACGTTGACAATTGCTTTCAGTGCACCCAGTATGGACCCGAGCACTTCAGGGTATTCTTCTCCCAAATACTCATAGAGCACCACACCCAAGTGGCCCATCAGCTGTTCTTCATGGCACTGCTTCATAACAACGGCGATTCGCGAAATAAGATCTGCTGCTTGCTGCCTTACCTTTGCGCTCTTGTTGTTTAGACGCCACTTGATGGTACCGCAAATCTGTGGCAGATATGGTTGCACCCTCTGCCCGAGGGCATTCACCACAGCACCAAACCCATTGAGCATCACATTGGCATCATCACTTGGTCTGCTCTTGGAAGGCATAAAGAATACCATCAATCGAAGCTCTTCCAACCGGGCATCTATATCGATGCTCCCAAGTTAGTGACCACCTTCTCAATAGTTTCCATAACCATTCGCCCGTAAGGTTCACTCTCATCTTTAAGATCCTCAACAATTCTCCCGACAATATCGGCAACGCCAACTTTGTTTGCTATCTCCACAGTAGTCTCCACAAGTTGCTTATAATTTCTTCGATCCAAAGCCATCCTCCTAACCCGAAGTTCTTGAAAAGTCGGGGAGAATATCATTTCTAATATATTCAGCTTCCACACCCTCAAGTGCTTACACACCTGCTTCACCACTTTCGAACAATTTTCTTCATTTCTTCATCAGGTGACTGAAATTCACGAATCAGAATAATCATGACTTCCTTAGTATAGTAACTGCATATAGGGCTTCCATCAAACGGAATTATAAAACCAATTGCCTTTAAGAATGCAGCCAAGACCTTCCCACGGTGTTGCCTAATACCCTTCCACAGTGGCTTCAAGACAGAGTCAAAACTTTCAATGCCATATGGAGCAGCAGCCTCGGCAAGAGCAGCAAGAGACAACGCAGTGATGGTTCTCACCTTCTGATTCTCATCATTCAGACCATGCTCTATAATTTCCACAAGAGATCTCAAATGCGGCAATACAGCACAACCAATTAAAATGGCAATTTGTTGCACAATCTTAATCCCAGTGTGCCGAGCTTGCCATGATTTCTTACTTTGACAAACAGCCTTCAAGAAGGGCAAGAGTGCAGGAATACCAAGAGCAGAAGCAACAACACTGAAAGCTCTAGCAGTAGTGTTCCTAACATATTCATCAATGTTATCTATGTCAGGCCGCATAGCAGCAATCATTGTGGCCAGTCCAGCAGCCTTACTGAGATTAGAGATGATTTCTCTCCTCTCCACACGGGCATAGTAGTCTTCGTCAATCAACAAGGGCTCAATAACAACAAGAATCTTATGCACATAAGGGCGAACTAATTCATCCAATTTATACAAAACTCTGTCTATTACCTTAACCAAAAGGTGCCTCTCTTGGTCCTCCAGAGTAGGTTGCATGAGCAATGGCAGAATCCGGTTAAATAACGGGCCAGCACCAAACTCACGAGCTTTATCAGTAAGTTGTCTTAACGCTGTTTTCCTCTGTGGGGAGTTCCATTCTTCACTTTAAGCAGAAGCTTCATAATCTTCCGCTCTTTCTGCTCATCCGGTGACAATTCCTCTTCATTCTCTTCATTCAACAACGCTCCAAAGTACTGGTAGTCTTCAGGTTTCATGAATGGCAAGCCACCAGGTGCTTCCTTGGGAACATCAAACTGTTGACCACGGTTCTCTTCTGGGATTTGGTAAAGAGGAGTCCCCAGTGGAGTAGGGGTAGCAAGAAGCTTCCTTGCAGGTGTCCTAATCGGCACATAGGAAGAAGGAGGCTCCAATATCTTATACCCTTCTTGGGAAACATGGCATCAAGTTCCTCATCAGTTAAGGGGCGATTCCTCTCTTCAATATCCCTCTCCCACCTCAGCAGATTATACTGCTCCGGCGTGATGGCACCACGCAAAGCCCCAGGAGTTGGAGTAGCCAGTTCAACCCCTCCAACAGGAGTCACACCAGGAGTGTAGGCAGCAGCAGGAGTGGCACCTGGCAAAGGAGTTGCACTGCCCATGGTAGCCGGTGTCTCATCCCACCTAGACCTCTGCCTCTTAGGACGTTTCTTCCCTCTCTCTCTTGAGAGCCTCCTCCTTCATAATTTCCGCATAGCTCCTTTTGTTTGGGTCTGGTGTACTATCAGCAAAAGGGTCATTACGATCGGGTGAGATAACTCTGTTGAGCCTTCGCTGCCTGTATTCATCTTCCCGGTCAGTTATTCTCTGTGGCTTCTTAAACCCAAAACCATCATCATCATCTCCTGCACCCCGAGGTATTTCCTTCAATACAGATTTGGGTGCAGTATATGATGGCAGTTTCTTAGCAATTTCTCTCTCCATGACATCCTGGTCTTCATCTTCCTCATTAACAGGGATGGATCGTACATACCCCTCAAACTTGTTTCCACCACCATAGAGATCGGCATCAAAAGTGACCTCAGTAAGAGATGCAAGCTCCTGCTCTTTCTTCCTCCTCTCTTCTTCGACCCTCGTTATGTCTGCGTCTAATGTCTCCATCTTTCCTCAGAAAATGTCAAAAACCCTTTTTCCTCAAGCTCTAAACACAAGCTGCATAAACCCCCAGTCGATTATTTAATAGAAACATAAAAAACTCCAAGAAGTTCGAACAAGTGGCCAAGCCAGAGAGAAAACAAGAAGCATACAAAAGAAACCAATAAAAAAGAAAAAGCATTAACCATAGTCACATGAGAATGACAACACATAATGCATGCAAAAGTAGCCAAATAAAACTCAAGTTTCAACCGTAAGCATACCACTAAAAGATTTTACCCCCGAATTTAAAACCATCCAATTCAGAAACTGTTATGAAATTTTTCCATTTTTGGCAACCTCTAGATTTCTTACAGTATTGCCATATTTCAAAAGAATCCTCCAACTCAGTAATTATGAGTTGAACCATTATTAAGACGAGACATTCTTAGGTTTTCCATGCACTCCAAGATTGTCAAAAAGGAAATTAAATTGAAATATGATCATTCTAGGTCCACCATTATCCACAAAATAAAAGGTCCCACACACCAGGGTTGGGGAATAGTGAAGACTACAGAGAGGAACAGGTATGATCTCTATAGTAGCAACTTGAGCCGTCCAGCATCAAAGTTACATTATTTGTTCCTTTTAGTTGGAATTCTTTCATGTATGGATGCTACTCTAGATGACATACAAAATTTAGACATACAACTTAATACCAAGTGGTGAATAGTAATGATAGCCACAAAGAAACCAAAGCCAATAACCATTGGCTTTCACTGATGAAACAATAAGAAGATACACACTTAAGCATATAGTATATAAGAAAACCTATAAATATGTATATATATATATACACAAACAAGAAAACACATATATATATACACACAAAGTAGCTTAGGTATAGGTATGAAACAATAAGAAGATACACACTAGGCACCTAGTATATAAGAAGACCTATAAATGTATGTATATACAAAAAAAAAAACCTATATATATACAAAGTCATCACAAGTATCAGATCAGGTATGGGTCAGTTGTTGGTTCCCTATGTTGTGCTCATATCGAAAACATTAAGTTGATAGGTTCGAGTTAATCGTTACAATTGCCCGAAACTGGTTTATTTTTAAAACCCAATCCATATCATCTCATTCCTCGTCCATCCCTCGAATCATCTCTAATTGTGACCGATCGATCACGGGCATATTCTTCTCCTATCAAGTGTTAAAATGTAATAGAGCAGGCCACTAGGGCTCGTGTTTGTGGGCTGGATAGCCAGGGCCCTAGCCACCACCACCACTCAACTAGCCGTTGGGGGTCTCCCTGGTCCCCAACGGCTACCTTGACTAGATGTTGGGGAGACTCCCAATGGCTGGCTCCTCTATAAATAGAGCCTCTTAACTCTTAATAATACATGCTGTTTTGCAGCACCTTGACACTTGTTTGATTGACTTGTATTGATCGTTGAAACACAAAGCTTTTGGTGAATAGGTTTCTTCACTACTCTCGGCTTGATCAATTGATAATTCATTGGGATTCATCAAGTGACTTGAATTGTTTTGTTATATGGTATCAGAGCTACTCGCAAAAACACTATCAAACACAACTACATTGGAAAGCATGTCCGACTTAAACAAGTTTTGTCTTCTTACCTTTGTTATTTCAAGATTAAGGTAATTGCCGAAAACTTGTTTTTTTTAGAAATGAAAAGAAAAAATGAAGTGTTTTAGTGTTTGTTGGACCCAAATTGTTATCAAAGTTGACAAAAACAATCAAAAAATATTTTGTTGTCTAAAAACTATTGAGATTATGTTGACGATAGTATTCAAGAACCTAATTTGGTTATTGATGAGCTTGATGAAGATGATATCATTAAAGCCCAAGAAAAATATAAACAAGATTTAAAAACATAAAAAAAATGAATGCGAAAATCATTTGGATCATTTGTCAAAATGTAAATGATCAACTTATAAATAGAATTAATACCTTTGAAAATGCTTTTGAAACTTAGAAATATTTGAAGAAAATTCATTCTCACGATAATTTCATTTTCCAAATTGATTTAATGGAAAGAATGATAATGCTCAAGCAAGGCAACTTGAGCATTAGAGATTACCAAAATAAACTTTTTGAATTGTGAAATCAACTTCGAAGTTTTGAAGAGTTTGAAAAACTTCAAAAAATAGATAAGTTTCAAGAATATTTGGACAAACAATATTTTTCTTATACATGCGAGGTCTTAAAAATGACTTTAAAAATATAAAATCTACCTTAATACCTTAATCTATTATAAAACCAAGGCCAAAAGAATTGATAAAATCTTTAAATACCTACGATCAGTTTTTCAGAGTGATAAAAAAATTGATAGAGATGTTACGCATGGAATTAATGTTGGTTGGTTAAAATGGAGAGAGGCATCAGGTATTCTATATGATAAAAAGATACCATTAAAGTTGAAAGGTAAATATTATAGAGCAACAATTAGACTTGCTATGTTGGGCAGTTAATCATCAACATGTACAAAAAATGTTTGTAGGACAAATGAAGATGTTAAGATGGATGAGTGGTTATATAAGAAAAGGTTGTATCCATAATGATGTTATTGGAAAGAAATTGCATGTAGCACCAATGGATGATAAAATGAGAAAAAATCGTTTAAGATGATTTGAAAATGTAAAAAGACTACCAAAGGACGTAAGAACTAGATTGTGAAAATGTTAAAAGCGAAAGAGGACGACTACAAAAGTGTTGAAAAGAAACAATAAAAAATGATCTAGTTTATATTGAGTTAATTGCTAGCATGAAACATGAAAGGGCTTTGTGGAAACAAAGAATTTATATAACCGACTCCATCTATAATGAGAAAAGGCTTAATTGTTGTTGTAACACTTTTATGATATTTTTTTTTAATATTTTATAATCTAGTTTCTCATTTTTTTATCAGAATTCTATTAATCATCTTTCTATGTGTTTAAGCGATTTCTATTTATGTTACCATTCATTGGTGTCACAACCAGTTTACTTTTAATAACCTTGTTATGTATATGATTCTTAAATCCTCTTTCTATGTGTTTAAATGATTTTATTTATGTTATCATTAATTGGTGTCACTTTCAATTGTTTTTAATAACCTTGTTATGTATATGATTTTTTCTTCTCACCCATCTCAATATATCCATTTATGAGAAAAAGAAAATGGGTTCAATTCGAGAACGTGGCCACCAATGGAGGATAAAGAGGGAGAAGCTCTACCTTCCAACACTAAAAGAGATGTTTAAAGAAAAGGCTAGCATATCTGGCAATGTGTTGTCGATAAATTCTCTTAAAAAACTTTTACCAAAAGATTTCAAATAAATATATTTTTTTATGGCCGATGGAATAAAACTTCAAGTAGATGAAATTGGAAGCTTTAAAATAAAAATTTAATGTACCCAATGTAAGTTTTGTGCCAAAACTTAGCCTAAACCTTCTTTTTGTTGCTCAAATTTGTGATAATAATTATATAATCACTTTCTCCTCCAAAATTTGTATGTTGCACGATCATCTATCAAAAAAGCGATTGGATAAGGCCATAGAGAAAGTGGATTATACAAAATGGACAATTTGGTTGTGCCAAATTTTAACAAATATGGTGTATTTCATTGTTAGAACATATAGGCCCATATGGACCGCCATGTCCTAACCTTGCGAGCTGTCAAGGCTAGGGCCATAGGACCCCTAGCCACCGGGGGCCCAATGGTCACTAGACCCCCAACGACTAGTATTCCTAACCGTTGGGGGCTAGCTATGACCAGGCCCCCTCTCTTGTATCTTTTCGTTTTTCCTCTCCTCTCTCTTGTGTTCTGTCCTATAAATACAACACTAATGTACATATTCTTTCAAGCCTTTTTGTGGCTAAATAATATTCATTTTTGTTATATTGTGCCTTTGTTGCATTTACTTTATTATAGCATTTTTCTAAGGCTTTTATATGTGATATTTTGAGGTGATATTCACTAATCTTTTGCTGCTACATTGAAGCATCGTATTCATCACAGTTCACGACACTACTTTTTGGCACTTTGAACATTAACAAGTTGTGTAATCATCCTTTATTGAAAAATGATAAAGTTAAAGACTTTATTTGTAAAGAATATATTATTTAAAAGTTACATCACACACCGATCAGTGAAAGAAGCTTTATTACAAATAAAGCTTTTCAATTGGTGCATTCCAATGTTTAGGGAACCGCTCTAATTGTCTCTAAAAGAGGAGTGAGATACTATGTGACTTTCATAGATGATTTTACTAGGTATACTTAGGATACTTCTTTTAAAACATAAATCCGAAGTCTTTAGAATTTGTTTTGCTATTTCACAACATATTTTAAAATCAATTCAACACCACACCTACAACAACAACAACTAAACCTTTTCCCATACTAGACGAGCTCAGCTACATGAATTCTTTGTTTCCAAAGAGCCCTATCATATACCATGTTAAAGTTAACTCAACATAAGTTAAATCATTCTTTATTGTTTCTTTTCAACACTTTTATGGTCATCTTCTACCTCTTTTAATACTTTCAAAATCTAGTTTTTCATACCTTGTTATAGGTGCTTCTTTTGATATTCTTTCTATATGTCCAAACCATCTTAAATGATATTCTCCCATTTTATCCCTTATTGGTGCCACTCCCAATTAACTGCCCAACACTCGTAACCATAAAACATGACATGTCTAATTGTTGCTCTATAATATTTACGTATCTTCTTATCACAAAAAATACCTGATGGTTCTCTCCATTTTAACCAACCTTCATTAATTCTATCCATAATATCTCCATCAATTCCTCCATCACTCTGAAAAATTGACCTTAGGTATTTAAAACTTTTTTTTAGAGGATGCAATGTGTGCCAATTTTAATTTTTATGTCCTCTGAAGTAACCAAATGATCAAACTTACATTCCACATATTATGTCTTTGTTCTACTAAGTTAAAAGTCTTTACTTTCTAATGTTTCTCTCCATAGTTTCAATTTTCTATTAACTTTTTCCTTAGACTCCTCCACTAACACACTGTCATCTGCAAAAAACATACACCAAGGTACTTCATCTTGAATATGTTTTGTTAACTCATCAATCACCATTATAAATAAGTATGGACTTAAAGTTGACCCTTGATGTAACCCACTATCCACTTTAAAGAAGTTCATCATTCCTTCATGAGTCCTCACACATGTTTTTCCACCATCATGC
This sequence comes from Brasenia schreberi, assembly GCA_036023115.1. NCBI lineage: Eukaryota > Viridiplantae > Streptophyta > Magnoliopsida > Nymphaeales > Cabombaceae > Brasenia > Brasenia schreberi. The sequence continues at coordinate 9,097,913 of JAYKKT010000057.1, read as the reverse complement.
ATGTATCTTGTAAGGTTTACGTATGTCAATGGGATACCTCTTTTTTCCAAAATTCTCCAAAGAACCTCTCTTGGTAACCCCATCGTAAGTTTTACTAAATCAATAAATATCATGTGAAGGTCTTTCTTTTTTGCTCCAAAATGTTAGATAAGACATCTCAAAAGGTGAATCGCTTCAACAATAGATCTGCCTAGCATGAATCCAAATTGGTTCTATGTTGTACTTGATATTTATCTTAACCTATGTTCGATAATTCTTTCCCATAATTTCATAGTATGACTCATTAACTTGATACCCCAATAATTCACACAATTCTTAATGTCTCCCTTGTTCTTATATATGGTATAAGTGTACTCGCTCTCTATTCCTCGAGCATCTTTTGGTTTCTCCATATTACATTAAATAGTCTTGTGAGCCAAGTGATTCTTGTTTCTCCTAGAATTTTCCAAACTTCTATAGGAATATTGTCTGGTCCTACAGATTTACCACCCTTCATATGTTTAAGAGCCTCTTTGACTTCATTCTTTTGAATATGTCAATAGAAATTGTGGTTTATATACTTTTCTGATTTGGGTAACTCTCCTAAGCTAATACTAACATCTTTATTTTCATTAAAAACATATAAAAATAAATTTTCCATCTATTTTTTATATCATCATTTGCCACTAGTCTTTAATACATCTAACAAAATTAAGATCCGTAGTTTTCTTATCTCTAACCCTAGATATCCTAAAAATATCACTCTTTTGAATTGAATTTTTTATATAAATCCTCCCAAATTTTAGCTTTTGCTTCACTGACGACATTTTTTGGTTCTTTCTTTTGCTTTCTAATAAGTCTCTAAAGTTTCACTAGTTTTCTTAACTTTTGCTTTCTTATAAGCCTCTTTGCCTTGATTTTATTTTGCACTACTTCACTCCACCATCAAGTTTTTTTGTTTGAGATAAGTCACTCTTATAAGTAATTAAATGTTCATCTCAATTTTTGAATATTATATTGACTATAAAGAGATCAAATGCCATAGCAAAATTTAAAATCTCTCTATCTTCCTCATTTATATCCTCAAAATCAAAGCTTCCATGAATACCTTGAAATCCTATTGCCTCTTTACCTACATGTCCATTTAAGTCTCCTAAACAAATCATCTCCCTTTGTGGAATTCTTTCAATCACCTTATCTAATTCTTCCCAAAATGTCGTCTTCATTCTATCTTCTAGTCCTACTTGGGGTGCGTAAGCACAAACTATATTCAAAACCTCTACTCCTAGCATTAATTTTAACGTCATGATTCGGTCACCATATCATTGTATGTCTACTACAAACTATCCTTGTATCCTCAATCTACTTTGCTTTTTCTCCAACCCACTTTGTCTCTTCTAAACATATGATATGAATCTTTTTTCGAATCATAGTATCTACCACCTCCATTAGCTTACCGGACAATGTTCTAATATTCCAAGAACCAATACGAATCTTATTATCTAGGACTAGCTTCCTTACATCCTGCATCCATCCATATTGAAAATATGGAGACCCTCTAATTTATTCACTACATTTAGGCGACAATGTAGCAGGACTAACTTATTTACCCACATCCGTCCATGATTTGAGAACCCTCTCTCCAATTGATTCACTACATCCGGGCAAAAATATAGAGGCCCTTGCTTATTTTTCACTACATTCAAGCTCTATAGTGCATCTATAAGAGGGGATGCCCCAACACAATGTTCATATATTGTGTAATCCATGGTATAAAAATCTGACAAATATTTTACGTTGGCTATCACGCAACCCTCCTCCTTTATCCGAGCTTGGGATCGGCCATGCAAGGGTGATCCCTTACATGAGCGGAGTTCCTTACATGGGCGGGGTTGCGTTTATTTTTCATTATTTGTAATATTTTGTATTAAAATAATTGGTTTGGAAAAAGGTAGTTGGTTTTAGTTTGGGAATGAAATTCATTCGATAGAGAAGAAAAAATATCCAAATATTTTCCATTTTTCCAATAGTGAACTCAGGTTTCTTAAATTTTTTGTTGAACTGCATGAGAAAGTTCTTTTGAAAGAAGAAAACCATTGCTCATTAATTAAAGTCTAAATGTGTGTATGAGTGCTTTTTGGCAGACTTCAACGAGCACCCAAAGTATTGTCTTCGCTTTTGCTATTTTGAATTTAGGATTGTTCACACTTTATAGTTCACACTTTCTAAACAGAAGGAGAATAGGTGGTACCATCCATCCCTCCCATCCCAAATGATCTCTAGAAGACAAAGAGGCAAATGATGCCCTATAGGTATCGTCCTAAAGGGTTAAGATTCTTTGTGGAATCACAACAAAAATGTTAAGGGTAAGCACATGATCGGATGTAGTGCCCATGAAAACGATACTACTTTTCAGTTATCACTCCACAGACTTGGCCAAAAGGCAAAAGTCGCTCGCATTTGTATTCAGGGAGAACACCTCACAAAAATACCTCGAACAGCCTGCCAAAGATTACAACTGAAAGGACAATCAACTGGATGAGACCCCCCATACACAGCCTTTTTTCATATTAGATGGGATCGATTACATGGATTTTTTTGTTTCTACAAAGCCCTATTATGTGCCATGTTAACAGTTAACTCCACAATATCATTTTTTATTGTTTCTTTATTTTTGTGGTCTCCCTCTTCCTCAAGTTTCATTTGATCGTCTTTCTAAATTTAGTAGTCTTTCTACATGTTAAAACCATCGACATCTTAAACAATTTTCCCTCGTTTTATCTTATCTTGGTGCCACTTCCAAGTTGTTTCTAATAAGTAAATGTCTTTCCTTATGTGACCACTCACCATCTTCATTTATCGCACAAACATCATTTATACATGTCCATAAAACAGAACATAACAGGTCTAATTGCTGCTCTATAATACATTCACCCCATGTATAACTAGATCAAACACCTCCCTCCAGAAGAAGAAAAACAGAAACCCTAAGATGGAATATCTCGAAGTCATGCAAAGATGCCAGCATAAAACGAGATAAAAAAATGAGCATGTATACGTTCAAACTCACTACAATCAAGTGAAACAAACATTGGCCTAAACCTAACGGCTCAGAGCAAAAAGAACGTTGATCTGAGAAGGAACTTAGGAAAACGAAACTTCGCAATAATGGACGGATTACATGAAAACCCCAACGAAAACCTAACCAGCAGAGATAGCAAAGCGGATCTATCTCATGAAAGACCGGGAGACGAACTTACCTTACCCCTCATCCTTCTCTATCCAACACACCTGTTCGCAGCAACCACAACGCAAAGAGGCAAAATGAACGAGTTTTATAAGGACGGGAAGAGACGGTGGCCCTAGATAAAAGGGGATTCCGTATTCCTTTAGGGGCATATTCATTTTCATAAATGGCGAAACGGTTCTCTCGGTCACTCGGTGCGTCCCATTTACACAGTTTAAGTGCAGTCGCCTGTCATACGAAACGGGGACTCATCTGGCATATACCGACAAGTCATGGGGACCTTTTCGACATTCTAAAGGATGCCAACAATTCGGGTTTGGACCAAATACGACCCGTATCGAACCAATGTGGTGACAACTGAAATAGATAAATCCATTTAGGAACTGAAACACGACCTGGTTGGTGCTAGTGTTACATTTGGCTGGGTGGGATGGGAACACATATTTCAGGTAGTGTTCATTTAGGGTTCCGTATTGACTGATTCATTGTCAGCAACTCTGAGTTCCGAGGGTTTTGCCATGCATTGTTGTAGAGATGATGTTTTCAGCATTCAATTTTCGTCCAGACACCACTTTGTCAGAGCAGCCAAGGTCACTTGATTGTGTGCGTCAGTTTTGTGTACAAATCGTGTCTTTTCACCTGCCTCTACATGAACTATGTTGGGATTGAAACTCTTGCATTTAGAACAGCTTTCATTGTTAAAATCTCCTCTGAAGCATCCCCACATAACGAGAAATTATTCAAGATATCTTCACAGCCCCATGCATTTCGTTCTTCATACTATTGCATCAATGAGTTTGTTAAGGATCACTTTTAGTATATTCCTCATGTTTATCCAAGATAACGAGCAAGGAATTTCATAGATATGCAATCATATTCAGTGCAAATCTTAAGTTCTTAAATAAAAAGAATTGTTCTTTCCGTCCTCTATTTGGAAGGAAATCGATGGAACAGCTAAATCCACGGAGTATCATGTCAATGTCAATACAGAAGCTCCTTGCCTTTGCATGGTTCTCTTCGACGATGGAAAATATTATATGAATGATCTTGAAAAGCATAGTGCTCATAAAGAATAAAAATGTCAATGTCAATACAGAAGCTCCTTGCCTTTGCATGTTCTCTTCGACGATGGAAAATATTATATGAATGGTCTTGAAAAGCATAGTGCTCATAAAGAATAAAAAGAGAGTGAGTAGGTGCGTCCTGATCTTTCAGTTCTTCGTAAATGGATTCACATTTAGAACCACCTGCAAAACTCCATATAAGGCAATGTTGTACATGGAACCCATTTTGTTAGGCTTGAGTGATTGGGAATCCTCGCTTCTTGTGTTACGCTCCATAGAGCCCGTTTGCTATAATGATTAACTGCCAACATTCATAACCATTTGAAATAAAATAAAAAAAGAATTAAAAGTATATATATATCATGAAGGCACATTACAAAGAGGATAAGCATCGTTATCATAGCTCCCAAAGTAAGTTAGCAAGAACCAACCACTCGGTGTCGATCAATAGATACGGAGAAAAACCACTTTCTTCCATAAATTGTTTTAACTTCGTCTTAGTTGATTTTCAATTTGTTTTCCTTATCTTTTCATGCATTTTACTTCTAATCCCTTAAGTTTATGCCGAATTTATGCAAATCCGAGTCGACCAATTCTCTGGATCATGTCAAAGAGATAATTCGATAGAAAACGATTCTAACAACATTGGTTTCTTCCAAGCAACTTTCAATGTTCTAATTGTTATAGGATGTGGCCATTCTCGGCTCGGATAATGGCTGGATTGGCCATCCAGCCGTTACCTGAGGATAGGTCCTGACTTAGTAACGGACAGTACAACTCCCATACGAGGGAAGCCACAGGCGGATAAGCACGACGAATGAGGGAGCACCTGCCTATAAAGGCAGGCACATACATACACTGTGATACCAAAATACAGAGAGAAATAGTGAAAATTCGTTTGTGCAAGCCCCATGTGGGAACCTCGTATACATCACCCACACTCGACCATTTTCCGCTGCATTTTTGCATCTCTGCAAGTCCCTATATCGGCAACAAAGGGTTCACGGAATCCGGCAGCCATCATCGAAAATCTTCAAACTGAGGAAGAAGGTACGCAAAAGTCTTCATTGGTATCAGAGCCTAGTTCCCTGCAAAATAGAAATGGGGGATCAAAATAAAATTAAAAAAATCGGATGAGAGAAGGCGGCAATCGGCAGAGACGACGAAAGGAAAACCTAGAGACAAGCTCGGCCAAAAAGCCAAAGGAAGCACCCTTAGGTAGGTCGAAACAGGCATGGCCCAGAAAGTCAAAAACAAAAGCCTGAAGCCCAAAGGCAGGCCGACAAAAAGCCCAAGGCAGGCTGAAAAAGCCTGAAGCTCAAAGGCAAGCTCGCAAAAAACCCAAGGCAGACCGAAAAAGCCTGAAGCCCAAAGGCAGGCCGGCAAAAAGCCCAAGACAGGCCGAAAAAGCCTGAAGCCAAAACACAGTTCAGCAAAAAGCCCGAAGCGAAAGACATGAGCTGAAGCAAGGAAGGCCAGCAAAATAAGAAGCCAGGAACCTACTGACAGCCGACAACCGACGAACGGCCAGAGCAACCCCTCTGGCCTCCTCTCTCCAGCACTCTTCCTCCCTTTTACTCTCTCTCTCTCTGAACATTCCAGAGAGACCCCTTAGTAAAATGCTTTTAAGTGTTTCTGTATAAAAAAAAGAAATCAAAAACCTCAGCTTTAGAAAATCGCGACGGAAAAACCAGCAGTTTTTCAAAGCCGCTTACGGTTTTCTAGAAATGCTAGTGGTTTTTGAAAATCGCCTCGGGGTTTGTGTCAAAAAGACAAAACAACCCCTGACCCTTTTCGGATATTACGTAGTTATCATGGTAAAAAGATAGTTTTACCCCTTGGCTGTTTTTGAAATTTATGGAAAAATTGAGGGCTATCATTTTACGATTTTATCCAACTTGATGTGAATAGTTTCAGTTCTGCCACTCAATTAAAAGACGAGTTTACCCCTGTTCTTTTAGAAAATTTACAGATTCGCCTTGAGGCCCCGATTAGTTGCGAATTTTATAGAAATACCAAATAGTAATTTTACAAGTTTGTCCTCGTGATTTTACAAAATTACAAAAAAAAAAACAAATAGATAAAATTACAGTTTTATCCCTTGATATCCTTTTAGGGGTTTAGAGGCAAAAAAAACCCTTAGAAATTTTTTCAAAGATTATCTGTTTCATATTCTACATCACTTTAACATGTCTCTTGCTATGTATACTTTTGTTTTTGTTTTCTTTTTAGACCGTTTGATTATTATTTTTGTCAAACACATAAAAATGAGTTCTTTGATATGTGTGTTCGAACTGACAAAAATAGAGAAATTAAATGGTCTGAACTTCCAAACTTGGAAGAGAAGAATTTCGCTGGCTTTAACACCAAAAGGTGTAGAGTATGTCTTAAAGGAAATAGTGCATTCTCCACCGCCAAACGCAAGTCAGTAACAAATAGAAATGTATAAAATATTTCTAAAGGACGATACCATAGCAAGAACAATCATGTTAACCTATATGGAGGATGATATGATTAGGGCCTTTGAAGAATATGAGACCGCAAAAGAGCTGTTTGACTCACTAACAGTTAAGTATGATACAACTGTAAAATTACATGTGCAGTTTCTATTACAAAAATACAACTCCTTGAGAATGAAAGAAGGGGAAAATGTAGTGGAGCATGTAAATCACATGCCGTAGCAAAATCAGTCATCCCCGAACTGATGCAGATATCAACCATACTGAACAATCTACCTCCATCATGAATATGGTCACCACAGCCTCAAGATTAGATCCTGAAATCAATATTTCTGGTTTGCCCCCAAAACTAGCAATTGAGCAAGAACATGTGCTTAAAAAATATAAAAGAGAAATTGCTAGTGGTTCAGGATGAGTCAACTAGAAAAAGAAATCAAATCAAAGGTTTGTCAAGAATAATAGGAAAGGTGGTCAAAGTTTTAAGAAATCCAAGAAAGTTGCTTCTCGGATCAAGTGTTTCAACTGTGAAAAGATGTAACACTACAAAAGGGACTATCGCAACAAGAAAGGTAGAGGAAATAACTAACAGCGTGGACAATCGGAGAAGCAAGATATAATCTACGTAATTTTAGAATGCCAATAGTTGGACCGCCCAGTTATAGGTTGGTGAATAGACTCGTGAGCTATAAGACACATCTCGAAGACCAAGGAAGGGGTAATGGACCTTAAGGAATATCAACCCGAAGAACATCGTGTGTATATAGAAAACAATACTTTCTCAGATGTTCTGGGTATTAGATCCTTCCGAATATTTGTACAAGGCAAACCAATTGTACTGACCGATGTGTTAATTGTGTCATCTATAAGGCGTAATCTGGTCTTGATCCCTGCCTTCGTTATGAAGGGTTTTGAAGTTAGGTTTATACCTAACAAGGTGTCTGTGGGCAAACATAGGAGAATCTTTTTCTCAAGAGAATTTGATGTAGAACAAAGACTATTCAAATTATCAGTTAACGAAAGTCATCCATCTTCTGCTTATATTAAGAGTGTCTTTTCTATTGATGTGAATATGTGGCATAAATGCCTAGGGTATATAAGTCTAGAAAAGTTGAGGAAATTATCCAACTTTGATTTATTGTCCAGATTTGAGGAAAAAACTTTCAACAAGTGTGAAACTTATAAAAAAGGAAAAATGACAAAGAAAGTCTTTTCCAAGGAAACAAAAAGGGCAACAACCCTGTTAGAGATTATTCACACAGATTTATGTGGACCTTTTAGAGTAAAGACACATCATGGAAAGGGTTATTTTATAACCTTTATCGATGATTACTCTAGATATATATATATCTTTTAGCACATAAATCAGAGGTACTTGATGCTTTCAAAGAATATAAGCAAGAAGTAGAAAATCAATTAAGGCATTTGATCAAAGTCTTGAGATCAGACAAGGGAGGTGAGTATACCTCGGCAGAATTCTTGCAATATTTCAAAGACTTTGCTATTGCTAAACAAAATACAATGCCCAGGACACCTCAGTAAAATGGTGTAACTAAGAGATACAATAGAACCTTGTTGAACATGACAAGGTTTATGTTGATTGTTGACTCTCTTCCAAGGGTATTTTAAAGAGAAGCAGTAAGTATAGTTGTTTACGTACTCAACAGAGTACTGTATAAAGCTATATTCACTACACCATATGAGATGTGGTTTAGAAGAAACCCAACCTAGGTCATCTTAGGAGGTAGGGATCAATTACACATGTCAAGATCCTTGATCAATCTAGAGATAAGCTAGACAGCAGGTCCTTGAGATGTATATTCATTGAATATCCAAAAGGTTCAAAAGGATATCGGTTTTATCATAAGGACCACGAACTCATTGAAAGTAGAGATGTTGAATTCTTAAATGATACTAAGAATGACATCCTGAAAAATAATGAGGACTGTGTTGGTGATTTGGTAGATTTAGACCAATCATCTTTTGAGCCCATAGAAGATCTTACTGAAATTACTAATACCTTAAGTGGACATAAGAGGCCAAGAGCCACTCCGTCCTACTTAAAGGATTATCACACTTATCTTATGTAGGAAGCGTGTAATTCGGTATATTTGGATGAGTTGACTCATAACTTGACTTATCAGGAAGCAATGAACTCATCGGAAGCAACAAACTCGGAGAAAGTCATGGATGAGAAAATTGAATCCATTGAGAAAAACCAAGTCTGGGAATTGGTTGATTTGCCAAAAGGAATGAAAGTTATAGGCTGCAAATGGGTTTTGAAAAAGAAATACAAGGTCGATGTACAATCGACAAGTTTAAAGCGAGGTTGGTTGCAAAGGGTTTTTCACAAAAAGAGGGATAGATTATGTTGAGACATATTCCTCAATTGTGAAATTTGCATCCATACGAATAATCCTAGTAATATCTACATAATATGATTTGGATTTACATCAGTTAGATGTAAAGATAACATTTCTAAATGGTGATTTAAAAGAAATCATATATATACAGCAACCCGAAGGATTTGTGGTTGAAGGCCAAGAAGATAAAGTATATAGGTTGAAAAAATCCCTATATGTCCTAAAACTGTCACCTCGCCAATGGTATTTGACTTTTCAAAATGCCATTATAGAACTTGAGTTTGTGGCTAACAAACTTGATCACTGTGTATATGTCTGGAACAGTGGGAGTCACTTTGTCATTTTATCATTATATGTAGATGACATATTGTTGATTGGAAACGACAATGAGATGTTTGTCAAAACTAAGTCATGGTTGAACTCTAAGTTCGAAATGAAGGATATGGGGAAAGCATCCTATATCCTGGGTATAAAGATCTCTCGAGATAGAGGATCTAGACTCTTATGCCAGAGTCTGGAGAGATATATAGACTATATATTCAAGAAGTTCAAAATGAGTGAATGCAAGTCTGCAGATACACCTGTTGTAAAAGGAGTAAAATTGAGTAAGGCTGATTGTCCCGGTGAAGGAGATGATAAGCCTAATGTTCCTTATATACAAGCTATTGGCAGCTTGATGTATGTTATGTTGTGTACAAGGACTGATATCAGCTTCATTGTTGGTCTTGTTAGTAGATATCAAAGTAATTCAGTTTGGTAGCATTGGGTAGCTGTGAAAAGGATTGAAAGATATCTGAAAGGAACAAAGGACTTGAAATTGAGGTTTCAAGCAGATGAACTGAAAGTGATAGGATACGCAAATGCTGATTTTGCTGGGAGCAAAGATGACAACAAATCAACTTCAGATCAAATATTCTTATTTGGAGGTGGTACTGTTTCTTGGGCATGCAAGAAACAGGGCTGTGTAGCGTTGCATACAATACACAGGAAGCTGAGTATGTTGCTTGCTGTATGGTTGCAACAAGTGCTGCTGGATAAGCTGTTTCATACAAGATTTGAAGTTGGAGATAACAGACGAGCCAGTGGTTATCTATTGTGATAACAATGCAGCAATTACTCTTATTAAGAGTGGAGCAGATTGCTCGAAAAGCAAGCATATAATGGTAAAATATTACTATGTTCATGATATGGTTATGAGAAAGGAAATATCCATCTCATACATGCCAACAGAAGACATGTTGGCAGACCCCTTAACAAAAGGCATAACAGAGAAACTCTTCTCAAAACATGTTGCGAACATGGGTTTGAGATATGTTTGATTGTTGTATAGGTAAATAACCATACAAATAACATATTGTTGTATAGGTAAATAACCATACAACGGATGATTTGTTGTGTAGGGAAATAACCACACAATAGGTTCTGATTACAATAGTAATTAGGAATCGACATAACTAGGGAAAACCCCTGAAAAGTGGGAAGAAAAACAGTATGTCGATACACTTAGCTTGAATGGCCAAGTGGGAGATGTTACAGGATGTGGCCATTCTCGGCTAGGATAACGGCTGGACTGGCCATCTAGCCGTTACCTGAGGATAGACCCTGATCTAGTAACAGACAATCGTTATCAAAAAATTAGGTAACGGTCGTCCGTTACAGCTCCCAGACTAGGAAAGCTATAGGCGGATAAGCACGACGAATGGGAGAGTGCCTGCCTATAAAGGCAGGCACATGCAGACACTGTGATACCAAAATATGGAGAGAAACAATGAAAATTCGTCTGTGCAAGCCCCTGTGTGGAAACCTCGTGTCAATCACCCACGCTTTACCATTTTCCGCTGCATTTTTGCATCTCTACAAGTCCCTGTATCAGCAACAAAGGGTTCACGGAATCTGGCGGCCATCATCGGAAATCTTCAGACTGCGGAAGAAGGTACGCAAAAGTCTTCACTAATTAATATATGGTGAAAGAATGCAACTTCAGTATTGAATCCCTTCGTGGTTGATACGTGGGCTGATAAACAATCTGAATGAGCCGAGCCCTTGTTCGTTTCTCGGCTTCTTCTTCTTTCTAATGAACCAGCCGAGTTAACCATTAGTCTAATTAACTACGTACGTTGTAACATGTTCATAAACTATTTGTCGTCCTTTTACGAGTTGAATCGACCCGAGTTTAGAGAAAGATTTCCTTAAATACCCTAAACAAATGGCCCTCCTTGTACCTATAGCCTCAACACTCAGTGTTTGAGCCCACCTGGTAGGGATCTTGACTCCACAACATGTTACAAGGTCCATGCAGGACTTGGGAGGCTAGCATGCCAGGATTGAGCCCTCAGTACATATTTGGGTAGTTTTGTTTAGAGTCTTTCATATGTATTTAGTTATATAATAATGCAACCCGCATTTAGTATTAGGGATGGATCATTAAGATCCAAGTGTGTTTTGAATTTCATTTGGTGTTATTTGGGTCTAGTTTAGGTTCATTTGGGTTTTCATTTGGTAGGATCTGAAACAATTTATTAGGACATGTTTCTTTCGGTTTGAGTATTTAAGCTCTCTTTGAGCTATTGTAACTGTAGATAGCATATTGATAAAAAATTTATATCTTTGAGAGAAAGGTAGAGTTCTTTTTCTTCTTTGCTTTCTTCTTGTTTGCATTTAAGTGTCGTGTTAGAAAGAGTTTTATTGACTAGAGACGAGTAGGTTGATCCATGGAGATCCTCATTCCATATAAGAGTATGTTGATCGTGAGTTATTGAGAGGAAAAAAGATTGTTCTATACTTATTACTCTATTACGCGTTGAGAGAAATCAAACTGAGGCAATCGTGTACCATTGTTACATCACCAGACATCTTTAAGGACCGTTTTTGTGGATATGATAGAGGGGCAGTGCCATAACATGCATTGACCGAATTCGACCCCTCGGCTTCAGCCTCACATTGTAACAAAAAAAATTACCTCTTGGACTTAAAAATAGTACCATTAAAGCTCTTTCACAAGCTGAAGCAAGTTGAACATACCATGTCCATCTTCAGCTCACATGGTTTAACAAATCGAACATGAAGGAGTCGTTGTCGAGCCAAACTGAGCTGAACCATGAGCGGCTTGGTTCATTTACCAGCCGTACTGATGCCACAATTTTGCGATGGTAGCAGCTGATCTTTGTCACAGTATAAAAGGAAAATCCGTATGCAAAACTTTATTCAATTTTCTTCTCTATTATAATTAAATATATATCGTCCACTGTTCATCATGACTTCTGGTTAACTTACTCTAAATTGTAATCGCATTTTGGGCACTAGTCTCTCTTTACTAATGAAAAGGGGTCAATGCTCCTACAGTGGATCAGTTTAACGGTTTCATTTACTAAACCAGGAATCCTCAACTTCTACGTTGAGCAGGACGCTCTCAATCACTTCATGCCTCTCAAGAAATAGTGCAATTTTAAATTGGAGACCTATATATATATATATATATATAGAGAGAGAGAGAGAGAGAGAGAGAGAGAGAGAGAGAGAGAGAGAGAGAGAGGAGTTGCTAGACATTACTTGATCTCGATTCTACTCATGTTTGACCTTTCTTTTTTAGAACGAGAATATAAAATATATATATATATATATGTGTGTGTGTGTGTGTGTGTGTACGGATGATATCCTCCTCAATGTCCACCTTTCAATTAAGAGATATGCAGTTCAAATTAAACCCATAAAAACTTACATTTTGCGTTTGTTTGATTACAATATTTAAAATAGAAAACCAGGGTTCCTTTTTAGCTCTTGGTGCTTCAATTTGACCCATTTCATTTTCATGTTGTTGGGTTTGAGAATCGAGAAGAGCTCTGCAAGATGTACAACCCAGGTACAGAACACATGATGTGTGGTTTCTGAGCTGAGGCCCCAAGGCCTTCTACTTTGGTCTTTTTATCTTTTCCTTATTTTTCTCATTTCAATTCTCTCTCTCTATATATATACATATATATATTATTGTAAATGTATGATAAAATACATCCAATCTTAGACAAGTAATTTACGTAAGGCTCAAGTGTGCATCTTTGCGAATACATGAGGCTGATATGTCATGAACTGCAGCATTAGTTGAATAAGTTGTTACTACTTAAGGGGGGCAAGTCTTATATAAAGAACCTCAAGTTGCTGCAAAGGTAGTCTACGTTTTGACTCCTGCGTCACCACCTTTCAATTCTTATACCACGTTCAATCAATGATCTAATGTATAGATTTGGAATGGACCACGACTCTCTCTCTCTCTCTCTCTCTCTCTCTCTCACACACACACACACACACACACATATATATATATGTGTGTGTGTGTGTGTATGTGTGGAGAGACTGAAAACATGATAAGTGAGCATACCTTATATATATATATATATATATATATATATATATATATATATATATGTATATATGCTTAAACATTGTTAAAGATCTCAACTGTTTGATAATAAGATCAAATGTTGAAATTTAGATAGAAAAAGTCAAAAAGTATTATGATACTTTTTGGAAGTGCATTAAATGTATCTTATACTACTTCGTCATTTTGCTTTAAAGATTTTAATTATTCATCTTAAACATCAAAATGGTTGATATCTTTAAAGAGATTTTAATATGAATAAGTGTGTGCATATGCTATGCTCTCTCTCTCCTCTCTCTCTCTCTCAATATAGAGAATAATTCTATCCATGCCCTACACATGCATTATTTTTACATTTGAGAGATATGAATGTTATTTAGAAAGTTATAAATATGTTTAAAGAAATATCAAAGACAATCTCATTACACTCACCTATCCCTTCCTTTCTCCTCCCCCCGGTAATAATGGAATATGAGAAAAGCTATACCGCGTGCAAATAGTCGTATTGCAAGGGTCGAACAACAATAGGAATTGTTCATGTTCAAGCAAGTTTCAACAATACTATTGTTACTGTTACGTACTCACAAGGTTGGGTCATTTCTTGGTCCTCTTCCGGTACTTGTGGATGGAAGGACACAAGAAGGAGTTTTTCATATACAAGTAATTCTATATAGAAGTAATACCTCTTATAAATGTATATTCATGTATTCTTTTTGCTTTTGTGGTAGGAGTGTCATCCAAAAAATTATACGAGTATTTGAATTTTCAATATGCATATATACATAAATATTTATACACACCGATTTACTAAAGCTATTATTATTCTTCCTAAACTTGAAAAATGCCACAAACTAAGTCAACATTTGAGAGAGAGAGAGAGAGACCATTGAAAAGGACCAAGTGCAGTTTATGAAGATTCTCTTAAGTCATAGGCGCATTTAAGTTATGCTAAGAAGTTAGGTGACGAAGTATCCTATGAAAATAAATTGAAATTGATAAGAGATGGCAGATTCCCCTAAGATGCTTCGCTGTACATTACTTTTCTATGCACTCCTTTGCATATTAATTTTTTCCCTTACACAAATTAATTTAAAATTCAAATGGCTCTCTCATCAATTATTTGCTCAAATTGCAATATACAAAAGGGAGATCCCATTGAAAACGTTTATATTCTTATTATTTTGTCTTTATGAGCATCCAGAAGTAAGGATTGGCTTATTTTAATTATGCAACAACAAATAATTGCATGTCAAGTCTCCTTTGTGTGCAAGCTAAACAAATAAATAAATAAAAATACACAAACCACTTAAAAGTTCACAACTTATGGGCCTGAAGAGAAAACAAAAGCTATGAAATTGAACAAAGCAATAGCTCACCTGGCTAGGGGTTTGATTAGCAAATTGGAGGCCATGAGTTCGATATCGAGGGCATGCATCTAGCTTGTACCTAAAAAGAACTATCAAATTAACTGGTGGCAATTGCAAATATTGTCTTTATTGATTGACAACCATGACATGGTTCCTTACTTGGCCATGTGGAGTCTCATTACGTAGGCCAAAACAACAAAAGCAAAAGACACTCACTTCAGTTAGGAAAAAAATGGTGGCAGTTCATTTATATACGACACGTGTTGCTTACACCCCTCAAGAAATATATTTATGCAACCCACCGTTCGAATAAGACAAGTGTTCAATGGTCAAGAAGGATATTATATATATATATATGAATGTATGTATGTATTTATATATTGATATGTTCACTCATGTTCATTCATTGTTTTTTAATAACATAATTTAAATTTAAATTTTTGTAAGAGTTTTTGAAAAAAATAAAATAAAACGTTCTTAAACTCAAACTTCTGAAAAACAATGATTCAAACGTGAGTAAACAGTCTCAATGATAGACATAATCCAATCTCTCTCTATATATTATATATATGTGTGTGTGTGTGTTTGTGTCGCTTATGTTCATTTATTGTTTTTCAATGACATAATTATAATTTAGAAATTTTTATGAATTTTTGAAAAAAATAAAATATGATGTTATTGAACTAGATTTCTAAAAAACAATAGTTGAACATAAGTGATCAGTCTCGGTAACAAACATGATCTAATCTCTCTCTCTATATATATATAATTTATGGAATGATTAATATTGTACATTACTTACCCTCGAGGAACTTAAGTGGGTGGATGAATAATCATGATTTTGACTTATGACGCTTTCCACTAACTTCCCAGACCAGCTGGTTTATGGATCTGGATATGGTTCAGTGGATCTGGGCATATATACTATAATGCAATTATATGATATTTTCACTAATAGGGAATCATATGCTGGTGTACGTGTCTCGATACCTTCCACAAGGTATGGCCTCTGGTATTGATCCAAATCCAAATACGATTATGCTACTTGTCCAATGTTAACCTTTGATTAAGGCTATTAGCAATGACAATGGGGTGGGTCGGGGACCCATAGATCTATACCAGGATCCATACCTAACCTCAAACTTTGTGACCCATTAAATTTTCAAACATTTAAAGTATCCTTCACTGATCTTCAATTCAAATAATTGAAACTATGAAGTTGGATAGTTGAAATTTCAAAAATTCAATGTCACGCACACATACCTATTGGATGAACACATGTAGGTAGGTGCTCGTGTCAACAGATCAATTCCATCAGCTATTTGATCCGACCACGGTTCAGTTACTCGGATTTGATATCTAAAACTATGAGAAATCAGTAATCGGATTTGAGTTCATATTTACCTATTGGATGTATCCGATGGATATAAAGTATCCCTCTACAAGGTATTTTCACGGATTCAATTTTCAGACTTTCATATCCATACCCAGACCCCTTTTGAATCTACATGTGCACATACATGCCTACACACACTTAATATATATATATATAATAAATAGTATATTTTGTCTTTTTGAAAATTGAAAAAGCTACTTTTACTTTTTACTTTTTGAATATAGACCATCTTATCAAAGAGAAACGATTTTGAATGTAAAGAAGAGTTTAGTATTAATGAGAGCCTAACAACTCTTTATATATAGAGAGAGAGATGAATGACCTAATCAAAGAAATAAACAGTCCACATTGTCTAGAATAGTCCTGCATAAATGAGAGTCGACGAACCTCCTCCCCTCTCTCTTTATATGTGTATATATGAGAACTTGATATATGCTTAAATACTTAAGTAAGTTCAAGTAAATCTCAATTGTCCATCTTTGACAATAGATGTTAAAAATTTAAATTTAAAAGTAAAAAGTGCATGTATACTTTTTGTAAGTATGCTAACACGTACCAATTCCTTTATATATATATTCTCTCTCTCTCTCTATCTATATATATATAGTTACATACATATATATATATATATATATATATATAGAGAGATAGATATATATATATATATATATATATATATATATATAGAGAGAGAGAGAGAGAGAGAGAGAGAGAGAGAAAAAAAGGGGAGGGAGAGGGAGAGAGAATCTTTCAAAATTTAGAACCAAAAGCTGTGATGCAATGACGGAAAAAGTTGAGAAATTAAATCCGGTAGCCGAAAGTTTTGGCAAATGGAAGCTTACAGAGCAGACGGCCAAAGTATCGAAACCCCACGCAACACACGCCGCATTTTACATTGATCAAAGACATTATTTACATGACTGATTTTCCTGCCACTATAAATTGCAAGATGGAGTGGGTCTGAGAAACGAACCCATCCAGCTGTTCATCGTTCGGCTTGGTCCATGTAAGCCCATTCATGTTTGGCTTAGGTTCACGAACTAACATCTAAACCGTGGAGATAGATGAGGAAAATGCACACCCACAACTTCATCACCCAAGTAATAAGCCGAGTCACCTCTTTGGTTTTGCTGGTATGGTTTCAATACCAAACCGAGGACACTGTCAATGGCTCGCTTGTAGTATTGCTAAGTTTGGCTCGCTTGTATAGAGAATAAGCCAACCAACGAAGATGGCTGTTCTACTCATATACAGCTCATTTTTAAGCGGTCACAGATCTTTCTTTTTGTCATAGAACATCTACTAAACAAGACCGGTTTCAAATGGACCCGGCAGTTTCAACTGGAATTGGCCGAACCAAACTGATTAGAAGTGGATCCAGAATTGAGAAGCTCAAAATTCTAGCTTCTGTGGAACTGAAACCAGCGATTTGAAAAGACCTGTTCCATGATTTTTTTTGTCAAAATTTAATTTCTTAATAATTTTTCAATTCAAGACAGTTTAAGACCTAAACTGGCAACAGAGCGGGCCAGATCCTAATTCAGTTCTGGTTCTTGGCTCCAGGCAAAATGAAACCAGTAGTTGGCGATTTGGAGCCACTGGTTCGGGTTTATGTCTATCTTCCTAATACCAGAGCAAAAATAAAGAAGAGAGTGACTCTGCACGGTTTTTCTATGAACCTTCGCCAATTCTCTGAGAGTGATGATCTTGGCATCACGACTTGTTTCTAAAATTTGGGAAATCAACTTCTACTGGAATCCAATTAAAAAAACAGTTCAAGATTTTAACTTTAGGTATTATGATGTACGAATAAGGGATAACTTGTCCTTCTTGCTTAAGCATGTTATATAAACAAGAGGCCTTGAATGGCTTCTATTTGAACACAAGGTCCCCACCAAAGCTGGAACCAGCTAAGCTTGAACCCTTAGTAAATTAATGAGGGTCCTGTCCATAATTAACTCATAAAAAGTGTTCCAATTATTTTGTTAGTACTCAATTTTTTCTTGTTTATTTGGCAAGCAACTGTGTGGAGATTGCTACACATGGGCTCTCAACAATGTGCTTTTCTAATAATTGATAAATCAAAAGAATACATGGTTGGATGCTAAATGCCTTGGTGATAGCTTGTGTTCTCACCTTCTCCGTATAGAATTAACTTATTAATGGTCCCATATAGTAAAATGATTTAAGTACATTAAAAGAATTTCAGTTTCTGAAATAGCAATCACCAAATACATATATTACACACATACATGCATATACATACATATATATATATGTGTGTGTGTGTGTGTGTGTGTGTGTGTATGCATAGTCATATACATACATACATATATATATATATATGTGTGTGTGTGTGTATAGATAGATATATATGTATGTATATGTATATATCAATATTCAAATACATGTGTGTGTTTGTCAAAGGGCTTTACAAGTACTCGATTTACCAATGAGATAGAGAGACTTGACATTTGAGGCTACTATTAGTCGCAGAGGTGTGCCCATAAAATCACGAGGAAACACCAAGAATTTCTAGATTATTTGTGAAAGGAAATTTGAGTGCATAATTGGAAATTAATTGATCAATTGGGTTGGTTAATTTGGGGTCCTTTTCAGCTATTTGGTTAATTTTTATGTGTATGTGCGTGCGATTGTTTTGCAAAAGTTGCTTCTTAATCCAATTGTAACCTATAAAAGTATAAGCCAACCTTTTGCCTTTCGATCTCAACCATTCGCCATTTTGATCGGCGGGTTGGGATGGTTGAGGACAATTTGGTACATGACGCTTGTACACTCACTCTACGTACAAGCTCTACTTCTGTATATACAAACACACACACATATATGTATATATATTGAAAAACTGAATCCTATCATGCTGCTCACTTCTACTACATGACGTTCAAGCTTGCACTCTCTCGGGGGATTGGTTGGAATAAATAACAGTGACATATAGTTCTATTTCACAATTTATTTCAAACTGTAGACGAAGGAAGAAATTAACAGCTATTCTACAGTGAACTTTTGACCAGGAAGAATATTTTATCATCTCTGATCTTCGGATTAGGAGAAAGCTGTTGCGTTGCAACTGGATAAAACCATATACGTTTTCTTGCTCGTAAAATGCAATGCACAAACTGCTTTCAGTGCCCTTCTGTTTTCTACAGAGTAGGTCTTATCTCAAAGTTCGAAGACTGATTTCAAATCAGTGCCAACTTCCCGCTTCTCCTTAGAGAAAGTCGTCAAGACTATTTGTCTCTCACTATTTATTAGACGAACGTTTCCATCTTGGCATTTGCAAATCATATTATCACGCATCTCCAACCATATCCTTGGCTGCGACCCTTGAAGTTCCCTACAATTTTGTGTTTGTTTTCACTCTTTCATTAGACATATTTTATCCCTTTCGAATTTGATGTTGAATTTCCCTCAATATCGAATTCTTTTGAGCCATCGAAATGTTTGATTAGTGAGAGCAGCACAAGCAACAGTCGCTTGGAGAATTGCCACTAGAACTGTAGGATCATGGGGCGCCATTCATGCTGCTATAAGCAGAAACTCAGGAAGGGACTGTGGTCGCCGGAGGAAGATGAGAAACTCATGAGATACATCACCAAGTATGGTCATGGATGCTGGAGTTCAGTGCCTAAGGAAGCAGGTGGATCTCTCTCTCTCTCTCTCTCTCTCTCTCTCTCTCTCTCTCTCTCTCTCTGTGTGTGTGTGTGTGTGTGTGTGTGTGTGTCTCTGTGAGTGTGGGTCGAATATTTTCTACCTGAAGTTGTTCTTGGTAAAATTGCAGGTCTGCACAGGTGTGGCAAGAGTTGCAGATTGAGGTGGATCAACTACTTGAGGCCAGATCTAAAAAGAGGCACATTTTCACAGCAGGAGGAGAATCTGATCATTGAACTTCATGCAGTCCTTGGCAACAGGTAACACCCAGGCTAGTTCAAGGGGTATCATTATATGCCATTTACTCTTTTGCTGTTCAACAGAAATGATGGGTATGCATTGAAATGCAGGTGGTCTCAGATTGCTGCACAGTTGCCTGGAAGAACAGACAATGAAATAAAGAATCTATGGAATTCATCCATTAAGAAGAAACTGAGACAAAGAGGTATAGACCCCAATACACATAAACCAATTGAAGGTGCTGAAAACGGTGAAAACAAGATTCAGACCAACAGTGACAAAGGTTCAGAATCAAGCGAATTGAAGCCTCCTATGGTAAAGACCAATGCCATCTTAGACGACAAAGGTTCAGACCAATACCACGCAGAGAGGCACAAAGACGGATACCGACTTGAAGGTTTTATTTCTGAAGTTAACAGAAACTGCATGACCTCAGTTGCATCAAATGCCCTCTCGGAAGAGCTATTAAACAGGATGACGAGTTTCGCAGAAAAATCTTCCAACAAAGAGGTTTCGGAATTTATCAGCTATTTCCCTCTTCACACTGCAAATTATGATACAGACTCTAACAACCACGCTTATTCTGTTGGCCTATCTGGAAAAATGAGTTCAGTTCTCTGTTTCGATGAGAAATACAGGTCTTTCGAAGGCAATATACAGCCCATAGTCCCTCCTCTTCCTACCATAATGACGAATTCTCCGGCGTGCAAACCGAGTTCCGACGTGTTGTCTGCAACAAGCAACTCTTCCTCGCGCAGCTGCATTTCTGCAGTTCAATTCCCCGAATGTGACAAAGCACGTGTCTCATTACAAGAAGGGAAATTCGCGACGGAAATTAGCGCGGGAATCATTCCCTGCAGTAGCGGCATGGATTTGCAGAGCAACAATTCTCTTTTCGACGTCACCATGGTCCCATGGAGCTTGGCAGAATACACAGTTGATTCACCAGAACTTGCTGATAAAGATGCTAAATTCCAATTTGATGCCGTGCCTGAAGATTCTAAATGGTTCGACTACCTTCAACCTCCTTACATATTTCCTGCAACTCTTCCGGATCAGAATCAGCCACTGTTCAGTGAAATAAAGTCAGGAGACCAATTCGGTATTGGCTACCCATACTCTTGGAGTCAGAATCAACAACATTTTCAGATTCCAAATGCAATCAGCAAGGACTTTCAGTGAAGTATGGTGACATTCAGGCACACTTAACCCTGTAAATCTCCTTCCCTGTGCATCTTATTCTCTTAGACATCGAAAACGGCTAAAAGAATAGAGGAAATAAATGGAGTCATCCACACATTTTTCTTTCTTTTTCTTTTTACTGGAACCTTCCACTTGATTAATTTGAATAAAAGCTTCAATACTGGAATGTTTCATAGATTTTCTTGCGAATAGGGCCTGACACAAGGTTTTGGAACCCTTTTACTTAATTGATTTGAATAAAAGCTTCATAATGCTGGTATGTTTCATAGATTTCTCTTGCCAATAGGGCCTGATACAATGCTGTTTTCAGTTGTTTCTCATGGACCTAAATGCATCCTTTGGCACCATCTAAGCTGGTGCTCAGTTGTGTGCCTGATCAACTCTCAAGCCTAGCATCCATTATTGGTTTAAAGAATAACACAATCACGAAGGAATAAGGAATATATATGTGTGTGTATGTATGTATGTATACATACGTACATATGAATATATTAGACTCAGAGAGAATCATGGTTTATATTACATATATATATATATGTACATGTATGTATGTATATATAAATGTATATATATGTGTGTGTATATATAAATAAACCATGATTCTCTCTGGGTGCCCTGTTATTCTTTTGAAGAGTAATTGGCTACCAAGTCAATGTCAAGGCATGCTGAAAGAACTGGAGCTGTTAGTTCTTTTAACTCAATCTTGATTATGTTTGGGTTGTTGGCTCAATTGACCCGAGTTGAACATGAAACGAACACAATGTGAGTTCAACAAGCTGAACATGAGTTGCTCGATCGGCAAAGTTCGCTTATAATTTGCAGAAAGATTTGACCGTTTAATTCTATTATACCCACCCACTTCCTTGGTTAACATGGTTTTTGTAGCATATATGATATAAATCTCTAATTGAGGAAGCTTATACTTGCTGCGCCGAACAAAATACATAAATGTTTTGAAAAACTATATTGTAAAATGTTAAAAGAAAAACACTCACAAAAATATTGAAAGAAAACAATAAATAATGATATAACTTATATTAAGTTATTGTTAGCATGACACGTGATCGAGATCTATAAAAACAAAGAATCCATGAACTCCACCCCATCTAGGTTTAGTTGTGGTTGACCCCTAAAACACACACCTGCATGTCCGCCCTCGAAGGACAAACTCGCCACCTGCTGAGTGAGTGTCAAAGAGCCCTACAGGTGAGCTAACGCTGTGATTGCGAAGCATACATCTTTCTTTTGACTAGGGATAATGATTTTCCACGAGACGTGGGCTCGAAAACATGAGCGTTTAAACACACACACACACACACAGATGCTCCTCCTTTTTAACCAACATACTGGATGTGCCCTTAAACGGAATACAGGAAAGCATATGAATGAATTCAATGAGGCTGAGGGTGGTGGTGGTTGCATATTCTGGTGGCTGGTGGTCTCATAGATGACCTAAAAAATCGCCACTAAATATACTATTTGGATTTCTGATGGTGATGGTTGTGAGGATTGCAGCTTCTTGATGCATGATATTCCCCTCGATAAGTCAAAATGAGAATCCCCTTGTAAATTATCAAGAAAAGGACCTAATTGTCTCTTCCTTTTTCTTTTTAAAACAAGGAATGGTGATCGAAGTCAAGCATGTTCGATTTAGAAATGGACGAAGAACCAAGTACTTTCGCATGGCAAACGAGGTCCGGTACTTCTATTTACTACTTGTGTTGCAACCTCTCTTGAATTACTGCCCATAACTCCCAGAGAGTAACAACAGATACGGCATGTTCAAAGAATTATTGCTTGTAATACAACGGCTGTAATGGCCTGTGTGTGTTGCGAATGAGAATTACATGTGATCATGATTAGCTTTTAGATTTGCTAAATCATCATAGTTTGACATCGACCCAAGTTTCCCATGTTTAATATAAAGAGATTTGGTGAGGCTGACTCTGATGAAATAATATCTTTAGCGGCGATAAAAGAAATAATGAGAGAGAGAGGAAAAGGGATGTGATATACTCGATTTTTTAAATCTCACTGTATAGGTATATCGACAGGTCGGTATTATACATCTCAGAGAGCTTTTTCTTTTAATCTTTCGAACAATGGGTCGGGTATCTGCCCCACCTCGCCCCCAATGTAGATACACTACTGTTTTTTCGCAACTTGGGGGCACAAAAAGGAGAAAAACTCTAACAAAAGGAGAGATTCTGGACGCAACCAGGCACAAAACAGACACCGTTTAAAACAATGCCAAATTGGAGAATCAATCCCAATTTGCATTTAAACATTTCTTGTTGCTGCTATGGAAAGCGAAACCTCTTGGAAGCCAGATAACTCCAAGCTGTTTTTGTCTCGGCGCCGCAATATCACTGTGGCACGTGAGAATGACACAAGATTCGTTCGTTCATGTGCATTTTCATCTTGTATAACAGTAACAACCCAATCAATTGAGGGTTTTTTGCTCTGATCTTGTACAACCATTAAGCACATTGAATGCCATATAAAATGATACCACTAGCTTAGGCATTTTCCAATGGTTAAGCCATATGGGCATGCCATAAATTTAGCTAACAGGGCACAAACAACCTAGCTGCTCATGAGCTACTTGAGATCAGCATACCAACA
This sequence comes from Brasenia schreberi, assembly GCA_036023115.1. Lineage (NCBI taxonomy): Eukaryota > Viridiplantae > Streptophyta > Magnoliopsida > Nymphaeales > Cabombaceae > Brasenia > Brasenia schreberi. Next base: position 9,073,929 of record JAYKKT010000057.1, on the reverse strand, counting down.
AACTCAAAATAAACTTGCCTTGACCAGTAAGGCCCGGCACCTGAGCAAGCGAAGCTCAAACACAACACCCTGTGGGAGTAAGAACGCTGCTAAAGTGAAAGGTAACTTCGCAAAACAAGCCTACCAATTAGCCAAGTTGACCTCCACAAATATACATTAAATTCTTTATCATGTGGTCCAAGTGCATAATTTAGTGAGAATTTTCTCGTACTCTCTTGAAGGCTCACGTTCGCTTCTAACATTTTATAATCATAACATAAAGTATTCCTTAAAATATTATGATGTGTGCATGTATCATACATATATTCCTTGATTGATCTTGGTAAACTTCATGCCCACGGACCATAACCTAGAATTGAGCATAATACAGCTAATTCATGAACTCACCAAAGCTTGGGGAAAAAAATCTAAGATGCCAAGCTCGAGGAAATGTGAGCTCAAGTTTGAGCCGACCACTTTTGAAGAAACCGATTTTAGCTTTGCATATTTTCACGTTGCGTTCGGGTTGATTGCACCCCCACGTCAAATACAAATTCCTTACCTTCTGTTCTCTTTTTTTTTCTCCTTTCATTTTTGGTGCATGCGTGCGTGCATGTGTGTGTGTGTGTGTGTGTGAGTGAGTGAGTGAGAGAGAGAGAGAGAGAGAGAGAGAGAGAGAGAGAGAGAGAGAGAGAGAGAGAGAGAGAGATGGCCTACATAGACAGAGAAGGCTGGAAGGAATACCCAACTTCCCAATCGCCAATACAGCATGGTATACACAATCTCCAAAAAAAACTCGAAGGCTTTTCCGTATCTCAAATACCCGTTTATTCCTTTCTCTAAACCAACCAAATGTCGCAAAATATACTGAAAGGATGAAACCCTGACTGGTAGCAAAATCATTTCATCCAAATTTACGAAGGAAAAGGCCTGAGACCCTCGCCAAGTCTCAAAAAAGAATTCAGATTGTGGCGAAGGCAAGGAGTTTTGGAGATTTCAGGAACTAAAAGATTTTAAACTATTAGTTCTTGAAAGAACATAGCCGTACGCAACAGTGTACAGATAGAAAGAAAAACGAAGAGAGAAAAGGATAAAAAATGAAGTATTGCCACCTCATATTCACATGATCATAACATAACAAAGGGAATATGGAACCAGATATACATCTCTTTGAAGCCATTGTATATGACGATTAGATGTAGTAAAGAGAAGTCAAGCAGATAAAGACGTCAGTAAGGATGAGATTCACCACATCAAATACGTATTTCGGTGCAAATAGCCCCCAGACCTGCAAAAGGAGCACCAAATATAAGATGTTTTGGCTACTAAAGATTGCTCACCGCAGTCTTGCAAGTAGCATAACCATTACCTGTATCAGCCAAAGACAATGGTACTATAACACTACCACTACATGTAACATATCACAAATTCTTTTTCAAGAAGAACCTCTAACAGTATGGCTACCCCGTAATGATGTTCGCCATATCATCACCATGCTACACATCAGTACGTATCGTACAATAGGAACTGCTGCTGACAACCTCCATGTGGTGAACATGAGGTTCACATTCATTATAATTACTTTGTCAATTTAAATTGAAGTCTACAATGCTTGTTTTATCAAGCTGGGGCAGCTAGTGCGGAATGGTCGTCTCACTCAGGGTTTTCTTCACAAGGGCAGCTCCATGTCACCCACTGGGGCATTCCTTACTATAGGACATCAGGAAGTCTAATGGGATTAGAGGTAAGCGATGCATAGTAGTATGAGAAAAGTCTTTCTTTCCTCATTTATTACCTCCATAGAGTGGGTTCACGCCCCATGGGTTATCCCTGCCCCGTGGATACAACCGCTCTGTGGCTGCTGTAAGCCACCATAAAGTGAGCTTACTAAAAGGATCTGTAGCTCCTGAGTGAATTATCCATGTCCTAGAATTAGAATGAGACAACCTTTTAGTTTGATCTTCTTGTCTAAGATGAAGCAATCTTCTATACAGGAGGCAGCAGTCGGGAATTTTCAGCAATTATTCTTCCCAACTGTGGTATTGATAGTTTTGGTACCAGCGGGATTATTGACAGTACCCTTTTTGGAAAATGTTGTGTGTTTTCTATTTATTTATGTGTTTATATTCTCGTGCCTTCGCTCTTTAGAAGCCTCTAGCGTTTCCACTGAGCCATACGTTTCAAATGATGAAATTCAACTTTCCCTTCATAAAACCAGGCACATTAATAGCAAAGCACAAGGCAAGACCAAATCCGTACCATCAAGTGACGCCTCTGGATCGCCACGCAAAATGTTGTAAAGGTGGTAGTGACTGCAGTCACAAGACCATAAATTAACAACACCTGAGAAAAGGAACAGAAATATTAGAAAAGCAAGACCATAGGGCATTTAACATTAATGCCACAAAAAAACACACCACTTGAGCATTAGCGGAACATAACCAAATGATTCACGGATCTTTAGTTATAAAATGATTAGCACAAACCCAGAAAGAAACAAATCATGGATGATAGAACGAGGCTGAGAGGGATGGTGTTTGAACACTCCACATCTTTTTCTGTTCTCTTTGGACGAGGAAAGATAACAGCAGTGGATTACAACTCTGATTGTAGAACAGATAAAGTGCCACAACCAAACAAAATATTCTTTCCGAGAGTCATGAAAGCTGCCACATAGGTACAGGCTATATCACAGCAATATTTCGGGCACGGTTAGAAAATAAACTAACAGATATTAAGATAATAAAAGTTTTAGTGGAATATATATATATATATATATATATATATAAAATCTTAAAAGTCATATGGCAACAACTAGTACATGGTAAGAAGGGACATGAAGAAAGTGAAAGGTGAAGTTGGCTTGTACATCCACACACATGCACGGATAGAAATAGTTTGACCACAATAGAGAACCATGTTAAAATAAATGAAGATACAAAAACTTTCAGTTGGAAGAGCAATTAGTGACATACATTCCCCTGTTACACCATACATGAAACTCCAAAAGGCAAAATCAGCAGAACTTAGTAGAAGCACCCAAAAGTATCAGAGAAAACTTGAAAAGTATTTTCAAGTCATGTCATGTGAAAGAATACTAATTTTAACACAAAAGAGCATGGCCAAAACTTCCAACCTAATGAGAGGATACCTGAATAAGGTTCACAGTAAACGTCTTCTTTTCTTTGATATTCTCTGATGAAGAATATTGGAACAACACAAGCAATGGAAGAGCTAAAATTGGAAGGATATTAGAGAACCCAAAAGTTTCGATCGCGAGGAGGATTCCTTGACGAATGATGTGAAACTCCTCAAACCTGAATGAGCAAGTGAAGCAAAAATTAATAATGAGCTTGTAATTAACAAATTTTCACAAATAGGCTACAAGTGGAAGATAAGTTGAGATCTAGGCATGGTTTTTGTGTAACCACAAAATATACAAGAACTCACCCCACAAAAGCAGCACCATAATGCAGGCCGTCAAAAGCACACCTGTAAAGAAATGTTGCATTTGATAACACTTTGAATCAGATGAAACAGAAGGTGTATAGTTCATTATATTGGTGGATTTGAAGCCACACGTCTTACACTGCACTGTCTAGTTATAACTATGTACGGAACAACAGAGAAGATCAAGTAATAATCCAAATACAACCCCTTCCCTCCCTCCGAGGGAAGGAAAAGTAAAAGCGACAATAAACTGTCTCAAGATCCAAAAAGTGTAACAGAATCATCTTACCAATGGCCCAGACAAAAGAAAAGTGAGACAGCTAGAAGGTTCCACTGTGTCACGGAAAGTGAATCAACACTCCATCTCATAGCTTTACCATCCATGTCGTCCTGCTTCTGTGCTAGCCTCTGCAACTTGATAATACACCACCCTGCCATGAGAAAGATGCAAACGAAGAGTCATAGGAAGTATTTCCAACTTGTGATACCCCCACTTTGCCATGACAAAAGAACACAAAATTATGGAAGCACGTCCTTGTGATGAATGCATAGAGGTATGTCTAGATTTATAGAAACAACCCCTCCTTACCTCTCTCCAAAATTTAACTCTCATATTTTCTGAGAAAGAAATGGTAACGATTAAACCATAAACAGCATTTTAATTTTCACACTGACCCTTTGTGAAAATATACTTAAGTGAGGTGACACGTATAGAAGTAGAACCAGACGTGACAGAAAATATCATTTATGATACACATGTAGAAGTAGCACCAGAAGTCACAGAAATGACCATCACGTAAGGAGCTACAGTATCAACTAACTGAAAATTGGGTACCCGATACCTAGAAAAGAAAGTATCAAGCTTTGTCCATTTCTGCAAGAGAAACGTACTCTAGAAAAATAAACTAGCAACTCACATTATGTTCAATATTAGATAGGGAAAAATGTGAATGTAGATAATACGAACACAACCTCATCAACTACAAAAAATCATATCTTCTATAGGCCATATACTTACTGCATGGAGAAAATTGGAAAAGTGACAGTTTCCTAACAGACGGAGTGCCACTAGATAGGATAGGGGAATAACAAAGGACAGAGAACATTCTTGTATGCATATAATATTGACATTACACATCACATGCTTAAACACAGAATGACTGAAACAAACAAACATGGGTACATCTTTAAATATGTACCTTGAAAAATAGATAATACAGCAACAAATGGGCCTTGTCTACCAATTAGCACAAAGATAGTTGAACTCCACGATAGTAACATGGATATAGTTGCAACTATCAACCCTTCAATGTCATCTGAATATCTAAAGGTCCCTCCAGTCCTCTGAAAAAATGCTAAGAAAATGACCAGAACCAGACTGAGAGCATAAACTGCACGGGGAAAAGCATTCTTTTCAACATCGTTCAGCACAGATGATATGTACAGCTTGCCTTCCAGAACCCAGTACACTAGTATCAGCACATAACTTAATGTAGTAACAACAAGAAGGCAATGCTTCACAGTCTTCCAGTGCAAGCTGGAACCCTTCTTCTGGAAGATCAAGAAGACGGAAGAAATTATAACCATTATAGGCACTATCACCGTACAAAGCAGCCAAAAGTACTCCCACCATTCAACTTCAAGCACAGATAAATGATCCACACCAGAGTACGATGAAACCATCTGTTTGGATAAGCCACTTTCACCAATAACTCGAAGAACAAAATTAAGTATAAAAAATCCAAATGCCTGCAGAACATCAGGAAAAACAAAAGATCTTCAATACAAGGCATACATTTCTTTATTATTAAACTACTCTGATATACTTTTCATACAAATACCAAAACAAAAAAAGGTATGCATAATGGGCTTACTTCAGTTTTCATAGAATCACGTGCAATTGCATATTGCAAGTTAAAAACACCAGTTGTGGCCAAAAGAAAATGAGCAACCCTTCCTTCTGCCACTGAAATCAAGGAGAAGTCTTTAAAATACGTATAGACCATCTACGAACAATCCTTCTAATGTTTCAAAGAACTAAAAATTAAAGCAAGCAGAGGCTTACATATATAACTGTTAGACAGCAGACTGCAACCTCGTATCACCACAACAACTGCAGCAAAAATTGATCTTTCTGAAATCCCCACAGCATCTAGGAAGTTATAACCCCTACCATAGGTGGCAGAAGAACCACTCATGATTTTCCACAAAGTAAAGTAATTGTTTGAATCCACAGATGAGTTTGACGTTCTGATCCTCTGAATAGCAAATATGTGGACAACCACAGAAACTAACAATACAGAAATTCCAGCGCTCATCATTTTTCCATCAAACTGAGTCCACTTGGAGCGAGCAAGTTCAGCAACATGATTTAAGAAATGTGAGTGTGCATGGACTTGACCCAAAAGAACGTGCATATTATCACAAGTTTCATCTTGAGGTTCACCCTTTAACAAATGTTCATTATGAAGAGACCACTTTGACTGGGCTCGTGAATATAATTCCTCAAGCTGAAGCAAATCTTCTGAAGGAAATCCCCAAAGTGACGATGCAGAGTACTGGTCAATGTACCTCTTCACCTGAAAACAGGGGAAAATAGAGAGTCTCGAGTCAATACCCAGAAGCATAAAATGTTGAAACAATGAACCATCCTCTACATAGGGAAAACATACACTGGTGTAAGTGTTGAGCAATTGCTTACGAAATTTGCATTTCTGCATCATCAACATTATGAAAATCTGACTCCGATATAATGTTAATGAATATCAGGGGCATGATACTTGCATGAGTTAATTGAAGAAGAAAAGTTTTTGAATGACAGAAGCAGCAATATTTACTATAAGCCACCAATCAAGGTCTCACATGTGGCCCATTTATGTGTCTAACGGGAAGTTATCATCAGAAGTATTTATAATTAGCTTAGCCAAATGGCATCACAATGGTCAAGCCTCAATTTTAAAGTATGAAAGGATGATCATACACCTCCTGTGGATGGATTTATCTATCACGGATTTTTTCAGTTAACACACGATGATCTTAAAAGCAAAAGACCCCTTTCGAATTAAACATAAATCATGCTTAATATAGAATCAAAGATTAAAATCATTATAAACAAACTCCAGCATGCAAAAAGGTGGCATATGGCTGTGTATCACATATACATGAAACTTGCCACCAAAGAAATATAAAAAACCACCAAGCAACCAAACTCATCCGCATGCTCATGTCCAACAGATACTAGCTTGAAACTGGAAAAGGGATGTGACACAAATAACAAAAGAGATCTACTGATCAGCATCATCTACTTGAAGTTATAACCAGTACTCTGATCAAAAGTTTCTTAAAGTTATCAATACATGATATGCTCCAATTTGTGAAGTTTAGAAGGTTAAGGAAGAGCAAAAAGGATGCATGATTCAAATGGTAAACAATAACAACAGCCACTTCAATTATTGCGAGTCAATAAGTCATACTGTTTTGAAGTTACTGTTATGCTGATTTTCTTGTTTTATTTACCTTATACTACTTTAACCTTCCTATTAAGGGGATGTTGAGGAAACGTTTGTGTACTTGTTGATTCACATTCTCTTAAGCAATTCAATAGTAATAGCACGACATTGAAAAGCAACCCTTCAAGGACATGTCCACTTGGAAGGATGATAGAGTGAAGGGACCATATTGCTAAGAAATTTGATGTTCTTATAAAAAAAGTCGGCCACTTGAGAACTTTTCAGGTCCATATAGCACCATGAGATTCTAAAAGGAAAAGGTGAAGTCAAGTGAATGCACATACTAAAATCTAAAGTACTACAAAAAGTTATTTGAAGATTCTGATAATGGCACACCTCATGAATATTCCAAAATATTCAAGATTTGGACATTATACTGCTTGATGTGTTTCATTAAGATTAACATTGCAAACGCCCAGTGAGTTTAAAGATTTTTGTTCATGAGGTGCATTCACTTGAGAATAAAGATAGTCATGACATCAAGAAAAAGGTGAATGTGCAAGTCACTAAAGTTTATACTTAAATTGAAGTCTTAGTTAAAATCATCTCCTTACACTGTGATTAAATGTAGCAGTCTCCAATCAGAATAAAAATCCGAAATGGGAGAGGAAAGTTACTGGAGGAAAAAGGAGAAGTGAAAACTTCCAAATGATGGAGAAACTGCATCAGATAAAGTTGTGAGTTCATCTCATTGTACCATGAAATGAAGTAGTCATCCAATCAGGCATGAAATCCAATTAGGGAGTAGACAAAAGAAGCAGTTGTTAAGTTACTACCTGGAGAAAGTAGAAATGAAAAGCTTCCAACTGGATGGGTGATTGGACAAACTTTTGACTGACTCTGGCACCATTTTTAAGAAAATTTGGGACACTGATGGTGGCCTGTATGGCAAAGGTGGTCAACATAAGGTGCGACTTTGAGAGTTCCATACTCTATACTATGGGAATGTTTAGGCTCATTAGGTGGAAGACATAAATCTTGATGGCGGTATCCCACTAAAAGGTTTACCTAAAGAAGGATTGCTTCTTGCAAAAGTATGGAACTCAAGTTCAGGATGACCAATACCTTCTCCCTAGATTGGCAAGTCAAAGGGAGTGGAGGGAGTCAAATGTTTTACACTTGCCAGTTGTGGGTCTTCTCATTTTTTCCTTCATACAGGTGCTAAGACCAGCCATCAACAACAATCTAGATCCATAGTGGCTAAGGGAGTTTAACATGGAAGAGGTAATCATTCTTAGTGCATGGAGCTTACTTTAGACAAAAGATAGTTTCTTGACCATTTAGAGGCCCTTCATGAATTTGTTCCATCGTGACTAGAGATGAGCTGAACAAACACTCCATGATTAGATTCCTCATCCACTAGATAGCACATAAAGCTAACAAAACTATGTTAATGCATGCAAGGTAGAAAAAATGAAGAAAATTATATAAAGACATATACCTGCCAGCTATTAATACAAAGTGCAGAGAGATAATGCTGCATCCATGTGGCCAAGTTAAAAGATTTACTTTTGTTTGCAGCACTACCATTCCAATCATACCATGTACCAGAACTTAATGCATATAGCTCAGGATTGATGCGCCCAAGGCTGCAATCACAGTTTTCAACTATGTCTTCAGTAATTCAGGAAGAGAAAAAATCCAACAGACATAAAAATCCAGAAAGTTCAACAAAGATGTTAAGACAACTGATAATGAAAATGAATGTTGAGATTATTATGCTTGCTCACGGCCTGGAAAAGTTAAGAAAATGCTGGGGGCTTAGCAAAACAAGTGCACAAAGCCTTGCAGGTGCACAAAGCCTTGCAAAAATAGCCAGTTAACTGTTCCTGTTACTACAATTCCTTCAGTAAAGAAGACAAACTAGCTAACACTGGCAGATGCACAAAACAGCCAGTTAACTGTTCTTGTTACTACAATTCCTTCAATAAAAAAGACAAACCTGTAAATATTTGTTGATATATGAATGTTGAAGCAGCCCAATCACGTATCATCAAGTGTCAAACCAAGAAGTCAAATACAAATACACCCGAAAATTGGTGTTCCGAGTCAAGAACAAGCCAAAATCACAAGTCAAAGTGTTATCCAAGAGCAGCATATTGTTGATGTTGAATGAAGCTCTATTTATATAGCAAGTTCTAGAATTTACAAAAAGGAAAGAGAGAAAAAAGGAGAAAGGAGGGTCAGCCACCAAACATTAGGTAAATACTAAACGTTGGGGACCCCCAAAGGCTAGCTGGAGGTGGCCACGGCCCTATGACCCTGACTATCTATTACACAAACACGGGCCCTAATGACCCGTCCTATTATAGTTTAACACCCTCTCAAACTTACAATATACTGAAAGTTTGTCTAACAAAAAGTTAAATCGGGTTGCTGACAAAGATTTGGTGAAAAAGTCTCCCAACCGCATCTTATATGATACATAACATAGAGTAATCTTCTTCTTCAAACATTCTTCTCAAACAAAATGGCAGTCAATTTCAATGTGCTTCATTCGTTCGTGGAAGATGTTGTTGGAGGCGATGTACATGGCGCTCTTGTTATCACAGAATATAGTGGTTGGTTGTTGTAAAGTAGTACCCATATCCTTGAGTACTTCAGTGATCCATGAGATTTCTGTAATAGCAATAGTTATGGCTCGGTACTCAACTTCCGTAGAGCAAAGCGAAACCTTTTGTTGTTTCTTGCACTTCAAGGAAATCAATGATTCACGTAAGAAAACACAAAACTAGTAGTAAAATATTTATTGTTGACATCTCCACCCCAATCTGCATCAGTATACACAAATAGCTCAAAAGTACCTGGTTGTTCGTATAACTAGAAATATTAGGACGGGTTATAGTAAAATAACTTAGTACACCTATCAGTTGCCAGTAGGGAGTTGGGTCATCCAATTTTTCTCCGTCCATAGCTCTTAACTTGGTGCCAAAGACCTCAAGTGTATCAACTTGTTTGTTGTCAGTGATCCCTAACCTATCAATTATTTCATTTACAAACTTAGTTTGTGACATAAAATACCCTCTATTACAACGACAAAAATAACTAAGCCTTTTCCCATACTAGACGGGGTCGGCAACATGGATTCTTTGTTTCCACAGATCCCTATCGTGTGTTATGTTAGCAGTTAACTCACAATAAGCTAGATCATTCTTTATTGCATCTTTCCAACACTTTTGTGGTTGTCCTCTACCTCTTTTAATACTTTCCAAATTTAGTTTTTCATACCTTCTTATAGGTTCTTCTTTTGATCTTCTTTCTATATGTCCAAAACATCTTAAACGATATTCTCTCATTTTATCCTCTATTGGTGTCACTCCTAATTTAATTCTAATAACCTCATTATGTATATGGTCTTTTCTTGTATGACCACTCATCCATCTCAACATCTTCATTTCTGTCACAGACATCTTTTGTACATGTTGATGATTAACTGCCCAACACTCAAAACCATAAAACATAGCAGGTCTAATTGCTGCTCTATAATATTTACCTTTTAAATTTAATGGTATCTTCTTATCACAAAGAATAGTCGACCCCGTCTAGTATGGGAAAAGGCTTAGTTGTTATTGTTGTATCTTCTTATCACAAAGAATACATGATGCTCCTCTCCATTTTAACCAACCAACATTAATTCTATGCATAACATCTCCATCAATTCTTCCATCACTCTGAAAAATTGACCCTAGGTATTTAAATTTTTTCTTTTGGGGGATGCAATGTGTGCCAATTTTAATTTCTATGTCTTCTGAAATAACCAAAACTCCGCCTATGTAAGGAATCACCCTTGCATGGCCGATCTCAAGCTCGGAAAAAGGAGGAGGGTTGTGTTAGGCTTCCGACAGCCAGCGTAAAACTTTATCGGACTGGATTCTACAAAAAAAAACAAAGAATCCATGTAGCTGACCCCATCTAGTATGGGAAAAGAATTAGTTGTAGTAGTAGTTGTTGTAGTCCTCTAAAGTAACCAAATGATCAAACTTACATTCCATATATTGTGTCTTTGTTCTACTAAGTCGGAGGCCTTTGCTTTCTAATGTTTCTCTTCATAGTTCTAATTTTCTATTAACTTTTTCCTTAGACTCCTCCACTAACACAATGTCATATACAAATAACATACACTAAGGTACTTCATCTTGAATATGTTTTGTTAACTCATTAATCACCATTATAAATAAGTATGGACTTAAAGTTACCCTTGATGTAACCCAATATCCACTTTAAAGAAGTTGGTCATTCCTTCATGAGTCCTCACACATGTTTTTCCACCATCATGCATGTATCTTGTAAGGTTTACGTATGTCAATGGGATACCTCTTTTTTCCAAAATTCTCCAAAGAGCCTCCCTTGGTACCCCATCGTAAGTTTTACTAAATCAATAAATATCATGTGAAGGTCTTTCTTTTATGGTCTAAAATGTTTCATAAGACGCCTCAAAAGATGAATCGCTTAAATAGTAGATACGCCTGGTATGAATCCAAATTGGCTCTCTTTTGTACTCGATACTTGTCTTAACCTATGTTCGATAATTTTTTTCCACAATTTCATAGTATGACTCATTAACTTGATACCTCGATAATTCGCACAAATTTGAATGTCTCCTTTGTTCTTATATATGGGTATAAGTGTACTCACTCTCCATTCCTCGGGCATCTTTTGATTTCTCCATATTTCATTAAATAGACTTGTGAGCCAAGTGATTCCTATTTCTCCTAGTATTTACCAAACTTCTATAGGAATATTGGATGGTCCTACCAATTTACCACCCTTCATATGTTTAAGAGCCTCTTTGACTTCATTCTTTTAAATACATCGGTAGAAATTGTGGTTTATATACTTTTCTGGCTAACTCTCCTAAGTTAATACTAACATCGTTATTTTCATTAAAAGGCTTATCAAAATAGTTTTTCCATCTATTTCTTATATCATCAATCGCCACTAGAATTTTTTCATCCTCATCTTTGATGCATCTAAAATAATTAAGATCTTTCATCTAACTAAAATACCCTCTATTATTTCTAATAATTTCTATGCCCAAAAGTAACTAAGAAGGCTAAGATCTTTCTATCTCAAACTCCTATTGAAGATTATGTTTAACCTATGCAATTCCTTTTTTATCACTTCCAGTGATTAACATATCATCAACGTACAGAAGTAATATAACAATACCTGGATCATATTTTCTTACAAACAAAACGGTATCAGTATAGCAAGATACAAAATTATGCATATGCATGAAGTATTCAAAACAATCAAACAAAGCCTTGAAAGCTTGTTTAAGACCATATAAGGCTTTTTTTAGTTTAAGAACATGATCAAGAGGAATATCAAATTCGGAAGGAGTCATATAAACATCTTCATTCAATTTTTCATTCAAAATGCATTTTTAAAATCAAGTTGAAAATTATTCCAGTTTTTATAGCAATAAGAGTTATGAGAATCCTTATAGTGGAGCAAATGTTTCGTCATAATCAATTTCACGTTCTTAAGCATAACCCTTGAATACCAATCTAGCTTTATATTTTTCTATATTACCATTACTATGAGTTTTAATTTTCTAAACCCATCTACATCCAATATTTTTTTTATCCTTGGCTTGAGAACAACGAACCAAGTTTTGAGTTTTATCCAACGCATTCAGCTCTTCTTGAATAACATCCTCCCATTCTAGAATGCCCTTACCTTATTGGTAGAACCTACGCTCTTTTACTTATAAAATTAATGCAATCATATTGTCTTCAAGATCACTATCATCAGTTTCATTATCCTCTAAGTTAAAAAAATCATACAAAAAAGATTCTTTATTATTTTCAATAGAACTAGATTTATGATAGTAGTTATCTTCAAAAAATTTCACATCCTTAGAAACATATAGTAAATCAGTGTTATATGTATCGCAAGATGTGATGCGATACGTATCGTATCATTACGATACACCTCTGTGTATCACTTTCTATCAAATATCGTGTTGTACTACACGATATGGCCAATATCGCCCATATCATACGATACAGGAGATACAACCAGGGACTCTCGAAGAGAAACCCGCACAGGCTTATGTTTAAGGCTCCTATGTGTATCTCCAATGGCTCCCCCTTCCTTGGTATTAAAGGCTCCAAAAAAATGCTCTATAACGTTCGTGAAAAACACCCAACCCACGTTGTAGGTATATTTTTTGTGTTTTTTAATTTTTTTATATTTGTTGTTTTTTGGTGTTATTTATATTTTTCTTTTTTTAAATAATAAAATATGAAGTTATGAAATGCGTGGATATGATTTTTATTGTATTCGTGAAGTGGGAGACACTCTATTTGAGTATTATGTGAAGATTATGTGAAGATTGGGATTTATGAAGTGCTTTTATTTTTAGTTTTTTTATTGGATTGAATTGTTTAATTGAGATGACAGGAAGGGGTGTTAGGGGCTCTCAATCTGAGTCCAATGATCCGGCATGACAGTGGGATACATCAGTGGAGAAAAACAGATTGAAGATAAAATGTTTATTTTGTGAGAATATGGCTAGTGGTGGAATTTCACGATTGAAACATCACTTAGCCGGAACTAGGAAAGAAGTTACTCCTTGCATGGGCAAAGCCATTAAATGATAATATCTACAGATGATTGAGAGAATACTTAAGAAGAGACAAGAGAATGATGATTTAGAAATGTTTGAGAAAGAGAATGATGATGTTGTTCGATTGGTGATAGTATTCCTTCTGATGGTAGGACAAAGGTTGGTAATAATAGTTCTCGACCACAAACCAAGGGAAAAATGATTGTTGAAGATATTGCAAGTGGAAGTGGTAGAAGGAATAGACAAAGAATTTCTTCAGGCGTACAATCATTTTTCCCTTCTAGCACTACACATGGTGCTCAATCTACTGCTATGGCCTCAAAGCAATTGCACGAGTAGGCAAACCTTGCAGTGTGCAGTGATTTTATGATTCATGCATTCCATTTAATGTAGCAAACAGTTTTCATTTTAAAGCAATGACATTGGTCCAAGATATAAGATGCTTACTTATCAAAAGTTGAGAGAGAAAATATTAGATAAAACTATCCTTGAAGTGCAAGAATATTATTCGTTTTGAGTCATGGAAGGAGACAGGATACACTATCATGGCTTATGGATGGACAGATAGGTGAAGAAAGACTTTGTTAAACTTTCTTGTCTATTGTCCTAAAGGGCTTATGTTTTTGCGATCTCCAGAATTGTCAATAGAACATGGAAGTCCCTTCCTATTACCTTGTCCATTCTTGCTTCACATTGCTATCTTCGTGGCGTACTGCTAGCCATTGTTGTGGTGTGTGGATGGATAGCATCAATCATGCTCTTTAACGCTCTTGCTGGGCCCATCTTAAATTTGGGAAACTTGGTCATTTTCCACTTAAAAGCATCTTACACACACGTATACATTGTAAGTTATTAGTGACCATTTTCGACCCCAATAATCGCATTCATGAAAAATGGGAAGAAGGGCATATACACAAACCTATATATACATATATATGTACATATGTATGCATTTATATTGTGTGTGTTAAATTAAATATAGGAAGTTCTTAAGAAGAGAAGTGTTACCGTTTTCTGAAGCAGTAGTAAATCAAACAATGCTGGTCAATTGTTTGCATATTGAGTAGATGATTGATTCCTTTTAAAAATAACCATACTAGATAGATCCAGGTCAATCATCTACATGTGCAAGATAATTTATACGGCAGAACTACAAAAGGATGAAAGTTTGTGCGAGTAATGTGATTGAATTATTTGGAATCCTAGCAAAATAGAGCTCTCTTATATAAAGATGTTAAAAATTTGGGGGATGCATACTGAAACGGCCAAAGAGGACTAGAAATTTTTGCATTTAAACCATTAAATATACTGTTTGTTCATTAAATGTTGATGGGGCTCAAAATAAATGAAAATGGAATTATATATGAAAGGATGTGCCGGACTCCTCCTAGTAATGTGACAAAAGGCTTGGTTTTGATTTTGGTCAGCACAAAGATGTGAGAAGTAGGAGGATGTGCTGAGGTGGAGTCTGAATCAAAACTGTGGCAAGGAAACCCTAAACTAGCTAGCATCTTCCCTGAGATGTAACTGCACGCGTAACTTAAGATAGAACCGGTGCAGAGGTGGTAGACCCGGAACCCAGGTTTCTGGTAACGGAGTCTCATCCAAATCCAGTACTATGGTCCCGAGTTATCGTCGTCAAAAGACGCGATGTTGGATCCTGTTACTTAATGTCAGTTTCAGATATATAACCAAAACTACCTGGATCTGATCCATTTCCAGCCCTACTTTGTTGTTGATTTCTTTTCACAATCACACATTTAGGATTCCTAAGGACCAAATTCTTGTCTTGGTGGGGTGGGGGCCCAGATGTGTCATCAAATGGATCCAGATCTAATGAGGTTTGGTCCAAGCATAGATAGACAATCTAAAGTTAGCTTGGGCCTAATCGGGATCCATTTTGTTCTGATGCTTGCAGTTAACTCGGTAAGAATGTTCATGCATAACATACATTTTGTTCTAGAGAAACCATAATATATATAGATCATAACATACATTTTCTCAAATACTTCTAACTCGACCATTTTCCAACATACCAAGGAAGAACCCAATTACATCCCAAGTCATCCTCCACATTAGTTCTCCACTTATTGTGCTCCAATCATGTTAAAATCCAAAACCATCTTTTCTCACTGCAGACTCATACACCATGTCCAACAATATAAACAATTACTGAAGTTGAGAAGCCTGGCCATTTTGATTTTAAACAATCAATTGCATGTCCCAAAAACTGCACACATGGTTGAAAGTATCTATGCACTTAATTCCTTTTTGTAAATAAAACATCACCAGTACTCCATAAATCATTACTAAAGGAATCCGCCTTCAAGCATGAAGCAGTTTTCTTGGAATAGTAGAGTGCAGGGAATGAGATATGAAAATGGACTGTATACCGCACGTAAGTCGATCTTTTGAGTTGACAACAGCCAATGATCAATACTTTTGTGTTTAACAGAGGTTAAAAACCAATGGACTTACCACTTCTGTCCAATCAATTCCAGAAAATGCAATTCTATCTGCAGTAGAACAGTTGTCCAAACTAGAGCAGTAATAAAATACCAAATTTGAGTAAAATTATACCATACAGTTTGTGTCAATTGTCTTAATGGAAAATGTAAGGAACGATACTTGTCATTCATAACAAGTCTGGGGGGAAACAACTTGAGACAAGAATACGTTCAAGCTTCTGTGACAAATTAGAGAAATAATAAATGTCATTATCCATGCATAAATGGGAAAATGACCGACTAATAAGCTGCTTTTCCTTGCACTGGAACCTTTATTTGGAAATTATCCCTTAAAAGGAATAACAAATGCAATCAATAAAGCCACCTTGCAAAATTAAAAATTAAAAGGAAAAAATATTTACAGGTTCATGTAGTCAACCTTCCATAAGGAAAAGGAATCCCCACCAAAGCTGCAATTGTCACCGCAAAGTCAAGCTGTAAGCCAATTCCACAAATGCTCACGACTAAAATGATATTAAGAATAGATAAGGTGATGCATAAAACAGAGGAGAAGTCCAACCTGCTGGATGGAGCTTACGCAAACTCTTTTCCCTTCCTGGAGGAAGTAGACTGTTAGTCAATAACAATAAAGTTGCTTACTTAATCCATAAGACATAACACAAAGCCAATCATCATCTTGGCAATTTTCCAGCAAGGGTTCAACATGAGCATCAGTTTTTCAACACAGGATTTCCAAACAATTTCAAAATTTTAATTAACTACCCAGAGTTAATGAAACAAATTAGTAAATAAATTAACTTTAAAATAAACTAAAATAAGAAACAAAATACTAACAAATAGTCAGCGCACCAATGCAATAATTAGAAAACAAGTTTGAACAAGCAAGTCAACAAACAAAAAACAACTAACAGTGCCAAGCAAAAAGAAAACTATTGTCCATCATCAAAACAATAATTTGCTGTGACACTCTACTATCTTTATCACTTTTGTCCAAGGATACGATTTTTTTCTTTCTCCATCTCATTAAATGGATCCAGATTACCAATGTGAATGAAAATTGCATTCAGATTCTCTATTTGTCGTGTCAACATCTTCATATCCACTTGTTTGTCCTCCATACACCTTAAAGCACTCCAGCTCTCAGCAAGTTGAAGCACATGACTACCTTGACTTTTTCATTGGCGCTTCTTTGGATTTTAATAGGAGCTGTAAATAGTCCCCACTAAATTTAAATTTAACCCCCTAGTAGATACCTACTTAAAATTGAAATTACAAATGGCACTCTGAGAGGAACAGAAGTATCTAGGTAAACCTTTTGCTTGTGAGGTCACTGGATCAATTTGACCCATGATTATGTTTAGCAGGAACATATAACAGCAGTTTAGGCATAAAACATGATTTCCTCAATCATCGAACTTTGTGTTGTAACCATCGGATTTTGAAGATCTAAAGAGAGTTAATCTTGAAATGCAACCCAGAGATATCTTGCATTAACTTATAGATCATATCCCAGTAAATGATCCACAAACAATTTTTAGAAAATGTAGAAAATATTGTTTTTCTTAGATGTTCTGTTGCACAGGAAAACCCACCACCATTTTCCCGCCACCAACATAGGCCTTAGCTTTTGTGCTATCATCAGAATTCTAGTAGTCATTATTAACAACATATCACAACTTTGTCAATATATTTCACAACTACGTTGCAAAGATCACTACCGTATTTTGTGCTTCCCAAACCAACGAAGCCCAATTTTTTATACAAAGCTTGAGGGAAATAATCATATACTGATGAAAACCGCCACTGAAATGACAAATTTGGTGTTTATCCAAATCAAATTTGAATTTGGAATTTTCATGAAATACATTTGTGCTCGTAAGGATTTCAAAAGCACAAAACCAATACAATTGCCATCTTCCACTGTAAATGACTATCTAAATTCCATGGAGAATGGCAATGATTTAGGGAAGACATTGCAAAAGGCATGCACTTAATGGGATTTGTGCTCATATCTTTAGTAAGACCATACCAGGCACTAAATTAATTAATTAAAATTTCTATGAGATTCTCTAAAGGTAATACATAAAGCTTAAAGAAATTGTATAATGGCAATTTTCTTACACAGTGCAACTTTGAGCTATTTACCAATGCCTGAATGAAATATCAAAAACAATTGAAAACAGTCGACTTTTCAGATACTGTCATTATCAAGATTAAAGGGGCTCATCATTAAGCATCATCTTTCAAGGTCATAAATTTGACATCCACAATCTCTGGCACACATATATGCCCTATAATCCAACTTGGTTTCTCCATTTCTCCATCCTATCACTAGCATTATGAGTTTAACAATCTACTAGAATTTATATTTTCCAGTATATCCTGGATTCTAGGTGAATCTTAAACTCTCTTTCTGATCCTTCTTCATTTCCTTAAACAAAGTAAGTTCCATTCCAAGCACCTATTGGGTGTACCAGATACATCAATACACGATACTGAGTGTGCCTATAAGACTCCCAATCTAAGCATCCTAAAGGCCATCGCCAGAAAATGCTACCCAACCAGAGAATGATCCACGGACTAAGCTCTCACTTGCACATAGGGCATCAAACCAAGGTTAAGCCCCTCCTCTTGCACATATGTTGGTCCATTTTAAATCATTGCTAGGTTACCTATTTCAATCAATTCCAGTCATGCTTTGGATTTCATTCTTTGGTGGTCCCAGACAATATATCAAGGAGCATTTGGTATGCAAGTGCAGAACATAACCACATCAAAACTGCAAAAGGAGTCATCAAGCTGAGTTGGTATGGATTCTGGAGGTTTCTTTGCACTCATCGCAAAAAGTGATGTTTCCACCTGCATCAAGCATACGGTGAATCAAGCATTAATTAAATCTAAGCAAGACATTTTATTTTGTATCATACCTCTTCGGGAGTCCCTCCACCATGATCACCATTTACAGTTTGTCCATGATCACCCATCACAAGGAGGAGGGTGTTCTCATGTAAATCTCCAGCCTCCGAATGGTTCTTCAGTATGTCCATAACTCCCTGAAGGAAAAGGAACCGCACCAAACTGATTATAATGAAGTAATATAAAGGAAATCCATCAAGATAACAAGAGTCTCCGCATAAAGAAGTTTTCATGAATAGCTTTCTTCAAATGTGCACAAACAAGGTCCTCGAAAAGAATGAAATTCTTAATGCTTGCATTTCTATATTTCCTTCTGTTTCAAACTGACTATCGCTGCTAGTTTTCCATCAAAGTTACTAACAAACCAATTCTTCAACATGGCCCAAGTTTATAATGTGGTCACAAAATCTAAACAACAACAACTACTACAAGTCTACAACTACAACTAAGCCTTTTCCCATACTAGATGGGGTTGGCTACATGGATTCTTTGTTTTCACACAGTCCTATCATAATTTGCAGAATCCATGATAAATACTGACAAAGTTTTACGCAGGCAGTCGGAACCCTAACACAACCCTCTTCCTTTATCCGGGCTTAGGACCAGCCATGCAAGGGTGATCCCTTACATGGCCGGAGTTAGCAAAAAGATCACAAAATCTAAACCATAAACTAAAATTCAGTATTCCTTTTTCTGATCCTCTGGAGTGTGAAATGTGATAAGGATAATTTCCAAACCAGTCCCTAGTTTTGGAGCCATTTCAAAATCCCTCCTGGCCTTTTGAATAATCATGATCCTTCCAATTTATCAAACTATACCAGATTTTCTCCTTCTGCTGATTGTCATGCTAAAGAGAGGAAGGGTACCAAATACCCTCCAATTTACTTTTTCAAATAAAAAACATTAATAGATGGACAAATTCCAAGCGATCGCCATTTCCAGCCAAAGAAATTGTGCTTTTCTGTGTGGCCTATCTAAGAAATTGGTGTAATGAGATCTGAAATGAGGAATTCATCTATAGTTGTCATTCAGGTCTAATAAAACTATTGATATCCATTATACACAAGTGATTTGAAATGAGGAATTCATCTATAGTCATCCTTAAGGTCTAATAAAACTATTGATATCCATTATACCCAAGTGATTGAAAAGTAGATTCCTATGAAATCAGGCATAGATTCCATTGATACAGTTGAAATATAAACTATTGATTTTGAAGTCATAGGATGTATACAACGTGGGTACATAAATAGGCATATCATGTTCAGAGGTACTGCAGTACTATGTGTAATGAAAACTATGCTTCAATATAATTGTGGAAGATCAATGAGTGGACAACACCACAAAGTAACAATCACAAAGCCTTAGAAAAGGCAATAGCCGAGAGCAACAAGTGCATGCGAAAAGAAGAATAAACACAACACAAGCTTGAATAAATAATCTTTATTCATTAGCCATCAAAAGCTTGATTTTACAATGGATTACAAGTCATATTTATAGAGTAGAAGGTGGTGTAGAAGAGAGGGAGAGAGGAGGCAAAGGGGGGCTGGCTGCAATCAGCCCCCAACGGCTAGTGGCCCTGATGGCCCAGTGGGCCAGGGCCGTCAGGGTCGGGTCACTCTGGCCAGTTCTTTAACACCCCCCCTCAAACTAACAGCTCCATGACCTGAAGTTTGCCAATTAAAGATTGAAATCAAGGAGCAGGTAAAGACTTGGTGAACACATCTGCAAATTGATATTCTTATTTTACAAACTATAATATCAAATTGCCTTATAGATGCTCTTCACGAACATAGTGACAATCCATCTCTATGTGCTTTGTGCGCTCATGGAAGGTATGATTGTTACCTATATACATAACACTTTTGTTGTCACAGAACATTATTGGAGGAGCTTCCAGTTGTATGCCTAAGTCTTGAAGTAGTCATCGCAACTAAGTTAGTTCTGTAGTAGTGTTGGCCATAGCACGATACTCAGCTTCAGTAGACGAAAGAGACACCTTTTGTTGTTTCTTGCATCTTCATGAAATGAGTGAGTGACCAAGGAATATGCAATATCCGGTAGTAGAGTGTCTGTCATTCACATCACCACCCCAATCAGCATCAGTATATGCAAGCAACTGAAATAACGAGGAGAAAGATAGAAATACTCCCTTAGTTGAGGTTTGTCGAATATAACGAACAATCCTCGTAACAACACTCATATGCAATGAGGTGGGTGCGTGCTGAAACTGACTTACACTATGAACAACATGAGCAATATCAAGCCGTGTTATGGTGAGATATGTGAGCGCTCCAACCATCTGTCTATAAGGTATGGGATCACTCAGAAGTTCACTATCAACTAGGCGCATCTTCTGGTGTCTCAATAATTTTGTCATCTATAATACCTGATCTAAGAATAACATCATTAGTAAACTTAGTTTGTGATAAAAAGAAACCTCTATCATCACGGGTTACCTCAATACCAAGAAAATAGAAACGTTGACCAAGATCCTTCATTTCAAACACATTACCAAGTTCTTGCTTGATTTGTTGGATACCTGTGTCATTACTACCTGTAATAATCATATCATCGATGTAGAGCAAAAGGATAACAATACATGCAGAGGATTTTCTTATAAATAGGGTTGTGTCAGTATAACAGATAGTAAAGCCATGCAATGTCATGAATTTAATCATTCTATCAAACCAAGCCTTGGGAGCTTCTTTGAGACTATATAAGGCTCTTTTGAGCTTTAAGACTTGGTTTCTAGGAAGATTCAGACTAAGAGGAGGCTCCATATATACTTCTTCCTTCAACCAACCATTCAAGAAAGCATTTTTAACATCTAACTGATAAATATTCCAATGATGAATAGCACATATAGCTATAAGTGTTC
Source organism: Brasenia schreberi (assembly GCA_036023115.1). NCBI lineage: Eukaryota > Viridiplantae > Streptophyta > Magnoliopsida > Nymphaeales > Cabombaceae > Brasenia > Brasenia schreberi. The sequence goes on along the minus strand of JAYKKT010000057.1, from coordinate 9,052,152 downwards.
TAACAGTTGTCATTCTAGCTACAGGGGCAAAGGTTTCTTCATAATCAATTCCATATTCTTAAGAATAACTCTTGACAACCAATCTAGCTTTATAACGATCTAATGAGCCATCACCATTAGTCTTGATTTTATAAACCCACCTAAAACCTATAGTCTTTTTGTTTGATGGTCTAGAGACTATATCCCAAGTTTGGGCTCTAAATAAAGCATCCAACTTTTCATTCATTGCATGAGTCCATTCTTGTGATAATTGAGTTTCTTTAAAGGTTGTAGGTTCCTTTATTGCTAAAATATTTGTTACTAAAGCTCTATGTCTTGGTGAAAAACTATCATATGACACAAATCTTTCAGGAGGTCTAGAATCACGATTTTACCTTCTAGGGATAGGCATAGATCTCCTATTATAATGTTGATCAAATGGAGTAATAGAATGTCCGGTAATCATAGGTTCATCAAGCTCATTTTTTTCATGAATTATCTCTTCACCTAAAATATCATTCAAGAAGGAGTAGGAGGAGTCATTAATAGAACTATCATCATCCATGCTATTAAAAACATATTCATTTTCAAAAAATCTAACATCTTGATACATAGCTTATCATTTTTACAATCATAACACCTATATCCCTTTTTGGTTATTCCATATTCTAGAAAGACAGATTCTATGGTCCGAGATGATAATTTATCATCTTTGTCAGTATAAACAAAGCATTTACATCCAAAAACACGCAATCTTGAATAGTTAGGAGAAACTTTAAAAAGTTTTTCTATAGGAGACATATTTTGTAAAACCGAAGAGGGTATCCGATTAATTAAATAGGCTGCAGTCATAATAGCTTCTGCCAAAAAATTTTTAGGAACACCACTTACAAAAGCAAAGTTCTTGTAGTTTTCAAAATATGTCTATACTTTCGTTCGAAAATACCATTTTGTTGAGGGGTCTTAGAACAAAAAGTTTGATGTATAATCCCAAACTTATTAAGATTGTTTTCAAAATTCTTTGACATAAACTCTCCTCCTGAATCCGATCTAAAAATTTTGATTTTGGAATCAAATTGATTCTTTACAAGATTATGAAAAATAACAAAATTTTGAAAGACATCGAATTTTACTTTTAAAAGATATACCCATGTATACCTAGTAAAGTCATCTACAAAAATAACATAATAGGAAATGTCTCCTTTAGACAAAACAGGTATCGGACCCCATACATCCGAATGAATTATTTCGAAGGGTCTTGTTGTAACATGTGTTTTGTTACGAAATGGGAGATATTGCATTTTACCAAGAACACAATCTTTGCAAGAAAAAGATTTCTTAAATTTCATTCCAAGAGGACATTGATACAATTTTTGAACATTAAGATGTCCAAGTCTCTTATGCCATAAAAGGTCATCATTTGTCAAAACATTAACATATCCTATACTATGCAAATAGTCTATAATGTAAAGTTTGCCCTCTCTATGGCCACGCCCAATCACCTTCTTCGAGAGGTGGTCATGTACAATACACCCGGTGGATGAAAAGGTTATAACATAATTTTTATCTGAAATTTGGGATACGGAAAGTAAATTTAAATTTAGTTTTAGAACAACACTAATTTTGAAAACTTCAAAATTCTTGTTTTGCAAGTCACCAATTTTATCAATATTTAATTGTGTACCATTCGCCGTATAAACACATAATAAGGGTTTTTGAACACATGATTTTAAGTTATGTTCATTACAAGTCATATGAAATGAAGCACCCGAATCAATAATCCAAGAGATCATACCTTGAGTTTCTTTTGTTGAAGGAGAGCAAGTCACACCAACCGTTGCTTTTTCCTTCATTTGGGCTTAAAGTTGCTTTAATTTTTGTTCAAGTGCAAAAATGGAAGATGAAGCATGTTCTTCTACTAAGGCCACCTTCTTTTTCAATTTTGGGCAATTTGGCCTTATATGCTCGACTTCTCTGCAATGATGGCAAATGATGTCTTTTCTTCCTTCTTCACTTTTGAAATGAGGAGGTCGATAAGTTTTCATATTTGCTCCAGGTTTTGATGCGGTCAAGGCAGTGTCTTTTTGAAGTCTTGCTTCATTCATTCTTGTTTCCGCCATTTGAAGATCGGTAAGAATCTCTTCTTTTATAAGAAAAGATTTTCTATGAATGAGCGAGAACTTACCCCTTTAAATTCTTCTCGGAGACTTCTTAGAAATTGATATACAAGGTCCTCATTGTCTTCACATTGTCTCTCACTAAGACATTGTGTACATTTCTTTTTGTAACCATACAATTGATTCCAAACATTGAAAATTTCCCCAAAAAAATCGTTTACCCCTTTATCTCCTTGTTTAAGTGAGACCAATTTGTCTCTTAATGCCATCCTATGAGCCATATCGCTTTGAACATGAGATTTTTTTAAATATTTCCATGCTTCTTTAGCATTGGTGAAATTGGCCACAGTGTCCCTAATGTGCTCGTTTACATTATTCATGAGCACCCATAGGATCGTTCTATGGTCTCCTTCATATTCCTCTTTTGATAGAGGGTTCTATCTTCGAATCACTTCCATAGCCCCATAATTTTTTGAAATACAAGTAGTTTTCCATAAATTGGGCCCATATTTTATAGTTCGAAGATGTTAGACGAAAATTGAAACCCCCTTTATCATCCATATTTCAAGGAGAAAGAAACTAAAGAGGTAAACTTACAAAACACGATTAACACGCTTTTCGAGGCACTGAACAATACAAAATATGATTGACACGCTTCTTAAGACGATGAACAATACTCCCACGATCAAAAAATGTCTCTGATACCATGTAATAAAGACTATACTTCAATATAATTGCGGAAGATCAATGAGTGGACAACACCATAAAGTAACAATCACGAAGCCTTAGAAAAGGCAATAGCCGAGAGCAACAAGTGCATGCGAAAAGGAGAATAAACACAACACAAGCTTGAATAAATAATCTTTATTCATTAGCCATCAAAAGCTTTATTTTACAATAGATTACAAGTTATATTTATAGAGTAGAAGGTGGTGTATAAGAAAGGGAGAGCCAGGGGGGCTGGCCCAACGGCTATGTAACTAGCCGTTGGGGACCAGGGCCCCCAACAGCTAGTGGCCCTGGGAGACCTGGCCCTAATGGCCCAGTGAGCCAGGGTCGGGCCACTCTGGCCCAGTTCTTTAACACTATGACGCTTGGGACATAAAATCTTTAGTGGCAGAACAATATTGTTTAAGCTTTATCACCAAGGAAAAGAATATGGCCATACAAATTCACAAGTACAGGAAAGCATGCAGTAGAAAGTCCTTTGATACAGAACAAACAAAAACTCACCTCAAGAACATGGTTATATGCCTCCAACTTTTCAAACATTGGAGTAGAATCAACACCAAATATGTGCCCCGCATGATCCTGAAATAATAGCTGCTTTTATGAACTAGTTTTGCATGATAATCAAATGAAATAGATAAGGCAAACTTATTGGACATGCCAAATGTCAGAATAATTCAAAAGAGAAAGAAATGGAATCAGCTCAAGTTAGGAATAAGAACTTCAGAGGATTTTATAGCAGAAGCCCTCTTTCACTATCATAAACAGGATCAAAACAGAGAAATAAAGGTCAGTCACAGGTCCTTTACACACAAACACACACTCACGCTCTCACAGAGTACTCGAATATTTATAGTCTTCACCTTTTGAAATGGGGTCAAATGGTTCAGCATTCGAGATAAGTGAAATGTAACAGTTATGTAAGGAAATGCACTGCAAGAAATAACTATTTGATTGACTTAAACAGTCTACGCCAAACGATAATATCACAATCCAAGAATCACCAACCAATCAATACAAGTGTTCAAACACATAAATCATGTCAAACTAACAACCAATCAAACAAATAACAAAGGTGTTGTTCCAAAATTAAGATTCTTATTAATGAAGGTTGTGGCTCTATTTATAGAGTAAGAATAGGAGTTTACAACAGCAAGAAAGGAACCTAGAGAGAGAGGAGAGTTGTTGGGGCTCCCCAACATCTACCTTACTAGCCGTTGGAGGCAAGTTATTGATATAATATGAATTGGTCCTCAAAAATCGAAATACAGTAACTCAAAAGGCTTACTTGTAATAAAGTTTCTTTCACCGAAGGGAATATGATGCAACTTTCCAAGAATACACTCTTTATAAACAAAGACTTTAACTTTATTATTTTTCATCAAGGGATGGTTACACAATTTGTTCATATCCAAATGACCCAAACTTTTGTGCCAAAGATTTGGGTCATGAACTATACCGCAATTCTCAAAAATTGGCACAACCAAATTGTTTGTTTAGTGCAATCCATTTTCTCTATGACCTTGTCCAATCACTTCTCTCATAGATGATCATGTATCACATCATTTTTAGATAAGAAAGTGATTATACAACTATTGTAACAAATTTGAGCAACGGAAAGTATATTAAGATTAAGTTTTGGTACAAAAGTCACATTGGATACTTTGAAGTCTTTATTTTCAAAACTTCCAATTTTCTCTACTTAAGTCCTCTACAATCGGCCGTAAAAACATCCTTATTAAAACCCTTTTGGCAAGCGTTTTCAAAAAATTCATTTTGTGTTTCATGGTGAAAGTATGCACCCGAGTTTAGAAACCAAAAATACCTTCATAGATTGTTGATAACGCGTTTCCAGATATGCTAGCCTTCTCTTTAAGTATCTCTTTTATGTATGTCTTGATGTTAGAAGGTAGTGCTCCCTCTTTATCTTCCAAGACGGTCATATTATCGTTTTTCTTCATCAAAATTGGGTAAGTAGTCTTGATGTGCTCACTCTCTTTGCAATAGTAGCAAATGGTACTTTTGTTGAGTCAAGAAATCATGTCTCATGTAGTTCTTGACTTGCCCTTCAATATTCTTAACATGTGTGAACTTTATGATTTTAGATTCGCTCCCAATCTAGACGTGGCAAGAACGGCTTCTTTGAAAGTATTTAGAGCTTTTAATCTAGTTTTTTCCACAACTAGATCGACAAGGAACACATTCTCCTTAGTTTTGATTTTCTATGGATTAAAGTGGATCTAATGTTTTCAAATTCATCTTTAACATCCCGTATAAATAAGAAAAAATACTAATTATCTAGATACTCTTGAAATTCATTCAATTTTTATAGTTTTTTAAATTTGTCAAAACTTCGAGGTTGATTCCATAACTCGGAAAATTCATTACGGTAATCTCTAATATTCAAGTTGCCTTGCTTGAGCATTATCATTTTTTTCGTTAAATTGATTTGAAAAACAAAATCATCTTTGGAATGGATTTTCCTCAAATATTCTCAAGTTTCAAAAGTATTTTCAAAGATTCGGTTCTATTTCTAAGCTTTTCATCTACATTTCGACAAATAATCAAGTGATCTTTATATTCATCTTTTCTCAAATTTTTAAATATTGTTTGTATTTTTCTTGGGTCTTATAATTTATTCCTCATCAAACCCATCAAGAAGCAAATTAGGTTCTTGAATAGTACCATCAAAATAACCCCAATAATCCCTGGATAGAAAATAATTTTTCATTGTTATGACTCAACTTTGATAACAATTTGGATCAAGCAAATAGCGAAACACTTCCCTTTTGCTTTCCATTGTTCACAAAACAAGTTTTTAAGGTTTTGATAATTTGCTTCAAGTAGGTTTTGATACCATATAAGAAATAACTCTTCGATTGACTTGAAGAGTTTATGCCAAATCATACTATCACAATCCAAGAATCATTAACTAATTAATACACCAAACACTAGTGTTTAAACACATAAGGCAAGTCAAACTAATAACCAATCAAACAAATAACCAAGGTGTTGTCTCTAAAATTAGGATTCTTATTAATGAAGGTTGTGGCCCTATTTCTAGAGAGGAATAGGAGTTTACAACAGCAAGAAGGCAACCTAGAGAGAGGAGAGTTGTTGGGGCTCCTCAACGGCAGTCCCTTGGCTTGGGCCACTGAGATCAACGGGCCCTAGTACCTATTACACTTTAACACATAGTACATAATTATTTGTATCCGTGGTATATATGTGTATATAACCTAATTAGGAATACTAATTGCACGCACCCCCTTTTCTTCTCTCTTACTCTCTTTTTTCAACTAAACATTACAGGCCAATAGAGCATAAGAAGCACTACCTTGGACTTCATGCATGCAAAGAACAGCATGCTCCTCATGCACCCAATTTAGACAAATCATAAGTGGCATTATACAGCAAGTCAGTAGATTTCATAAATAAGTAAACAAACCCATAACTGGTAGACAGAGGCAGCTTATCCCAAGAGAGACAGACGAATATAGATGGACATAATCACTAGCAAATTTGCCCTTGATGAAATTCCTTCTAGAATCGGACTTTACATATGACTGCATGAATTATCAGAAACCCATAATGTCAGATCTCCACAATCACTCACATGCCCTGCATGGACAGATGCTTTCATTGGCTACATTGATCTTAAGAAATCCTTTTCCCAGCATCCAACTTTTCCATGACTGGTAGTTTTTACTTTTTAGTAATACCAACTTAATGTCAGATCTACGGTCTTTGCATTAAAAGCCGGTGCTCCAAATTTCCATCTAGAGTGCACATTGCCTGTAGTCCTATGACTTGGTGCTTTATGGTTCCTTTGCTGGATCATAGCTGCCAGAAAGTGTGACAGCAGAATGAAGCAATCCTGAGAGAATCCCAAAATTCTTTCACCAAAAAAAAAGAGTCCCTGACATGCTGATAAATTGATAACCTATTGATTTTAGACATGTTCCACGAAAAATCAATCACAAGGAGATTTTTATCTGATGAAAAAGCATCAACAATTTTACAGTGATCATCATGCACTAAAACGTGCAGAACCCCACAATGATGAGAGTTCCATGAAACATTTGCTGAGAAGAAGTTAAGAATGCAGTTGTTGCATTGTTTCAATAATTGGCATATGTCATGAGACACAAATACAGGTAAAAAAAGATTAGATAAACTTGTATAATACTTGAGAGCACTATTACTGCCATTTACGTTATAGGAAAAATAAAGCATAAACATTTTCATCCTTATTTTGTAATCAGATTTATAATAACAGATCAATAATAAAGACAAATTATTGTCCTCAATCGTGCTTACATATTGGAACGCTTTCTACTCCACCAAATCTTTCTCATGGCTTAACACCAAGGAAAACAAATGCAGTTCTTCAATAGGATGTTGATGAAAGTTGCTTTCATGAACGTGAAGATCATAATCATAGTATCACTGAACAAAATTCAGAATCTATGTAGAAAATTAAAGAACGTGCACATACCACTCCAAGGAAGTGTGCAATAAGCACATCCCAGTCATTCCTATATAAAGCTGGAAATAAATGTCGAATTACTCCATTATCCACCTGAAATTTGAAAAAACAAAAAAGAAGTTTATCGTCCCTTGAAGACAATTTCTGAGGACTAACCAAGCAACTTCATTATTGACTCCTCCTGACCCCTTACAAGCCACAAACTTGAGGCTACATAAAAAATAAAGAGCAAATATTTCGATAAACATTTAGTAATGTTGCACCATAGGTGAACTGTGGGCAAAAGGGAACTGAATTGTTTGAGGTACTGACTTATGTCTTACCTGAATTTATCAAGTTGGACACTTACCTCATTTGTCTAGCTTTAGACAACCAATATACCAAACTCGGCTCATTTAGTGAACACATTGAGATACTGAAAAAACAGCAATCTACAAAATTGTCTACAAAGGGGCGAAAGCTAAAACTCGGAAAATACCGTATCAAGATCCTTGACATTGAATGAAGGAAATGGATATGCTGTTTGAAAATGAGTTGGAAACAATTGTAACCATGTGTCGTCTCCCATCATCATGACTCGCTTTCCATTTGCCATTAACTGCAACAAAAATGATGTCAGTGAATGCAAGACTCCTGAATACTCATAGGTATGCGTAGATACATCCAGGAACATCAAGCTGTTGGGACCCAAGCGTACCAAATCATAATAGCGTCCACATATTTCTTCAAAAATATATATTTTATATCTTTAACCCTTTATGTGATACACAGATGTCTGTGTTTTTGGAGAGAGAGTGTGTGTGAGTAACATACGCCTCCATGTCAAAATAAAGTAGAGAGATGGTATGGTTAGATGCCACCTGATAAATCAAGTTATCCTCAGCGATTGATGGAGCTCCAAAACTATTACCCACATCAATGAATGTTGGAAGTCCACCTGTAGTTAAGCCCTAAAAATCGGAAAAAGTGAAACACCACATGACGTGTTAAGAACATTTTGTTTCTTCAAAAGAAGATGATGAAATTTACTAACAATGTTAGCCAAAGTATTTTATTGTTCTTAGCTTCATCCGAGAAACAAGAGAATAACAAGAATTAAGTGAGACAGTACTACTTCTTGAGATTCTAGTGTCAAGGTTCCCACACGAGACTTATGAAGAGGCTTAGCACCAACCTCCTTCATTTGATAAACAACCCGGTTAGAAGCTTTATTGAAGCCTCATCTAACTATGTAAGAGCTTAGCAACGATCTTGATAAGCTTAATAATCATTGTAAAAGCATAAAAAATAAATTACACACATTTTGCATAGCAACTCCGAGACGACCCCATCTAGTATGGGAAAAGGCTTAGTTGTTGTTGTTGTTGTTTGTTGCATAGCAACTCCAACATAACTTATACATATGTGTGCACACGTACACAAACCACAAACAAGCACATGCACACACGCGATATGGAATATCATGTTAAGAGGATCTCCTCCTGGAAGTAAGACGAATTCAACTTCTGTCAAGTTTAGCAAGCTTATAGCCATGTCTGATCTCTAATCAACTTGATCTTATGTATTCCATGTTAATCAAAGATAATAAGACCTATGTACACACAAGCTCATGTTTAGTCCATGACAAATATCTGGAAAATACCATACACAATTGAGACACAAGGACTCACTTTGGTGTTTGGAGCTCCAAGTGGAGCCTTTCTTCATAATACTAAGTCAGAGAAAGCCTCACTATGTGAACAAAAAACCCCTAGAAAAATTTGATACCATTCTTTCAACTTAAAGGAGTGGCAAAAATGAAGATACTAAGATGGGTGTGTGATCACACAAGGAAAGATGACCATTGGAACCAATAGATGATAAAATGAATAAAAATCATTTAAGATAGTTTGAACATGTGGAAAGACGACCAAAGAAAGCCCTGAGAAGAACGTGTGAGAAACTAGATGGTGAAAATATTAAAAGAGGAAGAGGAAGACCACAAAAGTGTTAGAAGAAAACAACAAAGAATGATTTAGCTTATGATGAGTTAATTGTTAGTATGATACTTGATCGAGTAATATGGAAACAAAGAATTCATGTAACCAACCCCATCTAGAAAAAGGCTAAGTTGTTGTCGTCTTTCAACCTAAAGGAAAACTTTTTGTATGCACATGGGGTTGCACAAACACACACAGAAAGGAATATCTTATCGAGCCTTTCTTCATAGTAACGAGTTGGAGAAAACCTCACCATCCATAGTAATACTCCCCAAGAAAATGAGGATCGTGGATTCATTGAACTAAGTAGGTGCTTAAACTTAAAGCTACAGTGATATGAAAACACTTTGGCTTCATATTTCCAAAACTCCACTCTTGTGTACCTTAAGCATGAAGAGTTTGGAATAAACTCCCAAGCATCCGTTTCATATCCATGTGTATTATTCAAATTTTTTTCACCCTTTTCTTTGATGTAAGATGGTGAATACATGGTTGTGAATTTGCGAGTACATAAGAGGAAAAGAAAACAATTAAATAAATGTGCCAGTTACACATCCACCCAACATCTGCTATCAAACTACAAAAGGTGGTCTTAACTATCAAGTTGACAAAAAAAATCATCAGCAGAACCAACTGATAAGTTATGTTATGGAGAGCATACAACACTCTTCTCAGAATTGAAATTTAATAAAACCAAAACTAAAGCTATTTCTACACCACGTTGCAACCTTTTTCCTTTTGACTTATCGCAAAAAAATTATCATTTTTATTCACAGAGTTCTCGTTATAAAAAGATTATGTAATCGAAGCGGATGAAGTGACTTAAGAGCCACAGTTGCACATCCATAAGGTGCACTCACAAGCGATGAAGATTAAAAAACAAACAAACTGCAGCACCTTCAGCCGTTGCAAGCTAGTGGTTGGTGGGTCGGCAACAGCCTTGAAAATTCGAGCACCGGATCCTTCGTCTGAGGCCATTGTCTGCAGCACTTTTAGTTTGTCCATCCATGGCTTTTTCTCTGAAAATGGCCACATATACTCTAAATTCGTATAAAACTTCTGCGGATCTTCGAATCAACCGATTTTCCAATAACCGTCTTTACAAACAATTCAAGAGCAGAAACTTTCGACATCACTTCATCATTCAAAAATCAATGACAGGGAAGGCTAAAAAACCTGAACTATAGAAAATAAGATTCGTTTCGTAAAAAGAAGAAAATAAAACTAAGAAACTCTTACCTTCAAAGAAAGTGCTAGGGGCCACGAAATCAAACCTACAGAAAAAAAAATGCAGCCACGACGGAAGAAAATCAGAGGGCATTTCTTCCATAAAAAGCAAAGAGAAGATGTAAGAAAATCGACTCTGTGTGCGCACGCCTGGATCGGCCTCTTCGTGCCTGCGTGTATGAGCACTGTCATGCTCGATATCTTTGTACATGCATGTTTGTGGGAGCCATCTAGAGCAGAGGTAGAAGTGTGTGCCTCTGCCGATCACACGCACACACAAAACGAGACATCAGGAGAAAACGCGCACGCACATATACGATGAGAGAGAGAGAGAGAAAAGAGTACAGCTTCGAAGTAGTTCACACACATTCGGAGTTCAGGATCAAGATCTTCAACATAAACCCTAGGTAAAACTCGAAGAAACTCCAAACCATGAATCCAACACGTATTCTCACCTCAAGGCATCGAGAACGATGATCACGAGCCGATCGACCGCCGGACGGGTCCAGCACCCGTACTGCGACGAATTCCATCGATCGATATCCGGAACTCCGTCAGGTAAATCTGACAGCCGATGAGATCCGGCGCAGGGATGACGGCAGTGGACCTGTGAGACGTCGGAGCAGTTGCTGGTGGAAGATAGCTCCGTCCTTGTGAGAAGAAAACCGCGAGTGAAGAAGAAGACAGCAACAAGGTGGAGGAAGAGGATGAAAAACAAAGGAGAAACAAGCCGCCATCTCTTTTCCCTCCATTTCTTTTCCTCTGCAACGACCGTCCCACCCATGAGGAGATTCGCAAACTCGCTTTGCCGTTGGGTTGAAACTTGAACTTATTAGCAACCATGGTTTCGGGTCGTGGACCTCTGGTTGATCTGATCCAAGCAAAAGACGGCCTGTGATTGAGTGATCAAACGTCCGAGAATCTAACCAATCAAACGCGTGACAGTTTTGTGGAATAGTCGTGTAAATTAATACAGAGGATAACACGACACCAAAACCGATTCCCTTGATAAGTACGCATAACCAGTAGAGTAGGGATGTTCGTCGGGCGGGGATCTCTCGTTCCCTGCGGGTCCCTGTCTCACAAACTAAATAAGGCCATTCATTGAGAATACTAGGGAGTAATCCAAACTTTTTTCAAAAAGACTTAACATTCTCCAACCCTTAATAATTACAGAGAAAAGTGTTAGAGAAAGAGAGAAAAGATAAGTTAATAATTTTTTGTGACATACAAAGATCTCTTCTTCGCATACCAGATAAGGTCAACCCTGATTCATTGAGAATACTAAGGAGTAATCCAAAAATTTTCAAAAAGAATAACCATTCTCCAACCCTAAATTACTTATAGAGAAAAGTGATAAGGGAAAGAGAGAGAAGATAAGTTAATAGTTTTTTTTTGACATACGAAAATCTCTTCCTCGCAAACCCCCAAACCAGATAAGGTCAACCCTGATTCATTGAGAATACTAAGGAGTAATCCAAAAAAATTCAAAAGACTAACCATTCTCCAATCCTTATAGAGACAGCTTATAAAAAAAGAAAGAAAAGAAAGATAAGTTTCTAGGTTTTCCTCATTGCTTCTTTTTTATCAATCGGAATGAGGTCAGACTCAAGAGTTCCAATGACAAGGTTTTCAAAGTCGAAGATGAAATGGCAAAGGAGTAGCAAACGATCAGCCACGTGATTGAAGACGGGTGAGTTGATTCCAGCATTCTATTTCCAAACTTCCGTAGCAAAATCCTCTCCAAGGTGATCGATGAGTATTGCCAGAAGCATGTTGATTGTTGAAAACAGGAAGTACATTGATGCTAAGACACAAGAGGAGAAACAGAAGGTCTGGAATGCCGAGTTCGTCAAGGTCGATCAGGTTACCAGCCTACCCCGTTTGATCTCATTTTGGTGTGAACTCGACTTGATCGCCCTCTTGATTTGGTTTTCTTTTTCGTTAGGATTATGGTTAGGGTTTTGAATGTGCTGGTAAGATGTGAATAGTGCTTGTTTTCTACTTGTGTACTATGATTTATGTGTTACTTTGGTCATTGGAATTCCTGCAATAATGGTGATTGTGAAGATATTATTGTCAACCATTTCGTTTTTATATGTACTCTTTTAGTGTAAAATTGTTGGTAGTGTGAAGAATAATGGTTTTAGGTATAAATGTTTATAAGGTGAGGATTCCCGCAAACTGTGAGGCTTCTTGTGGTTTGCAGAGATGGAGCCCTGGGGAAGATGCAGGGGCAAGATGGAGAGACTTTTGATCTCTGGAACGGGGACGGGATGGGGAGTGGTTCCTAAACGGGGCTGGGTTCAGGAACCTTGATCCCTGCCCGCGCCCCACCCCATGAGCATCCCTAATAACGAGACAATACAAGCAATAGAAAACACTTGGCTACATTGTCAACTCACAAGTTACAGGTCAAAATTCAATACGCAGGGTGCATCCGGCTTCTCCTTCAAGTCCTGTGATGAACGAGTACCCTTGCAAAAGGCTTTACAAGCGGCATTCCCCTTCTTCTTTGGCATGGATATACATTACCAATCATGTTTTCCTTTTATTTAGTTTCTTCCCCCAACCTATGTTTTGGGTCTTAAATTGAAGGACAAGTCTACATGCTACAAGCAACTACAAGTACACGAAAGCAAACACAAAAGTGTAGTAAGGAAAAAAATGGTATTAGATAGAAATTGTGAAATCCACATTAAACAATAAAAAATATTACAAACAATTTTATCACCCATAAATCTTTTATATATGACATAACGGCTAGTGACAGCAAAATCCCTTCACACAATTATCTTGGGCTCTTTTCTCGAACTCAGAGAACGGTACAGCATTGATTGGTCTTCTTTGCTTGCTTGTAGAACATCTGTCATGAATGCAGGGAAATATCACAACATCAGAATGCTTCTAGCACATGCATCTTCTAGATTGAAAAAACTGTGTCGCGTGCACGTGTGCGATATACAGTTCGTTGTAGGCAGAATCTGTCAAACAGATTGAATCAACTCAACCTGATGCTAGCAGATATGTTCAGCATAATCTATTAAACGGGGATCAGCTGTGAGACTGCGTTGTCTTTTAACAGAAACGAGATCATGCCTTTCCACATCATGGCACTTTCAAGCTTCCACAGTCATCAAATCAATTACTACAAGCATCCCGCAACCAAAAGCAAATCACCGAATACCGTAAGGATAGATTTTACAAGGGAGAGCAAACCCGAAACCAACAAATCAACATCAAAAGTTATCTAGCTAAGTGGGGTCAGCTACATAAATTTTTAGTCAGTGGGCGTTATCGTGTCATTATCTATAGCCGTGTGTGAACACATCACTCGGTGAAACTCCACAGAAGAAACATGCGGACCTATTATTTTATTCTTCTCTTTTTCAAACCGAACACTCTGTGTGTGTGTGAGAGAGAGAGAAAGAGAGAGAGAGAGAGACCTGGGAAGCAGCACTTAGATCTGAGCTCTTACCCACTAGACTGTCCAGCCTCTCACCTCTGGCAAGGACACTATCAATAGTTTTGTGCTGCAATGCCAGAAAAAAAGGACACAATTAAGAAGTATTAAGGGAAGTAAAAGGGGAAACATAAGCCGGAAGCACAGTCCAAAGTGATTTGCTTGCCATAGAAGCATTCTCACGATAAAGAAGATTTTTTTTTTTGAAAAGTTCAAAAGCAGTAGATCAACTGTCCATCTTCAAGCTTGAACTTCTTATGGAAACTCTGATGGCCTAGCCAAATAATCCATTCAATCCAACTGAGTCCGGGCTTGAAGATGATTGTCGTTTTAATCCTATTGACTGCAATGCCTTCAGTATAGACTCATGGATGACTAAGAAACTTGATTTTGGGAAGGGCTTTACAATTGGGAGAAAAATAAAAGTTTTAAGAATTGCACTATCATAGATAGCAGAAGAAGCAATTCATTCAATCAAAGACATCCAAAACCACAATTTCATCATGAAGGAAAGTCACATTGGAGAAAGCTTTTAAATTTTTTAAACTCAATCAAGATTTGCTATGTATATTGAGGTTAAGGCATGACCAGAAACTAGGGGACTAGTGGCCCTTGACATTGACTTCTGTGATCATTAAAGGAAAATCTCTATCCATTTCCTACATTGAGGATCAATGAAAAAGGTTTCTTGTACTCCTTGCAACTAAAACTGGCTGTTTTGATCAGCTTATGGACAAAGCAATAAAGATCATGTCACTTTAGTGGAGGCCGTGTCTGACCATGCCTGGTATGTCAACCTCAACCCATATTCAATGGTTACTTTAAGGTTTTTTCAATCGGTGCATACTCTTCAAATTAATACGGGTCTAATCAGATTGGCCATATCGAGTATGGAAGAGATTACAGAATGCTATTTTTTATGTGCAAGATGGACGAGTCACCCATAAAATGCACAGGCAGGTACCACATAGGCTTCCCATGGCATGCTATGGGAGATTCTGAGACAAAATCAATCATCTAGTTATTTACCTTCGACGGGTAGAGGATATCAATCTTATTTACCGTGTCCTATACGTCAAAGTTGTGAAAGAATAACCAAACTTTTCTCACTCCATTCGTAACTGGGATCTCCAAGCACGTTATAGGAGCTAGTGAATCAGAGAGATAAACCTCTATGAGTGGTGCGGCCCCCAGCATGGACCAGTCATTAGGGGATTAAAAGTATCCCTCATCATACGCAAAGGCATGGTTCTGATATCGCTTCAGTGTTGCAGGCTAACCGCAAGTGAAAGAGAAAGGTAGGCATCTACAAGGCCCCAGAGTGCAGTTTCTGAAAACTTTGACAGGAAAAAAAGGACCGCCGCGAAGCTGTAAAATGGCACAGATGTTATTATTGGCCTTCACCTCCTATGCCAAGAAAAGGCTACTGGAGCGCCAGATTATCGGACTGATAGTTTAACCTGGACATTATTGTTTCCAAAACATATTGCAGTAACCACAGAATATTGACAAAATGAGATAATCTAACGATGACATAGTGAGAAGCTACAGGATTGGTCTATGATTCACCGCAACAACAAGAATTGCGACTCGGTGCAGCCCAAAACTGTAACACAACTCTTCTCAAGCCACATGTAGGTGAAAAGCTTTAATGCACTTCCAACCAAAAGTGGCCTACACTAGATGTCATAATGGAACAAGCACAAAAGAATATACTAGTGCAACAACATAGACTTATAACATATGAAAGCATATAAAAGCAACTTTACCAGAATAATTTTAGTTTCATCCAAATCTCGTTGAATTTTCATCAACTTGTCAGCCTCTGCAGGATCCTGAATTACAGAGTACCTTCTTAATATCATGCGCCTTAAACATGGCAAAGATTAAAAAGCTCAAACACATACTTCCATTTATGATTGAAAAGAAAATGTCTTCAAAGTTTAAACTCACAAATACATTTTATTCCCAAATGAAAAACTATACCTGAAACTTAGTAAGCGCTTCAGTTAGGTAGGGCCATGTTTGATTAGCATCAGTTTGCACTGTCCTCCAAGACTCCCCAAAATTCTTCTGATACTCATCCAGTACCTAGATTATTTTACAATAGTTCAACTTTCATATAAGTAAATCGGAAAAGCAGGATGTATCAGAAAAGTTGCTGAGGTAGTTGCAATCCATAACATCGTAATGTTTGACATGCAAAATGCAAGCATGAGCAGGTGGCTGAGAATTGTTTCTTTTACAGTTTCATACTTAATTAATTACCTGTCACCCAATGAAAACAACAAAATCCATGAAGCACCTGCAGAGATGGACCAAGAAAAGTTTCTGGGTGATGTAAAATTCGGATGGGTAAAAATCAGGTGAGGCAGTTCATATTTGTTTTTGAAAATTCAGACCCTTGTATGGATTGTTTGTTTCTTTTAGGATTTCGGTGAGGCAGCCATGTCACCTCGTCCATCAGGAGGTCTACCACTGAGACATGTTGATTGCGGGGACATCCCAAAAAACTACTTATGATGATGATATGGCCCTAAAACTTGAAGAGACAGTTCGACTCTTTTTATGGTTATTCTAGTTAATTTTATAAAATGACAGGAGTGTAAGCCGCAGTTGGTTTGTAGATTAAGAAAGGAAGCATATGTAAACTGCAAAATTTAACCAGAAATTTGGACACCCTAATCGCAATTACGGTGTTCAAGCAATTTACCAAGTTCAGATTGTGAATATGGGACAAAAGTGGTGCAGGATTGGAACAAAAATAATTGTCAACCTCCTTAACACGAAGAACAAAAAAGCTTGTTTATAAACTACTGATTAGCATAAATGGTCTCTCTTCTCAAAGAAACGATTCACAAGATGCATGACAGAAAGACAACCAGTTGATTAAACTCAGTAAAAGACAGTTAATAAACAAGAAGAACAAAGACTTTTTGCACACTAGGTGGGGTCAGCAAAAGACAGTTAAGAAAGACATAATGAAAACAAGGAACAGAAAAAGAGAAAAGGGAATGAAACAACAAGTAACAAGATAGGTTGCACGATACCTTATTAAGAAGACCAAATGCACTACGGACAGGGTAATGGTCATCTGTAAACGCCAAAGCACAAAGGCCGTTTCTGTTGTAGGAGTGCACCTTATATTCTGAAAATAGAAATGACTAAAAGGACTGAGATCAGGAATGTAGAGCACATCTCTTAAAGATTACAACAATCAGTATATCTCGAAGGATATTTATGAGTGAAATTTCACAAGACCCTAAGCATCAGATAAATAAAGGTAGCCCACATCTGAAACAGCAAAAGAAGAAGAAGAAGAAAAGACCAGCTGATAGTGGCTAGCACTAAGGTGGGTCTCCCATGAAATTCTGCCAAATGCTAAACGGATTAACCCTTATCAAGGGGTACTAAAAAAGGGTACCTGAAATACATTAACCAGTATGGTATACTTACAAGATTTGACAAAATGGAGACATACCATCCAATCTGCCTGATACACAGAAGGTGGCACCCCAGTCGGCAACCTCTCTCTACTTTCTGCTACACCCTAATCTAAACTCTAATCTCTTATTTATAAACACAATCTAACTGAATGACTAATATATCCCTATTACTAAAGAAGTATTACTGATAAAACAAAAGGCATAAAATGGATCAAAGAAAAGAAACGTGTCCACTTTGGGACCCGACTTTTGTCTTAATACTCAACCCTTGAGGAAGTTCCATAAATATCTCTTCATTCAGATCTCCCTTTAAAAAAGCAATTTTCACGTCTAATTGTCATATATCCCATCCAAAATTTGTTGTTATACTGAGAAGTATTATTATGGAAGTAAGCTTTGCTACAGGTGTAAAGGTTTATTATAGTCAATCTTATATGATTGATTGTAACCCTTGGCAACAAGTCTTGCCTTATATCTTTCAATTGTAATATCTGCTTTTTATTTAATTATAAAAACCCACTTGCATCCCACAATATTTCTATTTTGAGGAAGTTTGGTGATTGTTCAAGTATTATTCTTGGCTAGTGTATCCAATTATGCTTCTATCACTGCTCTCCATAAAGGGTACCTATTGGCTTCTTCAAAACTTGAGGAAATCTTATTATGATCAGTATTTACAACAAAAATTTGATAATATTATGATGTATTAGTAAGAGAAATATAGTTAGAGATTGGGTACCGTGCACAAGTTCTTTTACCTTTGCGAATGTCTATTGGTACTTCCAAGTCTTCTTCTACTCTTAATTGTGGATCTGAATCAAGAGAATAATCTTTGGTGGTTGGAGTCTATGCAGTTTTCTCTTAATAACGAACAACCTTCCTCAGTCCCCTCTTATACACTTTAATCTACTTTGGTTCTTATTCAACTTGCTTCTCTTCATTTTCACCTGTGAGATCTTCAGTTTCACTTGGAACTATGAGAAGTACATGAGAAGAGTTGTTTTGAGTGGTGACTGACTCTTCCGGAGAAGAATAATAGGGAAAGGATTCACAAAACGTGACATCCATGGATATATAAAGTTTCCTGTGAATTGGATCATAGCATTTATAACTCTTTTGAGTTTGAGAATAACAAAGAAAGATATACTTTACTGCTCTATGATCAAGTTTATCACGACCAGGTAAATGAACATGAACAAAGCAAAGGCATCCAAAGATGCGAGTGACATGAAAGAGTTTATAGTCATTATCAAGACATTTTACAGGACTATCTCAGTATCTCCCTTAAGAACTCTACTAAGCATCATGTTTATTTGATAAACAGTAGTAAGAACAACTTCCTCCCCAATAAGTTTTAGGTACATTATGCTGAAGAAGAAGATATCCGAACGAAGAACTTTTACATAAGTATTAAATTGATTGAAAATAAATTTATGAACAATAAAAAAAAATAGCAGAGACCTCAACTTTTGATTTTATTAAGTAGACAATTGTGAGATGCGTACAATCACCAATAAAAGAAACAAAGTACTTTTGACCAAACAAAGAGGAAATAGGACTGGGATCTCATATGTTAGAATGTAAGAGTTCAAAAGGTTGGGATCTCCTAGACTCACGCGGGGGATAAGGTGCTCTTTGGTGTTTCCCGAGTTGACACACTTCACACTCAAAAGGAAATTTATTTGACTCTACTTTCAGATTTGGAAAAACATAATGGAGCTTGGACACTGGTAAATGACCTAAACGACTATGCCAAAGTTGGATCTTCGCATCTTAAGCAATTGCGTACCAAAAAAAGCAGTATGTTGAAACTTGTCTTGTAGAATATATAATCCTCGTCAGAGGTTACCATGACCAAAGATTTTCTCTATCTTCAAATCCTAAAACATACAGCTAGAGGGATCAAATGTCACACTATAATTTAGTGTACGTGTTAACGAACTGAGTGACAGAAGATTTATAGGAAAGTTAGAAACATGGTAAACTGACTGTAAATATATAAGACATGTGGGTACACTTCCCTGTCCAATCATATAAGAGAGTGAGTCATCAACCAACTTGATTGATTCTTGTTTTTGAAGTAGATTATATTCTGAAAAATATGAAGACTCTCCTACCATATGATCTTTAGCCCTAGAGTCAATAATCCAAGTTTTATAATAAATAGGAGAGAATTTTTTACCCTTCACCGTGTGAGTACATGTGGTAAAGTAGCATGAGAAGTAGATGAATTCTGGTTTTCCGATAATTTAGTTTTTAATCCTTCGATTCTCTTAATAAGTTCTTGAATACCATCTGTATTAAGCATGAAACTTTCAGCAATATGAGCAAAATTATTCCTTGGTCTATTCTGGATGCCCATGTAATTTCCAGCAATTTTCTTTTGAGTGTCGATGTTTTGTACAATGAAAACATATTATTTTATCATTCTCATAAGAATAGAAACGTCTATGTCCACGTCCTCTATTATGTTGTCTACCTCTTCCACGATATTGTAAAGTTTCTCGTCTACTTTGTAATGCATGTTGTTCAGTAGTATTAATATTGTTCTTCTCTAAATTCCTGCGATCTTCTTCACGAATGAGTAAGGAGTAGACTGTGCTAAGTGAATGAAGTTCTTTCCTAGCTAGAATGTTGATCTTTATGGACTCAAATTCAAGATTTACACCCCACAATAAGTCAAAAACTTTCTTATTTTCATTTTCTAAATTTCTTTCTAAATAACACGATGAACACTTGATATTGGTATAAAAGAGAAGCTCATCCCATAATCCCTGAAGATCTGTATAATACTCACTAATAGAGCAAGTTCCTTGCTTGCATTTCCTAATTTTTTCTAAGGTTTCATATTCCTTTGCTACATTCTTTTTCCTAGAATAAGCTTAATAAACTGCACACCATATTTCATGTGTCGATTGAAGAAACATAAACGTTTTCGCTATTATTGGAATCATAGATTGGAGTAACCAAGATGAAATCATTGCATCTTCTCTACGCCAACTAGTATATTGTGAGTCATGTGGACGGACATGGAATTTATCCCATGAGGTGAGTCCATCTCTCCCTTGCTATTACTCTAAACTCCACAACCACTCCAAATAATTTTTGCCATATAATTTGGTGGATGTGATCTGAAAATTTTCCACTTTATCGTTTGTGGAATGTTTAGAGATTTTGTAAGATGTTTCAATCCCTTTCCCTTTATTTGTCATTTGTATATAAATCTGTTAATAAAGAAATTTACTTCTTGCAAGGCAGCCCACACGTAGAATTAATATTCACTAACAATATTTCAGATTCTTCTAGAATAAACTTCACCTACTCAACCTTCACATCAGCATCCCTCTTCTGAAGACGTTGAACCGCGGTTGATAATTGTAATACATAAATGTGTCCACAACTCTGTCCTAGCTACACCTTTACTCGAAGCAACACTGTATGAGGTGAATGCTTCCGATCCAATTGTAGTTGGAGCAATGATTAATAGATTTTCAGAAAGGCCACCAGAAAAGGGCAGTGCTTTTGATCAACCGTAGACTATTAATCGGTCTTTTTCAAAGGGAACGGTGGAAGAACTCCACTTTGGGACCTAAAAAATTATGCACGATTTCTTTATGCAGTCACACACGTCTACTTGAGAAAAAAACTCTACTTTATCGCCTTATAGGCTATGATACCATGAAATAAATTAACCAAATATGATATACTTACAATATTTGACAAATTGGAAACAACTCCGCCCATGTAAGGGATTACCCTTACATTGCCAGTCCCAAGCCTGGATAAAGGAGGAGGGTTGTGTTAGGCTTCCGATAGCCAGCGTAAAACTTCGTCGGATTTTTATAACATGGATTACAAAAATTATGTGCATTGCTTTGGGGTGTCCCCGCCTAGCGAAGTGCTGCAGAGCCCGAATGCAGTAAGAAGTAAGCAAAGGACCACTACATTTTCGCCCGAATGTAGTGAATCAATTGCAGAGAGGGTTCCCACATTATGGACGGGTGTGGGTAAAGAAGTTAGTCCCGCTACATTGCCACCCGAATGTAGTGAAGAATTTTCAGAGAGGGTCTTCGCATTTTGATTATGGACGGATGCGGGAGGGTAAGGAAGCTAGTCCTAGATAATAAGATTCGTATTGGTTCTTGGAATATTGGAACATTATCGGGTAAGCTAATGGAGGTGGTAGATACTATGATTCAGAGAAAGATTCATATTCTATGTTTACAAGAGACAAAATGGGTTGGAAAAAAAGCAAAGGAGATAGAGGATACAGGTTTTAAATTATGGTACTCAGGTAAAGAAAAGGCTCAAAATGGAGTTGGTATTATCATAAATAAAGATTTTAAGGAGAGTGTAGTAGACATACAACGATATGGTGACCGTATCATGATGTTGAAATTAGTGTTAGGAGCAAAGGTTTTGAATATAGTTTGTGCTTACGCACCGTATAAAGATAGCTTTTTGGGAAGAGTTAGATAAGGTGTTTCAAAAGATTCCACAAAGGGAGATGATTTGTTTAAGAGGAGATTTAAATGGACATGTCGGTAAAAAGGCATTAGGATATCAAGGGATTCATGAAAACTTTGGTTTTGGGGATATAAACGAGGAAGGTAGGGATCTCTTTATAGTTAATACAATCTTCAAAAAACGAGATGAACATTTAATTACTTATAAGAGTGGCTTATCACAAACACAAATTGATTACTTTATTTGTAGGAAAAAAGATAGAGCGTGTTGTAAAGATTATAAGGTAATTCCAGGAGAAAGCTTAACCACCCAACATCGACTTTTAGTTATGGATTTACAAATAAAAAAATGGACAAAGAAGAAAAGAGTGCATCGAGCTATTCGGACTAAATGGTGGAACCTCAAAAGCGAGAAAGAAGATATATTTAAACAGAAAGTCCTTCAAGGAGATGTTTGGAATTATGTTGGCACACCCTGTGATATGTGGAACAATATGGCTATCCATATTAGGAAAGTGGCGAAAGATGTGTTAGGGGTATCTAAGGGAGGTGTACTGGCACAAAAAGAAGCTTGGTGGTGGAGTGAAGTAGTACAAAATAAAATCAAGGCAAAGAGAGCATGTTACAAATTACATTATGCTAAAAAAACTAGTGAAACTTTAGAAGCTTATAAGAAAGCAAAGAAGGAAGCGAAAAAGGCCGTTAGTGAAGCAAAAGCTAAGATTTGGGAGGACTTATATAAAAAACTCAACTCAAAAGAGGGTGAAAGAGATATTTTTAGGATAGCTAGGGCTAGAGATAAGAAAACTAAAGATCTTAATTATGTTAGATGCATAAAAGACGAGGATGAAAAAATTCTAGTGGCAAATGATGATATAAGAAATAGATGGGAAAACTATTTTTATAATCTTTTTAATGAAAATAAAGATGTTAGTATTAGTTTAGGAGATTTAGCCAAGTCAGAAAAGTATATAAACCACAATTTCTACCGACATATTCAAAAGAATGAAGTTAATGAGGCTCTTAAACATATAAAGGGTGGTAAATCGGTAGGACCAGATAATATTCGTGCAGAAGTTTGGAAAATACTAGGAGAAATAGGAATCACTTGGCTCACAAGACTATTTAATGAAATATGGAAAAACCAAAAGATGCCCGAAGAATGGAGAGCAAGTACACTTATACCCATATATAAGAACAAGGGAGACATTAAAAATTGTGCGAATTATCGAGGTATCAAGTTAATGTGTCATACTATGAAATTATGGGAAAGAATTATCGAACGTAGGTTAAGACAAGTATCAAGCACAACAGATAACCAATTTGGATTCATGCCAGGCTGATCTACTATTGAAGCGATTCACCTTTTGAGACATCTTATGGAACATTTTAGAGCAAAAAAGAAAGACCTTCACGTGATATTTATTGATCTAGAAAAAGCTTATAATAGGGTACCGAGGGAGGTTCTTTGGAGAACTTTGGAAAAAAGAGGTATCCCATTGACATATATTAACCTTATAAGAGACATGTATGATGGTGCAAAAACATGTGTGAGGACTCATGAAGGAATGACAAACTTCTTTGAAGTTAATATTAGGTTACATCAAGGATCAACTTTAAGCCCATACTTATTTATAATGGTGATGGATGAGTTAACAAAACATATTCAAGATGAAGTACCTTGGTGTATGTTATTTGCATATGACATTGTATTAGTGGAGGAGTATAAGGAAAAAGTTAATAGAAAATTGGAACTATGGAGAGAAACATTAGAAAGCAAAGGCCTCCGATTTAGTAGAACAAAGACAAAATATATGGAATGTAAGTTTGATCATTTGGTTACTTCAGAGGATATAGAAATTAAAATTGGCACACATTGCATTCCCCAAAAGGAAAGTTTTAAATACCTAGGGTCAATTTTTTAGAGTGATGGAAGAATTGATGGAGATGTTACACATAGAATTAATGCTGGTTGGTTAAAATGGAGAGGAGCATCAGGTATTCTTTGTGATAAGAATATACCATTAAAATTAAAAGGTAAATATTATAGAGCAGCAATTAGGCCTGCCATGTTTTATGGTTCTGAGTGTTGGGCAGTTAATCATCAACATGTACAAAAGATGTCTGTGACAGAAATGAAGATGTTGAGATGGATGAGTGGTCATACAAGAAAAGACCGTATACATAATGAGGTTATTAGAAACAAATTAGGAGTGGCACCAATAGAGGATAAAATGTGAGAACATCATTTAAGATGGTTTGGACATATAGAAAGAATATCAAAAGAAGAATAAGAAGGTTAGAAAAACTAAATTTGGAAAGTATTAAAAGAGGTAGAGGACGACCACAAAAGTGTTGGAAAGAAACAATAAAGAATGATCTAGCTTATTGGGAGTTAACTGCTAACATGGCACACAATAGGGATTTGTGGAAACAAAGAATCCATGTAGCCGACCCCGTCTAGTATGGGAAAAGGCTTAGTTGTTGTTGTTTTGTTGTATTTGACAGATTGGAAACATACCATCCAATCTGCCTGATACACTGAAGGTGGCACCCCAGTCGGCAACCTCTCTCTCTACTTTCTGCTACACCCTAATCTAAACCCTAATCTCTTATTTATAAACACAATCTAACTTGAATGACTAATATATCCCTATTACTAAAGAATTATTGCTAATAAAACATAAGACATAAAATGGATCAAAGAAAAGAAATATGTCCACTTTGGGACCTGATTTCTGCCTCTAGCAGTACCAGATATTTATCTTCATGCTAAATCAGTGACCAAGCATAGTAAGCACAACTAAACAACCACCTATTATAGTACATAGCCTGTTACAGCATCAGATCTGTACACAACTATATCTGACTGCAACAAGTATAAAAGCTTTGCCACCATTTAGAAGATGAAATAGGGAAAAGGATAAAAACAGGAAACGACGTTGATGGTTAATGTGTCAAAATTTGTGAGTTGTGACCACTTGATTTCTTTGTGTCATTTGTTCAATCTTTCCCGAATGGCAAAAATTTTCTTCGTAGAGGAATCAATGCTCATGAACCAGTGGTGGACACTATGCACACAGACCAATCACAAGCATCATTCGTCAAACAACATAATGAGGACCGAGGACAATGCTAAAACAATATCTCCAGTGAAGCACGCTGTGTAAAAAAATAGAGGAAAATTGAAGGCCAAATGCATGGATCTCAGTTAGTTGCAATTAGAAGGCGTTTGAACACTTTATATCCAGTAGGAGAGGAGGATAACGATCAATTATAAACATCAACCAATATTCCAAGTAGAGAAGAAAATTAAATCAATAACTGGAAAATCCACAAGTCACTGAACTCCAGCGCAAATTTTCAGACATTCAGAGAGTTGGTAGAAAGACCCGGAAAGAAGAGAAACTTTCATCATATATCACCGCATCCAAAATAATGTTATTATTGGCATGTAATTCAGGCAAGACCACAATAATTGCATTGCAGACTGGAATGAGAGATAAAATTTGACGGCAGACGAACACTACAAATTCTTTGACGCCTAATCCTTCGGATCCCAATCGATAAGACCTAAAGTTGAACTGCAATTCTCCTTACCCGTAAGCATTGAGTGAATTTTACAAACAAACCCAGAAACAAAAGCAATTCTTTTAACGCATTTCACCACCAATCAAAACAATGCAATTATAAGAAAACCTTTTATCAGAAAGATCGCGAGTATTGCACGGATAATGGCGAATCCCTCACTTTCCAATACTTACTATCTAAAAACGAAAGGCAAATTCCTTCCCCAATTATCGAAAGAAATCAAATGCTTTTGAATCTAACCAAACTACAATCCTATGAAAACAAAAGAGTTCAAATTTCCTCAAAGAGAGAAAAACTAATCAATAAATGAAACGATCCAACATCGAGAGCAGGGTGGGGACCTTCGTGCTGGACGGATTGCCTTTGGCCCGGCGGAGTCCGCTTTGCGACGGTGCGACCCACGAATAGGATAAACTCTTTGGCGCTGGCCCTCTGGAAGAATCCGAACTGGCTGACATCCGACGCGTTCGCCAGAAACACCGGCTCCGACGTTGAGTCGGCGTTGCATCTCATCACCAACAACGCCGTCACCTTCATTTTGCTCTCTCTCTCTCTCTCTCTCTCTCTCTCTCTCTCTCTCTCTCTCTCTCTCTCTCTCTCTCTTCGCGCCAATAATGGAAGAGAATATGGCCGGGAAGGAACCAAGAGAAAGACGGACAAAAGTGGAGAAAAGAAGTCTCCCACCCAGAGAAGAGTGGTCTATTTTTCATTTTTAGCTGTTTTAGAGGTGAATCACCTTTATTTATCTAATACCTAAGGTCTTCTGAAATTTTGCTCGTAAAATATCCTTTGAAATATATTGATTGTTGTAATCTTCAAGACCTGTGCCATACCAATACATTCCTGATCCCAAGCTTTTTAGTCATTTATATTTCAACATATCAAAGGATATCTATACTCCTATTTGTATATAATTATATGTATATAATATTTAGGATGGCAACATCTACCCGACCTGACCCGAATGAGATGGGGAATACCAGACACGATCAAGTTCAGGTACAGGATTGAGTTATCCTGACTCGATTCTTGCTTCAACTTGTACCTTTTTCATGTAGATATATATAACCTATGTATTAAGTATATTCAAACAAATAGAAATCATTCATGTTGAATGATTGATGGTTGCTTTTTTTTTTTTTAAATTGAATGGTTGAAATATAACAAATGTTTAACTATATTCACCACAAGTACAATTGGTACTTTCAATACAAGTTCTAGTTTTATGGAAAGTAGGCTCAAACCAAACTGTTCTCAGTTCTCTCAGTTTCAACAAATTCAATTTCAATGAGTTTCTGGTCTAATTCAGTTTCGATTGAAACCATGGGGTGAGTTTGGAACTACCGATATTTGTATGCGTCAAAGAGAGAATGATATTATGAGCAGCAAAAGAGAGAGATGATGAAAGGCAAGAGCCTACTATCTTCTCTACCAACAATTAATGGTCGGATCGGGTGGTTTATCAGAACCGATCCAGTGAAAGGCGTGTACGGGCTGGGGTTGAATTCGAAGAAGAGTTTTCTTTTTGGTTTCTTCACCCGGAAACTTGGGAGGAGCAGTGATACTAGAACGTTCAACTCTCCAGTTCTCAGATGGTATCTAGGCCTCCGACCGACTCCACACATAAGGTCTCTCTCTCTCTCTCTCTCTCTCTCTCTCTCTCTGTGTGTGTGTGTGTGTCGTCTAGATCGTAGGACCCAGTGCAGAACGGGAAAGGGGTTATCCGGCCGCCGGCACCACCACATAGGAGGAAGGGAAAGGTATCCGTCGACTGGTACGCTATTCTCCGTCGTGACTGGAACGGGAACAGAATAAATATAACAATTATGGACGTGGCGCCGGTCGGCGATCACTTTGCCCGTTACGGCTCGAACTAGTAACAACGACAGAACAATCCGGATAGGAACTGCCTCTTCGCGATCCCCTTTCGTTTGTCTTGATTTATTGATTTGAACACGAAAGAATGCTGTTTACTTTCCTCAGCATTGTTTCGATCTTGTGGTTCCAATTCTTTGTATTTTGACGACTTTTTAAATTTTCCGAGGCTTCATGGGAAAAGGGATTTCCCGAAGTCAGTACGAGATTTTTTCTAAGAGGAAATTAGTGGGAAAAATACTGTTGTCTATGATTGTTATGTCTCGTTACTTTGTGCAAGATGCCCATAATGTGAAGAGGCGACGAATCTGACGGGAACTGCGGCATCTACGCTAGGTTCTGTTTATTCTCTTGAAACTTCAGTTGGAGGAAGCAAGTCCTTAGGAAATTTGGCAGTTGTGTCTAATAATACATGGCATTCGTGTTTTCCAGCATTTGAGCATACAACTGGTGGTGAAGTTTTACTAAAAGCAAAGAAATCTCGCCATAGGAAAGTCCGATTCTTGTTCGAGCAGTTATCTCTGATTTGGTCACATATCTAAATCTTTTGAACATTTGATGCAAAATATGTATCGTCCACATACAAATATGTACTTAGTGCACACATGGGTTCAAAATAACCCCTCTTGATTTTCTTGTTCTGGCGAAAAGGTAAAATCAAATAACATAGTATCATACATGGTCATGCTTTGATAATCTTTATCTTATATGGGATTCAGGGCAGCTCAGATTCAATGGGTATGATAAATCATTTCATACTACCTATGTTGCATGGATACGGGTACGGGGTACGCAATTTTATAAAAAACTAAGGTATGAGTACGCCACTATTAAAAAATTAATATATATATATATATATATATATATATATATATATATATATATATATACACACACAATTATATAGAGCATTCTATATTTTGAAGAGCATTCTAGTGTTTGAGAATAATTTTATTCTAACTATGACTATGAGAATGCCATTTATATTCTTCTTCAAAGTAAGAACAATTAAACAACAAACACATACCAGAAGTCGTCAATTGAATTTGCAAGGAAAGATATGAAACCAACATAAAAGGCGATCCCCATCATTGCAGTTGCAGTGCTTACCATAAGAGAATCAAGAGTTCCTGAAGAAGCATCATTTCAAGAATATCATAAATCATAATAATGAAGTCAACAACATATAAGCAAGACCAACATGTGCAAAAAGAATTAATGAAGAGATAGATAGACCTTTGTCAATCACAACATTAAATGAAGCAGATTTAAAGCTATGCATATCTCGCTCATCCATCTTAATATCTGAACGATTTTCATGAAGTTAGCTCAAAATCAATGAAAAAGGTGTAATAAAATGAAAGTGATTATGATATGCACCTGTTTTAAACTCGTATTACGTAGTTGACCAATACATACTTCGCACTGGAGTCTTCCTACATATTACATAAACTCACAACAAACTCATTAAATAGTTCATGAACAAACAGGCAAACACAAACTTGGATACAATGAATTATGAAACAATATCATTCCAATTTCGAACAGAATATTACATATTCATATCAACACAAAAAGTTACAAGTTTGTATCAAAATTCATATTCTAAGCATAATATTTTGAATCTAAATACATTTTGTTTCAAACTCCAAGAGTCTCGATCTCAGTATTTCCTTCACTATCATTTGTAAAAAGGACTGCTTCCATATTTGGTTCATCAAGAGACAATGATGCAACATCAAGAATTCCGGCTCCCTCAAATGGATCCCAATCATCTCCACCAACATCCCACATTTTTGTTTCACCTTGCACGTAATCCTTACCCTTTATTGAAAGAAGACAAAGGTTTGTATGAACAAAAACCAAATCTTCACTTCTTTGAGGCTTTAACTTATTTCTTCTATAAGAATGGATGAAGGAATACGTACTCCAATTTCTTTCACAACATGAAGACGAGCATGGTTGCGAAAGAAGCTTTAAAGCGATCGTTTAAAGCTTAAGAATTGATGACCCATGAATAACGCACCATTATTTTGGAGATAAACTCTATCTATTTTCCAAACAATCAAATTGTCAAAGTTCTTCTTCATTGCTTTAGAATTTCACAAATTCTTTTATAACTTCTAGTCTTTATTTTGGATCTTCAAAGAACCTTCGCAAACATTTATTCCTTCCTTCACAAATTTCATTATCTTTGTGTGGGGGAATTCTATTAGGAACTTCTTTAATACATTGCCTTGTATAATACCTACAAAATAGAAAACAAAAATATTAAGTATGAACATAATAATCAAACAAAAATGAAGTTATTTAAATCGTAAAACTTAAAAGAGTTTACCTCGAATTTAGAGAATGCGCCAAACAATGAAATGGTGTGTAGCTTTTGGTCCATCTATCAATGAGAATATCATATACTACTTTGTAGAAGGTGGAATATTCATTCAACTCTTTGCCTTCATGCTACCTTTACTTGCTCGATCATAGAGTCTCATTTGCGCCAAACAATGAAATGGTGTGTAACTTTTGGTCCATCTATCAATGAGAATATCATATACTACTTTGTAGAAGGTGGAATATTCATTCAACTCTTTGCCTTCATGCTACCTTTACTGGCTTATCAATATCACATAGTCGAAGCATATCATAAATAGGCTTTGTAAAGTTTAAAATATAATCAATCTTATCCCACCAAATGTCATTCAAGATCATATCTTTCACAACTGCAGCCTTTGAAACATCATCATCTCTATAATGAGACCATTGGTCACTGATAACCATTCTTTGAAGATCATGCTTGATGGTTCTTATCCTTTTTAACATAATAATCGTCGAAACAAATCTTGTTTCAGCAACAACAAGTAACTTTAGATGCACAAACTGGTTATACATTGCTAACCTCATAGAATGATTCATGATAAAGTTTTTAATAGCAATGGCATCATCAACAACATCTGTTATCCAATAACACTCATTATAAGGAACTTCATTATTTATGGAGTTCTTAGGCTGACAAATATTTTTCAAAGCAAGGTTCAATGTGTGCACTACACATGGTGTCCAAAAAACATTAGGATAAACTGATTCAATAATCATCCCAGCTGCTCTACAAACAGGTGCATTATCTGTTATAACTTGCACAACATTTTGAGATCCAACCTCATTAATAACTTTCATAATTTCATCCGCAATAAAGTTTTTATCTTTCACCTCACCAGAGCAATCAATAGACCTTAAAAACATAGGGCCTGCATCTGAAATAGCCATAAAGTTAATCAAAGGTCTTCTTTGTACATCAGTCCATCCATCTGTAACTATGCTTACTCCCTTTTCTGGCCAAGTATCTTTGATAGGTTGAAGCAATCTCATTAAATGAGCTTTCTCTTTCTGCAATAGTGTAGTCCTGATAGCATTGTAACTAGGTGGAGTAAAACCCGAAATTGAGGTGTTAGAAGCATATTTGAATGCACTAACATAGTAAGGGTTTCTAGCTACATTAAAAGGCAAACCTGCAGAGTAAAATAATCTTGCTATTTCACATGTCAAGTGATCCCTTGCTTCATTGTTAAATGCTTTTGCCAATTGGCTTTCACCTACTCTTTTTCTCTTACTTCCATCAAACGATTCAAGTGTAGGTGGATTCAAACTTGTAGTTCCAGTAGGTAAGGGAACATGCAATTGTCTAACTTTCTCATGTGCATCTCTCTCAATTTGTCTCATCTCTAAAAGATATTGATTCACTCTAAAATATGAACCTTTATAAGTTAAACCACAGTAGTTACACCGCCAATTTTCATTTCTACCTCCTGTCTTTTTGTCTTGTAACAAGGATACATATGTCCAAAGCGGGTAACCTTTTTCGGGTTTCCCAAATACAAATTTACTAGTGATTGAAGCAGACGAAGTACTACCAGTAGCTGATATATTAGACATCTGAAAATAAATAATATTTAACTATCAATAAACAAAAATAGATTCACAAGTATTAACTATGAAGCAAAAAAATATTACATGATTCCTAACTAGGTGGATTCAAAAACAGATTGCAAGTTCAACAAGAAAAGATTGCAAGTTCGACAGCCACAAATTCACAATCAAGTGAGTCAAGTGACTTAGCCAGGCCCATCATGACCAGAGAGTACAGTTTCTCGAAGGAAATCACCTAAGGACCTGCAACAATGAAACATATCTATGCAAAACACTTGTAAAATGTAAATCATAAAGAAAGCATTGCCAAAATAAAATGTAACATGATTCATGAATGATCGAAGTGAGTCAAGTGAGTGACTTAGCCAGGCCCAGCACAGCCAGAAGTATGCATGGAGTGGATTCTGGAGAATTTTCAACATTGCAACTGAGTAGTCATTTTTGTGTTATAAATTAGAATCCAAATTATGGTTTCAGAAAAGTCTAATTAGTTATATATTTGACTGGGAAATGAAGGTTTATGCCTTCTTTAAATACAATAATCTTTCCAATGGATGCAAAATAAAGCAGTGTAAGCCAGGGTTCCGTTATGTGAAGAAAGCTAAGAATTTCAGTAATGGAGATGAGAACACAAAGATTTTTAATGATTGGGAGTTTAATTCGGAAGCTGGATCAAGCTCTGTCGATAATACTAGCACTGAATCACTGATACACAATCATGTGGAAGTGGAAACACTAGAGAGGGAGTTTATTTTGTTACAGTACCAGCGATAACGTATTGAGCCTTGACGACTGAAACTATATCCACATTATACAAAAAACAGCAAAGAGAAGCCAAGAATAAGCCCAATGAAAAGCACGCAACTCCAAAACACCCATACCTCCTGATGTACTAAATTGTTGTAAAATCTCAAAAAGAAGAACACAACAACGCTATCAATGAGTACATCTATGAGCAGACGATCCTCGATAACCCAGATAGGAAGTCAACAAAGAAACGCATGACAATGAAAACTGAATCGGGAACATCAAGGAGTGAGATATGGAGGCAACGAAGAAGGAGAAGATAGTGTAAAGATATGGAGACTATGAACTTACTGAAAGTAGATCCCCAAAATCCGTTGCCAATAAATATACTCAGGTCGAATCTTCAGTAGATGATAAGGAAGGAAATTTTCCTCCTAGCGTTCATGATCGTGGCTTTAGGTTTAATGATTCTACGAAAGAGCATAGCTTGAAAAGGAGTTCATCTGTCTGTGTGGGATTTGGACTGGTTAAGAGTTCTTTTTGGAGAGGTCGTTAAAAATCACCTGAGAATGTGGCGGTCGGCGGTCGGCCTGAGACGAAGGAAATCAGGTAGCTGATCAGGAGGTCGGCGGTCGTCCTGAGATGAAGGAGAGCAACTGAGAATGACGCAGAGAGAGACAAAGGAGAGAGTGAGGAGAAGAATCGACGGGTTAGGGTTTTTAATTTGGTTTGGATCGGATTGGGTCAGTTGATCCATATCCAAATGGGAATCCGATCCAACCACGTATCGGGTACCGGTAAGTGGCATACCCAATGTCGGGTACGCGTACCGGTATACGTGAATACGTACTGGTATGCCACTCACCGTATGGGTACGTACTCGACGTACCCATACGCATACCCGGTACATACCAGATACGGGTACGATGCCATTTTAGGCATACCCGTGCAACATAGCATACTACAAAATATGTTTACTTTGTACACTTATATGTTCTCAAAGGCCTGATGGTTATAATGCTGGAACTGCTTTCATGTTCGTACGGAGATACAATGATGAATCCTGTGCTTCTAATAATCACGCACATGTGTTTGAGGTAATAGTTTTTATATGCGATTCCATTTCTAGCATAGAGTACGGCCTCTTTAAAGTTGCAATCTTCTTTTGTTTCAATTTACATTCTAAATTGCGTGATTGTTGTGCTGTGCAATTAAGAATTTTTTATATTCTTGTCATTTTTTCACACTTCATTCTTGTTGATAGCATAATTGCTGTTATTTGTGAAGTTATGTTATGCTATTACTGTTATGCTATGCAATGCTAGAAAGCTGTTAATGATGACCCTCTGCTGTTAATTTTTTTTCTTGTTCTGTCTAATTATTTTTGTGTTCTTTTATGTGGACCATAAGGAGCCCTTCAAGAACCTTCTTCTTATTTGAGCTGTGGACGTGGTTGATTAACTTGTGTTGGTCGTCAAGTTCTTGCTGTCACATTTGCTGCATTTCACCCTATGGTTGAATTTTATAATTGTTGAGCTCTTTAGTGTTCCTGTAATGTCCAGAGGCTTCTCAGTTTAAGGTTTTCTTGTTCAATTGCTTGATCAAATTAAGCATGATTGAAGAAGATTTTCTGAGGCTTATATATATGTATGTACGTACATTTGTATGAGTGTGTGTGTGTGTATGTATGTATGGGTTCTGCTGCTTCTAGGAGTTGAATGTTGCAAACCTTTTTCTTCACTTCATCCATATTCTTTTATGTTTGTATTTCATATTGATTTTGAGTGGTTCACTAGGAATGTAGTGAGTTTGTGCTCAAACATGTGCATTTGTCATGTTTTTGCAGTAGAAGGAGATATTAGCAAAACTGCTGTGTAACTGTAGAAAGTGGTCTCAGGGCATCAAGTTTCGGGATAGACCATCATTATACCTCTGATAGGTGACATGCCGGGGGATCAAGACACATGCATTCTTATTATAGGGCACTATGGGGAGCATGTATTCTAGGTTTCCAAAGCGGTACATTATTGTACTACTAACATTCCTCTGTACATGTGTATGCTATATCGAGCGAGTAGGATTCTCAATTGCTTATACAGCAGCTGCTGATTCTACTGGTGTGAACCAATCCACCAAGGGCCTAATCTTGTCTACATTTTTCTACGGTTATGCGGTCTCACAAGTCCCAGGAGGTTGGATTGCACAACGTATAGGGGGAAGGCGTGTTTTGCTCCATTCTTTTGTATTATGGTCTCTCATATCTGCTTTAATTCCCTTGGATCCTCAGCGAGTGAGGACATTGGTTGTTGCTCGCTTACTTGTTGGTGTTGCCCAGGGCTTCATCTTCCCTTCTATCCATGCAGTTCTTGCACAGTGGGTTCCCTTTCATGAGAGATCTCGCTCCGTGTCTCTCACTACTTCAGGCATGTACCTTGGTGCGGCAGCTGGTATGCTCTTTCTACCAAGCTTGGTTTTATTTAAGGGTCCACAATCAGTCTTTTTAGCTGAAGCAGCACTTGGTGCTCTGTGGTCTATACTTTGGTTTAGGCTGTCAAGTGAGCCACCTCGAGCAGAGAATGGTAAATTCTCTGGGCATGGTGATCCTATTTTGCCTACTTCTGCAAACAAAGGTAGATTACAGAAGGCGAAAGTGGAAAATGGGATGAGTTCAGTTCATATGCCTAAGATTCCATGGAAATTTATATTTTCCAGTTTGCCTATTTGGTCAATTATTGTCAACAATTTTACTTTCCACTATGCACTTTACATATTGATGAATTGGCTTCCAACATATTTTGAGCAAGGACTGCACCTGAGCCTTGAAGAAATGGGTTCATCGAAGATGGTGCCATATTTGAACATGTTTATATTCTCAAATATAGGTGGCATGATAGCCGATCGCTGCATCACAAGGAAGATACTTTCCGTGACAAGAACTAGAAAATTCTTGAACACCATAGGCTTCATTGTTTCTGCAGTCTCTTTGATGGTCCTCCCTTCAATGAGAACTTCCTCTGCTGCAGTACTTTGTGCTTCAGTTTCTCTTGGATCCCTTGCCTTAGGGCGAGCTGGTTTTGCTGTGAATCACTTAGATGTAGCCCCAAGATATGCAGGGATAGTAATGGGTGTTTCTAACACGGCTGGAACATTGGCTGGTGTCATTGGAGTTGGCCTTACAGGTCAGATTCTTGAGGCTGCTAAGGCTAAAAACTTGGATCTTTCGAGTCCAGAGAGCTGGAAGATGGTGTTTTTTATTCCGGGGTATCTCTGCATTTTCAGTGCGCTCATATTCTTGCTGTTCTCTACGGGGGAAAGGATATTTGACTGATCAGGTGAAATCAATCTTTACCTTTGCATTAGATGCTTGAGACTTCATCAGTTTTTTTCCATTCAAGTTTATGAGAAACACTACCAATGTGATTCGTGATATTCAAAAACCTCAGAAGCAAATAATTGTAAATTTTCATGAAAGGATGTTAACATGGAATATATGACGCTTCTGATTGCTTAATGAAATATGTAATGGTCTAAATTGCTGGCGATCTCTGTCCTTCCGTTGTTTGTAGTTAGAAATGAACGTGATTTACCAATCCAATAGCTGACAAACTAAGAACCGGATCTGAGAAATCCTATGTTATTTGCATGAAAAGGAAAGAGTTCAGCACAATAGGCATGTGTGCATCAATAAGTAATTGACTGAAACCCTAATGATTTTCTCCAAAGTTAATGAAAATATCCAATGTTCCATCTCAAACTTGTGATAACATCCAAAACAGATCCTTGTGTCTACAATTATAAACGAGAGGAAGACAATTAGTAATTCCGTACACTGAGTGATCTCATCTGACATCCCAATTTGAAACCCAGATCTG
Organism: Brasenia schreberi; assembly: GCA_036023115.1. Lineage (NCBI taxonomy): Eukaryota > Viridiplantae > Streptophyta > Magnoliopsida > Nymphaeales > Cabombaceae > Brasenia > Brasenia schreberi. The sequence continues at coordinate 9,016,248 of JAYKKT010000057.1, read as the reverse complement.
CATCTTGTGGTTAACTAGAAGTTGAGCCTGAACTCATTTGAGCTGAACTTTTCTGTAAAGTTTATTTTTCCAATGATGCACCTGAAATAGTGCTGTTAGTGTTTGAGGAAATGACAGAGAGATTTGGTTTCTTGGAGTGCCATGGTTGGTGGTTATAAGTGATAGTCCTGTTTGTGATGATCGTCTGAGAGGACGTTAAGCCTGATCCTGTGATACTGGCAACCACCCTGCAAGGTTGTGGCAGAAGCCATTTCTTGTGCAGGGAAAACCCATTCGATGGTATTGTTGTTCAGAGTCTTCAGACTTTAGGGTGGTTTTGGAGATAGAGTTTATCTGATGAATACTTTGATTTATATGTAAAAATTGCATCGGTTGCCAGCCATTCCAAGAGTTGTATGAGGGGTGTTTGCTATAATCTGGTGTGAAGCTGACTTCTGTTGCTGCACCTTCTGGTATGAACATGTTCGGTATGAAAGAAGAAATCCACAACGTTGTAGAAAGGTTTTATGGATTCGAGTTTGATGTTTTGATCAGATGCGTGTTGAATCTGTTGACGAAAGAAGTGGAATTGTTAGAGATCTTGCTGGCCAGTGTCATTGTAATTTGGAATTCAGTGATCACAACGTATCTCTCAATGGGAAGACTGAATTAGTTCTTTAAATTGCCAAGAAGGATCCGTAAGGTGAGATAAGCCAAATTTGATCTCCCCTTCTGAACATAATTAGAGTGTGTACCTGTTTGGCAATGGCGAGACAGTGGAGCACGATTTATGATTTTGCCATGAAGGTAGTTTTTAATCAACCATTTCTATGAAGAATGCTCTCAAGGACATGTACTGCAAATCAGAGTGATCGGAACTTGGAGTGAAGCTTTTCCAAACGATGAAGGGGAAGCATACTGCCTCGTGTTACATAATAATCGCAGCCTAAAGATGCATGGAAAGGAAGTCTTGGCTTGTTCAACGTTCAATGATATGCTGAATGAAAAGATACAAACCACACGAAGTAGCAATAATTTCATTTTTATCTGCTTCTTGCCAAGGCTGGTCAATCTTTTATGACCCAATTGGAATCTCACCATATATGGAACATTATTCAACCGTTTTGGACCTTCGTGGAAGATTAGGACTCCTTCATGTTACATGGGCATTCATCTGGAACATCCCAGTTAGAAACTTCAAACAGTACAGAAACTCTGCTTGGAGAGATCTCCCTTTACATAATTTGGGGAAACAAACAAATGGAGCTCAAGGTGCGATAAGTAAATTATCAAGAATATACCAAAGGCCATTTTGGAAAGCAAAAAAAAAATGTTATCTTGCTGTTATGGTGATAATTGTGATTGTGATTCAAGACAAGTCATAATGGTGCTTAGGAGTTTATGCAACTGACCTCACATAGTTTGGGAGAAGGCTTTGTTTCGGGATTAGTGTGTGTGTGAGAGAGAGAGATGTGTGCTAGGCTGTTGAATGAAGCCACAACAACAACTGCAACAACTAAGCTTTTTCCTATACTAGATGGGGTCGACTACATGGATTCTTTGTTTCCACATAGCCCTATCATGTAATGCAACAACAACAACAACAACTAAGCCTTTTCCCATATTAGACGGGATCGGCTACATGGATTCTTTGTTTCCACAGATCCCTATCGTGTGCCATATTAGCAGTTAACTCCCGATAAGCTAGATCATTCTTTATTGTTTCTTTCCAACACTTTTGTGGTCGTCCTCTACCTCTTTTAATACTTTCCAAAATTAGTTTTTCTAACCTTCTTACAGGTTCTTCTTTTGACCTTCTTTCTATATGTCCAAACCATCTTAAACGATGTTCTCTCATTTTATCCTCTATTGGTGCCACTCCTAATTTGTTTCTAATAACCTCATTATGTATACAGTCTTTTCTTGTATGACCACTCATCCATCTCAACATCTTCATTTCTGTCACAGACATCTTTTTTGTACATGTTGATGATTAATTGCCCAACACTCAGGACCATCAAACATGGCAGGCCTAATTGCTGCTCTATAATATTTACCTTTTAACTTTAATGGTATCTTCTTATCACAAAGAATACCTGATGCTCCTCTCCATTTTAACCAACAAGCATTACTTCTATGTGTAACATCTCCCTCAATTCTTCCATCACTCTGAAAAATTGACCCTAGGTATTTAAAACTTTTCTTTTGGGGAATGCAATGTGTGCCAATTTTAATTTTTATGTCCTCTGAAGTAACCAAATGATCAAACTTACATTCCATATATTCTGTCTTTGTTCTACTAAGTCGGAGGCCTTTGCTTTCTAATGTTTCTCTCCATAGTTCCAATTTTCTATTAACTTTTTTCTTAGACTCCTCCACTAATACAATGTCATCTGCAAATAACATACACCAAGGTACTTCATCTTGAATATGTTTTGTTAACTCATCCATCACCATTATAAATAAGTATGGACTTAAAGTTGATCATTGATGTAACCCAATATTAACTTCAAAGAAGTCTGTTATTCCTTCATGAGTCCTCACACATGTTTTTGCACCATCATACATGTCTCTTATAAGGTTAATATATGTCAATAGGATACCTCTTTTTTTCAAAGATTCTCCAAAGAATCTCCCTCGGTACCTATGGTAAGTTTTTTCTAGATCAATAAATATCATGTGAAAGTCTTTATGTTTTGCCCTAAAATATTTTATAAGACGTCTCAAAAGGTGAATTGCTTCAATAGTAGATTTGCATGGCATGAATCCAAATTGGTTCTCTATTGTACTTTATACTTGTCTTAACCTACGTTCGATAATTCTTTCCCATAATTTCATAGTATGACTCATTAACTTGATACCTCGATAATTCGCACAATTTTGAATGTCTCTCTTGTTCTTATATATGGGTATAAGTGTACTGGCTCTCCATTCCTCGGGCATCTTTTGGTTTTTCCATATTTCATTAAATAGTCTTGTGAGCCAAGTGATTCCTATTTCTCTTAGTATTTTCCAAACTTCTATAGGAATATTATCTGGTCCTACTGGTTTACCACCCTTCATACGTTTAAGAGCTTCTTTGACTTCATTCTTTTGAATACGTCGGTAGAAATTGTGGTTTATATACTTTTCTGACTTGGCTAAATCTCCTAAACTAATACTAACATCTTTATTTTCATTAAAAAGATTATAAAAATGGTTTTTCATCTATTTCTTATATCATTGTTTGCCACTAAAAGTTTTTCATCCTCGTCTTTTATGCATCTAACATAATTAAGATCTTTAGTTTTCTTATCTCTAGCCCTAACTATCCTAAAAATATCTCTTTCACCCTCTTTTGAGTTGAGTTTTTTATATAAGTCCTCCCAAATCTTAGCTTTTGCTTCACTAACGGCCTTTTTCGCTTCATTCTTTGTTTTCTTATAAGCTTCTAAAGTTTTACTAGTTTTCTTGGCATAATGTAATTTGTAACATGCCCTCTTTGCCTTCATTTTATTTTGCACTACTTCACTCCACCACCAAGCTTCTTTTTGTGCCGGTACACCTCCCTTAGATACCCCTAACACATCTTTCGCCACTTTCCTAATATGTATAGCCATATTGTTCCACATATCACAAGGTGTGCCAACATAATTCCAAACATCTCCTTGAAGGACTTTCTGTTTAAATATATCTTCTTTCTTGCTTTTGAGGTTCCACCATTTAGTCCGAATAGCTCGATGCACTCTTTTCTTCTTTATCCATTTTTTTATTTGTAAATCCATAACTAAAAGTCGATGTTGGGTGGTTAAGCTTTCTCCTGGAATTACCTTACAATCTTTACAACACGCACTATCTTTTTTTCTACAAATAAAGTAATCAATTTGTGTTTGTGATAAGCCACTCTTATAAGTAATTAAATGTTCATCTCGTTTTTTGAAGATTGTATTGACTATAAAGAGATCAAATGCCATAGCAAAATTTAAAATCTCCTTACCTTCCTCGTTTATAACCCAAAACCAAAGTTTCCATGAATCCCTTGATATCCTAATGCCTCTTTACCGATATGTCCATTTAAATCTCCTACTAAACAAATCATCTCCCTTTGTGGAATCTTTTAAAATACCTTATCTAACTCTTCCCAAAAAACTGTCTTTATACTATCTTCTAGTCCTACTTGGGGTGCGTAAGCACAAATTATATTCAAAACCTTTGCTCCTAACACTAATTTCAACGTCATGATTCGGTCACCATATCGTTGTATGTCTACTACACTCTTCTTTAAATCTTTATTTATGATAATACCAACTCCGTTTCGAGCCTTTTCTTTACCTGAGTACCATAATTTAAAACCTATATCCTCTATCTCCTTTGCTTTTTCTCCAACCCATTTTGTCTCTTGTAAACATAGAATATGAAGCTTTCTTCGAATCATAGTATCTACCACCTCCATTAGCTTACCGGATAATGTTCCGATATTCCAAGAACCAATACGAATCTTATTATCTAGGACTAGCTTCCTTACCCCTCGCATCCGTCCATAATCAAAATATGGAGACCCTCTCTGAAATTTTTTCACTACATTCGAGCGACAATGTAGCGGGACTAACTTCTTTACCCACACTCGTCCATGATGTGGAAACCCTCTCTGCAATTGATTCACTACATTCGGGCAAAAATGTAGTGGCCCTGTCTTACTTCTTACTGCATTCGGGCTCTGCAGCACGTCGCTAGGTAGGGACGCCCCAAAGCAATGCTCATAATTTTTGTAATCCATGTTATAAAAATCTAACGAAGTTTTACGTTGGCTGTCGGAAACCTAACACAACCCTCCTCCTTTATCCAGGCTTGGGACCCACAATGCAAGGGTGATCCCTTACATGGGCGGAGTTACCCTATCATGTAATGACCTCACATAATTTGGGAGAAGGCTTTGTTTCAAGTTTAGTCTTGAATCTGCACATTTCATCAAAGCTTAGTGTGTGAGAGAGAGAGAGATGTGCAAATAGGTTGTTGAATGAGGCCACAACAACTAAGCCTTTTCCTAGATGGGGTTAGCTAGATGGGCTCTTTGTTTCCACAATGCTCTATCATGTGTCACGCTAGCCGTTAACTCAATATAAATTAGTTCATTCTTTATTGTTTTTTTAACACTTTTGTGGTCGCCTTTTTCATCTTTTAACATTTTCACGATCTAGTTTTTCATTATCTTTTTAAATGTTCAAAACATCTTAAATGATTTTCTCTTATGTATATGGTTTTTCCTTGTGTGACCGCTCATCCATCTCAACATCTTCATTTATGCTACAAACTTAATTGTTTGGTCCGTCCATTGTTCTCTTTCTTGCTTTCTAGATCAACAAGCTGAGCTAACAGCTAGCTGAACATTCTTTGTTTGAATATGTTCAAGAAATTTTCCCATTTTTTATGAGTGAAACTGTGGCAGAGATATTTCCTTAAATTTGGCGGTTCATTTATCTAAAAATTCCTCTGTTTACAAAGAAAAAAAGGAAAATGATCATTTACCTCAAATACTGCAATACATTTACCTTGTGGTATGGTTTAGGTACAGAAAGGAACTTTTATTTGGGAAATGAGCTGAACAAATCATTTACATATTCAGCTAATTAGTTTTATCAATAGGACATGAATGAGCCAGTGGTGACCTAAGCCAAGCTGAAGTTGTCTGAAGCTAGTGTTTCGGTTCATTTACCAGGTGGGGCAGGCCGCCGCTAATGTGCATCATTATGATTCAAAGATGGGACCATATGATACAGGTAGGCAAGATATCATGTGCATTTCAATCAATTATTTATGATTTGTAGGAATTAGTCTGCACGCACATAATTTGAAGAACGGACTGATAATATAAGAACTTTTAAGTGCCCATATCGTCTGTTCTGTGTACATTGCACCAAGAATGAAACTGTAATTTTTCTGAGAGCTCACTGTGTGCATTGCACCAAGAATGAAGCACTAATTTTTCTTCTCAGAAAATGAGCATGGGGTTCTGTTTCTTTGAGAATGCATGCTCGTTCTTCAGCTTATTCTTCTCTTGGATACACGCGTATTGGGAGGCCATGCGTGAAATATGGATAGGGGAATTGAATGGGCTGATCCTCCTTCACCTTCTCCCACCTGCAAATGGAAATTATGAGCTTTGTTTTTTTGTTACAGAGGGAGGCCGAAGCCCAAAACACACAAACGATCCGTCCTTATCAACCAGTACCTAGATAAGTCATCCAACTCTTGCTAGGGGATGGATGCATCAGTTAAAGGTCATGAGTTCGACCCCCGGAGAAAGGAAAATCTTTTCTTAAAAAACTTGGAAACTCATTACATTCAATCGAATCGGTTGAATCAGCCAGATTATATTTTTTTCAACGCTTTTCTGAAAATTCGAATTGATCTCTACCCTGCATGCAGTTGAAATTCATTTCAGGGATAGAAATCTCAATACGAATTGCAAGACTATTTAGACATAGATACAAAAAATAGAGATTCCTCTAGCCCTTTCTTTTGCAGGAGCATATCCAATGCACTCGTTCAGAATCATGGTTTGAATAACTTGACTTTTTTACATTGAGATTTTATGCTTTCTTTGGTTTTTTAACGGGAGCCCGAAGCCAGGAAAGCACAGCCCAGGAGTCGAGCTCACGAGAACTTTGGTATGTTTTCGTGTCGCATAAGCTAGATACACCGTCAAAGTTGGCGTGTCCATGTAACAAGGGTTTTCACTAGGATATGTGTGTGTGTGTGTGAGAGAGAGAGGGAGAGACCTGCACATGGTGACCAGAAAATGAAGGAAAATCGACACCTCTAGCTGTGCAAGTTGTGCTCCAGGACACAATCGTGGCCCCCCACCAAATGGTGCAAATATGGCATCCATCACTGGCTTTTCCTGCAAAACCATATTACCTCAACTTTGTCATACGACGTCAATCCACAATTATAATAGATAAATATTCCATCACCAATAATAATAATAATTATAAATGCCATTTGATTTGCGACCTTGAGGTCGGAGGGTTGCCACCTCCAGGGGTTGAAATCCAAGGGGCAGTCATAGTTGTCCATGTCCTTGTGAACGCCATCAATTGCCAGTATGACAGAGGTTCCTTTAGGAATCACATGATGGTTTGCTGGGATGTCTACTAGAGCTTCCCTAACAACCAGACCCGCTCCATTCAGCCTAAGTGTCTCATTAATAACCTGCAAACTTCAAATTAGCACGCATATATATATATGTTCGTGTGTGTGAAATTTAAGGTTCTTTATCATAAAAGCTGTAGAAAATTTCGTAATTGAAAATTTATGTGAAAATTTTCCAAAGAATAAATGTTTATTAAAATAAAGCATGCCGAACATATTATCATTTCCTATTTAAAAAATGCATATATTTTCTTTTCTCTCTGCACATATATATATATTATGCGTGAAAGAGAGAGAGAGAGCGATCGTTGGAGACGGGGCCATAAAGGGATTTGGAACATGGGTCGGATTTTTCAGAAGAGAACTTTTTTATTAGAAAAAGCTGGCGTGGCGGTGAAAAGAGACGAAGGAAGGAAAGGGAGCACAAGGGTAATCTCCCTATCCTGAATTGGACAAGTCTTAATCATTATTTTAAAAGGAAGAGAGTTGAAGGACACGACAGGCCAGATGTAGTTCATTGTTCCTGGCCTTTTGTCAAGCTGTCCACAGTCTCTCAATATATCATTTTCAGTCTCAATCATTCAGGAACAATGGCGGAATACGAACGAAGTACCGACTTTTTCTGCACAAAGGCTTAGCTGCTAATATTTCAAGGGTCAAACACAGGTCCTGTGTACCTCCACTGAGCTCCAATTTATAGAGTTTTAATGGCATTCATGACAAATCGAAGATTTTACAAACATAACAGCGCACACATACACACACAGAGAACATCAATGGGTGCACGAACATGTTTGGAACCCAAACAGTAAATTTACTCTGAGGAAGATATACCATTATTTCTATAAACGAAAAGCAATCTAGTGGCTTGTCTCCTTCTACAGCCCTATATATTCGTTTTTCATTGTTAATTACTCTAAAAGTGTGACAGTATTATTTTTTACAACGACAAATTAAAAGGGAGGGCGTTGAAGTAGAAATATCAGCTGCTTGTTAGCAGCATGGCACTTACATATTGGGTGAATTTCATTGATTTGTAATCCTCCCATGTGAGTCTCTCATCACTCTTCTTGTTCTTCGCTATATGGTCATGTTCTTCCTGAAACAGAAATTGTCAGTACAATAGTCATAGCTGATATTATTTTTAAGGTAATCAAAATTGCTTTTCGAGAGGTTGGGACAAACTCAGCATAAGAAACTGACGGTCTTACTTTGAGCTGCTGCAGAGCTGACGGATTGTCAGTCAAGTGCTTGACTGCAAAAACCATGATCGTCGCTGAAGTATGATGGCCGGCGAATGCGAGGAAGAGGATGAAGTCTATGATCACCTCATCGGGCAGTCGAGCTTCTTCACGGAGCAACCTCGTGAGCAGGTCACCCCGCATTACCTCCGGATGCTCTTCTCTCTCTCTGATTGCCTTTTTAACTTTTGATACCAATACATCTCTTGCCTGATCGGTAATTACTGAATAGTAATTAGCTCTTCGTAATTCCATCCATGCGACACCACCATTATGTGAATGATTCTTTTCTAATGACATTTCTATTCTTCAACAGCAATACTTAGGATCGATGGTTTCAATCAGGCACCATAAAACGCAAAAACTGCACAGAAAGATATGGGCAAATAACTGCCACCGCCTCTTTTATTGACAAGCTTGGCTGGGCAGACCTTGCGAGTGGTGGCGCAAAACACAAACTGACCCGAAGAGTTTGTATCAGAAAAAAGTGAGGTGTTTAAGTAGACATGCTTTTTGACATGAACATAAAATGAAACAACACGAATACGACGCTAACACAAGTTTTTGGCAATTTCATGCATGACAGGGAAAGCCACCCAGTGGCAATTGAAAATTAGGCGATGATCGGGTCGAATTTTGTTTTGATATTATTATCTATTTGTGTACGAACATCTTGGTGACAGATGCTATCCTTCATAGTGCATATTAATTGTCTCACCTGGTGGTTGAATTTCACTTTCATATTTGACAAGAGAAACTGAGATCGTTTTCCTTTCTTAAAAAAAAGAAAGGTTGTAGACCTTTTCTAACCTTAAGTGCATTGTAGAACCTGGTACCAGGAATCCGGATGGGTATACAACCGATGCCAGAGCTGGTATAAGCGTTAAACTCTCGCCGGATGACATTCGCCTCTTCAGATGGATCAATGTCCAGTAATTGTTTCAACATTAGCTCCAATACCATCTGCAACAAAAGAAAGATCTAGACAACATTTACCCATCTACCTACCAATCTTTATATATATATATATATATATGTGTGTGTGTGTGTGTGTGTAGAAAATAAAACTAAAGTCTTATTCATTAAGCAAGTAATAGAAGGTTATTCATTAGAGTTAAGAAAAATCAAATACAAGAGCAAGCGTGTGCGGGCGTGTAAATGTGATTGTAAAACAAAAATAGCATTTGCTTCTTTGTGGGGCAGGTATTTGTTTGTACTGTAGTTCACCATGCATGAAAACAGTATTGTAAAAGGTCTACATGGAGATGGTTAATCTAAAGATTAAGCTCAAGAAAAAAAGTTAGTTGAAGATCAAATTTTATAGTTAAGCAAAATTAACAGGCAAATTATTGATGAATCAAGGAAGGAAATAATTCAATGGTTTGATTTTCAAGATCGACAGTTAGAACTTTAAAATTCAAAAGTGAAAAGGTATACCAACTGCATACTTTTGACTTTTTGACTTATCTCAAATGAGTGCGCATGGACTAACCCTTCCTCTCTCTCTCTCTCTCTCTCTCTCTCTCTCTCTCTCTCTCTATATATATATATATATATATATATATATATATATATATATATATATATATATGACAGCAATACAGAAGATGAAATTACCTCATTAACGCTCGGTGTTAAATTGATGTGGTTCCTTTTTATTTTCTAAATCTTGCCAAACCCTAACTTTTATAATATAATAAAAAATCACAAACCCATATTTTATAATATAATAAAGTGGAATTCAGGAAGGCTACTTTTGTGACCCAAACAATAAAAAACCATTCATATACACGTGTCTGGCAAAGCTAGTTAGCATGCGCTCCTCTTAGGTAGACCTAACTCATTAACCAGGCCAAGTAAGGAACCGGTTGAAATCAAAACTAGTGAAATCGGAATTTGAAACCGGTTTCGAACCAGGGGTTTGGTTCTTTTCTTTTTAAAAATTCTCTTTAAAATCCAATTTGTGAACTTCAGGCAGTTTAGAGCTCAAGCGAAAGCAATAAAAAAATGACTCCTGATAGATTCGGTTATGGTTCTAGGTTCCGAAATAACCGAAACCGGCATATAAGAGTGAAAGGCTAAACTACACACCCTGCGGCACTCTGCTTGGAGGGCAATCTCTCTGCCGAGCCACTGTTGGACACGCATCCGTGTGAGCGACTCCACCTGGGAGATGAAGTGGGTCCGGATCTTGTCCGGAGCCAGCAGGTTGACGGCGATGCCATGGAGCCTCCTCTGCAGCTCGCCGTGGATGGAAAGCATGCCGTACTTCCCCAGAACCCGACTGAAAGACGCCGGATAGTTCGCCCGGAAAAGCTTCCCCTCGTTCTGCAGAGCCCATTTGTTGAAGTTGGCATCCGCTGAGACCACCGTTCTCCGCCCAAACAAGTGAGATGTGAATATCTTCCCGTACCTATAACAAAACAAACTATTCAAATGGCTAAGGAAAAACTCGATCACTAACAGAAAACAGTAGCAAAGGTGAGTCCTGTGGTTATTCCTTCATGATAGACTTATTGAAAACTTATAGAAACTATCATGTCGAGTGCGTTCGAACAACCAAGCAGAAAACTCAGAACTCGAAGGCTGACACCCTCGCCTCAAGGACTTGGGTCGATTGTGAGCCCAGAGAAAAACTAACACAAACCTTTTTGGGTGTTAGGATCCAAATAGGAGAGGCAAACAACCGAGTTGGATTGTAAACTCCCTACGCAATCACTTAGTGGGAAAGGAAATGGTCGAGAGATGACAACTTGGAGGTCGGCTTAGAAGCAGCAATCCTTTGAAGAAAGCGTAATAGCTCATTGATCTAGCTCCATGACACAGAAAATGAACGAAAACTCAAGTGATTGAGCAACGCGGTGACGAGAGCTCAAAAACTTAAGTGTCAGTAGCCGGTTGCCGAGGGGCTAGAGCCCTCACGCTCAAGGTTTATACTGCAATAGCCCTAGACTAAGTTGAGAGATGCATATCAAACCAGAAAGAGCGGGTTTTCATTTACTTGCCTCGAGATTCTTGGCTGAAGGAAGTGAACAAAACTATGGCGTGAAGCATAGAAACTCCAGTTTTCTCTTACAAGAGGCCACCCTTCTCTTCCTGGAGGCAACTTTGAGGAACGGTTTCCTGCTAGATGAAATAAACCAAAGAAGAACAAAAGCAAACCAAGAACGAGCAAGATCATGACCTCCATAGAGACTCTAGAGAGAGGGAGAGAGAGTATAGGATTCAGAGTACTTTGCTGTGTTTGAAATAGGGGCTTGGTTCAAGGGTCTGAGAGATTTGACCGTTTAATTAAACATAAGAAGATGATTATTCAATCATTACGTGTTCTAGGCTTCTTCTTTAAGAATATAATAATTAGGTGGTAGTTGAAAAACTTGATTGATGGCAGTGAACCAAGTCTGCCAATAGCGCTAATCCATCTGTATTCGTACACAATTAGAGCAGCACAGTGGAATTGCAACATCCCGGCCTTCCTCCTAGTTTTTAGCTATTCAATATATAAATAATTCCTTAAAAAGAAAATACTTCTGCAAATCAAAGTTTTTTCTAGATTTTTGTTAATTATCATATAGTGGCCTGTCGTTTTATATTCTAGCACTCCTGTTCCAAAGAGTGATGAATGCAGCTTGACAAAGAGCCATGGGGAGGTGCTGTCTAAACAGGGTGACTCTGAAGATTTTACCTTGGGATGTTGACTACTCGAACTTCGTGAAAGATGGAGCCGGCCAATGTGACTGTGCACAAATTAAGTTTTTCCAGTTTGGTGGCAATATTGATGTTTGATTTTGACGCCAATAACTAATCGTTCTTATTCTATTATATATACTGTAAACAATTAACTAGCACATCGTTAGGGTGATTTGAACAACGGAACATAAAGGAATGGGAAGATTTGGATGAAAGAGAGAGAAAGTAAAGCCTTAAAAGCATTCAAATAAGGTCAAACAACAACAACACTAAGCCTTTTTCTTATACTAGACGTAGGCGGCTACATCGATTCTTTGTTTCCACATGTATCATATTAGCAGTTAACACTCAATAATCTAGATCATTTTTTATTGTTTTTTTCTAACACTTTTGTGGTTGTTCTCTACCTCTTTTAATACTTTTAAAATCCAGTTTTTCATACTTTCTTAAAGCTTCTTCTTTTGATCTTCTTTCTATATGTCCAAACTATCTTAAAGGATATTATCTCATTTTATCCTTTATTGGTGTCACTCCTAATTTGTTTCTAATAATCTCATTATGTATATGATCTTTTCTTGTATGACCACTCATCTGTCTCAACATCTTCATTTCTGTCAGAGACATCTTTTGTGCATGTTGATGATTAACTGCCCAACACTCAGAACCATAAAACATGACGACTTCACCCAAGAGTTTGATCATTGCTAAAGAACCTATAGGAAGCTTGGGTGGGCTTGTTAAACAGCTCTCTTTGGATAAGTTTGAAAATGAGGACAGAAGAATGAACCCTTGGAACATGGATCAGGGATATGAGGCTAAGAGGGTATTTACTAAGCAGAATTCCCTTGTTGGGCTGCACAAGAAGGTTATCTCATTGTTGCTAAGACCTCGAAACTGGACTCCTACAAAACCAAATTTCTTTCTTGACTCATATGAAGTTGGTGAGCTGTGTTATGCTGCTGAACAGATATTTCTGAAGGAGCCTACAGTTTTTCAGTTGAAGGCTCCAGATAAAATATTTGGGGATCTGGACAGTTTGGCGACTTAATGCTCCTATTTGATGAATATGATTTTCCTTTAACTGCAGGGGACATAACGTATATTGATTATTTGTTTTTGGGTGATTATGTTGATCGTGGCCACCACAACCTGGAGAATATAACTTTACTTTTAGCTCTTAAGATTGAGTACCCTGAGCATGTCCATCTGATTCGAGGGAATCATGAAGCTGCTGATATAAATGCACTTTTTGGTTTTCGGTTAGAATGCATCAAGAGAATGGGTAAGAATGATGGGATATGGGCTTGGACTCGATTCAACCAACTTTTCAATCCTTTACCTCTAGCTACTCTTATTGAGAAGAAAATAATCTATATAAATGGTGGCATTGGGAGGTCATAAAGTATGTAGAACAGATTGAGAAACTCGAAAGGCCTATTATAATGGATAACAGATCTATTGTCCTAATGGTATCTTCTTATCACAAAGAATATATGATGCTTATCTCCATTTTCACCAACCAACATTAATTTTATGCGTAATATCTCCATCAATTCTTCCATCACTATCAAAAATTGATCCTAGGTATTTAAAACTTTCCTTTTGGGGGGATGCAGTGTGTGTCAATTTCCATTTCTATATCCTCTTATGTAACCAAATGATCAAACTTACATTCCATTTATTTTTTCTTTGTTCTAAGTAGGAAGTCTTTATTTTGTAATGTTTCTCTCAATAGTTCTAATTTTCTATTAACTTTTTTCTTAGACTCCTCCACTAACACAATGTCATCCGCAAATAACATACACTAAGGTACTTCATCTTGAATATATTTTGTTAACTCATCAATCACTAATTGACTTAAAGTTGATCCTTAATGTAATCCAATATTAACTTCAAAGAAGTTTGTCGTTCCTTCGTGAGTACTCACACATGTTTTTGTACCATCATACATGTCTCTTATAAGGTTTATGTATGTCAATGGGATACCTCTTTTTTCCAATGTTCTCCAAAGAACCTCCCTCCGTACTTTATCGTAAGTTTTTTCTAGATTAATAAATATCATTTGAATGTCTTTTTTTTTTGCTCTAAAATGTTCCATAAGATGTCTAAAAAGGTGAATCGCTTTAAGAGTAGATCTACCTAGCATGAATCCAAATTCATTCTCTATTGTACTCGATACTTATCTTAACCTACATTCGATAATTTTTTCCATAATTTCATAGTATGACTCATTAACTTGATACCCCGATAATTCGCATAATTCTGAATGTCTCTTTTGTTCTTATATAAGTGTATTACTCGCTCTTCATTTTTCGGGCATCTTTTGGTTTCTCCATATTTCATTAAATAGTCTTATGAGCCAAGTGATTCCTGTTTTTCCTAAGATTTTCTAAACTTTTATAGGAATATTGTCTGGTCCTGCCAATTTCTCACCCTTAATATTTTGGCTTCATTCTTATTAATACGACGGTAGAAATTGTGGTTTATATTTTTTTCTGATTTGGCTAACTCTCCTAAGCTAATACTAACATCTTCATTTTCATTAAAAGCTTATAAAAATAGTTTTTCATATGTTTCTTATATCATCATTTGTCACTAGAATTTTCTCATCCTCGTCTTTGATGCATCTAATAGAATTAAGAGCCTTAGTTTTCTTATCTCTAGCACTAGCTATCCTAAAAATATCTCTTTCACCTTTTTTTGAGTTGAGTTTTTTATATAAATCTTATCAAATTTTAGCCTTTGCTTCAGTGACAGCCTTTTTCACTTTCTTCTTTGCTTCTTATAAGCCTCTAAAGTTACACTAGTTTTCTTAGTATAATGTAATTTGTAACATGCTCTCTTTGTCTTAATTTTATTTTGCACTACTTCACTCTACCACCAAGCTTCTTTTTGTGCTTATACACCTCCCTTATTCACCTAAGTCACTTTTCTAATACGTATAGTTATATTGTTCCACATATCACAAGGTATACTAACATAATTTCAAGCATATCCTTTAAGGACTTTCTGTTTAAATATGCCTTCTTTCTCGCTTTTGAGGTTCCACTTTTAAGCCTTTTCTATATCTTTTCAAAATCTTAATCGATCCTATTGTGCTTAACAAAACATCTCTGCTCACAAAGTGATCGCCAGTGGTTCAATAAGTTTAAACCGTATATCATTTTCAAACAATGACGTTGGGCTGTTGAAAATTGAAATGGTGAAGGGCTGAGCAATTATAGCGATGGCAGTGACGTTGGTAATTTTATATTTATTACTGAAAGGTCTCTACTGCCAAGCGTTTTAGAGCGTTGCAGTATTGCTGATCTGAGTTTTTTGGGCATGAGAATGGTCGGGTACCTCACGAAGGGCACTCCCCTAAAGCTTTTCATACAAACATGACGCGGAAGTATGCCACTGTGTTCACCCGAAGCAACACGAAACGAACATTCAGGTTGTGTTTAGGTTACCTGCTTTCGGGCTAAGTAACACAACACAAGAACAACCGAGAACACGAAATTGCTAGAAATTATGTCACCCCACACCGAAATGACTCCGAAATTCCGTGTTCTTGTCCACAGCAAGAATGGTCAAAGTGGCTAGTGTTTAATTAGTTTGACACATCACCATGAAATGAAATGATACGGCACGAGCATGACCGTGAACACGAAATCGCTACCCATATGAAGGTGGGAGAGAGAGAGGATAATGGGTTAGGTTCAGATCTGAATCTAATATAAATGAGAAACCAGATAGTCTATTCATGCATGAAGAAATGGGTCTGCTTAAGACTTAGGCGTAAATTTTGCTTTCTCTCTCTCTCTCTCTCACACACACACACACACACATATATATATATATATGAAGACTGAGAGTTGCTGGACACCCTTTTATGTCATGTCAGATTATACTAGACGATCTGTGCTTCGGTTTAATGCACATGAATGGCTATTCATATGAAGGTGAGAGAGGGACAAAACAATGGGTTAGGTTCCGATCTGAATCTAATATAAATCTGAAACCACACAATCTATTCCGGCATGAATAAATGGGTCTGATTAAGCATTAAACGTGAATTTTGCTTTCCAATTTTTGCATAGATCCGAGCCTTCTAGGAGCCTGAATCTACTTACATATATATATATATATATATATATATATATATATATATATATATATACAAAGAATAAGAGAGAGAATTTTCCTTTAACCTTCTTTGGCATGAATATATATATATATATATATTGGTTACAGTGAGAGGCTGAAGCCAGCGCTCTATTACTGGACATGGCCTGTTTGGAATGGGCTCGTGGGTATGAACTATCGGTTTCGGTTGCATCCTATAAGTTTGTTTTGAAATTTCTTTAACCTTCTTTCTTGTTTTTGGTTAAAAATAAAACCTGGTTTTGGGTGAACTCTCACCGGCGGTCTCAAATTGTCGATCCTGGTTTACCAGGTCTTTCTGTTGCCGAATCTGTCAGTGATGAACTTGGCTTTCCAACATAAACAAGAACTATGTGCTCAACGTGAACCCATAGGAAAAACAGGAAACGAAAAAGAAGAGGGACTTTGCTGACCAAAATAAGTTCTACTGCTTCACCGGGATGAGAAGACGACGCTGTTTCCATCCAAGATCACCTCATTGCTTCACAGGGATACGTAAGATAGACAGTAAATCTTGACAGTGTCACTTTTGTAGTTTTCTAGTGAAGCTAACATTTTATGGGACACGACACCTGAATATTACGTGTTGCAATTCGGCTTATATATATATATATATATATATATATATATATATATATATATATATATATATATATATATATAGAGAGAGAGAGAGAGAGAGAGAGAGAGAGAGAGAGACTGGTACATGCTAGGACCTTTAGGTGCTAACAATAGCAAATTCAAACAAAATCTCAACCATCCATCTTTTGTGACGGATGGTTGAGATTTGAAATTTCAAAAGCAAAAGTGTTCATATATCCATCACCAAAGATACCTAAAGTACTAGCCTCTCTCTCTCTCTCTCTCTCTCTATATATATATATATATATATATAAATGAATTCCTGTTCACCACTGAAATACTCATGTTCACCCACTATTTTTCGGTGACATGAACAGCATCTATATGTGTTACAATGGAGGTACGACCTTGAACTTTTGAATCCATTGCCTCGCCAGGTGAACTATTCTCATTCTGCCATAAATACCTAGTTAATTAACTATATTTGTTGTTGCTCGAAAGCCATCCTAATTAAAATCGAATAATCAAATATTTTGTTAAAAAGTCACAATATCCCATATTCTTCAAAATAGCCATCAAAGCCCCTCAAAATTTAAAAATGCATATTGTTCGGGCAATTGCCCGGAACACAAAAGTTCTTATTCGACCACTAAAATGGAATATTTACTTTAGCAAGACTCAGTTGATCAACTTCTCTAACTTGCTAGAGATCCCACATCAGAGTCCTCCACTTCCTTCTTCCGATGCCCTTCAGCGGTTGGAGGCCGGAAACAAGAAAACTTTTCTCGGCCTTCTGGTCAAGATCAGTATAGTATCTGTTGTTATCAGTTTAATATCTAATACGTTGCCCGTTGGATCACATGATATTGACTTCTCTAACTTGCTTGTTCGGTTTGTTCTTTGGCTTGGATCAACTGCCGGAATCGAACTTGCCACCTGCGAGTGGGTACCAGAGAGCCTTATTGGTGAGCTAATGCTCTGGGTGCGCGTTGGGTTTTCTTTTAAAACTATATGAATACTTTCACTGGATCGATTTGCATAAGAGAGAAACAACCTAAATCTGAGCTGCAAAACTATGTGAGGAAGTTGAGTTGGTCCTGCTGGTGGCTCGTCTTATTAGATCGCTACTCTTTTTTGCTGGTGTGTTTGACCATTAAGTTCCAAGCAGGAGACAAACTGTAAAGTATGAAAGTCCAACACGAACTTGCTCGTTAAAATTTAGAAGTTTAAATATTATATTGTTTTAATTTTGAAATTAAACTCTTGCTCATAAAAGTTAAAACTAGTTATTTATAATTAAGTGCTTTATCAAAAAATAAAGCTATTAACTCATTGAAGATGTGCTCCCATCTACCTAAGTGGTTTGTTATACATTTTTACTTACATGTTTACACAAATAAACACACACACACACACACACACACACACACACACATATATATATATATATAAAGTACAAGTACTTTTAGTTCAAATCTCTACGGTTAGTCATGTTAATCAAACAACATGAATGTTTATGAAAGATTATTGAACTGAAAGACCTTATGCATTTATCATTATACTCTTCTCAAGCATAACTTATCTACTTATCTCATCAATTAGAGATAATTAAGCCAAACATTAAGCAGCTTGCCCATTTCGCAGCCTGGATCCAAGCAGGAAATGGTGCAAAGCTAGCACATGCATGGATGCACTAAAGATGATCGGAAGAAAGTTAGCCACGAGAAAGCTCTAAATAAAGGGTCGATCCAGGCTGTTGGAATTTATTTTCCGGTTAGTTCTCACCACCAACAAACAGAAAAAAGGGAGTCATTAGCTGCTGCAGGTACGAAAGAGAGGTATAAATAACACGTTTTAATGGCTGGAAAGCTGGAACTGAAACGAAGCGATCGCTTGAAGTTGATGCGTAATGAATAACCCTATGGTTTCTTAGCTTTTTCCTTTTCTTTGCATTCCTTTTCTTGCTTCTTTCCTACAACTTGAAAGGTGTGATGATCATTAGTGTATATATATAGAGAGAGAGCCTCATATATGTTATAAGCTATCACACTTAGAAAATTTTGAATTTAAAAGTAAAAAATATATATACTTTTACATATATATTTTATTCACATATACACTTTTTAAATTTAAATTTTAGTCATCTATCAACAAAAGATAGACAATTGAAAATTGTTTCTTTATGCTAGCAACTAGGTGGGCTAGAATATACCAAGTTCTCTCTCTATTTATATACATATATGTATATCTAATATATGTGTATATATCTATATGTATGTATATAATCATATATTCATAAATTTGTATGGTGCATCCTCCTCTATTTCATATGATTCTATTGTTTCAACCATCGCCGTTCACTATTCTTGTGCTTTTCAAAACTACTTTCCACCAGTCAAAATTGTTAACACCATTACCACTTTCAAAACCACCTACAAAATCTAAATATTCCGGTAGAGAGGATATTATCCGGTGCTTGGTCCGGCTTGGTTGGTGGTGAGCATTTTGTTCAACTTGTGATCTACAAGAATTGGACGCCTGTTAGCTACGGGCTGGACATGAAGATTACTAGTGTTCAAACCTGTGCAATCTCGAAGGAGCACATATAGAAATGATAATGTGTTGATCTATGAAAGAAAATAGAAAAAATAACAAATTCAACCTTTCATCTTTAATGAGCAACACATGCATCAACGGTAGGTTAAGTTTTGCCCCACGTTATTGTTCTCGTAATAGTCAGCAAGAAAACTAACCGACTCTGTCATCGAACATTGTGAATTAATTAGCATAAAACTCTGTCCAAATTGAAACGCCATTAATAAATAATATATCATGGCTTCCATTTGTCAAGGAATCTCATTTTCATCATATAGTATAAGGGGTGTCGGTAACCGTTCCCGAATCATATGAGAATTGAGCACACCACTCTCTCTCCCTCCCTCCCTCCCTCCCTCTCTCTATATATATATATACACACACACATATATATAATATATATTGATATTTTTAGATAATGCAACTGAAAAATGCTGACTAGTTAACAGCAGTAGAATATGAAAATCAATTGATGCTGCTCACCTCGTGAATCAAGGGCGTTTAGTTTATTATTGACCGTCCATAGAAACTTGAAACAATAATGTGCATCATTATTGGTGAAGGCCAACATAACTATGGGGTGGCGAGCATGAAGCTTAAGCTAAGTGCATTGATAAGGATTAACATTTAAAAGTATTATTTTAATTTTCCTCATATAAAAGTTTGAAATGATTAATTTAAGAGTTGGAGAAAACGCCCTTATTTACTAAGTGAACACTATTCTCAAAAAAAGCGGTGAGTTTCTTCAATATTGTATTGAGCCTCCTAAAATCCAAGAGAAGTTAAAATTGATATATTTTTTTGTTCCTTTTGTACAAAGCAAGCAATCTTTGTATGCGCTTTTGCCAATATGCGAGTATCTCTACAAACGCAGGCAATGAAGCTGAACTAAGCTCACATACCACAAGAGTTGTTGATGCCTCCACTTTCTCGCCGATGAGAAATCCAATGGCGACCCAAGAATTTTTTCAGGGTCATGAGGTATTTTTATTTCAGGTGAAACATACTTTTATTTTTTATATACAGTAATGAACTCAAGAATTTTTCAGATTTTGAGTGAGACGCATGCCACAAGGCGAATCTCAGTTAGATGAAATTCTCTTGAAGCGATTCATATAGTTTTTAACTTGCGAATGCTAATATACACTTTGTTGTTATGTTTTTCTGTTTCTCATTCAAATTATATTAGATGATCCATATTATATCGATAAGGTTATCCATCAACATCAACATGAGGATCAATATCATTTAATGTGCATGAATCCATTATATATGATTATAATATGTTATGTATAATGGATGTCTTGAGTTAGCTGATAGTATGAATGGTGCTAATGATCAAGCAATGTCTAGTATGAGCTTTCTAACAGCTTGCACACACACACTCTCTCTCTTTATATATATATATATATATATATATATATATATATATATATATATATATATATATATATATGTAAAAACTTAAGCTTTAGGAAACAGGAGAAGTGATTTAGGAGTAACGTGGATAATGGAGTTGCACATGACCAAGTCAAGTGCCTGCATCACCTTGGACTACGACTTCACAAATCACAATTCTCCTTTTTCGTCGCCTGTTTGCAATTGTAATCCGACATGGTTGGTTTGGAGCCGGTCTGGTTGTTTCAACCCGGACTGAACTGCGCCAAGAACTGGTTGAAACTAGAACCAGTAAAATCGAGCTCAAAAAGGGAATAACCTGATCTGGTTTGGAACCAAGCTGGAACCAGAACTGCCAGTTTCAGATTTTTTATTTCGAAACTTTCTCATGATATTTTGTGGTACTAAGCGTTCTAATACGTAAACTAAAACTGGAATGGAAACCAGCAGTTCCAAACTTGAAAAAGAACTGGCCTGGTGCCGATTTAGTTCCACTCGCTGCTTCTAGTGGATCTGAAACTGGCAGTTTGGATCAACCGACCCTATCCACGTTGAAATGGACCATCAGGAATTCGAGTCAAGCTGAGTACAAGGCTGTCAACCCAAATGAGCAGCTTGTTTGATAAATCAGCTAGCGAAGGATTCATAGCGCCTTGTCCGATGAGCCTAGGGATGGGTTTGTATTGTTTCTTGAAATCGGATTCGAAATTGGAACCCCAGTTTGGTTTCGGACCAGGCCTGAACCAGGATTGGCGGTTCGAAAACTATTGGTTTTATGTTCTTTTAATTTAAAAATTCTTAATGATATTTTCTGGTTCGAGGTGGCTTAGGACTGAAACTGAAACTACAACCGAAACCGACGGTTTCAAACTGGAACAAGAATTGGTCCTATCCTGATTTGGTTCTGGTTTTAGGAAAACCTAAGCGGCCCAACCCATGTTGAAGTAGACCATCGTCAATTTGAGTGAAGCCAGGTACAAGTCTGTGAACCCAGATTAGCATCTTGTTCGATCAATCGGCTAGTAAAGAACTCATAGTGCGCCTTGTCGGCTGAGCCTAGGGATGGGTTTGTATTGTTTCTTGAGTTGATACAGAAGTGGTTGATCCTGTCTTGGCTAGCTGCTAGCTCACCAACTCTTGCTTATCTGAGCTAATTATAACTAGATGATACTAGCTAGTGCCACCGATTTTGACCATCCAATTGCAGGAGGGCTAGTAGCTGCTAGTGCTAGATAGCTAGCATATGCCACCATACAGAGATACACGAGACGTGATAGGCATAGACACAAAAATCTCCTGAAAGTACCTTAATTAGATGCCTTTCATCTTGAAAATGGATGGATTCATGCAGCTATTAGAAGGTACCCAGGTAATCTAAAGGTATTTCGGGTCGGGTGGTTGGGTTGGGCCCTCCCAATGTGAACGCAGGCGGAAACCATGTTCCTTCCATTACTCAAACGGGTCGGATCCAACATTGGGCCTGGGACCCAAACTTATCCACGAAGGAAGAGAGGAGCAACAACACGAAAAGCTTCGCCGCGTCGCCGCCGACGGCGTATCGTTGAAACGTGTGAACCAAGGGAAGCGCGTCCCAAACGGAAAATGGGGGGTCCCACATCTGTCGGTGGGGTCGGCCAACCAAAGCGGATGTTGAAGCCATCATCATCCAACGGTTAGTAGCATGACACGCTGAACCTGCAGGTCTATAAAGGAGACGGTGGTCGTCCTCACACTTTCATCTCTCTCTCTCTCTCAGAAGGAAACCTTAGCCAGGTACAGTTAAAGGAAGAAGATGTCAGAGGGCACGGCCAACTGTATCGATATCTTGATCGCCGTTATTCTTCCTCCTCTGGGGGTCTTCCTCAAGTTTGGATGCAAGGTCTCTCTCTCTCTCTCTCTCTCTCTCACGCACACACAAACACTCACACAAAGAATAGTAAAGAGAGGCCGTATCTAAAAGTGGAGGAGCTCCTTCAATAATTTGTTTAAGTTGGTGATGTTTAAGAAACCGGTAATCCTCTGTTTGATCGTGTATTTGTCACTTATTACTATTGCAGTTTGAGTTCTGGATCACGTTGTTGCTGACGTTCTTCGGGTACATCCCTGGAATCATCTACGCCGTTTACGCCATCACCAAGTGACGCTAAAATCTCTGAAACCCTCCTCCCTTCTTTCTAACTGTAGGTGATCTCTCTCTCCCCCTCTCTCTCTCTCTCTCTTTCTCATCTCAATTTGGACATTCGTGGCGGTTTTGCAGGTTTTGGCGGTGGATGTGTTGACTGTTATCCGTGTTGCTGGATTTCCGGGTGCAGTGTTTTTTTCTTTTTCACGAGTTTGGTTGTGTGCAGAGAGGGACGATGACCTTTTTTGCCATTTCCGTTCTCTGTGTTTCCTTGTAGCTCAGCTCCTGTGTAATCTGTATGCCATTTTAGGGACTCAAATTGCATTTTGTATCAATAAAGCTTTGAATTTGGATTTCACCTTAAAGGACAACTGAAGAAAAAGCAAGCAGGCTTTACAGATTCGACGCTATCTCTTCTCTTAATTGCTCGGATAACCATTTATTTGATGTTGACGGAACACCAACTTCACTGGGTTGCCCACGTATCTGTGTGTGTGTGTGTGTGTTTCCTTCAAATCTCTGGAGGCGTAGGAAGAAATCATTCTTGTCCTGATATCACCGTGTACTGGAGGTTTCAGTTAAGGTCCTTGAGCAAGCATGAAACGAAGCTGGAAATAAGCCAATTCAGGCTGATCTACGAGCAGTTCAGTTCACTAGTTGAGGCGATAGATAGTTGACCCGACCATAAGTTGATTTAAGAAGGAGAATGTCTGATTGGTTTAGTTTTCCAGGCAGCGTTTTGCACCCGGCCGGCGACTTCCCCGTGACCATCAATTCCCACCACCTTTAGCTTGTGAAGTGCCCCACGCCAAGGTGTATTTCAAAACCACATATTGTACAAATATTCAACCTTTAATTTATGAGATCATAAGTAAAGATTTGAATTAAACATATCATTTTACTTTTATATTTTGAATTTAATGTATTATATGTATTAAATACAAAATAATTTAAATCCCTAAATGTAAAAATACTTACCAAAGGTTATGCGGCTAAGGTTCTCCTCTCTCTCTATATATAAAATATGTATGTATGCATGTATGAAATGCTTATATATATATATATATTATTTGTCACCAACAATACAAAACTCATTATTGTAAGGCGAGGCAGGTGCACTGAACAATTTCATATTTTGGTGGTTAGATTCATCAAATACAAATGGGTCGCATCATATGTACAGTGGTGCCAAACAACTTGAGATGTTGCAATAATAAATTACCCAATATTCTTGTTTGTATAGGTCAGTTGGGTTCCGCAGACTCCCTAGCAGCTGCACGCTTGGATATCGAACTTTTGAACTTGAACTCGAAGGTTCTCCACCATGTGAAATTGTTCTAGAAATGAACGCTCTCAGATACATAAACAATTAAAACTGTCATACCGGTTTTTTATGTCAGGTGACATGAATATAATTTCAATATTTTTAAAGGTTTCAAGAAAGTACTAAAGATATTTTTATTACAAGTATAAACAAGATCCAATCACTCACTTAAACAATATTTAAAAAGTAATATATGATTTAATAAATAACGGATCTACATTGAGCCGAGGCGAGGTGTTCGTCTCACCCGAAATTTTTAAAATTAATTTAAAGTCTATTGTTTGCTCCACCAGAAACCATTAATACATTTTCGGCTCACCTGAAATTCTCAAAATTAATTTAAAATATATAAGTCATGATGGGATCCATAGTTCGCCCCACTCGAAACCATTCAAGGCGTTATTCACTCCATCCGAAAGAGTTTCTAGATCCGCCACTGGAGGAGGCCATAAACCAGATTCACAGGCTTTAAATTTTTGCATGCAATTGATCGATAACAAGCGAAATAATTCGAAACATATGACTGCTTGATAAAAAAAAGACCTTGTCTTGAACCCGTGGATAATATCCATTTTTGTTACTCAAGTGCTTCTTCCTGGCATTCGTAGAAAAGAACCGTGGGCTATACTTTATCTTGTTCTCCAAAATTTGGGTAAGGCCGGCGGTTCAGTACCTCACCTTAATGTAGATCCATTGAAGAACACAGAAAGCATATATAAATCACGACGATGATGCTGTCATACAATTGCCTCATTCATACTTATTCCTATACTTCAGACTGTTACTAAATTAAATATGTTATGTGAACAAGGATTATCAGTAAATTGAGAACAGGAGTTAGCAGCAATCAAATTAATGCATCTATAATGAAAATAAAACAAAAAGCTCAGTCGAGATGGTTATGAATCTCATCTACTCTTAACCTCCATCGATTTTGCAGAAATGTGGACAAAATTCCGCCACCAATCTCTAAACAACCTGGATAATAAGTGAACGCTAATCTTCTTGATCTACGTAATAATTATGCTTAGTAGATCAAAAGTTGATGCTTAAAACATGATCAGGCATTGTAAATGATCCTGCTAATAATTAATTGTACTTAATAGCACTTAGCATATCCCAACTAATCTATGCTTGCACTAGAAAATCTAAGCATGAGGAAATTCAGCAGCAGCCATTGGTGGCTCACTTGGTTAGCAGTAATGGCGCCTTATGCTTTCCCTTGGTGGCTCACTTGCTTGACAGACCAGCCATTGCCAATGCTGTTAGAGCACAGGCAAATTCATCAGCTCTCCGACAACGACTGGCGGCATTACTTCGGTTCGACCAAAAGCCTATCGATCGACCGATCAATTCCACAACTTGTGAATCTCTTTAGTGCTGGAGTGCATATAGAGAGAAGTCCATGTAAAGATTTATCCATTAAGTTGAAATCTTAAGGTAAGATTTTCCTTGAAATAAGTGCAGAAAGGGCATCAAACCGGGGATACACCATCTTTAACTTGATGATGCTGAAGACATTCGTATGTAACGCACAACCAACAATGAAGAGATAGGCATCCAGCGTACCTAAACTTGTTCCAACAGAACCTCCTTCAAACAAGTTAATGTAGATACGTTTAAAAACTCTACATTAGGATTCTCCTTTAAACTAGTCTTATAATCTTCCATATTTGTTCCATTCATCATAATAGGAGACAGTCACAGTAACAAACGTGCATTAATTTATTTTATTTGAATTAAATGTAAATAAAATCTCACTGTCGATCCCAGACTCACAAAGCTCTTATATAAGCCCTCAAACCTATGCATTTCTTCTACTGTTGATTTGATCCCGAGTGCTAAGTATGGCAAGGAAGAAGGTGAACTTAGCTTGGATCCAAAAGGATTCGGCAAGGAGGGCAACCTACAAGAAGAGAAAGAGGGGTTTGCTTAAGAAGGTCTCCGAACTCAGTACCCTCTTCGGTGTCCAGGCTTGCGCTATCGTGTTCGGCCCGAACGAGGTCACCCCGGAGATCTAGCCACCAACTGCTGCTGCTGTGAAACAAATCATAGAGAGGTTCGATGACTTGCCTCAGGTGGAAAAGACCAAAAGATGTTGGATCAAGAAGGATTTCTGGGGCAAAGAATAACAAAACTGAAGGAGCAACTAGCTAAGATAACAAAGGAAAATAGAGAGTTGGAGCTGAAGACTAAGCTCATTAAAAGTGTGAAAGACAACTCTGCTTTGAATGGTGCAAGTTTGGAGGAGCTTCACAGCCTTGTATTGCTTGTGGAGGCTAAGCTGACGAAGTTGAGGGGAAAGAACGAACTGCTGGGGTCCTACGAGCCTATGTCGCTGCCGCACTCCATGCTGGTGCCACCGCCAATTATGCCAGCGCCATCGTTTCCGGCAGTCAGACTCAGGGAGGATGAGAAAGGTCAGCTGCATGGTGCTGGCCTCGATCATGTGTATAAAGACAGCAATTACTTGGTGGATTTTCTGGTGAATCCTGAAAATTATCCCACTGAATCGCCATATGCAAGTAACAATATGCATTGGAACTATCCTGGTCTTCAGTTGTGAATTGGATGATAGATGCTTGCTCCTCCTATTCAGTTTAGGTTCTCGTAGTTTTTTTCCCTCTATACATATCTGTATTCTTCATGATAATCTTGGTAGATAGTAGTGATTAAAAGCAGTTTGATCTTGTTGGTAGTGCATTGGTTGAAGGAATTCATGGAGTTCGATACTTTTGTAATTTGCATTGTTCATATATAGTGTTTGATTCGCCTTTCGTTTGCTCGATCTCATGAAACATTAAGATGCAGCGGCCCTTCATCTTTTCTCTTCATCTTCACTGCGGATATACAAATGGTCCGAGCCAAATCCGAATCAGATCTGAGTCCAAATCTGGATATTGCACGGTCTCCTGGCTAGGAGGTTGCCGCTGGGCAAGGCAACCTGTGTTGTGAATATGAGAACTCTAAAGGCATAATGTTTGAAGGGCTTAGACCAAGAAAAAATATCTTGTGTTTTTTTTATTAAGTTCAATTATTTTGTTTCTATTAATTAATTAAATCATCCTGGTTTGGTCCTATTTCAGTAGGTTTATATTCAGTTTCATTGAAATCTGTCCCGGATGAAATTCGAATATGCAGGATCTGGTTGAGTTGGATTTAGTAATTCTACGATCTGAACTGAGTCTCACATTAATACACTAAACTAGTTTCTTCTTATTCATCTAACCTGAAATTAAGCTCATTATTTCGAGATCGACTATCCTGTATTTGGATCCCGAACTCGAATGGAAGGAATCATTTTCCTATCTAGGATCGATATAGTAATATCGACAGAGACAAACAGTTTTAGGATAGAATCCTGTATAACAATTTTGAGTTGGTGCAAAACTAAGTATTATTCATTCTACAAGTAGAGGCTCCAAAATCTGGTTTCAGAAATATTGCCTTTTCTGGATATACTTTGTTCGAGAAACTCTTGTTACTTAGATAAGCCCTACACTGAGCTGTAAAATCTAGGGTTGCCAAACATGCCTAACCAATTAGGCAGAGCGTACATGTCTCCAATGGGTCCAGTTCGTAGATTAGTTTGATTAACTGGGCTTGCTCTGGAACCTAACAAGATGAGATGAGTTCGACTCGTATAGGTTTGTACAGACGGTCTGCGAACAGGGTGGGTGCACACAGCTATGCTCGGATGGACTCACCTAGTCGAGAATAGTTGAAAAGCCACAAATGGCTAGGCTCAGCTCGACTCATTCTACAAGTTCAACTGTTTCAATGTGAGATTCATATGAGTTCATCAAATAAAACTTGATATTTTAAGGAAAATAAGAGGAAAATTTTAATCATGAATAACATATTTCTCTGAATTCTTTCAAGATAAAATCTCATCATGATTCTCTAATCATGTGGACTTGGTATATTAACATGACTTCTGAACTGGAACACCTACTCATGGATAGCTCAGCACCTCCCTTATACATTTACACATCTTTGCTTGCATATCCATGTTATATACTTCAATACATAACTATCAAAACCAAGACAGAGAACTATGGCGTTTTCCACATTAAGTAGGAAAAGCTACATAGCTTCTTAGTCCTATCTGCATTCTAGCTCTAAAAAACTCAAGATCATATTTTTCGGTTTCTTCAAAAACTCCGGGATGCTCTCGATCTCACTTAATTCACAGAGCAGGTTTCCTCTCTGGCCTTCCCGAGCATCGACCACATGACCTGCACATCTTCATACGCACATGCCATAACTTCACCATGAAGATCCATCTTATGGATTGCATGCTCTGCAGGCAAGATCCGTCAAACTTTAGATAAGGAAAAGATTCACTTCTGACAATTGGACAGAATTAAGAGCATGAAGCAACCATTTACATGAAAAAATACAAAGAAATTGCAGAAGAATTTAAACTGATTGCATATACCTGAATGAGTCTTGATGTTTCTCATAGTACTGAAGCAACTACAGGCCTTCCTCAATGGATAAGTGATTCTGAAAAACCAAGAAGCCATTTACCTTGCGTTGTCACGCTGCATTGAGGTCTTAAAGGGTTAAATAAGAAGTGGTGACAGGACAGTGTGCCCTATAAAATTAAGGCAAGATCCGCATGAAATGCCGTTCATCAAATAAATTATCACTTAGTGTCATATATAATATGGGAAAAATCAGGACGCCATGAGCTAGCTGCAATAGTTCACGTTAGAAAAATATATACATTGGCTTCATTCTAATTATTCTTTAATATATTTGTTGGCTTAATGAACCATGATATGTCACACGTCAATAGTTTTCAGAGGATTGATTCATTGCGAGAGGACACAGTGTGAGCTGCTTCGACACTGGCGAGGGTGGCATTGTGAATGGATATTATAATATAAAATTGCAAGAGAATATTGATAAAATTCTTTGAATAATGCCTTGATGCAATTACAAATCCAAGTTCAGTACGAAGGAAACAGTATTTTATGTCAGTGATGTTAAAATGGTGTCCGCAGTGAAGTCACAAGGCCACGAGCGTGTTCGTGAAGTGACTGTTTCTGTGCTATCGTGATCTCTCTAGCCAAGCAGACAAGGCCATGATCTAGTTGATTATTAAATCATATTTTCCTGCCATTTTACTATTGAATCTCCAGAATCTTATACATATTTTGTGCCATTTCGCTAACTCAATCCCCTTGAGCACAGTCGTGTTCTTTGAAGCCACATGTTAAGATCCAGAACTGCTTGCTTTTCGATCAACACGTACCTTTCGGTACCCGGCAACAGCCAATACTGTAAGGACAATATTTCCACAGTTTTTGAATCCAATTGAATTTTCAATAAGATTTTAAAAAGGGAAAATAAATTTTAAATCAGAAGAAAAGGATGAAATGGTCTTAAAATAATACAAGCAGCCCGATTGCAATGCTTCACTCAAGAGCAGGAAGCAAAGCTTCGAATTGCCTTTCATGTCTTTCCACAATATTGCTTTTTCACACGCTTTTCATTTTGCCTCGTTTTAGTTTCTCGTCAACCCATGTAAGGCCGTAATCATATGAGAAACCTTTTCATCTACCTGGGTTTTGAATTTTCCAACACTTAAATCAAGGAAGAAGGACCCTTTTTCACGATTTCGAAGATGCAGTTTTTACGTTAAAGCAAAAAATACTTTACAAAACCGTTTTACATTTACTAAATACACCGAGACTTATAACTGAAAAAGAAAAGATACAAAAGGGGAAGATTAAAAGTCAAAAATATATATACAAGCTCTCTTGCATAAACATATACTTACAGAGAATTCCCTAAGTGAAATCCTTTTTGGAAGGAAACTGAAACTGTGTTTTACTCTAAACTCGTGTTCATCTCTTGGGACTTCCTTCAAGCTTCCGTTCGTCTCTGTAAGCCCCCCTCGTCTTCAAACAATGTTTACAAAACTTTTAAATTCACATTTAGATGAGATTAGGGTCGTATTTAGGTCGAAATTAATCTAACCCCGACCTTTTAAATATGTGGTTTCTTATAGATTTTTATACTCTTGTCTCATCGATTCTTACAACTTTCTGTGTGGTTCTATTATGGTTCTATAATCAATACCAAAATTGCACCTTACTTCACGCTTCCTGCCATTTCTTAAACTCGCTTCCCTGCTTTTGCTGCTGAGTCCATTTTGTTGATTCAATACAACTATGAGCTGTCCCAGGTACAAATCCCCTTCTGACAGTTTCCCATGATAATAATTACGTTAATCTTCGTGCTAAGCAAAGCTTTTTCTCACACCAAGTGTTTTGCTATCAATGAACAGAAAAGGATAAATTACACTCAAAATGAAAGGCGACATTTAGGTAGTTAAGAGAGGTTTTCTTCATCCTTGTACGTCCAATCGAAAGGTTTCCTTCTTCTTTCCATCTCCGCGGCCACCCCAATTAAAATCTCAAATCTTAGAGATCATTCATTACAGTGATTTCTTAGAAGGGCATTCTACTTTCTTGACAGTAGCCTATAATGGTGGAGTTGCGTGGATATGGCGAGTTGGTTTTCACCCTTTCCATGAGATCCAATGAAAAGGTTGACGGTAGCTTTCTGCTAGATAACGAACCCTCCTCCACAAGTGGCCAAGGACCAGCTAGCCATGTTACTCTCACCGTAAAGGAGTTGCCAAAGTAATACAAAAAACCTAAAAGAAACAAAAGGTGGCAGTCTTCGAACCACTTGCGAGGGAGGTCGCGGCCTGTAATATAGTCTGCACTCTCTGCTAGATTGTTTTGCATGGTCATGTTGGTCGTCATTGTCGGAGAAGTACAGTACGTTAGCTGGCCGGACGACCCCATATTGCAGAAAACAGTAAAAGGAGAATCTGCAAGAGAAGAAGCTTCAAATATTTTGCAGCCAAAGTCCAGCACAGCTGTCTCTGTTTCCTTTTCTGTATGAATGGTGGTCACCAATCCGCCCTACTGTCCTGAAAATCTTTTGATGACCTTATTGAAATTACCAAAAGAATCTCTTTGAATTCGGAACGAATCCGATTCAGTATCTCCACTAAATAGTACTACACGCATTCCCCTGATTGCATGGAGTGCTGCTTCTGCCAATCTGAAGGTTCAAAAAGCTAGATACAGATGATCTTCCCCTGACTATGGTCTAGTCGTTGGTGTCTGGAATCTGCTCTTTGGTATCTGAATTCTATGCTTTGAGAATATTTTGAACTTGGATGAATGGCCAACCACTGGTTTTTTGATTGATGAGTGTCATATTAAATCTTGTTCATTGACCAACTTGAGCAAACTGGAATTCTTTCTTATCTATGACCCCGAATTTTCCTATCTATTGAAAGGCCTTGCCTGGAGAAAATTCTTAGTTACACATCTCCTTTGCTGCTCTGATGCTGGAATCTCTCCGTACGTTGTAGCCTCTTGGGAAATGATAGGAAGAGAACCAATTCTAACTCATGGATGAGTAGTCCAAACCAAGCTCCGCTTGGTTCCACGACGTTTGGCGCGTTTGTGATCTAACTCGGACAGGAACATTAAGCTTGTGTGTGTGTGTGAGAGAGAGAGAGAGGTGCTTGATATATATGGTTGTTAGAGAACCATGTTAACCCCGTCAAAAGAAAAGAAAGCCCATGTTAACTAAACCGATTGGGGCTGTGAACTTGTGGTCAAGTGGTCAAATGCTTCAATTTCACAATAGAAGTTAAACTAGTATCATAAACAAATAAATCTTTCTTCAATTCTGGAGTTTCAATATTTGATTGAAAATTATGACTTCATTGAACAAAAACTTTGTGTCAGATCCAATAACTGGGATCTTGTTTGATTTGCACTTCGCTCAGTTTAACCAGGCTAGTAAGCTGAAAGTGATCAGCCATTTAAGTTGATCAAAGGAACACGAATAGACCACGTTTGGTTTATTGAGCTTGTTTACCAGATAAGTCAATTGGCATGGTTCTTTGCTATTTTTTGGGAAATCAAGCTCAGACGTTCAAATTTGGAAGATAGCCATATTGATTCCCTCTCTCTCTCTATGCAACTCTATGAGTGTGTATTTTACATTTGTGTAATGCTTGGAAATGAACTGAGATCTCATCTGTGGTTTCAAAACAATTCCTCCAGATCACCGGGCTCAGAGTGTTCCTTTCGTTGGTTCGTCTTCAGTTTGATAGCAGAAACTTTTCATTCACCATTTCTTTTTATAAGGAAAGCTGAGGCTGGGGAGACCCCCTTCCAAATGGCCGTGGGTATCGAACTCATGAAGTTCAACTTGAAGGTTCTTTAGTCGACGTCCTGGCGAAGATAGCTGTGGTTCTTTAAGCTCCTTCCTAGCCTCATGGTGGGGAGCATCTAAAATTTTAGCTGATTTTGATGCCTGGACATGTTTCTGAAGGAATCTGACAAACAAATGGCCCCTAACGCAGAAAAAAACTCGTACTAAAACGCAAGTTCTATAGCAGAAGAGGTAGACGAGAAGACTGCTTCTTAGTGAATAAAACATCTGTTTGTCTGTTAAGCCTTACCTGAAATTTATGCTGCAAAAAATGGCACCAAAGTCTATCCTGTATATGTATTAGAACAGTGGGAAGCATTAAAGAGCCAGATTGAACCCTTATCCGAGCCTTTTTACAGACTAGGTGGGGTTAGTTACAGGGTGCAAAACGAGGACTTCGAAGAAGGTCACCCTTCCGGCAAATATTCTCTCTTATGTTTCGTTAACTTAGATAAAGAAATGAGAAATATACAAGAAAAATTTGGGAAAAAAACTTTGATATGCAAAAATGTATCTTGTTATACATGAAATTGATACAGAATAATGAAAAGTTACGAGGCAAAAAGAAGCAGAGCAGAAGCAATGTAAGAAACCAATATGAAGCAATAAGCATGTTTTCCCCTATTTTCTCTGCAGGAAAACGAAATGCTTCCGACTTTGGAATCATGACTCTCACCTTCAGTGGGTGCTTGTCGCCAGAAGCAGACCTAGAAAACTTCTTGGTTTTGCAAAGTTCAGCTTGGATGAATTTACATATACAATTCTCAAAATATTCAAACTGATTGTATAGATTTTCTGTGGTTTTTTGGATTTCTGGCAAGGCGGCCGGATCTCCTAACACATGAATAGCTGCTTCTCGCAACTATGAGAAAATACTTCTGCAATAACTTAATGTGTCTTTTTTTATTCAAACAAAAGATGAAAGGTTTGTTTTGATTAATATGTTAAAACAAAAACTTGTTATATTTAACTAAAAAGTATGTGTTTCTCTATCTCTTTCATCTGTTTATGGAACTCATGTTTGGCCCTATCTTCTGCACAAGACTTGCAATTCAATGAACTTTGACCATTGAGAATTTTAGAAAGGGGACAATCTGGTCTGGTCTGTCAACTTGAACCCCTAATGATAGGTTTTTACTGTTAAGGAATAAGTTCTGCCTTCTGACTTACTGGCCAAGTAAAAAAGCCCAATTCAGGCAGACAACAATAGGAATTTTTTTAGGTAAGGGTTTGTATGGTCTCAATAGCACACAGGTAGGAATCATGTGAAGAGAATATGTGTATCTGTTATGACTATTGCCTATACATGGAAAAATATATGGCCCCAAATAAAAGTTACCCCTCCTTGAGCAGATTCCTCAAATGCTTAATTATGAAGATTATGCCTACGAAAGACACTTCTTTCACCATGAAAGGTCACATTGTGAATTGTCACGTTTCATGACCCCATCAGCTCTTTATGTCTGCTTTTGTACTTGCTTTGGCAGGCCGATTGGTCCGACCGTCACGTGGCACACCATTAGAATCCTAATTGGATCAGTCATGCTGATATGGATGCATTAGCTTCTCACAAACTACTAAGTCCTTCACAGATATGCACATTCTTTTTATGTTTTTGCACTAACAAAGCTTAATTGAGATTAATGAAATTTTAGTTTAACTGAAGGAGAAGTTCATTAGAGTCGGCAGCTTTGATTCAAATGAAAGAAAATGAAAAACTTTCACGACAGTGTTTGATGATAAACAACCATACAGCAGAAAGTACTGAACAAACGTTAACAACAGATGGACACTTCAATTATGAATGTATAATGTTCCCAAAGGATACCTGCTAATCTCTCTGTTGGAGAGACAATAACAATAACAACCAAGGTCTGCTCTCTCATCTATCAGATTAACGAGAGAGAGAGAGATTCAAGTTTCCAAATTGATCATAAAATATGTTTTGCTTTTGATGGCGAAGGATATAAGCATATGAACGAGAAATGAATCATGGCGACTTAATTACGCATTGCAGTTTCATCATAGGATAATAAATTTTTGACAGATGACAAATTGTGCGTACATTAACAAACTTTTATTTATGAATATCAACTGAATTACATATGCTTGAAGATATTACAAACTCCATGGAGTTTCCTATAGACAGATATTTTTGTCTACGGACACAGTTTCTAAGGGTCTATCGCTAGTGGTATATCTAGGCTAGAAAGTATCTGTTAATGATCTAACCCCTGTGCTGGTAGAACCTGGCTATGTAGTCAGTAGCTTTCTGGTTGATGTCAGGCTCAGCTGCACCCCAGAAACTTGTGTCTTCATCAACAACTCTTGCTCTACGCGGTGGTGGTGCCTTGGCCTTGGGGGCTTCACCATCGCCTAAACACTTCGGATTGAAGCGCTTCGGTCCAGAGATCTTGAATATGTTGAGGAACGACCAGATTGATGCAGAGTTTCTCTGTCTAGCTTGCCTTCCCATGCCTCTCTCGCTGTCTCTGTCTCTGTCTCTCTCTCTGCCTTTTGTTTTCGCTTATCGATGATGAGTGGTTTGGCACGGATTTATAGGAGAGGTAGGGGGAACAAAAGTACAATCAATAAGATTCCCCAACCGTCTGGACGGTCTAGATTTGTTGCTGTTGAAACAACAGAAGTACAAAAGTAATTTTCTGCTCTTTGTCACTTGTAAAAGACTCAAACTGGTTTACTAGCTGGTTTGAAAGATCAGGGCCTAATTTAGCTTGGTTTTCATTGTTCAGTATAAAATAGTTGTGGTTTTGGTTGGTAGATCATTAGCTTATTTGAGCTTCGTGACAAGGGGTTACTCGCAAACTAACATTGTTAAATTAACAACGGTCTAAAACAATGGCATAGTCACTTTATGGAGAAGTAAGGCATGCCCCTCCCTCGCTTGAGATAAGAAAAATTCCTAGATCCATGACTGCATAGCAGGCAAATAAAGGCGTTTTATGAATATGATATACAGTGTACACCCAAAAAATCATTCTCGAGTCTGCCACTGATATGAAGTAAAAACGTCAATAGCAGAGGAAAAGCAGCCACTGATCTGAGGTAAAAACGTCAATAGCAGAGGAAAAACAGCCACTGGTCTGAGGTAAAAACGTCAATAGCATAGGAAAAACAGCCACTGATCTGAGGTAAAAACGTCAATAGCATAGAAAAAACAGCCACTGATCTGAGGTAAAAACGTCAATAGCATAGGAAAAACAGCCACTGATCTGAGGTAAAAACGTCAATAGCATAGAAAAGCAGCCACTGATAAGGTAAAAACGTCAATAGCAGAGGAAAAGCAGCCACTGATCTGAGGTAAAAACGTCATAGCATAGAAAAAGCAGCCACTGATATAAGGTAAAAACGTCAATAGCAGTGGAAAAGCAGCCACTGATTTGAGGTAAAAACGTCAATAGCATAGGAAAAGCAGCCACTGATCTGAGGTAAAAACGTCAATAGCAGAGGAAAAGCAGCCACTGATCTGAGGGTACATGAAAATAGACTTGTATGGCTTATTTTACATGTAAATGATATGGTACGTTTAAAGGGAAGACCATAATAATAGAAAGGAAAAAAGTTGATCGTCCGTTTGGAAGAAAAACATGTGCAAGTTTCCTAAAGTTTTACCCACCTCAGTTTCTTTCTTTTTCTTTCAAACGTTTTTTATATGGTTTCAATATGGACCTGCCCGTGACAAAGCAATGAACTAAGAACCATTTCCTTACGTTAAACATGTAGATGTATTTATTAATTATGATGATGATTCATTAAGGCTAAGTTCTGTTGGAGGTCACTTTTGTTAGAAGGATAAACTATTATACATATATATATATATATATATATATATATATATATATATATATATATATGTGTGCATGCTATAGAGAGAGAGAAAGAGTGATTGGATTTTTCCATTTATGAGTCATTCATGTCTACCTATGATGATTTTCATTCATTTTTATCCATTGTTTTTTACCAGAATAATAATAATATTCTTTACTTTTTCAAAATTTTATCAACATTTTAAAAGTATACTCACGGTACATAAAAATATACTATATATATACTCACCAATGCAACTTGCCAAAAGCCCTTGACAAATATTTCTCTTTATCAA
This sequence comes from Brasenia schreberi, assembly GCA_036023115.1. Classification (NCBI taxonomy): domain Eukaryota; kingdom Viridiplantae; phylum Streptophyta; class Magnoliopsida; order Nymphaeales; family Cabombaceae; genus Brasenia; species Brasenia schreberi. Next base: position 8,979,658 of record JAYKKT010000057.1, on the reverse strand, counting down.
AAAGGTGTGTCCTTAACTAAATAAAGGAGTTCATTTTGTATGACAGAGAGCGATGACATGACATGACAGGACTTGACTCTTGGGTTCCATTAGAACGGTCCACTTTGAATTGAACGTACATCTTCCGTTGATATGCTCAACTCAACTGAAATGAGTGTACCAATTTCATGCATACGTTTCTCTATTTCTTTTGCGAGAAATTCACAAATACAACCCAAAGTATTCAGTTATTAACAAAAGGCTGCCAAAATTTCCCAGCTATTAAAAAAACAAGAACAGCCATCTAGACATGAAAATGATTTTTCCTTATAAATTTTGTCCGAGTCTTTTAGCTCGCTTTTATGAAATTCTGTGAGCTTTTCTTCTATTTACTTAAAGAAAATACCTTGAAAGGTGTTGGAAGGAAAACTCAATGAAAAGTTTTAATGTGAACCAAATTGGGTCAGGAACTAGAACCCATAAAACCAAAACTAGATTCAAAACCAGGAACTATCCGGTTCGGTTTCGATTCTATCTTCTATGAAATTGGAACTGACAATTTTAAATAGTAAGTTCTGTAAAACTTTTTTCCAAAATTTCAAAAGTTTCGATGATATTGGGTGAGGCAAATCTCAATCGTGTGAAATTCAGGTCAAACAATTCATATGACTTAGACATTACCAGTTTCGAGTAAACTCCAGTTTTCCTAGAACCTGGAATCGGAACCAAACTGTGACCTGACCTGTTTTTTGGTTTGAGCCCTAAACCACTCGGAACCAGAAAAAAAACTAAAACTCTGAAATTTTAATAAAATAAAAAGATATGGAACCAACGGTTTGGAACCCACCTGTTCTGCTTCTGGTTCTATGAAAGGTGGAACCAAGACGAATCATGTGCTTCCTGATTTTGGATCCAGTTTCGGTTTCAGACAGTTTAAAACCGGCCATGTCTGTAACTTCTTAAGAAAGAATTTAGACTGCACATATAGAATATTTTTGTTTAGATTTGATCAAATTTTGGGTGAGGCACCGCACCTTGCCGACGAGTGGGTCCATGATTGCTTGAGTCGAGACCGTGGTGCGTGAGAAAAACACACACACATAAGCATGAGGAGAGACTGCTTTATTTGGGTCCTCCCTCTCTCTCTCTCACACACACACACATAAGCATGAGGAGAGAGTGCTTTACTTGGGACCTCCCTCTCTCTCTCTCTCACACACACACAAGCATGAACAGAGGGTGCTTTACTAAAGTTGCCTTCTCAATCCATCTTTTTCATTATGGAATAAGTGCTTATTTTGTGAACTTGATTACAATTGGCCGCATGCAATCTTTCTTCTTAAATGCCTGCAATACAGATTCTCAATGGGCCGGCTGTGTGGAATGTCCGGCGGGGTCGGCCGCGTATCCAAGAGGCCCAAATCCATACCAAGAAAATTCCACAATCGATTGCCACAAGAAAATGCATAATTTGGGCGGAAAGCAGGAAGATCATTAGAATCAATGATGAGAAGGAATTATGAGGAAGAAGAACAAATGGAAAATTAGAAACTTACCTTATGCCTAAGTTGCATGTGCGGTAATGTTGTAAGAATCCAACGGATGGTGCTTTTCGGCGGTGGGAGGGCCCGTTTGAACCGACAGATCTTTCTTGGTTAATTGGTTGAACCAAATCGGACTGATGCTGATGTGAGCTTTTTTTGGGGTTGAATTTGAACTACCAATTTCATACTTTTTTATTTTCTTTTCCAATATTATGTTGTCAATTAGGACTTATTCTTTTGGATGTTGAAGCTAACATGACCCGAAGAGTACGTGTTCGTGTTCTCCTAAAGTCATGTGGGGGGGGGAGGGGGGGAGAATTGACTTGTGTTTGTGTTGACCTGTTTCTGATAACTATCAGGAAACGACACTACACTAACATGACCCGAAACAACAAATTTCTGGCAATATAACTGCCGTCATAAAACTCAACCCAGATAAGACACGAAAAAAAAACACCTTTATATACAACCAAGGTAACACAAAGGAATTCAGGTATGGGTGACGTTTTTTTAAAACAACACGAGATAACATGACCCAAAACGTGAAATTGGTATCCCTAGCAAGGATGAGCATTATTCGGATATAACCAAACTGAACCCCATTTCGGTTCAGTTCTACTAAAATTTGGTTCAGTTTTGGTTTGGACTTTTAAAAGACATCGGTTTGGTTCGGCTCGATTCAATTTTCAAGGTTTGAAAACCAAATAACCGAATATGTATATATATGTGTGTGTTTATATGTATATGATGTATATGTACATATATACACATATACGTACACATACCTATATATAATATATATACAAATATACATACATATATGCACATATATACATATACATACCTATATATAATACATATATATATATATATATATATATATATATATATATATACATGTACATATAAATATGTGTGTATCATATATATATATATATATTTATTTCTTTATTTAAATATATACATACATATGTATGACATATACATATACATACGTGTGTGTGTATATATAGAGAGAGAGAGAATTCAGTCATAGAGGGTAAACCAAACCAAAATAATTCAGTTCAAGTACCTACACAATTCGGTTCATTTTTCGGTTATTTCGGTTTGGTTTGGTTATTGAACCAAACCCACCAACGCACACCCTAATGCCCAGCATGAGCTTGTTCATTGGACTTGTTTTAAGTTGTTTGTTGATTGATTTTCGTAACAGAATGAGTTCTCAGGATATTTAGATGAAATGGAGAAATTTCTTTGTACTTTATACCTAAAAAGTGTTAGCTCAATGACAGGACACTCTAGCGCCCTTGCTACTGGTGGGGAGTTCGACTCTCGAAGTGTACGTGTGTTAGTCTTCGGCCTCCTCTGGTAATAAAAAGAAAAAAAACCAATCATCACCTTTAATTCGACATTAATTTAAATGAATGAACCGTTTTTTAAAAACCTTAGGCAGTCTTTGAGCAGACCATTACCAGATGGCTGCACCGTGGGTGTCGAACTGGTGACCTTTAAATTTGTTTGAGTCGACTCCTTACTCAGGAGAGCCGTGGCTTCTTGTGCCATCGAAAAAAAAGAAGAAAAAGAGATGGCATGGCTGAAATTGAAACACAAGAATGACAGTTGTCTGTCTTAAGCAAATAATGCAAAACCTACCTAATGTTTTGCTCATGCTTTAAGTGCTAATCTCTCTTTATTAGAATAGTTAAACACAATTATGGTCATGTGACAAACTAGGGTTTTATGAGTAATATGGAATATTCTGGCTAATCAAGGTTTGCACAATAATTGGTTGGTCGTAGAATCCAAATAAAGTTTTATACGTATTGGTTTGATTTGGTAAGAAAAGCCTGGTATTTCTGGAACTAGGAACCGGATCCGAATCGGGATGAGGCTGGTTGGTTTGTGAATTGGTTTCCCTTTGAACCCAAAACTGTATGAAACCAAAAAAGCCATTACAAATTTTGAAAAAAACTACAAAATATGGAACCAAGTTTCTACCCAGTTCCGGTTCGATGAAAGGTAGAACCAGAACTGAACCGAGTGGTTCCCGATTTTACTGTTTTTAGTTCCAGCTTGACAAGGGTAGTTCTATTTTTTCTGGAATTAGGAACAGGGTTCGAGTCGGGATCAGGTTTACTGGTTTCTGATCTGGCTTCAGTTTGAGTAAAGAAAGAAAAAAAAAGCTGAGCAACTCATCTCCTTTAAATATTTTTTCATAAATTCTTTCTTTTCATCTTTTTTAAAAAGAAGGAGAAGAAAGAAATAATTATCTCAAGATTTATTGGATGGTGAAGAGTCTTATCCGCCACTCGCTTGTTGGTAACGTGGCAATCTATCATCCTGTTGAAGTTTGCCACGTGGCGGAACGAAATCTCTCCCCACTTCGTTCTTGCTTACTTGGGGCTATTGCCGGCTCCGGGAAGAAACGAATGGAATGGCGATCGCGTGCACGGAACACTCCGTCCTCCACTTCCACCACCCGGCGTACCGAATCGGAAGGGTCTCATCGACATTCTTTCTAACACCGACTCGGCAGAGACTGGGCCGCTGCGTCTTCACGAGCGCCGCCTCGGCCTGCGGCTCGCCGCTGGTTCCACTCCTCGACGAGTCGGTCGATGTCGTCCGAGTCGGAGACGTCCCAGGACTTCGTCATTTCAAACGTCTCTACAGTTTCGACGAGAATCTCCGGAAATTTCTTCGGGAGGACCGAACCGAGGAATCCGTGCTTGATTTCTACCGACGGGCGAAGAAAGATCCCGACTTTTGCTTGAAATCTTCGTCAACGAGTCTCTTTCTCTCTTTCTTGACTAAATCGGAGCAATGGACCGCCGTCTCAGAAATCGCCGCAGATATCGGCTTCCGTCTCGCTTACCCCGATGCACCGACCGCATCGAGAACCGTCCGGATCTGCGCAGCATCTAGGAAGTTTCGAGTCACCGACGTGCTCCTGGAATCCCTGGCAAAGAACCGGGAGACTGCGGCGCGCGCGTTCGCGTCGGCAATGAGGAGCTACAACAGGCTCCACATGTACGCCAGCACCGTCTCTCTCTACGAACGGATGGTCCGCAGCGAGGTTACGCCGGATTCCGGGTGCTACCGCCTGGTTCTGGAGGCATTGGAGAAGAACGGCGATACGACTCGGCTCCTGGAGGTCTTCGCGGAGTTCAGGTCACAGCGACTCGTACCGAACCGAGACGATAAGCCCATCTACCTTGCAGTCTGCAGATCTCTCTCGAATTCCGGCCACGTCTCGGAAGGCATCCAACTCCTCCGGAAGATGGAATCCTCGGGAATTGATCCGGACATTCCGTTCTACACCTGCTTGATCTCCTCTGTATTGGCCGACGGGCGGTTGGAAGAGGCCGAGTCTCTTCTCAACGAATCGCAGACCAAGGGATGCATTCCCAAGGACCAGAGTCTCTACCTCCGCCTCGTATCGGCACGAATTGACTCGGAATTCCCCGAGAAATCAGTTGAGATCATCTCGGTTTTGGCCGAATCGGGCGTGAAGGCCACAGACTGCCTGCTCTCAGCGCTCATCGGCGGGCTGGTGAAAAGGCGGGGCCCCCGTGCAGGTATCAATGCCTTTGAGCGGCTAGTTGCGCTGGGTCTGCAGCCAGGTCAGGTGAGCTACGCCCTGGTTGTAGGTGCGTGTGCGCGGCTTGGTCTCATAGAGCAGGCTGAATCACTGCTCGGGGAGATGTGCACCGCCGGGTTTGTCCGGTGTGTGTTTGCATACACTAGCATCATCCGTATGTACGGGCGAGCCGGACAGCTCGGTGATGCTCTGAAGATGCTTGGTATCATGAAAGCCAAGGGCTGCAGCCCGAACGTATGGGTCTACAACGCGCTGCTGAACATGTATGGTCGGGCTGGTAGGGTCCGGCAAGTGGAGAGGTTGTGGAATGAGATGAGGGTCCGGGGCGTCCAACCTGACCGGGCGAGCTACACGAGCCTGATTAGCGCCTATGCTAAGGTGAAGGACCTCAATGAGTGTGTTAGGGTGTATCGTGAGTTTCAAGCCGGTGGGGGCAGGCTGGACCGGACTCTAGCCGCGGTCATGATCGGCGTCTTGTCCAAGATCACGAGAGTGGACCAGCTGGTTAGGTTCTTGCATGATGTCAAGGACCAAGGCGTCACGCTCGACGGACGGCTGTATCGGTCCACAATTTATGCACTCAGGGATGCGGGGCTCCAGGCGCAGCTGAAATGGTTCCTCAAGAGTTTCCGAATGGGGGTCCCTCCTGGGAACAGCTGACACTGGTTCGATCGCGGGGCGTTTGCTTATGAACCTGGAACTGGTTTGCAATATCTGCTTATGATCGGTCAACTGCTGGGGGATTGAGTGGGCTGCTTTGACTAGGTTCGGTGGTGGGAGGAAGCAATGTGGGTCTTCCATACTGGGCTTGATCAACGGTGGCACACAAAAATGAACGGTTTGATTTGGCTCGAACATTGAAAAAGGAAGGGGCTGATGCCAATTTATTATCTTGGTGTATGGTGCATGATGTAAATTCAAAACAGCATTGAGGTTGCATGAGCTTTAGTCTAATTGATCGAACAGACATTTATATGGCATTTTTTCTGGGAAGTTTAGAGAGTTCTCCTGTATCATTGTTTACAATCTTCGGTTTGGAAGAAAGGTAAGAACGCGATTCAAAATGACCAAGTTTGGTTTAGTCCAAGCAATGCTCGTTTTTCTATTCTGTCATTAAGGGCAAATTTGCTTAGCCCTTGAATCAGAACCACGAGAGAAAGTCTCTCTCTCTCTCTCTCTCTCTCTGGAACGGAAGCGCTTATCATCACGACTGGCAAACCTGAGCGAATACATAAGGATTGTAAATATAGACCAATACAGTCGACTCTCGTATTTTATTCAGCAGTTGGTATGTAGCAAATATCATATATCCTACATGTTATAGCCTATTATGTCCTGGACGAAATCTTATGTTCTCTACTGTAGGGTGTTACTGACAATGTCGTACTCTGTTTTTCTTGCTTATTATTCAGAAACACTGACTAGAGTTACTTCAAAATAAAGGTTTTCAGAGAAGATATTGATGGTTGACACTTCTAGAGAGGGAAAGTTAGTATTAGACTTGATGGAAGTCATTGATGCTGCTCAAAGAAATACAGGCAAGTTGATGCTCCCCATATTTGTTGAAGAAAAATTGATGTTGGAGGCTGTTAACCTTGATTGTGAGACCCAAAAGTTGTGAGATGCTCTCATTTCGTAAGGCTTTTGTATCTCTTAGCAAAGTTAGCACGTGTAACATCCGATATGGATATCCCAGAAGAGAACCAATAAGAAGGAACTCAACGATGCTTGGACAAGGGAAAGCATGCACGCTGAAGAGGCAACAAGCTTCAAGCTTGCATCTGGTAAAAAACGAATTTATATGAGATTTCCCTTGTTGCCTTGTAAGTGTTTGTGGAATCATTGCTTTTGAATGGTCACACTGTTGTTTCACATACATTATGTCCAGTTGATCTATATTCACAAATAATCAGCTTTTTCTTTTGTCCTTTCTGTTCTCTGGATAAACTCTGATAACAAAACTAAACAGCATAAATTGTCTTCATGTCCATCACCTAAACTTTGCACTGCTGATCAATATGTATGTAAAGCGTTTAGTTGTCTATGTGAAGTAGAATTTTTCTTGTAATTTGAATTACATTTGGACGGTGATCAGAATATAATATGCATTGGGACGACCAAATAGATGTTTCCCAAAGTCAGATTCATCAATTTTTCCTGCTTGTTTTCTTGTCTTGCTACTACTGATTTATGGGCTATGATGATGAAGAAGCTGCTTCCTGAAATTTTAGCTCCAGGGACTTTACATTTCCTTTAAAGGAAGTAGATATGATTTGTCAGTAATCGTTCTTGTTTCTTGTGACTTTGTTGATCTTACAGCACTACTTTGTTCCATAACATTCTATTGGCATTAAGATGTATTTTTTCTAAAATACATCCTAATTCCTTAGAGAGTATGAATGTTTTCTTCACATTGTACATTGATGGTTTTGGTAAAGCTTGTTTGTTTATCTTCTATGCTGTATGATTTGCAGATTCTGCTGCCTTATGCCTTGTGTTCTCTGTGTCTAGTCGCTGTTGGTTTGATCTTTGTAGAATCAATGAGGCTAACCGATCATTACGCAAAGTTTACATAGTTTTAGAAAAAAAAGGCTTGCAGAAGTCGGTGTATGAGTGGTGTGAAATGGCTGTGACCTTTATCTTCTTAGCTATATAGGAATTACGTAATTTCATAAGGAAGCATTAATTTTCTTGGAGAACTATAACTTGGCTTACTTCTTCAAACCAGCAGAAGCAGCATCAAGTGCGTCCTTTTGCACTGGTAGATCCGTAAGGATGGTGACAGTTGACAAAGAGATGAGCACGCTCGCCCGCGAAGTCGATGGATCTAGTTTCCATAGTCCCACCTTCCACACCTTCGCAAGTATAGAAAATAAAAGGCATAGAATTAGGGAGGAGAAAATTCAGAATATATATATAAACTAACATGTGTCCCTACGGGCTGGGCTGGGCCATTCGGCCCTGCTCCGTAATGGGCCAAAAGTGTCGAGGTCGGACCCCATGGCCTATTTTGACATCTCTGTCGGCTACTTGCTCTTTCACACGGGTGTGAGAAGGGAGGGTAACTAGAGTTGCTCAAGAGTTAGCAGAGCTGCTTTGGATTGAAGAAGCAACCAACGGGGTTCAGAGTTTTGCTTACCTCTGCTTTGCTTGCTAATGGGTTTGAACTTAGTTTGCAAAAAATTGTGGTGTCCATTTTCATACTCTGTGTTCTAAAAAAGGAGCTCAAATCTTTAAGAAAAAACAATTCAGCTCAGACACTAAATAAGTTCGCACCGTGAGCCTTAGCTCAATGATAGGACACTCTAATACCATTGTTGGTGGGGAGTTCGACTCCAAAGGATGCATGTGTGAGTATGTGTTAAGTTTCGGCCTCCTTGTAACAAGGACAACAACTAAGCCTTTTTTCATACTAGATGGGGTTGACTACATGGATTCTTTGTTTTCACGTAGCCCTATCATGTGTCATGTTAGAAGTTAACTCACAATAAGCTCCATCATTCTTTATTGTTTCTTTCCAACACTTTTGTGGTCGTCCTCTGCCTCTTCTAATACTTTCAAAATCTAATTTTTCATACCTGTTCCTCTTTTGATATTTTTTCTATATGTCGATATTCTCTCATTTTATTTCGGCCTCCTCTTGTAACAAAAAAAAAAATAGGAAACACCTTAAGAGGCGTAGCATGGTACTGACTAGGTCTAGTGTTTGAATCTCCACCATGCGGACCAACAAAACAAATGATCAATCCCTCTTTCCGGCGAGTTTTCAACGCTTAATGGCACCCACAAAACAGGTATTCTCTAATCTAATCGCCTAATACATGGGCTCCATGACCGTGCATCTCTCCTCTTTTCTTTTAGAGAAGGTGGAGGCCAAAGCCAAATTCCGGAGGTATTGAACTCGTGACCTTCAACTTGTGAGGCGACGCTCTAGCAAGTGAGACATTTCTCAGTCTCTCCTCATTATTAGGCAGAATATAAACAACATAAACTATTGATGCATAGTAAACGATATAGCATGGGGGGTCCATATTTTTTATCCGTATTGGCTGAATTGGTGCGACACACTAACAATGTATTCAGCACCAAAGAAGAAAGGGAAGAACCTACATCTCAGACAGTTCAACTTTTTGATGTTGTCGTGTCTCTTTCTCTACGAATTTCTAACATGTTTTTAGTCGTGTCCATGTGATCTAGAAAATTGTGCGCAAGTGTTCTTTTTGTATGTGTTACGTGTGTGAATGACCTGAAGGCGTTTGCTCTTGGAGATGGGGATTGCTTCGGCAAAGATGAGATCGCCGAGCTTGGCGGACTTGATGTGGTTGGCACTGAGCTGGATGCCGGCCACCCTCTGCAGTCCACTAGCAAGGTGTGCACCCATGCTCGCTAGCGACTCCGCTATCAACGCCGATATACCCCCATGCATCACCTTGAATGGCTGTGATACACAACTCCAGAATTAGGTCCATACGGTATCGGATTTGCACCACCCATCAGGCCACCATCAACGGTGGAGATGATCAATCAGAGATGGACCAGCATTCTCAACATGAATTGAGCTTACCTGGCAACATTTCTCGGTTACCTTAAACCTCCCATTCACCTTCTCCGGTGTCACCTCGTCGATCTCAAATCCGAAGTTGTGGGTGGTGGGATCAAGGACGGCTGTCTTGCTCCCTGCTGCCTCTCCGGCCATCTCTCTCTCTCTCAAACGATCGGCTTGTTCCCTTCTTCCTTTCGTTTTGTGCCTTCAAACTTACTGTTTGGATGGATGGTATTACAATGGCAGCAGATGGAGTAGGTGGCACCACCAAAGTTATATTAACGTTTTCGAGTTAAACTTTTTGAGTCCAAAAAACAAGCCCTTCTCTCTCTGCTAGCCACTCCAGACGTTGACGAGCTTTTTCACTAACGAGTCAGCAACCCCATGACTTTCCTTGTTTTTTAGATTACCTTCTCTATGTGAGAAATTCCCTGATTTCTTTTATGACGATTGTCTGTTGGCTAAGTAGGTGAGTTCGAGAGCTCGATTTTAGCTTCTTAGGCGTTGATCCTTCATATCAGCTAAAAGAGTGGCTATATCTTAGCCCTTCATTCCGGTACTCTTCCCGATGCCGTTGATGTAAGATATACGGACGGCAACGTCATTCGGTCCGTCGGTTCGAACTGGAACTGGACCTGTATTGGAACCAGTGGTAATCGAAATTTGTTAAATTGATCTTCGAATTGAAACCTGAACCAGAGACTGCCCAGTTCGATTATGATTTGATGTATTTGAAAATAGGATCAAAACCGTAACCTTAACTGACCCAGTAATTATAGGTTTGGGTTTAGTTCAAGGTGATGGTCCGAACCGTCATGACCCTGAAGTGTCTCAATGGTCCCTCCTAACGATGTTCATGGAGCGGAAGGAACTCGAGATCAAAATCTCCATCCTCATCCCCGTTTCAAGACCCCGGTCTCGTTCTTGTCCTCGCTTTTGTGTTCGTGTGAGTCTCCGTACAACCCGTTAAAAAAAGTGAAACGTCCAAATACATATTGGAGTTTATTTTTTTTTAAATAAAAATCTAATTTATTTGAATGCCTCCAAATTCAGACACACAATGACGATGAATTCACAAAATAAAAAATATATATTATTTTTATTTATCATCTCGAATAATTTGTCTTATTATGGGCAGTTAGCTCTTGCCTGCGGCTGATTGTCCACCTAACAACATCAAGTTGGCAGCCTGCTGTAGTCATTTAGATTTTCAAAAATAATTCCAATATATATTATATATAATATGTACAATGCTAGTTGTCAGTTGTCTCCTTAGTGGCCAATCTTATAATGAAGTTGAGAGAGACCGATCTTCTTCCTTTAATGTTTACAATAACCAACCCACGAAGCCCACATACCTTTTCCTGTTCGTGGATCGTTTCTAAGATCCGACTCAGAGGCATCTGTGAATCAAAATCACAGCCGTTCAACTGATTCGGTCGATGGCCCTGATTTGATGTGAATTAGATGAGTCAGATGTCAAGAGAACTGGATCTAGTTTCGAGCATTGAGGTCCACACTCGTGTACCGGTGTCCATAGATTGGTATCAATGAATCTGTCACATGACGCCGACCGAGCTCCCAGATCCACATCAGGAGATCCGCACCCCGCTTCATCCATCCATGTAGAGGTCCATGTGTTTGAGTCTTGTTTTAATATAAAACTGGAATTGACGTCGGTTCCGAACTGTCAGTTTTGGTTCTCAAAGGTGGAACCCGGAACCAGACCAGGGAGACCCTGGTTCCAGTCAAGGTTTAGGTTCTAATTTGACTGGTTTCGGCTCTAGCCGGTTTAGGACCTGGTTCAGTTCCAATTTGAACCACTAGTCTGGGTTCAAATAGGTCATGTCCAGTTGGACCTATAAGATCCAACTAACGTATGGAGTTGGGTATGGTTTGTGAAATATCAAACCTGCATCCAACCGATTGCAAAATTCCATTGCAAGAACATAGAAAGGGAAACTTGGGGTTTGTTTCCAGTATTATTTGCATTTTTGTTATTGGATATGCGAATATTTTCCCTCATGGTTTACCCAATCAAGCCCATATCTGGTTCTAGTATTAGCATAATAAGCACCCCAAGAATAGGACATAGACTTGAACATATTTGGATCGATGGCATCAGGTCCGACCCATTGACTCCACTATTTGTGATAATGTGTGACATCTTTGCTTCTTAAATATTTTTCTTAACCTTGGACAAAGCAAGCAACTGGGAGTGATAATTTAAATTTCGAGAAGATATTTTTGACAACATATTCTTTAGGCTGCTCAGTGTGGAATAGGACTTGATTTTGGCCTACCTTATGCAACCTGGGTTCGGGTTGGTCCTAGTAGTTCTTGATTCTAAACCAGGTAAGAATACAGACACAAAGATGGCCCGCCGTGGTTGGATTGATCTATTTTCAGGTTTGGGTGGTACAAATTTTACAGACAAATTGCTTACTTGATTTAGATAAAGCTTCAAAAGGATTAAGACAAAACGCTAAATCTTATGGCTCCAATATTGGTGTAACCAAATTAAGCTAAGCAGGGATAAGTGCCCATAATGAAATTTAACATTTGATCCACATATAGATATCATATAGGCAAAAACCAATATATATATATATATATATATATATATATATATATATATATATATATATATATATATATATATATATGGTCGAAGCTCAATCCCGGTCCATATTTAAATCTTTTCAAACATGTGTTTCATCTAATCTACATGATCAAAAGTGGAGATTTGAATAAAAACAACTTTATATGATTGTACTTTTTATATTTACATATAATATATAATAGTACAATCACTTTTTTACATTTAAATTTCCACCATTGATCACGTCGATCGAACAATGAAGATGTTAAAATAGATTTAAATACATATTGGATCGAGCATAGACCATTATCTCTATACACATGCACGCACGTGCACACACACACGCATATATATAGCTACCAATGATGCAACCACATATCATCCAAGCAGATCTTTCTGTATCAGGATTCTGAGATCCTCAAGGTCCTACAGGGAATCATGAATTTAAATTTGGCAATTTGTGTTTTGAAAAAAATAAAAAAACCAAAATCCTGATATCACAACTGGAGATGGTGAAGGAATCTAGTGATATGGGTACGTTAGGACTCATTTCGTTACCCATTCAAGTCGAACTCGAGCATGAACTTATTACTTGGCCCCAAACTAAACGACCAGAACTCATCCAAAGCCAACTGAACATTCACTCTTTAGTATGAATGTTAATCATGTTCCATTCCATCCTAAATGTGATAGATCATTCAATACATACATTTTGTCAAATTCATGCCTGTTGACTGTTTGCTTATACAGACATGATTAATTGGGCATAATCGATTAATATATATATTTTGTATATTATATATATACATTTAAATAAAAAAGTGGTTTCCAAACTGGAATCAACCCAAAACCGATTGTGTTAAGATTCCAATCAAAACTGTTCCTGGGCCTGTTTAGTTAAACAGCACATTTGAAATTGACGGTTCCAATTTACCAAGAACCGGCCAAGTCTATCTTCATCAAACAAAGAATAACCTAAACCACAATATTGAGTTTTTCTCGTATTATACGTTTCTTTGAGAAGGGGTACTTAAAAGTTGGACGTACTTACCGAGCTAAGGACCACGAATATGATAATGGGGAAAGGGGCATTTTGGTCGTGCACAAAATACTTGGTAGGCGACCCACTTTAGATTCCATTATTTTGCACAATTTTTGGTGTCGATAATAATTCGCTGACCTCATTTGCGTTTCATACCTCACTAGCTGCGTCATCGCCCCAAGCGCAAAGATTGCGTTTCATACGTAAAATTTATAGGAGCCACATATTTCCGACCGTCACCGGCCCCAAAAGCGTCTCTCTCTCTCTCTCTCTGAGGTGATTGCTCCGAGCTTTAAAAGTGAAGGATATCCTCACTGGCGCTTTTCCAATCGCTTTTTGTCTTCTGATTCCGTCCCGGGGGATACAGCTTCCATTTGGATTCGTACTTGCTTTTTATATACCACTGTTTCCGATACCTGATTCCGCAATACCCACGTTCAAAAAACCCATAAATCGTCGGAATTTCGATTTAAAGTTAGTGAATTTGCTTTTCCGCAGCGTTTATCTTTTGTGGGTGTTCGAGATTACGGCAATTTACACCTCCCCTCGTTGACTTTTGGGGTATCCTTCGCTATTCGGATATGGAAGAAGCTAATGGTAATCTCTCTCTCTCTCTCGCCCTTTCTTGCGATATTGATGTGTCAATTTCTCTGATTTTGTGTTTCTATGCCTCCTTGACCAGTTGTCGAGACGAGAGACGGAACAATTTCTGTAGCGACTGCGTTTCCTGGGCACCATGAAGGTGATTCACGTTCTAATGTGTATAATGGAATTGAACCTTATTGATGACGTGCATATTATTATGATTTAATAGAAATTGTCTAGACTGCGAATAGTTTTATTTTCCTCTAAATAGATGTTGATGATCTTGAAAGTCTTTATTTGAGGTCTTGGGGGATTTACAGCGAAATGTATATTTATTTAATAAATTTTATTGCATGAAAATTTGAAGATGCTTTTTGTTAAATTAAGTTGGGGCGGAGATTGTACGACCTAATTAAGGAACGTTCGTGATGCTTGTTTGCTTTGGGCATGTTTTACTCGCTGAGATTTTTACTTGGTTCATATGCAAATACATGGATTCAGCTGTCCAAGACAGGGATCATGTCTTCTTGTCGCGGGCCATCGAAGAAGCATATCGTGGTGTTGATTGTGGAGATGGAGGGCCGTTTGGTGCGGTTGTGGTTCGGAACAATGAAGTTGTTGTGGAATGTCATAATATGGTTTTGAAGAACACCGATCCAACTGCGCATGCTGAGGTTACTGCTATTAGAGAGGTCAGACTCGTGTACATACTATGGAACTGCTTTGTATGAGTTTTGTTTCTTGTCTGAACTTCCATCTATCCCTGGTTGATTGGCACCTGAAATAAGTACTCTTGTTTGCATCTTCTATGGCTCCTTTTTCTTATGCTCATTAGCAAGACTGCAAGCTTTCTGAACTGGAATCAAACTCCGTGTATTGCGTGTTCAGATTTTGTCTTAATCGAGTTTAATTTTGGTATATCTTCTTTTCCTCCTTATTTTTGTTACTAGTTATTCCCATATTCATTTTGGCATTTTGAGTAGCAGTTCTTTTGCTCACAAAACCCAATCATTATTGCTCTCTTTGTTTGATGTTTCAAAGTTATGATCTTTTGTTGCGCTTCCAAGTCAAGATATTTTATTCTGACGAGATTTGGTGGATGAGCTAGTGACTACAAAAAATTATCCTTCATCTGCTGCAGAGTGCTTTGTTGTTTCAACATTGCTAATTGTAGCGTTTGTGGATATGGAAACCATCAAGAAGATTGACAATCTGAGAGAAATATCTCAACAGTAGTTGTCTCTGCTGTGGATAAAATTGTCCCTGTAAGGATCACAATCTGATCATCGAGAACCTTTAAGATCCAAAGTTATCATTATCAACATCTTGAAGGGCAGGGTATTCCCGCTTGAATTCTGGTCTAAGTTGGCTTATCCTATTTGTTTATTTGAAATGAATTTGTCTGAAGAAAGGAAACTTGCAGCGTATTTACTGTACTGAAAAGATTAGGGGTATGGCATTTTCTGGCATGTTATTATTTTGTAATACTAATGTACCCTTTCACTGTTCAATCAATGTTCTATACTCTATATCAGGGAAAATCCTACAGTAGATGGGCAAAACTTTTGGACTTTGTTTAGATAATAGGACGGGGTTTCCTCTTTAGCAAACTCCTGCTAAAGAGGACAATGCAAATGGCATATATTTGGATCAAATTATTATCTAGTTATCTGTCCTTTTTTATGCATACAAGCATAGGATTTAAAGTTGAGAGTTGAGATTGTAATTCTAGAATCTCAAACTTCAATTGCAAACTCTGATGCAATGCTAAAACTATATTTTGGATGCCTTCACTTTGATATTGTATTGTAAAAACCAGTGCATGAAGGACAGATGGGATTCTTATGAGGATTAGGTCATCTCATATTTTGTCCGTTGTATTGTTTGGGACAAGAGAATTGTAGGAGATATTCGGTTAATAAAAAACAAAATGCATGTCCGCCATTTTGTTTCAAAATCTTGGTTTGAGAGAAATTCCAATTCTTCTACCACTTCCATCCAGATACTGGAAGCAAGAGAGTTACTCCCAATCTTTTGGGAGCACTGATCTTTTGATTCCTTCAAAGTCGTAACTATAGATTCCAAATGAATACAACCTTCTAGACGCCTTTTTAGAAGAAAGATTGGATCAGCCACTGGTTTGAACATTTTGTGCTTTAACTAAGCTTCATACCATTTTCTGCAATAGGCAAGGGCAGTCTTCCAACTTAAATGCATTTTCAATAGAGTGATCTGGATGTAAAAGAATGATTTTGTCAATCATCAAATTGATGCACTCTGGCCGGTTGAGTTTTTCAACCCTCTTGAAAACTGCTTATACATTGAAGTATGACCTAAAGTATGTCTTTGCTAACCAAAGCATGAGTATCGATCCCTATTTTGTACAGAAAAATATCACCTAAGGGAAATTTCACAGTTTTCTACTAAGGAGCAGGTGTCCACCGAGTAGCAGATGATTTCTCATATACATGCACAAATAGTACATCCATGCCATTGGTGCCTTCGATGAATTTTATGTAGTGAAATTGGTTGCTGCCAACTCTCTCTCTAAAAGATGCACACACACATATCTATCTATATAATACAATATATATGTGCATGTAGATGCATGCATGCACAGCCAAACACATACAAAGGTCAAATGTATGACCAGAAAAGCTTCATATCTACGACCAAAATCAGCACCTATGGGATCACTCAGCTATACAGGAATAGAACCTTAGGTACGGAGTAAAACCGAGGGCTGGTCCAATCTCCTGGTTATTTAGGTGGGTCGTTGCAACTGCACATCTTTTCAATAACTTGCCTCCACGAAGAGTTGAAGAGTTTCTCTGTCTAATGTGTGAACCTTTAGCATAGTAGACGAGGTTAAAATCAGAATGTTACCTGCATGTTTAACCTTCCAGGTACCAAAGAGTTCAGATGTTTAGTGGAGAATTTTCTCAAGGATTGTGAAGCTTCTAAATCTTTTTCTTAAATTTTTGGAAAGGTGAAAGTATATGACCGCCCTAATTTTTTTTCCCAGCATGCCTGTACATGAATCTGCTTAGTCTCCTTTTTGGAAGGGGAAAAGTATATCACCAACCTAAAATCGCACAATAGCCTTAGTGGTTGGTTCATCAGGAATATCAGTGATGTGAGAATCCTTCTCGTGTTCTTACAAGGATTAATTGGGTTTGAATCCAAGTTCTCACATGTTGCTCTTCCAGTTCTGGTTAAGAAGTGTTGTCATGGGTAGTACTTTTTTCTTGATGTGTTGCTTCGCTTATGGGGTATGCACATTTTCTTATACTTTAGCTAAGACTAATATTCCCCTCGGTCCTCCCATCATTGTACTGACGTATCCTTTACATAAGGTAAGTTGGCACCGCATAATTACTATATTTATGGAAAATGTCTGATGGTTGCTAGACTTGCTTACACTTTCCTTCTCGATCATTTTGTCTTTCAGAATACTTTATGATCAATTGTTTTGCCATATAGTATTTGTGAAATGAATCATCTCACATAGTCTCGCTCTTCAACATCTTCTCTTATAGTGGATTTGAATTTCATATATGGTAAATGTTTCATTCACAAAAGGTATGACTGCTGCCATGAATTTTAGATTTTGCTTCCAGCTGTGTCTTCTGTCAACTGCAAATTAGTGTGGTGTTTACGTTGGAGATTAGTCAAATTACTGGTATATAATAACATATCTCTAACGTACTTCTATTTTCTTTACCATTAAATTTTCGTTTCATGGCTTGAATTCTGATTCTATAATGAAGAATCTATAATATGACGAGCAAATTCTCCTTGCAGGCATGTAAGAAGCTGGGGCAAATTGAGCTGTCAGACTGTGAAATTTATGCATCTTGTGAACCGTGCCCTATGTGCTTTGGAGCAATTCATCTGTCACGCCTTAAGGTAATCCCATCCATTCAGGGATCCACATGTGTACGTCTGTTCAGATTGGAAGTCATGTTTGAGAGGCCTTTAAGTCAAAATTGTTTGGATTTATAATTATAAGATATTGTCAGCATTTAGTGAGTGTCCACTTTAATTAATTAGTTTCAGATTCTGTTCAGCTTCATGTTTGGGAAATCAAAACCATTATCATATAATTTTAAAGTAACCTAGTAGAGAGGAAGCTTAAACCCCGTTGAAAGATAATGTGTTGAATTCCAAGTATTAGCCATTGTCTTACGGCATTATGCGCAGCACAATTTGGTTTGCTCTGGTACTTCTCAAGATGTGTATGTTAGTTACCTCACATAGATATTCTTTAACTCATAAATTTTGGTTGTGAATACGTAGAGATTGGTGTATGGAGCTAAAGCAGAAGCAGCAATAGCCATTGGGTTTGATGACTTCATAGCAGATGCTTTGAGGGGCACTGGATACTATCAGAAATCTAATTTAGAGATCAAACGAGCCGATGGAAATGGTGCCATCATCGCTGAACAAGTCTTTGAGAAAACGAAGACGAAATTCCAAATGTACTGAAGAACTTTATAGCCTTCTCCGCTGATGATTTTTATTGTCTGATACATTGGGTACCCAATAATTTCCTCTTGATTATTCGCATCAGACTTGTTTCTTAAATACGTCATTCAAAACCTATGAATGATTTCGATGATAAAATTGTTCATCCCATAAATCATTGCTCTCTCTCTCTCTCTCTTATGTAGGCTACAAAGATAGATGTACTTAGACATACTGTATCCGAAAAGTACCTAGTTTCTGTGTTGTACGCAAAAGTGCGATAGTCTTGCATAGCCCAACGCTATGCATTTCCTACTTTTGACTTGGGGAGTCTAAAGAGTTTGGTCCCCCGTCTCTGTCTGTGTGTGTGTGTGTGTGTGACTTTTGTAGGCTAAGATGATGGATGTACTTGGACATACAGTGGAGTGTTGCACGCAAAAGTGCAAGAGTGTTGCATAGCTCGACCCTCTGCATTTCCTAATTTTGACTTGGAGTCTAAAGAGTTTGGTCCTGAAATTAGTGAAATATAAGCTGTCCCCTACTTTCAACACGTCAATTTCCTTATTCCTTACTCAACAGACCATAATGGGCTTTTCTTTTCTAAACTTAAAACATGACTTAAATTTGGAATTCCTTTTTGTTTTCTCGTATTGAAATGGATCTTGCACATTTATTGAATTTCGGCGTCTGCGTGCTTTTGTGATGTTCTTGAGATTTGTTCATACTATAGAGATCATCCAGATTTTTCTTTCATTAGTTTTGGTTGACACATAATGAAATTGTCCATACACGGCCCTGTTGGAGGGGTTCCTTGATATCTGCTGCTGACCACGAAAACGTCAAACTTAGCATGCAATGCTGGAGTTTCTTCTAGTGATGCATGTTTCCATTGGATGTCCGTCCCGGCGAGGAGCGCAGCTGTTTATTTTCAGTGCTCGTAGGTGAAGAATCCGAGATCGTATGGTTATGTGAGTCATTTATTTCCACTTCAATGTTAAATTTTGGTTTTTGTCTTGCTTTTCCTTCTAATGTTAAGGTGACAGAGAATTCATGTTGAAAGATCTGAGAAAAGTTTATACCGGCTGTTGTTTGGCTACCAAGATTTCAAAAGAGATCGAAATGGTTTTACAGATGGCCAGGAAGGATTACTGTGATTGAG
This sequence comes from Brasenia schreberi, assembly GCA_036023115.1. Classification (NCBI taxonomy): domain Eukaryota; kingdom Viridiplantae; phylum Streptophyta; class Magnoliopsida; order Nymphaeales; family Cabombaceae; genus Brasenia; species Brasenia schreberi. Next base: position 8,960,139 of record JAYKKT010000057.1, on the reverse strand, counting down.
AAATTACCGAACTTGGTGAATCCCATTTTATCCTGTAATGGCTTCAAGTTGTCCAACTTCTGAATGCTTTTGAAAGTGCTTTACTAAAGAAAAGTTATCTTGCAATGCAGCCATTCGGTAGGTGCTGGCTTATAGTTCAAGCAGAGGTAAAAAGTTATCTTTCTGGGCTTGGGAATGGTTATTAAAGACCCCAGATCCCTTGATTGTTACCTACCACAATCTAATACTTGTTTTAGATATTCCGAATGTACATTTAACTGGCAATCTAGCCAAAGATTAGAAAACAAGAAAAGCAAAAACTTGCATGATTTGAATAAAGAGTGTTTCCAGCAAGTATCAATCTTCTCTGCACTATTAAATCAGAATCATATGAAAAGAACAACGGAAGGCAGATTACATTTTTTATTCAAAAAGATCTAGGGCGAGATTAGGCACCCATAATCGTAAGAAAGTTTTTAATATTTTAATCAATGACGTGGAAAACCTTGGCAATTCACCATCAAGTGATAGCGAGACCACAAGGAATGCAGCCAATGTCGGGTTGGGATCGAATATATATATACACACATATACATACATATGTATACACATGTATATATATATATATTAGAGATGATTTGTTTAGGAGGAGACTTAAATTGACATGTCGCTAAACAGATATTAGGATATCATGGTCTTCATGAAAACTTTGGTTTTGGGGATATAAATGAAAAAGGTAGGGAGATTTTAAATTTTGCTATAGCATTTGATCTCTTTATAGTCAATACAATCTTCAAAAAATGAGATAGAACATTTAATTACTTATAAGAGTGGCTTATCACAAACACAAATTGATTATTTTATTTATACGAAAAAGATAGAACGTGCTATAAAGATTGTAAGGTAATTCTAAAAGAAAGCTTAACTACCTAACATCGACTTTTAGTTATGGATTTACTAATAAAAAAGTGGACAAAGAAGAAAAGAGTACATCGACCTATTTAGACTAAATGGTGGAACCTGAAAAGCGAGAAACAATGTATATTTAAATAGAAAGTCCTTCAAGGAGATGCTTGGAATTATGTTGGTATACCTTGTGATACATGGAACAATATGGCTATACATATTAGTAAAGTGGCGAAAGATGTATTAGGTGAATCTAAAGAAGGTGTACCCGCACAAAAAGAAGTTTGGTGATGGAGTGAAGTAGTGTAAAATAAAAATACATTATACTAAGAAAACTAGTGAAACTTTAGAAGCTTATAAGAAAGCAAAGAAAGAAGAAAAAAGGCTGTCAGCGAATCAAAAGCTAAAATTTGAAAGGATTTATATAAAAAAACTTAACCCAAAAGAGGGTGAAAGAGATATTTTTAGGATAGCTAGGGCTAGAGATAATAAAACTAAAGATCTTAATTTTGTTAGATCCATAAAAAATGAGGATGAGAAAATTCTAGTGGCAAATGATGATATAAAAAAGTAGATGAAAAAAACTATTTTTATAAGCTTTTTAATGAAAATAAAGATGTTAGTGTTAGCTTAGAAGAATTAGCTAAATTAGAAAAGTATATAAAGCATAATTTCTACTCACATATTCAAAAGAATAAAGTCAAAGAGACTCTTAAATATATGAAAAGTGATAAATCGGTAGGACCAGACAATATTCCTATAAAAGTTTGAAAAATCCTAAGAGAAACAAGAATAATTTGACTCACAAGACTATTTAATGAAATATGAAGAAATCAAAGGATGCTTAAGTAATGGACAGTGAGTACACTTATACCCATATATAAGAACAAGAAAGACATTTAGAATTATACGAATTATTGGGGTATCAAGTTAATGAGTCATACTATGAAATTATGTGAAAGAATTATTGAACGTAGGTTGAGACAAGTATCGAGTATAACAGAAAACCAATTTGGATTCTTGCTAAGCAAATCTACTGTTGAAGCGATTCACCTTTTGAGATGTCTTATGGAACATTTTAGAGTAAAAAAGAAAGACCTTCACATAATATTTATTGATCTAGAAAAAACTTACGATAGGATATCAAGGGATATTCTTTGGAGAACCTTGGAAAAAGAGGTATCCCATTGACATACATAAACCTTATAAGAGATATTTACGATGGTGCAAAAGCATATGTGAAGACTCATGAAGGAATGAGAGACTTCTTTGAAGTTAATATTGGGTTACATCGAGGATCAACTTTAAGTCTATACTTATTTATAATGGTGATTGATGAGTTAATGAAACATATTCAAGATGAAGTATCTTGGTGTATGTTATTTGCATATGACATTGTGTTAGTAGAGGAGTCTAAGAAAAAAGATAATAGAAAATTGGAACTATAGAGAGAAACATTAGAAAGTAAAGGCTTCGACTTAGTAGAATAAAGACAGAATATATAAAATATAAGTTTGATCATTTGGTTACTTCAAAGAACATAGAAATTAAAATTGGTACACATTGCATCCCTCAAAATGAAAGTTTTAAATACCTAGGGTCAATTTTCAAAGTGATGAAAGAATTGATAGAGATGTTACACATAAAATTAATGAAGGTTGGTTAAAACGAAAAAGAGCATTAGGTATTCTTTGTGATAAGAAGATACCATTAAAGTTAAAAGGTAAATATTATAGAACAACAATTAGACTTGTCATGTTTTATGGTTCTGAGTGTTGGGTTGTTAATCATCAACATGTATAAAAGATGTTTGTGATAGAAATGAAGATGTTGGAATTAATGAGTGGTTATACAAGGAAAAACCATATACATAATGAGGTTATTAGAAACAAATTAGGAGTGACATCAATAGAGGATAAAATGAGAGAATATCATTTAAGATGGTTTTGACATATAAAAAGAAGATCAAAAGAAGAACCCATATGAATGTATGAAAAACTAGATTTTGAAAGTATTAAAAGAGGTAGAGGATGACCATAAAAATGTAGAAAAGAAACAATAAAGAAGGATCTAGCTTATTGTAAGTTAACTGCTAACATGTACATGATAGGGCTACGTGGAAACAAAGAATCATGTAGTCAACCCCGTCTAGTATGGGAAAAGGCATAGTTATTGTTATTGTTATTATACATATATATATATATATATATATATATATATATATATATATATATATAGAGAGAGAGAGAGAGAGAGAGAGAGAGAGAGAGAGAGAGAAACTGAATCCTACCCATCACCGACACTGTCACGCATGTTCGGTCTCTTTTTGGGCCATATCATCCATAAATCAATAATTTTTTGGTAAGTCATGCCGTCTATAAATCAATATCTTAAAAGGACTTTGTATCCACATGATAAAAGTTGCATAATTCACTTCGACACGGTAACATTGATAATGTACGACTCTTCCAAGAAAACTGATAAATGTAAATGGGAGATCATTTTTCCGTCTTAATAACTACATTAAACAATTATAGATGTCTTTTACTTTGATATTAATTTTGGCATACGGAAGTGTTCCGTGGCACAAAGATATCTTTCTATTTTGAAAATGAATCATCCTTGCACATTCAAGATGCAATGCCTTGGTACTTCTTTTCGTAGATTTAGATGAACAAATGAGTAATATGGAACTTCAATTGCGAAAGAAGACCTAACGAATTAAAGGACTTAAAAGAACTAGAATATCCCACCCGTCACCCCTCCTTATGATCATGTTCACAGATTGAGATGACATACATAAAAGATGATACGAGCAGGAACTTCATTTAGGCCTTCGTATAATTTGTTTAATAGTGCTTCTACTAAGTTACATGTCCTTGAATTTTGGTAAGGTAAGGAGGTTTAGTGAGATGCCATTCATTAAAGTAAAATCAATATGATGATACGAAGGGGAGCTTCAATTATATATGTACTTCACAGATAAAACACTGTTTCTTAAGATAATAAGGTTGAGTAAGATGGAATGCTGAAGGTTACATAAAATAGAAAAGTGCTTTAGGTGTTCTCATATGACCGAAAGAATATCACTTGTATTAAAGCAGTGGTGGTTCATCATGTGAAGAAAAAACTTTGTCACAAATGAAGGATTTGAAAAAGATGTGGTCATACAAAAGAAAGAGCCATTTCAGGACAAGACTCTTAAAACAATAGTCGCTACCACACTAATTAGAGATGGAAAAGCAATTTGGACTTTGAAGAAAGGCAAAGATGAACGCTCTTGCAAAAATTTAAACAGTTGGAAGATGTATTGAAATATCAAAGATGCCAAAAAATGGTTTAAAATTAGTTTCCACATAATGAATTAAATTCACTGTTTGTGTGTGCTAATAAATAATGAATAGTATATATATACTTTAAGTAGTTGTCCCCACCTAGTATTGGAAAATAATTATATTTAGGGGCTTTCGATGAATGCTCTCACACAATTAACGCCTGACCTTCTCGACTCATTAAATATCACGAAGAAAAGATGCAACGGAGACATTTGAACAGTGGCCGGGACAACATTATCAAACAAAGAAAAGCAAGCTGACAGACGTCACGTAGGAACAAAAGGCACAAGAGAATGGATAGGAAGAGTGGTGGTCAGTTCGCAGTGGAGTCGAGGCGAGCTGTTATGTGCTTTGACAAGAAAAAGTATCGTGTAATTATTGCATTAGAATTTACATAAAACTGTGTAATTACTGCACTAGCATTTACATGAACAAACACCGAAGGAGGACTTAGGAAGATCAAACGGCAGCTCGTTGGTAAGGCAACCGCCTTACAGTATCAGTTCTATAGGTTGGACTGGAGGTGTCAATACGGGCCCGGAAAATTTCCACATTCTCCCCCTGCTAGCTCCACAGGCTGGACCAGGTCAGTCCCTTGAGTCAGGCTCTCTCTCTCTCTCTCTCTCTCTCTCACACACACACACACACACACACACAAAATGCCACATCCCCCCCAAAAGCTAGGTTCTACAGGATTGGTCAGGTCAGCTCCTTGAGTCTCTCTCTCTCTCTCTCTCACACACACACACACACACATATATGTATATATATATATTTATTTATTTATTGGTCCTCAATCCTCATCCCTACTTAAATCTCTTCAAACATCTTCAACATTGATTACCGTGATATACCTTACTTTCTCATTTCAAATCTTCACCATGGAAATGATTAAGTAGATTTAATCATATACTAAATTGAACATATGCCATTATCTCTCTCTCTCTATATATATATATATAATTTGGCCCTGCACAGTCTATCTCGCATTGGCTCCCAGAACTAGATGTGTCGGGTCATTGGTCCCCGCTCTCAAAGTGAGCCAAAAATGTCTGGACCAGACCAGCTCTTCGGGTCAGGTCCATTTTAGCATTTTTATATATGCCACAATATTTTAGACTCACGTAACTTTAGGCGGTAAACTTTTAAATCATATATGGTAACGTGCGTGTATACGCGCGCACCATGTTCATGTATGACATGAAAGGAAAGCAAGCACTTCCGAAAGTAGAGGGCATCTCAAATCAAGGGGCACTATATAAAATAAAAGCTGGTTTTAGGGATTCTACAAAAGGAAGTGATCATGGTGGTTATTTTAGCTCTAGGCTCCTATGCGAAGAACCTTAAGGCAGTATAAGATGGTGCCCCGCTACCAATTCAGACGTTAACCGTATTTCAATTTCAAGATGCTTTGGTTTGCAGCATACTTGTTTGGTGAAACCCTCCCATCATTTCTCATGGGAAATAGACAAAGTAAACCAACATGTGTGTGTGTATATGCGTGAGTGAAAGCTCAAGCCAAGCGATTCATGGGCATCCAAGTGAATCCATGATCAGGGGCAGCTCGGGGGTAATGCCACTAAAGCAACTGCTTTAGGCCTTCGATTTTTTAGGCCTCAAATTTTTAGTTATCATATACACTTATGTAGGCAAAAAAAAATCTTGAATAGACTTAGGCCTCAAAATTTATGCACTTATTAATATAGTTCCCAAATATGTAAACTATATATAAGATTTAAGCCTCAAATCCGATAACGATGATTTTATACTTAATATAAATCTATTGCATAACTGGCATTAAGTTGTATATAAAAATCTATATATAAATTGAAAAGGAAATGTTAGAGGAATTTGATTATAAAAGTTTAATTAGAAATTTTGCATCTCCAAAGCTAGAAAAATTAAATTTGTAAAACTTGAATGTGAAGTGGCGAGGCCTCATTTCATTGTTTCGCTTGAGGTCTCAACCTGTAATGATACATTATGGATTTAAGTTTTAATCAAACATAACTTAATTAAGTTTCACTTGTGCCGAGAGTTCGATATTTTCTTAAGCAAGATACTGTGAGAGGAAAGGAAGTGATTGACACGAGATTTTATCAGTTTTCTAGTTGCTGGAGCTCATACTGGCTAAAACCGTGCCCTATAGCTTTCTGCATTGAAATTTCTGAGGAAGGGGCGAAGTTGCTGAGAGTTCAAATGATAGTCCACTAAACCGTGGAGTAAAAGGATAACCGACCCTTTGAACCATGGAATAAGTAAAATAACCCACGGTTTTTAACCTTGGTCATAATAACGACGATGATGAGCATGGGGTGCGATGAACAAGATAAGAGGAAAGGGATCAAAAGAAGGAAGACTGTGGAAATAGTGGAAGGGTTGATTACATGAGACCGTGGGAGACGCGTCTTATTGAGTCATTTGGAGTGAGGCAGTGGGCGCCGCTATCGTTTACCACACGGCTGCCTGGTGGCCGTGGACTCCTGCACTCTTCCTTCCATTATTTTCTGCCTTCAACTGTGACCTCACAACCACATTCAAATATAATGATAACTATGGAAACTAATACTCAGATATTTTCCCAATTTTATGTTAATGATCAACTTCGGCTCTCAACTGGATCATGACAAAGTTAGAGCTAATCTCTCTCTCTCTCTCTCTTTATATATATATATATATATGTATATGTAAAGAGAGAGAGAGATGTAAATGTAAAGAGTCGTGGCATAAACTACAAATGTGGAAATTCGGTCAGTGAAGATCCATTTGTTCCTTTCAACTTTGCTTTCGGTCTGCCCCTATCCATGTGCAATTGAGAAATAAATGAGAAGGCGTCTGGTCCTAAGCAATCACTTAGCGAAAAACGAAGTCCTTGTAGTCTTTGTTCGTCAACTCCTTGTGTCGTTTACAAAACCAACCTCTGCTCTATTCTAACATCGATGTTACTTCCACAAAGGTGTGAGAGAAAAGTCGGATGCGTGTGTGTTTGTGTATGCTTATAGAGAGATAGATAGAAAATGATATATGATCCTTAAATTGATTCAAATATCCCCACTTTTGATTGATACTAGATATTTGAATTTAAAAGTAAAAGGTTTTATTGTGCTTTTGGTACTTCGCATGTAATGCACAATACACGGTGTATTTTTCTTTTTAAATTTATATTTTCAACGTGAATGAGTTTGAGCACGAACCTCTCTCTCATATATATATAGGAAGAGACCTCTACGAACAGTGCAGTGTAGACGAGCTTGCCATGAGCTGGGATGCAGCAAGTTGCTCATCTCGTTTCCGAGCTTCATAATCCCAAGCCATTGCACTAAATACTATGCCGAGCCAATGGGCTGGCCAGACTCGCCGTCAGGATGACGTGGCTGGAAACGTTGACGTGTCGTACTTCGCCTGAAAGTGGAGTGTTGATCGAGTTGAATCAATGAGGACGCCAACATGGAGAGCAGCGTTAAGGCTACTCGACGAAAAGGCCGTCGCCGTCCGGTCGCCGGATTGAGCAGGGCTGGTCCGGCATCTTAGGTCTCCTTAGAGGGTCCACCGTTCGTCACATTGACGTCAACGTGACGACGTTGGTGGCGCCCCGAGAATAACAGAAAGTCTTCGTCCCGCCTACCGATTTTTATGAGCCACGTTGTCTTCTCTCGCAAAGACTTCCGCGCTCCGTCATCGTTCACCTGTCCTCTTCTTCTCTCTCCCTCTAGAAAAGAAATCTTTCTTACGTCGCCTCTTCTTGATCGCCTTTCTCTCTCTCTCATATGGATGGCCATAGGGAATATGGTATAATTGAATCCAGTGAGATGTGTCTGCATTGTTCCGTTAATCTTGGTGGTAGAGACGCAACGATTGGTATTAGACGAATGGAGGAAGAAATAAATAAATGCGATAGCCGGAACTCCATAACCGAGATAGATTTTCTGTCCAGGGAATTCAGGCCTTCTGCCGATGAAGATGATTCCACACAGAGGATTCAGGGTCCGCACCGCAGGAACAGAAACAATCCACTTCTTGATGGTGGTGGCAGCAAAGATTCCAATTCCCATCTAAGTGTTAGTGGTAGATGATCCAATCAGAAATAGTCGGATATTCAAATGAATCTTTGAACTTTTTCTTGTGGTTGTTGAAAGGAAATCTAGTAATTTCATTGATTTTTGTTGCTACCTACATAATTAATTTTACATGCTGAGATGCAAATCTTGTAAAGTTAAACGATTTTAATCTTTTATTGTGCCTCGTATTCCTTTTTAAGATCTTCCTTGCCATTTTTGTAGCTAACTACTTTTGATGACATATGGCAGACAGAATTAGACCTTTTGACGACAAGTTCTCGGGTGCAACAATCTTCACCAGACCAAGATCGGGAAAAGAACAAGGTGAATTATGCCAAAATTTGGTAATATTTCTTTAGAAATGTAATTAAATCTAGATCAGGACCATGTAGGATTAAGTGAAAAGTGATCTTGGTGGTAGGTAATGAATCTTCAATCGGAACTGTATCGGTTGAATGAAGAAAATTTCACCTTGAAAGCCATGCTGGAGCGGATGAGCAAGAGCTACAGTTCATTAGAGTCGCAACTGATCATGGAGTTGCGAAACATAAATAGAATGAACTACATAAGGAAAGATATGGTTGGTATTCCCTACTCTATTGATGCTTGTTTTCTATAAAAGTGAAACCCTAGGTCCCTAATAATGAATAACTCATAAACTTATTTATATAGTCAGATCTCCTACGTGTACCGATGTTTATTTTTGGTGTTTATTATGATACAGCAGTGTACTGCTCCCGTTAATGATGGCGACAAGTCTATGGTGCAACAACTCATGGCTCCTGGTTCATCTAGAGCACTTGAAATTAATGAAGTAGAAGCTAAGGAACGCGAATATAGCTCTTTTGCAACTGGAAACCATCAGTGTCATGATGATGAGAATACTGCGGATCAAACTTCTGACGAGAGCGGTTCAGATTGTAGATTAAGGCAATTGAAGTTTCTCGGTCCAACACCAGAGTTTTCATGCCGTAAAACAAGGGTCTGCGTGCGCACAAGATCGGAAGCTTCTGCGGTATGTAATTCATGGCCTTGACATATTAGTAGTACTACATCATGCAATTTGATCTTGAACAACATCACATAATGCAGTTAGTGATGAGAAACCTAAGTGAACTAATTACCGGAAAACAGTTCAGGTTGCACTTGTTTCAGGCCTGATATAGGCCTTGATTGGCATATTAAACTTCTATATTGAAAAAGGAAATTACTATTGCTATATGTTGCCCTTGCAAATTGTTAAGCTCATTAGATCTGCCATCGAATGTCTTGTTGTTTCAGATTAGTGACGGATGCCAGTGGAGAAAATATGGCCAGAAGATGGCAAAGGGGAATCCTTCTCCTCGAGCTTACTATCGTTGCACCATGGCCACTGGATGTCCAGTTCGCAAGCAGGTGCGTAGTGTTCATGAATTCGTAGTGCTTGTGTAAAACCAGATTCTGAAATTTTGCAGTCCATCAAGCATTAACAGGTTTTCATGACAAAGGTAGAAAACAACTCGCTCCTCGGTGTCGGCATAAGCGCCACAGAGGAGGAAATTGGATGGTGATCAGCTAGCAAGAATTGGATGGTGATCACCACTAGTTTAGCTCTGAAGGGTTTTTTGTTAGGTGATGCAATGAGTGTCTCGATGCTTCGTTTCTAGTCTTTATTCGTGCTCATGTGCAAAATGAACAGCATTTTGCCCTCTAGATGGGCAGTCAAAGGTTCGATTCCCATATAAAATGTATCCTGAATCCTAGAGTCAAGGGTCTTGGCCTTATGAATATCATACTGTCGAGGAATGACCGAGTTCCTCCCGGTGCCAAATTCGCAGGTCGTAAATACACTTGGACAAATCTTGCTTGTTGGTTAGTTTCTGAATCATGCATTGACTGCTGATTAATGCATACTTGGTCAAACACTAACCGAGATAATGCTCCCGATGCTTCTTCTCAACCTTTGGCCCACTCTCAGGCAGGTGGACTGTAGCTTTAGGTGGTGGGGCTAGAATTAGGCAGATTCATCGATCGTTTCTACACTGAAGACAAGCTCAAAGCTGTAGCGTAGATTTGGCCTATTATCAGTTGTTCCTCATCATCACGAAGTAAAACAAAAACCAATAAGTCAACCCGATCATCCGTTCCTTAGAACGACGAAATGAACTCTAAACGCAACTAAGATTGTTAGGATCAACAGACATGATGCAATAGTTTGCAGATGTATGAACAATGCCATCTCTCAGGTGCAGTTTTCACGGTAATACTAGCAGCAATTGAATTTGATTGCGACGATAATTCTGCATATTCTGTTCTAGTGATCTTGCATTTTTCAGTTAACCGCTCTGGCTGAAGCACTTATCTTATGTAACAGGTTCAGAGATGCAGTGAGGATAAGACAATACTGTTAACTACTTATGACGGTCATCACAACCACCCTCTCCCTCCTGCAGCGGCGGCAATAGCGGCAGCAACTTCTGCAGCAGCAAGCATGATTCTGGCCAACTCTTCCTCAACTACCACCATTCTCCATCCGCACTTCTGCTCTATGACGCCTAATTACCCTTCAACAATGGCCACGCTATCTGCCTCTTCACCCTTTCCAGCAGTTACCCTAGACCTCACCCAGCACTCACCAAACCCTAACCCTAATATCCTCCATTTCCAAAGTACATCACCCTCTTTCCCACTTCAGTTCCCCAATTTCCCTCAACTCATTGGACGACCAGTGTTTGATGCAGCCGAGATGCCCGATGGACTTCCGCTAATGCCGTCTCCATTATCTCGACCGACTCCGGCCGAATCACGGCTGCAGCAACAACAAGCAACAAGTACAGAGTAGTAGTGAGCAGTCACACTAATAAGACTTCGCAATTCGCATGGAAGGAAAAGAGATGCTGGCGATTATAAGAGTCGGAAGTGCTAGATAACCTCAGAATATTTCATTGGGTTGTTCAAACCCTGCAGGAGGTAAGTTCTCTGCATTATGAATCAAACCAAGATCGGAGGGATGGTGGCCTAGCATATGTGAAAATAAGATTAAAAATGTTAAATTTTTAGTATAAATCTTTGAGGATTATTTAAAATATCGAGTTGCACTTGTATCTTACTGATGGTCCTACTTGTCATAAGGTAGATGGACTCTGTAAATATGTACATGAAAGATATGTCTGCATCGAAATCTTGTACTTAGCAGGTCCATAATCCATTAATAATAACAAGTGAATTCATGCTGGCATTCGTTACAGTGTGAGGGTGTTTGGTTCGTGGTGCCAGAGACCCGTATAGGCTACACCTACTTGGGCTGGTTGACTAAAAAATTGTACTTAAGGTACGGTAGTAAAATGAGAGAGAAGAAGGTGCTTGAATTTTAATGTGAAGCTTGTGGTTTCGGTCTTTGTCGTCCACCTCTCTCTTTGGCTGATATTTTTGACTGAAATTGAGCATGTGAAACCATAGTTTCACACCAATGATAGAATTCTATGTTTGATGTAAAATGGAGTTTAAAATTAAAAGTACCAAAAAACAAGGTTTAATTCTCCGAGAACGTTGTATCAAGCACATCTCTAAGAGGCATGATTCCCTTGATTCTTTTGGAAAATGGTACCAAATGCCCCCATTGAACTTCGGGGGACGAGAGCGAATGCTGAATTTCGACGAATGAGGACCCTCTTTCAAAATTTGGCAAATGATAAGAGTAAAGAGGTGCTAGGCTTACCTTAAACTCTCTCTCTCTCTCTCTCTCTCTCTCTCTCTCTCTCATCTGCTCTTTGAGTCTCTCGGCTTCCACTGGGGTACCACCTGCCGTTCACGGCGTGCCGGACTTCTTCCACCATTTGTGTTTTGATAAACATATTAAATCTACGCTTAATATGTTAGTTTATAGAGAGATTTCTGTGCTTCTCAGTTTTAAATCCCAGATTTTTGTTTGAAGGTTCTCTCTCTGCTTCATAGAATTCCCTAATTTCTTAGGGAGTTCCATATTTTCGTAATCTTTTTATTGATCTCTCGGTGCCAAATTTTGATGGCCTGAAATTTTTGTGATAATCCAGGAAGGAAAAGCATGTTTTTCACCGAGATCGCAATGTAAGATTCTACAGCTTGTCAAAATTTCTCTCTCTATATATATACTTGAGGATGATGAGTAGGTGAATTAGGTTCAATGTATCCAAACCATAATATGTATTTGATTTTTTCTTCATTTTTTGGTTCATATTAGTGATCTAGTGCCCATTTCTTTATATCGTCTCAATGTGGTTTCTTCAACTGCTTAAAGGCTTAGATGGCCCATAATAGATGTTGAAGTTCCTCAGCATAGTTCTTGTCCTGCTTGGAAAGAGATCCTGACTCCACCACTGGATATTAAAGAACCTTAGCTTAGATAATTGGATTTGGATTTGGATTTGAGTTTGGGTCATGTGTAATCCAAATCCTACTTCAATCAACAAAATCCAATCAACAAAATCCAAATGAGGGTGGCAAAAATTAACTTGAACCTAGTTATCAATGTATGGTTGCACAAAGAGCAATAGCTCACCTAGATATATAAGGGGTCAAGTAACAAGTTGAAGACCTTGTTTTTGCCCGGCATGCTTTCGACTTTGGCCTCTCCATAGTAAAACACACACACACACATACAATATATATATATATATATATATAATGTGTGTGGAAAATTAGATACTACCCATCACTCACATGTTGACTTGAGTCTACTTATTTTTTTTAGTTAAGGGTTTTTAAAAGTACGTAAAATAATGTTATTGTACTCGTGGTTCCGAAAAGTAATACACATACAACGGATCCAATCATTGTATATATATATAGTTGATATTTAAATTAAAAAACAAAAAGCATAAATATAAATTAAAGTACACTTGCGAAAATTCTAAAGTGTATGCTTTATTTTTTGAATTTAAATCTCAACCATTTATCTTTCAAAATGAATGATTAAGATTTGTTTTGATATATATATATATATATATATATATATAGAGAGAGAGAGAGAGAGAGAGAGAGAGAGAGAGCATCCTCAAACTGCATATAAAGCAAGTGAAGCTGATTAGATCTAATCAACGCCCTGAACAGCATGTGTGTCATGTTTTTTAGCACAAGTTCTTTAACACGCCTTATTATAGTGGTAGAGCTGTAAAACAAGGGGAACTCAACAGCACGAGCTCTCTCCTTTTGGTTGGTCGCGGTTGACTGTTGGTATATTGTTCATGACTTGTCACATATAATTGCTCATTTGAGACGAGCCAAGCTGGTATAAATTGTATTGCGATTTCCATTGAGAAGATGAATTTATACTTGATCATTTAAGTTAAAATGAGTTCAAAGGGATGGAATCTACGTCGTAAACATAAAAACTCTTGGCCCTTTTGAAGACATGTACATTGAGGTAATTCTTAACTTCTCTCATAAACTCTGCAAGCTAAATATATAGCCGCCCTTGCGGCTCGTGAGCTCACGACATTTTTTTTTTCCTGGTATAATGGGGAGGCCAAAGGCCTGCTGGGTATCGAACTCGCCTTCAACTTGTGAGTCGACTCCCTAGCCGGGTGTGAGAGCTCTTGCTCTCTGTGCAGCTCACCTCGTTCTGCTGCCGTAATCAACGAGTAATCACTTGTCATCTGCATTCTAAAAACTGCCTTTCAAAAGGAAATCTGTATTACAAATTTTGGGTTCGGATCCAAGATCGACCCTTGTAGGACATAAGGAAAAAGCAGCTCGCTCCCTTTTGCTTCCCAACCCGATGGCGTCGTCAAGGGAAAGCGTCAGACGGACAATCAGCGATCCCCTTTCCATTCTCTCTCCTCATTCGCACCCAAGTTCTCTCTCTCTCTCTCTCTCTCTCTCTCTCTCTCTCTCTCTCTCTGTGTGTGTGTGTATCTCTATCTATCTATCTATCTATCTCTACATGTATATATATCATCGGTTGGCGTAACGATTGATCGGATTCATTCTCTTGTTGTCCTTTCTGTATGTTTTCTTCGGAAATAAAATTCGCATTGGATCCCTTTGCTGGTAGAATTGATTCCTCGGAGAATAGGTTGCAAGGAATCTAGTTTCGTGGGAAATTTCTGGTCCCAACGTTGTGTTGTTATCGTATGCCTGGAGGGCCTTCTCTCATCAATCAAAACGAGGATACCCTCATGCCGCTACTATTCTCTCCGATTTTGGGCGGTAGAAATTAAGGAAGCGTGCTGTTTAAGAAATTTTGCTCCTTTATGGAAATTTGTGCTTTAGAATGTACGCAAGATAAGGAATTTTGCTTGTCTTCCTGCAGAGCATAACAAATGGATGGAAGATGGTGCGGCAGCTACGCGTCAAACAATCAAGACAGATGGAAAAAAGAAAGGGATGAGGTGTGACGGAATTCTTCAAAGTTTTCTGTAGACTTGCGACCAAATAGTTCGGTGCCCATCGCTTTTCTGTTGTTGTTGCCTTCCTGTTCCTTTTTTTGTGCGTGTGTGTGATGCTTAATTTACATTCTAAATTGCAAAATTTTGGGTTATAGGGAACTCATTTGGTGGCAGTTGGCCGCTAAAATTCTATGCACTAATCCCCTAGCTAAAAGCAAAACTTCTATGTATTATATTACTTCTTCTCAAATTTAATCCTATGGATGTCATGTATTGCTTTGTTTAGTCGAAAACATGTTGTACGCCATGGAAAGCTGTGAGTTTCAATTATTGAAGAGAACCAAGATCGAATGTTCCATAATGCTACAAGAGTTGATCATTTTTCCCTAATCATAATTCCTTGTAAACTGATCGTCCCAATCTGTCAGGTCGGCCTAGTCAATCAAGACATGTATCTATTAGTTTTAGATAGAGGAGTATGCCTTAGAGTGTAGCAAACATTCTCCCTCTATGGGGTTGATGCCACGAGTTTTTTTCTCTGCTAATATTCTAACGGTGTCCTTTATCAAGTATGTTCATCATATTGCTGTATTTTGTTGATCGTGGACTACAAAAGCTTGCTTTCATATTATGTGGACGTGGACATGTATGCAGAATAGGTAATTTTTGTTTGTCCAAATGTTTCTTTCGGAGGTGACTAATGAGGTTTCATATTGTTTTAAAGTTTGATCTTTAGAAGATTAAGTATTTTCTGTCAAATTTATTTCAAGTAAATCTTTCAAAAAAGGTAAATCATGATGAGCATATCTATATCTTCAGAGTTATTGGAAAATGCTTTTGACATATGGATTTTTGTGAGGAACGACCTAAGGGGACAGTACCTAGTCGTTTTCTTTGACATATCTATTCAGGGTCGTTTTTTGAATAGTTTTTTTTTGAGAGGGAAAGGAGTGAATCCATCAGGACTCTTAGGGGTTGTATTATATTGATGCTTTTGTTTGAATTCTACATGACAAGCGGTCCAATTCTTTCTTGTATGGTTAAGTCGATAAATTTATTACAGTGACAACAGCAGATTCAAGTTTACCTTGCATTGCATCCTCTTTGATGTATTGGTGCACAAACGCCTGATTGTTTGTCCAAATGTTTTTGGAACAGCTAGGTTTACCTTAAATTGTATTGGTCCAGAAAGCATCATAAGTAACATCTGTATTTTTAGACTTTTAGTTTCTCATAAGTGATCAATATGGATTTATTGAGTCTTCTTTTTCGAACTTTTTAGACACATACTGCTCGAACTTGAAAAAAGTTCCAACATATGATGGCGAAAGTGCATGTATTGGTGGAACCATCTTAAGCACCTCTGTTTTTTCCTCATTTCTGTTGCTTTTGAGCTATTGAACTGGACTTATTGCATGACGTGCATGCTTTTTAGTTAAATGTAAATGGCCTTGAAGAAACCTGTAAAACATGTTAACAACAAGAATATATGACATGTCTATTCTTGGAATTATTCTTATAGAATAAGCAGGTCAGTCTTGTCAATTTTTTAAACGTAACTTACAACATCTCATGTTTGAACTGTTGCTGAAATAGTTTCATGTGTCAATGCTTATGTTTAACTTTTGATGGTTTATAGGCATATGAAGCATCCCTTCTGGAGGAGCTGGCCGAAGAGTTTTGCCTTCCTATTAATCACCGGCCTACTGAAAATCTTGATATTGATAATATTGAGCAGGCAACCCTTGACACACAACTAACATCATCTAATATAGGGTTCAGACTCTTGCAGAAAATGGGATGGAAAGGGAAGGGCCTCGGCAAAGATGAGCAAGGTATCATCCATATTTCTTGCATTCTGGATTTAACATGTTTTTCTTATAGGTATGACTTAGAGAAGTTCATTAGATTAGCACAAGTACTTGTTTTTACGCTTTCACTAACTTTATTGGGATTAGAGATCCAAGATTGGGGGTTGGTAAACAAGAAGAAGATGATTTTTTACTGCTGAAGAAAATATCCAGCGAAAAAACTTGATGTTGAGGTGGAGGAGACAGAGGAACATGTGAGGAAGCGGGAGGTATGATTTATAACTCCTTAGTAGCTGCTATTAGTGCAAAAATCATATAGTAGTATTGAGGTTGATGTTTACATTTTCTTAAACCTGCACCTAGTAGCAGAAGGCAGCATATAGCATATATGCATGTCTTTTGACCGGATTGGTATGTCATAAGGAACCATCAACTTTGGAAGGTCTTGAGAATTTCCTGCAGTTTTTATTACCTGGTGGCTTCTTCTGCCTGCTTCGTGCACATTATGAAAATTCAGGTGTTAGCAGAACGTGAGCAAAAAATTCAAACTGAGGTGAAAGAAATTCGAAAGGTGTTTTATTGTGATCTCTGCAACAAGCAATACAAATTGGCAATGGAATTTGAATTGCTTAGACTAATACAGACTGGTTTTTTAATTTTTACTCGTTGTATGGCTATGGCATTTTTTGCTAGTTCTTAACTAATTTTAGGGCGGATGCACAAAAGCAGCAGCAGCAACAACAACATTCAGAACAACCACAATCCAGTGTACCAACAACTTCCAAGATTTCAAAAGGTGCTGCTCTTTCATCTCAGGATCAACGGCAAACTTTGAAGTTTGGCTTTTCCTCCAAGTCAGTTACAGCCAAGGTTTGTCCAAGGCTTTAGGCTTCCAAAACAATATTTGCTTGGTTGGCTTCTTGAATCTTGCTTTTACGGTTCCAGTTTCGTCATTCTCTTGTGCGTAAAATATCTGTTAAAGAGAAACTCCTGATATCATGTACCTGTTTTTTTGTTTTTTTCACGTCATATTATCTACATACTGCTTCTCTTCAGATCATAAAAGGTATGCATAAAAAGTAGTAATTGGAAAACCCTTAATCACTCAACAACAGTCAATCATGCTAGATTAGTTTGCTAATTAATACTTGAGCTTTGTAGAATGTGTACCACAGGCTTTGAATGATTTACAGTGCACCTGCACGGTTTGAAAGCTCAAAAGCTTTCCCTATTAGCACATGATATTTTAAGTACTGGCGAGCAACTACCCATATCTATGCTGGCTCTGGATGCGGCTACACTGGTAGTAGTGTTCTTTTCTTTTTAAGGATGAAGCCTGGTGCTAGGTATTGCACACATGGTCGGCATAGGTACGAAGCATAGCAAACATAACACAAACCCTTATAAATATAAAGCAGGGAAGTTCTTCCTTCTATGATCACCATAACATGTCATGAATTACGAATTGGTATCTGACGATTGCATATTATGTGCTGTTGATCAGTGGCGGATCTACATAGAGGCAAGGTGGGGCAGATAGCCCACCTGGAATTTGGGAAAAAACTTTAGCTCACAGTGGAAACCTGGTTATAATGCTAAACAGTTTCATGGGGTATTCATCCCACCCAACTCCAATTTCTAGATCCACAACTGCTGTTGATGTTGAGAATTAGTATGCTGGAGGCAGGTGAGACTTTTGGCAGCCTAAATTTGATGATCGGGTTAATGTGGTGTAGGCGAGTTTGTTGGACCCATGCCAGCATTTTTAACTGATTTTGTCACAGTTTCATGGTAGCTGTAACTGTAACTGTAACCGTAACCCAACCAATCTATGTTGATTCTTAAATGTGTAAACCTATTCTCTTGTACAGGAGGGGCACCACGGCTTTCTGTATAATTAAGTTGTCAGTATTCGCGTTTTATCAAGTACTTTTTTACAAATTTCCATTGCAAAATCTGCAATACAAAACTTGGAATATCAGGAAATGATAAAATGGAAGCTGTTTGTTCAGCATTCAGATGCCATATTAGTGCATAACTTCCCAAGTGGTTCATCGTCCATTATATTTTTGTTTCGTGAAGCGAAGCGTTTGTTTTCCTTTCAAGTATTCTGCCGATCTTTTCTTTCTCCCTTTTCTGAACAGAGCTCGTTTGGTGCTGGAGTGGGGAAGAAGCCAAAAATTGCTTCAAAGGTCTCCTCTATTTTTGGGAATGACAGTGACGAAGAAACTTGATCTGGGTTCAACAACTGTGTACAATATATTGGGGGTAGTTTATACTAGAAGCTTGTCCTCATGACCTAAGAAAGATCCTGCATCCCGCTGTCAGTTTGTTCTAGTTCCTTTTTGCCATTTCTTGGTGCTTCTTCTGCTGCCCATGTCTTGTAGCTCTCGTTTCTTGTGGACTGTATATCTAGGGAAAGTCAAGAGGCACTAAAGTATGTTAAGATTCAAGGGATCTTCTGTTTAACGTTAATGCGCTTCGACTGCTGAATGTATCTGTAGGTGAGGAGATAGGGCCGCTTAGCATTTGCTTCACCCTTGGTGATATATTGTCTATTTAACGTGGTCTGAGGATCCGGTTTCTGCGAATCTGGTACCTTCACTATTAGATTGCGATCGGTCAAATGTAAGTGATAGATCTTTCCTGCTTTAATCTTCACCTTCCACTTCCTTGATGATGAAAATGAGGTAGTCACAATCATGTTAAATTCAAATTTCATTTAAAGAAACTATGAGAACGAAAACAGCGAGAACAGGACTCTAGTCATTCTCTAGGTCATAAAAGTAACATCTCCAAGCACGGAGGCATCTCCACAGCCACTTCGTATAACCATTAATCCGTTTCCCCATGGGAGACGAAAAGAAAAGATGACCCAAATACTGTGAAGTTTAAGTCATTTACTAGTCCTTCAGATGTGATGAAGAACAATCAACTTAAACTCTTCAAATCTACAATCCTACAGCTTATTTGAAAAACATCACAGCTATAGCAGCAACGCAATTCTGCACAAGCCTTATGTATCAAACTTCCTTGAGGTTTTATCTAATTCTTTCTTAAGTTAGATTTCAAAGATCTAATTTCATTTTTCTAAGATTTACAGATCTACTCTAGGCATATCTAACAATCAACTGAAAGTCAAACCAAGCTTCCTGCACTAAATGGGAACGACCGTATCATTCTTAGTCACATAATCTTGTTTCATATTAGCATTCAATTTCAAAAGAAAGAGATCATGTTTTACCATCTTCCAACACTTCCAAGGCCTTGATTTGCCATGCATTCTCACAAAGCTCCATATGGAGTTCAAATGTCCATACCACATTTTTTCTAATTACTTATGCTTCTCTTCATGAGCCACACATCCACGTTGCTATTGCTGACGTGTTCTACACAATCGGATGGCTGACTGCCAACACCCCGCACCATAAAGTCTGCTGTTCTTGCTACTAATTGTGATTTCAATCTTTTAAATTGGGTGGTTTCTTCTCGTAATGGCGCACCTCAACCTGTGCATTATATCCATGCATTAATCCTATCAGTAACTATGTCTGTCGATTCTATCATAACATTCCATTAGATCCTATTCAACAACTTGATCAATTTCCATTGAACCTCCTTTTCTTTTCCCTTCCACATACACAAGCTGCAAGTTCTCAACTGACCTAACAATCTCAAGTTCTCAACTGACCAAAGAAGGATTTTTAGAAGTGCAACGAAGGCTGTTTCTGATACAAAAGTAAGGATTGGTCTCTGAGGGTCTCCATCATCCCAAAAGATGGGGTTGCTCAAAGAGCGGGGGAAATGCATCGACAAATACCAAATAACAGTCTACAATCTCTTTCCAAATTCCAACCATCTTTGAGCAACCCCATCTTTTGGGATGATAGAGACCCTCAGAGACCAATCCTTACTTTTGTATCAGAAACAGCCTTCGTTGCACTTCTAAAAATCCTTCTTTGGTAAGTTCAGCTAGATATTCGTGAATAAATTATCCAGTTTCTATCAAGGTATCCTTATCCCGGAACGAGATAATCGGCTTAGCTCCACAGGCGTTTATAGACAAAGTTGCTGATGAATCAAAAGTACTTTCTTTCAAGCAGTAAAGCATGCATAAACTGGAACCCTCGGTCAGAAGCCTATAGAAAATAGTGAATAGTCTTCCATTAGGTAGTCACAATAACCTACTTTCATAAATGAGTTCACTGCAGAATCCAACTTTTCATTCTGTACTACACATTCGGTTTTCGTATCAGGTAGATAAGCAACTTCGGATTTGGATTTGCTATTTTATCCAGCAAAGTAGAAAATTACCACCAAATTAGATAAACTCTACCTCCCAATACATCTCGAAAATATATCATCTGTCACCACATTGCGGTCAAGAATGTCAAGCATTCTGCCACGGAACTCCCACTAAGAGATAGAAAACTAATATAAGAACTACATACGCTCCCAGAAACTGCATACGACAAATAGTATATTTTCCTTAAAGTTGTAACAGGAGATACTTCCTGCTACTTCTGATGTCATGACTAGATAGTAGAGAGTCTACACTATACAATATTCATCTTATATGGAGCATTGACTTTTAAAAGAATGCAAATTCCATATTGTTCCCATAACTGCAATATGTAGCTACATTCTCTCTAAGGTTACCTGAGCAAACACAACCATGTTCTCATGCTAGATTCATATGCTTTTGCACTGACCGAATTCTTACCAGACCATGTGTTAAGGTAAGCTTGAAGATCAGGATCTCGCCCTGTTACAACGTGTTTTAAACAAGAAACACAGTATACTCTTGAAGTAATGTGAAGCAGAAATCGTTCAAATTTTCTATAAAGGTCCGTTTCACCAAAACATTGGGCGATCAAGCATAAACACACCCACGAGTTAGGATGGAAAGGAAAGTGCTGTCTTTGTTGCAAAACCAGATGCTACGAGACTTGTGATGTGGGTGTGTAATCAAACCCTAATATATCGGTGCACTAATAGTAAAGAAAACACACAGGGAACTTATATCTGGGCCTTCCAGCACCAAGATTACAATAATACATAACACAGAACCAGAACAGCAACAGACTAAGAAGGCTGATTCCTTTCTATGATTATCTCCGCCTCATCGTCATTTAAGTGAATGAAAGGTCACCCACAAACTTCAACAACAGTTCCAAACAAATACTATGAAAAACAGGCTATTCATGAATACAGCGTAGGATCGACTTTCATGAAATAGTCATTACCGGACAGATATTTCAAAGCACTGGCAACCTAAATAACATTACAACATCCATCAAGTGCAGATGTTTCTGAACTCCAACCTCATCTGTGTCGCGTGAACACCATACACACCCAATCTGCCTCCGTCAGCCACCATGTTCCTCATGCCTCAAAATGATGTCAAGCATCAGTTAGCATTCCTACATCTGAATGGCATTTTGGAAAGATGTGAAACTTCAAAGAGCCGACTTTGTCGAATGATATCATCTACTCTTCCTACATCAGTATAGTTACCAACAAAATCTTACCCTTCTCTAATTAAAGCCAAATAGTTTACACAAAGAGTAGGCACAGCAAGGAAAGATCAGAAATTATAGCCACCAACATCCAACCAATACTCCTCCAAAACAAATATGGGAAGAAAACGAAAGATGCCAAGAGCAAAAATAAGGCAAACAATTTTCACATTTAATGGACAGTCAACAATTAAGGGGAGAAAAAAGATGGAGAATGAAAGCACAATCGAACTACCAAAAAGGTTAATCACAAGAGAGAAGATGGAAAAGGAAAGGTAGAAAAGACTTGTTTTTTCCAATCATTTCTAAGTACCCATCGACTTCAACTCTTGCAACGTTAACTTAATCTGTTCCTGAACCAGCTCTATCCTCTTCATGTACACCTCCAACTCCATAATCTGTTGCTTCCGCCACTTCTCCTCCGATCCAACTCCCTTAAACTCGCCGGCAACCCCGAAACTCAACGGCAGCGGATTCATCCCTAATCCAAATCCGGTGTGCGAGGGACCGTTCGCGGCGCAATACATCAGCTCCTTGAAAATTGGCGACAGGCAGCTTCGAACCGTCTCCTCTACCATGCTATTCACCGGAGGAATCCCGTAATTGCTCCTCAAATCGGCACTCCCAGTTCCTCCTCCGCCTCCTGCGGATGCCGCTGCCCCTCCTCCGACTCTGTTTCCTCCGCCATCAACCATCGAAGAAGGAGGAGGAGGAGTACGCTTAGAGGCCTGAGCCTGAGACTTCCTTGATCCCCGTAAGGTTTTTCGCTCAACAACGGGCTCCTCGTCGTCGTCTCCGGCGGGGGGCAACCCGTCCTGCCAGATCTTCTTAGAGATCTCGAACGTCAATTGATCGTGAGCGCTCTTGAAAGCGAAATCCTTTCCGGTGCTGAGTTTCTTGACGACGTTCCTGTACTTCTTCTTCAGCCTCCGGAGCTTCTCGACCAGCTGATTCTTGTTGAAATCGAATTGCAGAGAGGCCTTGATCTGGTCGTAAAACGGCGACATATCATGAAAATTCGCGTTTCCTCTCCGGGAGTACTCGTAGAACCCGTTGAGCAACCCGATCTCGTCCTCGTCCGTCCAGAGCCTCTGGAACAACCTGCGGGAATCCTCTCCGACGCTCACGATCGCCTTCCGGTCCATCTCCGCTGAGTCACCGTGCTGCACCTGCGCCGGAAGCGACAGCGCGACGGACAACGGCGTCGCCGGAGTCACAGCCGCCGAATACGACCGCGCGCGCTTGCTCTCCACCTCCTGCGCCGGATCGACGGAAAGCGGTCGCTTTGCGCCTCCGCCACTACCGGTCAACGTACCGTTTTCCGGCGGCGCGTCTCCAGAAGAGGAAGAAGAGTAGGACGGCGAGGGATTACGGGGTAAGGTTTCGGCCGCAGCGTTGTCGTGTCTGGCTTCTCCGACGGGCACCGCCTCCTCGTCCTCGTACTCTTCCTCGTCGTCGTACTCCTCCTCGCGATCTTCTTCCTCCTCCGACGAGGCGGAGGAGCAAGAGAGGGGAAGATCGGGGCCGGGCGGAGACGGAGAGGGCATTTCGGGAAATTCAGCTGCCTCCTTCTCTGCTGAGCCTCGGTCGAGGGTTTGCTCCCTGAACGCGGGCAATGGCTCGCAGTCGCTCGAGGGTTTGGTGGCGCCCGGGCATTAACGAGAGGGAGCCCGAGGGCACCCCCCCCAAACCCCACAATGACCTTACTACCCTCACTATTTCTCCTAAATTCTACGTCCGCCAACGTGGCCCTCTGGATTTGGTCAGTTCCACAATAGTGAGTCAATGGCGTAGAAGATACGTATGTACGGTATTTACGAATCTAAGCCGTCGGATGCAGATCTGTGACTCGTGCGGCCAGCTGGGGCATCTGCCTACCCAACTTCGGACTATAATATATGTTATAACCGTGGGCTATTGTGCCTACCCTAAAGAATATTTTGGCCCGAAAATCGGAAGATTAATAAAAAAGCTTATGATCGGATGCGCCAGCAAATCTACATAACCAACGGTAAGACCGTAGGCCCGAAGTTGAGCTTACCTTGCATGTTGGTTGATTCTTAATTAGTAGGCCTGAAAGTTGAGCTCAATGTCTTGATTTCGTTCACATGCTCAATCGATTTTGGCATAATTGAGTTTATTGATTAGAGTCTAAAAGTAAAACAATACTCGTAATTTAAATTTATAATTGTGTTAATTGATGAAGATATTTAGGTAAGATTATACATTAAAAGATATTATGCATATAATAGAGATTATGATCCTCTCTTATTTAGAAATGCTTTTGAGTGATATAAGTATAACAACAATATTTATCATAAAATTTTAAAATTATACACTTAAAAGTAGTTGTGGGCATGTGTTAGTGTGGGTAGGATGAATAAAGTGTATTTATAAAAAGTACATATGTACTCTTTATTTTATAAATTCAAATCTCAATCATTTATAACTAATAATAAATGATTGAAATTTGTTTGAATTTACTAGCACTTAAGTGTTTTAGCATATATATATATATATATATATATATATATATATATGGAGTTGAGCTGAACTCAAAAAATGAATAAAAAAAAGTGAAAGTCAGATTCACTTACTTTGAAAATGAACCAGAAGTGACCTTACCCAATTTTCCATCCTGAGGTCTCTCCACCAGAAGCAACTGGTGATTGAACCACCTAATGTTAGACGCGGCAATGCCTCACCACTTCATCATGAGTTCTAGTAACCAATTCTTTTAGTAAGGTATTGATTCATGATGACACAAGAAATGGATGTGAACAGGATAAGAACCGAGTACCCTGATTTAAAATTGTGTGTCTTTACTGGTTCCCATTATAATAAATGAATTGCATTATTTTTTTTTTCTTCAATTTGCAAATGTTTAAGTTTTCCCACCTTATTCTATGTCGTGAGACCGTACGAGTGCACGCCCTCGGAATCGAACTCACCACCTGCGAGATGGGAGCCAGAAAACCAACCCTCCGTTGTTTGGAGCACATGAGAAAAACAAAATTCAGTCCTGGCTTTCCACTCTGCACTATATGAACGCCTCTAATACTTGTATTACTGTATAGCATACACAGCTGATACAATCTAATACAGAACACACTATGGACATGGGCTCAGTAAGGGCCACCCTGACGTACGTTCTTAGAGTTAGTCATTGGTCGGTCAAGGGCTAAAACATGACTCGATACAATCAAGACTGGATGGGACCAAAAACCAGGCTGGATGGCCCTACACGTTAGGTCCAATGCCAAACCTGGTCCACACCTAACTAGCCCAAAGTTGGCCGGTCAGTCATTCCTAACATATATATACCAAATAACCGAACCCCGTAATGGGTTCTTCACATTTGCTGTTGGGTTTACCAACCAAGACTCCCCATTATGGACTCTAAGATCAAGACCTAACTAGCACAGAGCTGTCCAGTCATCCATGGCTTGTCTTCTTTCTCTTTTTTTTCCTTTTGAGTTAGAAGCTTACAGAGTTTTAAAGTGAATAAATCGGCAAACCAATCAGTCACACCTCTTTTTTCAGTGAATGGGGCCTGTGCTGTGCAAGAACACACACATGTTCCATGCTTGCATGCTTGTAAAATAGGCACATGACAATTCCAATTCTCCTTGTAAGTCTCGAGTTGCAGACCCCGTTTTTTACCCCAATTACGAGAAGCAGCAACAGCCCACCCTTAGTCTCCGCCTCTTAATCAAACACCCTCTAAGCACCCCGAGGTATGCCTAGCCTGCTTGCCTCTAAAGACAAAAGCGTTTGTGCATCTTTCTTTAGATGCTAAGTTTGATTCCCCCTGCTGTTAACAGGCTAAAAAAGCGATCCACACAAGAAGAGCCGTACTGCAAGTGGCTCAGGTGCTCAAATAATTTTATTCCAAGTGGATTTGACGCTCAAAGATTTTGAGGGAAATTAACATTTTACAGCCTAATTTTAGGTAAATTTATTGGAATTCCCCTGGATTAGACCACTCTTTTTGATATACCATCTTTTATTTTGCGGAGAGGGGGAACACAATGGTATATCTGCGATCAAAGGAGCAACGACGTGTACAACGTGTAGAAAACTGCTAACAAGTATTTGATGCGTTAAAATGTGATACATTCAAGCAGCTATCTTTTCAATACCATGAGAAGACAGGGTTTAATAAGGAAGTTCAGCAATCAAGGTGATGCAGGTTTAGCACTTTACTCTTTAATTGGTTAAACCTCTCAAAGCTAATTTAAATACTTCTAAATTAGAATGCTTACAAAAATAATTATTTTGTCTCAACTTCCCTTTTTATATCCTAATTCAATGCACAGTTACGAACACCAAGCAAATAAATCGTTAATGAATGTGCAATGGTCCCTTTCAATTTTCAAGCTGGGGTAGGTGCAAAACAATCTTCAACATAGAGATTCAACACTGTAAAAGACCTGAAATGATACCCTGCGTATGACATCTGACAAGGCTGATTGAATAGCTCCTGGCGAAACTATAATGAAAATGGTACTCATTTTTATTAACAGGGCTGCCAGCACAAAATACCAACATGATTTTATTTCACTATGATCTTGACCCACAATTGCAGGCACACACACAGTCTAATGTTCCAGTTTCTACAAGCAAATGCTAATCATGAGAGACAAATAAGTATTACACTGCCCATGTTTTATAAATGTATCAAATTTACATTGGAGATAGGAAAGGTGGTGGGAAGGCATGGCATATCGCGTTCATGTCGTAAAGGAAAAACAAGAAAAGGTCACTACAGATAGGAATCATAGTAAATGCAGCAAGCAAGAGAATGAAGTAGAATAACAAGGGGGTGGGACCTTGACATCCATCAAACTTCTCAGAAAACATTCCCTAATAACTACAACTATTTACAGACGCTGTGGTACTTTAAGCAGCTTCAGCAAACCCCACACGCAGCTTTCCAAAGTCAAAAACAGTATGGTATGCACCCATAAAGATATCCCCAAGAATCCTGCATCCAATGCATTTGACACACTTGAGCTCAGTTCTAGTGCTTATCTATGGTAATAAATCTTGTTTGAGAATTAAGACAATCTAATATTGCTAATAATAGATGAAAAATATTAAACTGACTACTACTACTAAGCCTTTTCCCATACTAGATGGGGTCAGCTACATGGATTCTTTTTCTCCATAGAGTTCAATCATGAAAATAAGTACCAGATTGGGCCCAAGGGTGGTCGCACATCCAGCGCCATGAACCCACTCAAGCACACAGCTGCTTCACCTTCTCCAACTTGCAGAATGTACTGTCAACCAATTCGAAGCAAAGGAAAACTCATAATCCATGGCAGTCAGGAACAAGAAGATATTTTCCATCCATGCCGATGAAATATAATGCATTGTCAAACCACTACAACATATACAGAAATCAACTTCGTCTAAAGCTCAGAGGCCTTCAAATGGCTCACATAATTATTATTTTCCTAGAACCATCCCACCTATTTTTAGCCGTAACAATTTCATTAACAGTAAATTGGCATAAAATTGCTTTCTTGGCTTCATGGAAGATGATGATGCATTCAAGAGGATTAACACTCAATCTTTCTAGCTAGTTGCAGACAAAGCATAACGTCTCATCATGGAGACAATGATAACATGAAAGCAACAGAAATACACATAAATGTTCAAAAGAAACGGGATATGGAAAGATACCTGGTCTGGGGTAAGGGTGAATAGTTTATCACCAATAGTAACAGAGACATCAGGCATGCTTGGCACATTGCTGCAGTCAACGACTGATTCACCCATAGAACTCGGCAACCTTTCACATAGCTGGAAGAGAAGCGATTTATTAGGCAACGTTATCATCTTACTCAGACAGAGGTATAGTTTATATTATAGTAAATCACCTTATTAATGTAGTTCAAAATTTGACTTTTTGTCATATTTTGGCTAATCTGATTCTGAATCCACACAACAGCCATCTCACAAGCATGACATGCAGCAGTCTGATCAATGAATGACTTCTCCAAGTTTTCCTTCTCGATAACAGATGCTATGCCAACACTGTAGAAACGATCAAGGTAGGATAAAATGTAGAAACTCCCACTAAAAGAATAAAACATGTTGGAAACAAGAAAATTGCACATTCTAGATGAAACGGATCCTCAACCTAACATCTCGGTCTCCATCAAACTCGCACAGCCCAATCTGGGAGCATATTTTCTCGGGCCTCACCTGCAAAAGTATTTAAGCAAACATTCATGTGACAGAAATGCAATGTAAACTCGTCCTAGGACTAGAAAACATACTATGGTACAACTTAGCCTCTAGATAACAGTCACTTCCAGTGGTGATCCACAATGAGCCAAGATGGGGTGACCGCCCCACCCAAATTTTGAAAAATTGAACAAGAAGACCCTAGCCTGCGGTTGAATCTAGGGGGTGATCGGTGTGAGAGGAGTTATTTGCTCCATTTTAAATCATATGGAGAAAGGAATTCTTCCTATCTTGTGTAGCTTCAATTATAAAACCAAGACAAATTGACCGCGTGGTAATTGTCAAAAAGGAAGTGTCTGCTATGTGTTGCAAAGGAGCAAGGGGGAGGAAAATTTGGAAATACGTGAAAGGCGACTGCCCTGAATGCTGGACAGAGAACTGAGAGGATGGTAGTCTGAATTGCTAATGGAGGTGGCATATCCAAACATTGTAGCACTATCATCATGAGTATAGTTTACGTTGTTCATTACCCGTAGAGACTTGCTTAACTATCTTCAATCAGTTGATGCAATGTTGGATCAATTGAGTTTCAATCAAGTGGAACTGTGAAACAAGCAATGTTGGATCAAACTCATTCTGAGTGTTACATAATGGCAATGAAGTGCAAGGCCCATCTCATCAACCAACATTAACATTACCAATATCAAAAACACACAGGTTGCCTTCTGAACTTGCAGATTCTTGTGTTATCTTTTATAAAATATAAATAATAACAGGATTTATAGTTTAAAAGCAAAAAAGTCGTCTGGATGTCTAAGACACCAAAGGAAACTCCTTCAGACAAATTGCAGACTGGCTGCTGACAAGCATAGCCGGTCGCCACCTTTGTTCAGTTTGTCATATTGGATGTTAAATTGCAGAACCATTGGGCCGATGATGGCGATGGTATCTCACAATACTAAGAGAGGAGATTGACCCAATCAGAAGAAACAATTAGAGTGATGGTGCTTGTACCTATGTGGAGGCAACAAATATGCCATTATATATGATTTCTAGTTCGATAAAATATGGTCAGATGTTCTACATGTTATTCACAACGACTACTGTATGCATGCTTTTCTTGTTCACAACTTTCCTATTTATTTCTTTTATTCAGTTTGCTTGTGCTAAAGGTCCTATCTTTATTGTTTCACTTACACATGTCTGGTTCGGTTTAGCCAATAATTTTATTAAAAAATTAAAAGAATATTCGAACTGATGATTTGAAACTGCTGGTTCCGATTCCAGTTTTGTAAAAGATGAAACCGGAACTGGATAGGGTGAACCCCATTTCTTGGTCCAGTCGGTTCCTGGCCTGTTTCAGTTCCAACCAACTGCCGGACACGTTAAGAACCGGCCATGTCTAGTTTCACTATAATTGAAATGGGACAAAATTTATTTGTGTGTGTGTGAGAGAGAGGGCATTTTCTTTCTTTCAAATCACTCGTCGAACCGGTTCCTCGTGTAGCATAAGGTGGGTTCGGTGAGAACCAGTGACCAGGAAGAGCCAAGTTCTAACGTTAGAAGTGTCTGGGAAGTTTGAACTGGTATATGCCATGTCTATCTACTTTGCTTTCAGTTTTATTATCCTACTTCACAAGGCTCAGCGTGCATGCTTGTACAAAGAGAGAAATTCTAATTCCTTTTAGAATATGACTCGAGAACGTGTATTTTTTATTATCTTATTCATTTGAAAAGCAATTTCTGTATATTTTAACATATAAACAGCATTTTGGCAACACTTATGGAAAATAATATAATGTGACAAGTCGTACGGATTGCACCTATGCTTGTGTCATTCAGGACACCACCAAAACCGGGTCCTATAGATTCTCCCTCTCTCTCTCTCTCTCCGTCTCTCTCTCTCTCTCTCTCTCTCTCTCTCTCTCTCTCTCTATATATATATATATATATATATATATATATATATATATATATATATATATATATATATATATATATATATAGAGAGAGAGAGAGAGAGAGAGAGAGAGCAGATTTGGTGCACCGCTGATACACCAATACACAAAATATAGACTATTAGATCAAAAGATTGGATGACTTATTCTGAATTTAAAAGTAGAAAACAAGTATATTTTTTTCTTTTTTGAAATTCAAAAAATACTTTTCAAATTAAAAAAAGTGACGGGTATACTAGTGCACTACCCATGCACTAAACTTAATTATATATATAAGAAAACCAAATCTTGCTTGTTTTTGACATATTCTCTCAAGCTCACTTATTGTTTTTCAGTGACATGAGTGTAATTTTTTTAAATTAAAGTTTTTAAAGAAAAAATAAAAAAGAATGTTATTACACTTATACCTCTTAAAAACAATGACCATGCACAAGTATATGTTGTCAATGGTAGGCACAACCAATTACTCTCTCTCTCTCTCTCTCTATATATACATATATATATATATATATATATGTATTCTTTGGCTGTTATAATACATAATTTGAATTTCTAGACCCGCCAGGACAAGGGGCCCAACTCAACTCATCACCAGCCGCAGCTGTGCATAAACAGGAAGGTCCTAGTCAAAGGACCCTGATCCTGTTGGCTTGCGTCGCCGGCCAGCCTGTTGTTGCACACCCCTACGTTGGACTGTGTTCATCTGTGTGTGCATGAGAGAGAGAGAGAGAGAGAGAGAGAGTTTTCTTTCTTTCTTTCTTTCTAATTTCTAACTCGAATAAATAATAAAACTGAAAGGGAAACCACCCATGGCCCAACATAAAGTTCTCAAGGCTGGCCCTCATCAGTAAATTAGGTCTGCATTACACTCAAAATAATCAAACCTGTCTTGGTTAATTTGTGTGTAAAATATACCTGATTAGATAAATCGCATCGAGTTTTATTTGCTGGTATGGTCGCCTTATGATAAAAATGCTTGATGTTGAGCTTGCCAACTTGTGCTGAGCCTGTTTCAGGTATGCTCCGAACCTAATTGGGCAAGCTCAGTCTAGCAGCTGAGAAAGAGGTTCTGGTTTAGCTGAAGTGACTCTTAGTATAAACATGTGTGTGTATACAAGTAGACATACATACATGTATACATATGTATATGTACATATACACAGTACGTTTCTAAGCTAAGCAAGTAAGCCCATGTTTGGCTCATCTGGCTCGCTGCTCGACTCGATGTGGACTCAGCTCAGCTCTAATATAGGCCTAGTTGCAGGCCACTCCGATTCCATTTGACTTGATTTAAGTGTGCTATAAGGCTCTGTCCTGGCCATTTCTCCAAAGTGGTTAGTGCTATTCCAAATACATTAACATCAGCATAACCAAAAATATGATTTAGCTTGTCATCGTTGCCCACACAAATCAGACGTGTAATTGTTTGTCTTATCGATACGCATTAGTATAAATTATCCCATAGTGAACAAACTTTCTTTTTTTTATTGATTTTGTACCATAGTGAATCTTGTTTGAAACCACTTGAGAACATAGAAACTTTAATTATATACAGTAGGCTTTTTCCTTTTAAAAATTAAAATCAACCCCAAAAAGATATTTGAAGCATCACATGCCTTCGTGGGTCGGCATTGCGATACCGAAAAAAAGTCTCTTAGAAGACCATGTTTAATAACAAAGTCGTCCAATCGATATGGATCTGTTGTTGCAAGGAAAACTTATGATCGAGTCGCGTGTTTGGGTGTTGAATGTTGGTGGTGGGATACATGATTGGATTGGTGCTTCCAATAAGATTCAGCTACATCGGCGATTCCGTGGTAGAAATGCATATACTGGTCTTATAACTTTGAAAAAGAAAGATTTTACGAGTCAAACGACCAAAGGTTCTTTATGTTTTTGTGACAGAAACTTTGGTTAAAGAGGAAAGACCGATGTGATTCAAAAGAACTGATTACAGTAAGTGTGAAAATATAATTTCAGAAAGCTGATTGTAACAAATAAGCAATGTAGAAATGAAATTGAGATAAATGGAATTGATTGTGATCTCAAAAAATTGTTTATTGATGAACAAACAATATAGAAATAGATTCCAAAAATTTGTTTGTAATGAATAAACAGTATACAAATACATTTCAGGTAGAAGAACAGCTGTGTTAGATGTAGAACTAAAATAAAAGAAAATACAAAAAAGAAGAAAGACAATTTGAACGAGAAACTTAGATTTTCTTTGTTGGATTACGTATATGTGTAGAATCTTTTTTCTTTTCTTTTCTTTTTCTTTTATTGCTCTAAAATAGCTTACTCGGGTAGACAATTGTCACTCATACGTGCCTAAGGTGGTCTAGTATGGGGCTTGAATGCTTCTACTAGGTCGACCTAGCTTTGCTAAGACAGCTTAGTGGTCATACGCGTCAATCTCTACCAAGATGGCTTAATGATCGATCATGAGTGTGTCGTATCCGATGAGTATGTTTGAGTTAGATATTTGTTTGTTTGATAGGCCGAACTCATATTTTAGCCACTCTCTGCTTCGACCAGCAAGTGAATGGTCTTGAGCCAAATCGGAAAATTTTTACTAAGCCATCGGTTTAAATTTCTGGCATTAACAGGACAGGATCAAGCACAATTAGAAACCCATGTACCCAACCCCTCTTAGCGTGAGATAAAACCCGGGTTTTATCTTGGCTTTAGTCGAAGAAGGCTCAAACTTATTCTATATTAAGGATTTACTAATGCATATCCACTTTCAAGGATGAATTGGCGAAAATGATTGTGTTAAGATTAATAAGATCGAAACAATCTTTTTTGTACTAATGCATCGGATTCCACCGGAGCCTGAAAGCCAAAAGGTGAGTGGGAATAGTAACAGGACCCTGTGTTAATGGCACTTTTCTGTTTATGGGTAATGGGACTTGTCTTCTTTGTAGGGCTGCTGACAGAGTCGAGCTTGTCCGGTTCATGGCTCGGCGCGTTTCATACTTGAGTATTTGTGGCTCGACTCATCAGCTCATTTCGGACTAGACAAGATGAGCTAACAAACCCGGCCGAATTCGGCATGAGTCGAGCCCGGTAAAATGATCAGCGGTTCATCTCAACCATATTTCCCTTTCTATAATTACCAAACAAGGTCTTAGCGAGTGGCCGGCCGAAGGTGGCCGCCGGCCGGTGAATAATAAGGGTCCAACAGCAAAGATTTGGACTTAACAATAACTTATTCTTGAATTACTCATTAATGAAAGGTTTCCATTCATCATCAATCATGCTAATAAACAAATGATCTCAAAGGGAGAGAAGAAAGCGACGCCGAAAGACATTTTGATTATTGAATCTTCTCTAATTGATCAACTCACTCCATTGACGTCATTGCATATCGCAGTTGGGTTCTTAATATTTGCAAATGACTGAAATAGCCCTTCACAATAATCTATCTCAAATCAGATCTCTAATTACTGAATTATCCCGTCCCGCGAATTGATCCAGTTTCCTAGCCAAGACTCTCCAACTTTCAGCATAGCCATCCGATTGAGGGTGCCACCGATGGATCGAGCTCACAAAGTGAAAGCAATTAGGGTTTTGGTTTTGGGAATCTCGATCTTGAACATTTTGGTTAAATCGCAACGAATGGCCGTGATGAGAATGTTTAAGGAACTGAACCTAGATGGGAAAACCATGGATCACAGATTCTCAGCTCAGAAAGCAAAGGCTTTCTTCAACCAAACGGCAGTCAGCATTTTCCTAAGCCTCTAACTTTCAACCATTTCTTCTCAGCACGTTCTGTATTCTTCAAAATCAACAAGGGTATTTACGTGACTCCTCATCCTTATAGTGTGGTTTCCTTGGTGCTTTCTTCTTCCTAATCTCCGATTACCGTCCCTAGTTTTCCGGGAAGGACGTCGAACCTTGATTCTGGAAATTCCGTCATGGGGAAACATGTAGAGAACGGCTCCGGTAACAACCACGTCGTGAATAACAAGAAGAAGCAGAAGCGCTCTCACCACGCACAAACCGAAACCGAGACCCTGCAGGAGTTAATACGCCGGGAATTCGCGCACCACGACCCGGCCGTCGCTCGCTTGAACAACGGTGGCTTCGGATGCTGTCCTGCGTCGGTAATCTCGGCTCAACAATGGTGGCAGAACGAGTATCTCCGGCAGCCGGACCACTTCTACTTCAGCACACTCCAGCCCGGCCTCCGGCGGTCTCGCGAGGCCGTCGCCGCCCTGGTAAACGCTGCCGACCCCGACGATATTGCACTCGTCGACAACGCCACCACCGGTGTGGCCATCGTTCTGCAACACCTGGCGTGGTCCTTCACGGAAGGGAAGTATCCAAAGGGAGACTCTGTCATCATGCTTCACTACGCCTACGGCGCCGTAAAGAAATCGATTCACGCGTATTGCGCCCGCGCCGGCGCGACCATCATCGAGGTGCCGTTGCCGTTTCCGTTGAGCTCCAACGAAGAGATCGTTCGTGAATTCAGGAAATCACTCGAGAAGGCCAAGGCCGGTGGCCGGAAAGTCAGGTTGGCGGTCATCGATCACGTCGTCTCGATGCCCAGCGTTGTGATTCCGGTGAAGGAATTGACTCAACTTTGCAGGGAGGAAGGCGTCGATCGAGTGCTCATCGACGCCGCCCACTCCATAGGGAACGTAGAGATCGATCTTCAGTCGATCGGTGCGGATTTCTACACCAGCAATCTGCACAAGTGGTTCTTTTGTCCGCCCTCCGTCGCGTTCCTGTATTGCAAGAAAGGTACATCGTCCGACGTTCATCATCCGGTGGTCTCTCATGAGTACGGCAATGGGTTAGCGATCGAGAGTGCGTGGATTGGTACCAGGGATTACAGTGCGCAGCTTGTTGTTCCCTCCGTTTTCGAATTCCTCAAAAATTTCGAAGGTGGGATCGAAGGGATTAGAAAAAGAAATCACGAGAATGTCGTGGAAATGGGGAAGATGCTAGTTAAGGCTTGGGGAACGGATCTCGGCACCCCGCCGGAGTTGAGCTCGAGCATGATCATGGTCGGATTCCCTGCCTGTTTGAAGATTCGAAGCGACAAAGATGCAATGAAATTGAGAACCCATTTGAGATTGAATTTCGGTGTAGAGGTTTCAATTTACCATGTCAAAGGATTGGACTGTAAAGATAATGAGAATCGTGTCACTGGCTACGCGAGGATCTCGCATCAAGTTTTTAATACGATTGCAGACTATCACAAGCTGAGAGATGCAGTGAATAAACTCGTGGAAGACTCAATAACTTGCGAGAAGCTTGTCGCGAATTGAGGTATCTATGTTCTTGGTAAAGTCTTTAATTCTTGTGGCAGTTTTATACTCACATTGCTTGCCCCATTAAAGTTTTGAACTGTCATGTGTATGATGACTGGTTATCTGCTTGTAACCTTTCTGGTGTAAGCTTAGTTTGGAACCATCTTGAATAATACTGGATTGTGCCGACTGTCGTTGGACGATGGACTTCAGTTTCAGTTATTGATTTTGCTTAAAAGGTTGAATTTTGATTTGATTGCCCATTTTCAAAACAAGTCTGATGATTCTTTTTGGAAAGCATGAATAAATTTTTATCCTAAACCATGAATTTCTCCTTAGATCACACCTAAGAAACCCTTATTGATGCTTGGTGGTTTATTTGGGTGGTATTTGCTGTTGAGGACGCCTTTGTATGGACGTTGAATTGAAAACTATTACAGATGCAGAATTGTCCTTGTAGAAACACCACGTTTCTCCATCATGGAGTTTAAAGTTCAACCAAGTGTTAATTCAGGATGAAGTGCATGCAAGTTTCTTCCTTAGAAGGGGCGTATTGCCGTCTTTACAAACTTGAAATGTGGGAATTGTCTAAAGATCTAAACTTCATTAGAGAAGAACTGAGAAGAGAATGATTTTGCATGCTTGGCAATTTTCATGATTGGTATAATTCTACTCTCCAAGTTGCCTTGCAACTATAAATCTTATCCCCGTGCTAAGTTGTTCTCGAGCCCAACTGAAAATCTTAATTGTGATTGCCTAAACCCCCAATGCAAGTTCTTACTAAAACAAAATTCTTGCTCATTTTAACCAAAATCACCCATTAAAGAGATAGATGAAAAAAATTAGTTAGCATAGCTTTCTACCATATGAACATGTAAATTTGATATTGACACAACGTACACGAGTCTATAAATTCGTAATCTTCACCTATTGAAAAGATTAAAACCCTGCTCACTAATTTGGTTAGCATATCTTTCTACCAGATAAACATGTAAATTTTATATTAAATCTATGTAATTCTATACAAACCTTGCTTTACCTTTTCACAATTCATGAGGCATACAATAGGCGCAGCTTGTCTCGTTTGGCAGCCCTAGTTGGTATTGTGTTTTGCCTTTCAGATTTGGTATAAACACATCACATCCCTTGAGTAATGTTGCAGAATGCTCTTCTGCTCATTCCCTCAGACATTGATAATTCTAGATTCCATAACAAAGACTTACACTCATACTTGCACTGGATCGACCAGTTTGATCTCCTAATTTCTATCTACAGTTCGAAAACTACAACCTCGTTAAATATATGAGGAATAGATTTCAAAACGTACATACATTACCCACTTGCTTCAAGCTGCCAAAAGGCCAGGCACAGTCTTCCCAAAATACTTGGACACAATCACTTCAATATCTTCCAAACCAACACCCACGCAAATTGGTGGCGGTGGAGGAAGTTCCACCCTCACCTCCCCGGTGGCAGCAGAGGCAGTGGTTGATAGAATTCTCACGTTAGGCCCTTCTCGGCATTTCCCCAAACACTTGCACGCTGAGACAGCTCCATCTACTCCCAAGACCCTCTCAAATCCATGAACCAACTCCACAGCCCCTGATTTCTTGCACTTGCCTCCCATGCACACCTCCACTTTCATTGCTTCTGCTTCTGTAACTGCCATGCTCGCCTGATTCGCAATCAGTACGACACTAACATGTGCTTCTGGCGGCTTACTATGAATGTCCTTAGCTACCACCTGGGTCTCCCCTAATTCTGGCAAGAGTTCTTTCTGGTGACGCCCCAGGGACCCCGGTGTTTGCCCTATTGCAGATGTTCGAAGGTTCTTCATGTTTACGACCTCACATTCACCATCACTGTCACTGTCACTGTCACTTGATTCAGAAGATGAGCTTAAACTGGAGTCTTTGTCACACATCTCCTCATACTTGGTCTTCATTCTGGCAGTTTTCATTGCAGCTTTCTCTTCTTTGTTTTTCCTCTTCATCTCCATCTCCTCAGCTTGCAGGCGTTCCAACTGAGCCAAGAGAGTTTGAGCTGCTTCCTGAAAAAGAGAGATTTTCAATTGGCTAGTTGCTAAGTCGTCCTATAACAACAACAACAACAACTAAGCCTTTTCCCATACTAGACGGGGTCGGCTACATGGATTCTTTGTTTTCACAGAGCCCTATCATGTGTCATGTTAGCAGTTAACTCACAATAAGCTAGATCATTCTTTATTGTTTCTTTCTAACACTGTTGTGATCCTCCTCTACCTCTTTTAATACTTTCCAAATTTAGTTTTTCATACATTCTTAGAGGTTCTTCTTTTGATCTTCTTTCTATATGTTCAAATTATCTTAAACGATATTCTCTCATTTTATCCTCTATTAGTGTCACTCATAATTTATTTCTAATAACCTCATTATGTATGCGGTCTTTTCTTGTATGACCACTCATCCATCTCAACATCTTCATTTCTGTCACAGACATCTTTTGTAAATGTTGATGATTAACTGTCCAACACTCATAACCATAAAACATAGCAGGTCTTGCTAAGTTGTCCTATCTTACAGGAAAATTTCTTACCGGTACTCATTCATGTGTATAAAATCCGATAAAGTTTTACGCAGGCTGTCAGAAGCCTAAAGCAATCCTCCTCCTTTATCAGGGTTTGGGGCTAGCCATGCAAGGGTGATCCCTTACAGAAAT
This sequence comes from Brasenia schreberi, assembly GCA_036023115.1. Lineage (NCBI taxonomy): Eukaryota > Viridiplantae > Streptophyta > Magnoliopsida > Nymphaeales > Cabombaceae > Brasenia > Brasenia schreberi. The sequence goes on along the minus strand of JAYKKT010000057.1, from coordinate 8,922,070 downwards.
CACTTGGCTCACAAGACTATTTAATGAAATATGGAGAAACCAAAAGATATCCGAGAAATGGAGAGTGAGTACACTTATACCCATATACAAGAACAAGAGAGACATTCAGAATTGTGCGGATTATCAGAGTATCAAATTAATGAGCCATACTATAAAATTATTGGAAAGAATTATAGAACGTAGGTTAAAACAAGTATCGAGTACAATAGAGAACCAATTTAGATTCATGTCAAGCAGATCTAATGTTGAAGTGATTCACCTTTTGAAACGTTTTATGGAACATTTTAGAACAAAAAAAAGACCTTCACATAATATTTATTGATCTAGAAAAAACTTACGATAGGATACCGAGGGAGGTTCTTTGGAGAACCTTGAAAAAAAGAGATATCCCATTGACATACATAAACCTTATAAGAAACATATACGATGGTGCAAAAACATGTGGGAGGACTCATGAAGGAATGACGACTTCTTTGAAGTTAATATTGGGTTACATCAAGGATCAACTTTAAGTCCATACTTATTTATAATGATGATTCATAAGTTACAAAACATATTCAAGATGAAGTACCTTGGTGTATGTTATTTGTAGATGACATTGTATTAGTGGAGGAGTCTAAGGAAAAAGTTAATAGAAACTTGGAACTATGGAGAGAAACATTAGAAAGTAAAGGCTTCCGACTTAGTAGAACAAAGACACAATATATGGAATGTAAGTTTGATTATTTGGTTACTTCAGAGGACATAGAAATTAAAATTGACACACATTGTATCCCCCAAAAGGAAAGTTTTAAATACCTAGGGTCAATTTTTGAGAGTGATGGAAGAATTGATGATGTTACGCATAGAATTAATGTTGGTTGATTAAAATGGAGAGGAGCATTAGATATTCTTTGTGATAAGAAGATACCATTAAAGTTAAAAGGTAAATATTATAGAACAACAATTAGACCGGTCATATTTTATGGTTCTGAGTGTTGGGCAATTAATCATCAACATGTACAAAAGATGTTTGTGATAGAAATAAAGATGTTGAGATGGATGAGTGGTCATACAAGAAAAACAAGAAAAGACCGTATACATAATGAGGTTATTAGAAACAAATTAGGAGTGGTACCAATAGAGGATAAAATGAGAGAATATTGTTTAAGATTGTTTGGACATATAGAAAGAAGATCAAAAGAACCCGTAAGAAGGTATGAAAAACTAGATTTTGAAAGTATTAAAAGAGGTAGAGGACAACCAAAAAAGTGTTGGAAAGAAACAACAAAGAATGATCTAGCTTATTGTGAGTTAACTGCTAACATGGCACATGATATTAACAAAGAATCCATGTAGCCGACCCCGTCTAGTATAGGAAAAGGCTTATTTGTTGTTGTAGTTGTTATTGTACTCATTCATGAGTATCTAACACACAGAAAGAAGCGTCTATTATTACCAAGGATACACAATACAGATGGGATCCAAGTCTCATAGATGTATATACATATGAAGCTCTCCTCCCTTTCCATCAAAACAAGAAATGGGATTTTTTTCGTACCATGCCTTCATTTTGAAAATAACTATTCAACTTAACCAAATTTGCCCGATTCAAAAGCAAATTAAGAAAGCTGCTAAGGTAAATATATAACCTACACGAAAGTAAGATAGCCCCACCAATGTGGCTTGTAAGCGGTTTCTTGATTTCTGATTTGACCTGGGGCTTTGTACGTTCTTAAACTATCAAACAATGATTGACTCCACCTTGGGAAAGAAATGGAATGCCCATCTGGCCACAAACTAACAGAAAGGCAGAGGACCCAATATACATAAATCACTTGCAGAGGTTGAGAATGGTGAAGGCAAGATTCAGACCAACGTTAAGAAAGGATGAATCAAGTGAACTAACGCATCCGTCTGCGACAACTATGTTGGAGATTAATACCATCCCAAACGTGAGTATGAATCCAGAGAGGCCCGAAGATGCATAAGGGCTCAAAGGTTTATGGGAGTTGGTATGGTTCTATTCCTGTCTCAATTTGCGCTCAAACTGGCTTGAAGCTAGAATTCATCCATGGCAAAGGCCCCCAACAACCAGAACAAATCACGTCGAGGCATTCCAGCAGTTGATATTTCAGTTTGCGACAATCGTGAGTTTGTATGGTGTTCCCCGTAGAAAGAGTATGATAGGGAAAGCTCACCATCCTCAGGAATAGTTCATATTTTATTTCGCAAAAATCTACAAAGTCCAACACCGAAAGGATACCACACGAGAAACGGATGCGGAGAAGAAAATCATGGTAATTGACACAAAACCTTTCGAACAGCACGGTTCAGTATGCAACAAATGCAAGTAAATAAAATCAAAAGCAGGAAGACTACTTGACTCAATTTCGGGATTTCGAAGGGGAACCGCGAATTCCTGTAACTTTTGCCTTTCTAGCGTTTATTCAATTGGTTTCCCCTCTCGAGTTGCAAGTAGAATTTGCAGATTCTTTGAGTCCAATGGATTGCTACAGATCTAGCTTGCAGCCACACACACACACACACGCAGAGGAATTAATAAACTCACCGCTACCATCATGGCCTGATCGTCTCCCACCAGACCCCCACCATCTTCGATGCCGAAACCCATCGCCGAAAATGCCCTTATATCCTCCGCCAACCCTCTCATCATCTTCTTCCTCTTCCTCCCCTCCTTCCCCTTCTTCCTCTCCATCCCGCACCCCTTCCCCTTCTCGGCCCTCACAATCCCTCCTCCAGATCGCCCCCCCGGGCCGTAGTATCGAAGGCTTCCATTATCGCAAAAGGAGATCCCGACTCTAGAAAAACCAGATCCATGGGAAACCCTAGCTGGAACGCCACCTCCACGGGAGTGCAGACTCGTCCTGACACAACGGATCGAACCTCCGGTAACATCCTGCCTCCTTCCAGCATCCCGTCCGCCGTAGAGAGGCTTTCCGCCGGCAGGGAAACGGGAGGTGTGACCGGAAACAGCGTCCATCTTCCTTGCGCAAGAATTCCAAATCGGTGGCGCCCCTTTCTCAATGCCTAATATCCCGTGGTGACGAAAGGACTCTGAGGACACGTGGCACGCTGTGATTTTGTTCATGATGACGTGGCTTAATAGGAGATCTAGATCCCCCAGGAACTCGTGAGAGGAAGCGGGAGGCCACGTTCAGACACCTGCCATTCGCGTGCTTGGATGTAATTACAACCGTTGGATCTCGTCGGCTAGGATTTGACGTTTCCGATATCGCCAGGTCGAATCCTTATCGCCTTAAGAATTTAAAAAAAGTTTTTACGCTTGCTTTCGTGGAATTGGATTTGGATCAATAGGTTTAAGAAAAATAAACACGAGAAAGCCATCAACGTAGTGAGAAGGTTGTAAGATCTCGCCAAAGAAGGTCATAATATTGTTTGGAGTTTTGATGGCATCCGGTGCATGTGTATTGACATTCCTCGTTAAATATAAGCTTAGATTTTGTGATTTTACGAAACTGCTTTGTATGGTTAATAAAAAAAAACAGTAAAAAATACTACATAAATCCCAAATTTATTCTATTTTTAACTTTTGTCATGCGAGAGAAGGCCAAAGCCTAAGGCGTTATTAACTCCTTTCAGAAGGGGAGCCCGTGATATCTGATGTTGAGTTTGATTCCTGAACCGTGTATTTTTTTATATGTGTGTGTGTGTGTGTGTGTCGTGCATTTGTACATATATATGTATGTGTGTGTGCTCATGCGCTTTGTTAGGCTTCCGTAGCTCGTGGTATAACCCGAAAATAACATGAACAATGTAACACCAACCTACCATACTATTAAAAAATAGAATAAATTAATAAAAGAAGGAGGCAGATGGAAGGTTGATTTTGTTGTTGGGCTATTTTAAGGGTTGGCAAAAGTTGGGAGTGTTTCGATAATTGCAAACAAGGAGGCAGCTTTCTATGAATGCTGATTCTACATGCGGGTATTGAAAATTATCCTTTTTCCTCATGATCCACAATTATCATCCATTGGCGCTTGGCCACCTGATACGCCACATTGAGATTTTAAGTGTTTGGGATTTGCATTCAATTTGGCGATTTTATTCTATATATATAACTGGATCTTGTCTCATGCTTATTAATGTAATTTCAAAATGTTTAAGAACTTTTGAAAAGAGTATGAAAAGTATTTTTATTATACTCATTTCGCCCAAATACAACAAGTGGACATAATAAATAAACACATGTTAGATCCAATCCAATCTCTCTCTGTATATATATAACATATATATTAAAAATACCAGAGTATATACTTCCAAATCCTAAATTTCTATTGCTCTTGATGAATGATCATGAGTGGCTTATCATTCTTATTTATTTATTTATTTTCTAATGCCTTCTTGAAATTCAACCCACTTTTAAAGGCCACGATGGTTTCTTGTACACAAACTGCTATGCACCCCTTAAAGAAGGCATTATAATAAATAAATGAATAAATATATATAAATGGTGTTAAATATATAATATATTTAGATACTTAAAAATGCTTGAACATTTTTATGTTCAGTCTTTAACATTAATAATGAAGATTTGAATTAAAAGTATTGTTTGTACTTTTATATTTTATATCTAAATACAAAGAATTTCAAATCTCTACTGTTTTGCATTCAAAGACATTACACGTTTAACACTATATATAGATATATACGTGTCCTCGTTCGTCAACTAGTAAGTCACAATAGTGCAATTAGTGTCAATAATGTGGAGGAACGAATCACAGCAGTGCACAGTGTGCCTTCCAAAGAATTGACTAAATCAAATCGGATTAGAGAGCACGGGAACATTTTTGAAAATCCTGTCTGCAATATTTTATAAGAAAGAATTGAAATATTAAAAGGTTATACAAAGAGACAGGCTGCGACACTCGCCCATAAACTCCATTCTTTTGGATTCACTTGTTCGGAACCAGCCAAATCAAGATGATTGGAATGGATTCTAAGAACAAATTGGATTTGAAGCAGCCAAATCCAAGAAGATCGGTCAGGCCCATACGAATTACAAAAGGACAGTATCACTAACACAAGTTACAAAATTATTAATACCAACATGCTCTCAACAAGCAAACGATGTGGATTCAAACCAAGGGTTGACGTTCAGGTGGGATTTCCTTCATCTTTTACAACTCAATCATGTTTTATCAATTTATAAATAATATAACAACAACAACAACAACTAAGCCTTTTTCCATACTAAACGGGGTCGGCTACATGGATTCTTTGTTTCCACAGATCCCTATCGTGTGCCATGTTAGCGGTTAACTCACAATATGCTAGATCATTCTTTATTGTTTCTTTCCAACACTTTTGTGGTCGTCCTCTACCTCTTTTAATACTTTCCAAATTTAGTTTTTCTAACCTTCTTACAGGTTTTTCTTTTGATCTTCTTTCTATATGTCCAAACCATCTTAAACGATGTTCTCTCATTTTATCCTCTATTGGTGCCACTCCTAATTTGTTTCTAATAACCTCATTATGTATACGATCTTTTCTTGATTGACCACTCATCCATCTCAACAACTTCATTTCTGTCACAGACATCTTTTGTACATGTTGATGATTAACTGCCCAACACTCAGAACCATAAAACATGGCAGGCCTAATTGTTGCTCTATAATATTTACCTTTTAATTTTAATGGTATCTTCTTATCACAAAGAATACCTGATGATCCTCTCTATTTTAACCAATCAGCATTAATTCTATGTGTAACATCTCCATCAATTCTTCCATCACTTTGAAAATTGACCCTAGGTATTTAAAACTTTCTTTTTGGAGAATGCAATGTGTGCCAATTTTAATTTCTATGTCCTCTGAAGTAGCCAAATGATCAAACTTACATTCCATATATTCCAAATGATCAAACTTACATTCCATATACCAATTTATAAATAATAATAAGAAATAACCATCAAGGTTTAATTCTAGATAAAACAATATGAAAGTAGAAATAACAAGGGGGAGAACCACCTAATCTAATCCTCACAATAAGAGTCTCGACCCTGTAATTGGCTTTGACATGAGCGCGAACACTGTATATTCCTAGAGAATGAGCATGAGCTAGGAACTAGGGATGTCAATGGGGCAGGTCGGCGACAGGTATGCTTATAACCAGCCCCATACAAAAACCTCATTCATGCCCGTGCCTGCCTCATTAACTCAGTAAGAGTTAGATCATTCTTTATTATTATTTTCTTTCAACACTTTTTTTAGTTTAATCACAATAAATTTGTTAAAATTTAAAGTTTTTCGAAACGATATATTTTTTAAAGTTAAATGCTAACATGACACAAGATTGTGCGCAATGACAACAAAGAATCCACATACCTAAGCCCACTTACGGCCCGTTATATTTGCTGCTTGGTTCATGCAGCAGACGGTCTCACCTTATCAGCAATTACAAATGCCAAACTCTGCGTTATAGAAGTATACTGATAAATGTCTAACCACTCTGAGATATGCCTCATGCCTTGCAAGAAATTTTAAATGATAATGCAATACAACCACAGAATGTAGCATTCATCAGTTTCCACAAGGTTCCATACTTTATTTTTAGCTAACTTTTGATGCCAATATAGATAAGTAATGCTTTACTGGCTTCACATGGGGCACTAAATATGGCGCCAAGTGAAAGAGATAGCGCTGTGTGAAACTTTTATCCTGTACAATGCCTGTCAGAGACGACCATCAAATAAATCCGAGGCATGGAATCTCTCTCTCTATTATATATATATAATAAGTGAATCTCAAATAAGAAGACCTAACAAAAGCTGTGGAAAAAGTGAATCTCATTGCCATATGAATTATCAACTCCAAACTCTTTTACACCACCTCTTTTGGTTTCCAGTTATTCATATATATTGCACATTGGATAACCATAACACTGATTAGGAAAAAAGGGAAACGAACATGACACCAACTTAGGTAGATAGTTACATTGTGAATGCAGATGCTAACTTCTTTGGCATTTTGCAGATGTTTTCTTTACTATGCAACCAGGATCTTCATGGCATTGACAAGCCTGTGCATTTTCAAGGCTTCCAGGATCAATATGAGTTGTCCACCACCGGCCAGCAACCAATCAACTTCTTGTAGAGGATGACTCAAGTCACACCAACAAGCAGTTCTCTAGATCCTCTTCCCTGCATTACGGGTACCCGCTGCCTGACCTCTTCCAGAGCGCGCATGGCCTCTGCATCAAGCCCTCCAGCAAACTGCAAGAGCATTATGAAGTTTCAACAAAGCTAAAATTTCTAAAATCTGAAGCTATTGATGGACTTAACACAGATTTCAAGAGCTACCTGATGAGCCCTATATGCAAAACGAACTCCTTGGATCAGCAGGCCTTCCTGCGTAGATTCCCTCTCAAAGTGCTTAACAGACTCAAGCTCCATTGATACTCTCTTCATGTAGGTCTTAGCCAGCTTCACAGAGGCTTGCTTTATCTGTATAAAAGTTTACAATGATCCACATTTATTAGAAAGTTATTCAAAAACAGTCCTCGAGAACCAGTCAATTTTTTCCCCAAAACTAAAAAAATAGCAATCATCCAACCATTAGGGTTTGTGTGCGCGTGTGTTGGCGGTTTCATGAGATACCTATAAACTCAAGGACGAGCTGAAATCTACTGATTTTCAGCTCTGCCAACAACTGCGCCATTGGTTCAAATTACTTGAAACTCTAAGGAACAGTCTGGATTTAGGACCAATTTTGCAGACCAATGTTCTACCTATTTAGCATGCAAGAACGGATATCAACAAATAAGCAATCCATTTATCCCCAAGCTTAACATTTAGTTTCAATGCTTTCCGAGAAGAACTGTTTGAATGCACCTTGCTTATAATTCCAGAATCAAGCATCCATTCGGTTGGAATTTTGCTGTCTTTGTAGGAATGAATCGCCGTTTCTCGAAGCTTCATTAGCTTTTGAATGCCATATTCCGCTCTTGAAAAGAGGAAAAAGCAAAAAAGCTTATCACCATATTAACATAATCTGGATCCAAAAAAGAAAAAAATGGTGCTTTGTTCAGATATGCATACTTGTTGAGCAAGTTGGTCATTTTCTTCAGTGCTGTCTCACAAGACATGGAAGGATTATCTTCATATGAAGAAACCTCACTTTGGAGGCGCTTTAAATCACGATACTCAAACGCAGCTTCACGCATGGCATCTGCTTTTCTCTCAGGCCAGACAAAGTGCTTCAGCACAGCTCTCTCATCAGCCTTCATGAATACAGGAGAATGGTTGTGAGATCTGGCCTATTTCTCATCAAATTTTATAAGTGTATTTTGTTTGCAAGTAAAATCTTGTAGCAGCAAGGCCAAAGTTCATAATGCATTTTGTGAAGGAAGATGAAGAGAACATCACTCACAAAATTCAGTTGAACATGGAAGTCTATCAATAAGCAAACTAAGAAGCAGCTTTCAAATAATATTTTGATCAGTAGAACCAAAAGCGACAACAGAAAAGCTGAATGAAACTGGAGATGAGTCACTGCAGATTCAAGCTTGTTGAAGCATGAGCAGTTGACCAGCATTGCATCTGCTTTAATTCTTGAGCCAGGCAGCGGTCCACCTCCTTGCCGTTGTGACTGGACTACTTCTATATTATTGATAATTCTAAATGGGGCCAGCAGCCTGCATTTCAATTTTCGTGGTATCTAGCCCCCAAAATCCCTTGGCAATTCCTGTTGAATTTCGCATTATCTGCTGGAGAGGTGGTAATTTGGATTCAAACAAATAATGCAGAAACTGGATTTTCACTTTTCTTCTTTGTTTAATGCCTTAAACAAGCACATACGTAAATTGCCCAAATTGTTGCATAACTCCTTCAGTACACATTAACCTAAACTTTCTGCAAGTCAAATATATTAACAGAATGGCCTAATATGAACACATACAGTTGAAAGCGGGTGAAAGGCAAAACAAGTTCACGTAGAATTCTATTGTACCCATAACCCTTCACCAAGCCCTTTCCAACCTAATCAGGAGCAAGCTAGAGGGTGCATGACAAGGACTTCAGAGGTTACCCGTCTTAAAAGTGTTCTCATGCAAGCATGCTTAACTTCAGTGTTCTGATAGGATGATTATCAATGCTGGAAGTATTGGAATCCCTAGTAAATGGTCCAAGAAAGTTTTAGGTTAGCAGCCTAATGCAATCCTTCCTTCTGGCCTGCGACCAGCTATATAAGGGTGAACCCTTATGATGGTCAATGGTTACCTTGATATAGCATGAGAAAGCTCATGCAACAGTTGATACCAATGGATTAAACCGAAATTAGGAAAACAAACTACTGAAAGTAAGAGGAGAAAGAGCAACTTTTTCCCTGGTGAAGTACATTCAATGTTCACAAATGATAGGAGCATAGCACAGAAACACTTGGACATAATCAATGGCCTGTGTGTAACAAAGATATATACCAACCTGAGAAAATGATGAAAGAATATCTTTTTGCTGAAAGACCTAACTCTGTGAATGCTATGACATCTTCCTGAATACAAGGCAGTGCCTTAGAACGCTCCTTATAAGCAAACGCTATGACAGACTTCATGTAATTCAAATATTTTCTTCTTATAGGCAAATGGGGTCGGACGATGCCTACTGTCCTACAATATGCACAATGGGTATCAAATAATTGACTCAAGACTTCTGCCCTGACACCCTAGACAGCCTGCTCACATCCGTTTCTTGAAAATGAATTACGTCCTCTAAATAGAGATTAACCTAGTATGGCCTCTATGAAAGGGCAAAAGAGACACGGAAAAGAAAAGTTGAAAGATTGAAACCCTACGGATCTTCCAAATATTCTGCAAGAACAAAGCCAAAATTGGCCAGGGGTTGACTGCTTCAAATACTTCCTCTTATGCTGATCTTGTTCATGTCATGGTCAATGCAATTATTGCATAATAATAACACTAAGACTAAACAAAAGATGAAAAACAAATTACTAGAGGAAAAATGAAGAATGAAGTGTGCATTAACTCCAAAATTACAAAAACACACCTCACCCCTTAAGAATAGAGAAGAAAGAAAAAACATAGGCAAAGAACAAAGTCATAAGACTCATAACAACAGCCGTAGCATTCTCAGAAAGATCACAAAGACTACTGAAAAATTACCAATGATGACAATTCACTATCAAGCCAGTCAACGAATCTAAGTACATCCTCGATATCTGCAAATGCAGCGTTTATGACTTTCTGGATAAGGAATTTGATTAATTCACCCTTCTTTTCCACGTCTGCTTTTATCTGGAAAAAAGAACCAAAACACCGTTACTGCTTGTCAAGATAAGCAAACCAGCATTTCTAGTAACAAATTTAGATTTCTTACAGCCAACAAATAAGCCGACCGGTTTTGAATTTCCCCAACTATGCTGCTATGTGCAGTCATAGCAACAGGACTAGTGCAATTCCCAGAACCAGCAAGGTCCTTCTTGCTCTCCCGCTTCGTTAATGAATGATACAATTCCATCAGAGACGGAGCCTTCTGCACTGAAGCTGGCCGCAATAAGGTTTGCTGAGGTGGGGGTGGAGGGGGCGGAGGGGGTGGCGGTAATGGGTGTGGCTGCACTGTCTTTGGTTTGCTTTTTGAAGGCTTGATAACAGGCTTCAAAGCGTCCTTCATAGTGACAGCGTACACTTCCCTCTCTTCTCCATTACACTCCAATGCACCAGTTGCAACTTTCTGAACTTCTTTAAACCCATTAAAGGATACAGCATCTGGATCTGGTTCGTCCTTCTTTACTCAAATCAAGAGAAAATTCCTTCGTCAGTTTCGTCATAATCATAAGAAACCTCACCATAGTAGCTAAAGCAAGAGCCATCAAACACAAGGCTCACCAATTCACAGTTGTTGATGAAAGGACGATAAACTCAACAAAGAACAAATGAAGATAAGGCAAAACCAACTACATAATCAAAACTTCAAAGCATCCACATAGTGATCCTGACCCCGACCACCAACACAATGAAAATAAAAATGGGAACAAGGTTTTATCTTTTGGTTCCAACTCTGCGACACCACGAAGTAGCCAACTCTGAAGCGCTCACAAGATAACTTTTATCCCGACTAGTGAAACACAATTCCACAAACATGGTCTTCGACTTCAAATCCAAGATAAGAACTTTAAGACCACGGATACAAAATAAAGAAAACATTTCTATCTTTTTGTTTCCAACTCTAAAGTATAAAAAAATAGCAAATTCTGAAGCACCCAAAAGATGGTTTTGACCCCAACTACTGAAACACAGTTTAAAGGACGGTGAACAACTTAGAAACAAAGAAACCAACTCAAATCAAATTCACATAGCAAGAAACAAAAATCGAAACCCGAGATTAATCACCGGAAGATCTCTTTCGAAATTGGAGAACTCCTCCTTTGCGGCTTTGAGTTCCTCTGAAAGCTTCTTGTTTCTCATTTCCAACTCATCCTTTACACTCTGCAGCCTCCCCACTTCCTCCCTCAACTTCTCAACCTCCGATCGAAATCCACACACCACACTCTCACTCTCTTCAAGCTTGGTCCTCAACTCCGCAACCTCATTTCTCGCATCCTGGCTTACCGTGGGCCTCGTGCGCGCCGTGTGAGCATTCTTCGCCTTCGAACTCGCGACCCTCGACTCGTCCGCTTGATCCTTGCTGAATCTGAGCCCTTCCTTGTGGGGGGCAGATACTTCTTCCCGGTTAGGAGATTTTACCTGCGGCAGCTTCGTCCCCGGCTTCTTCGCCGGAGTCCAGCCGGAGTTGGCGTTCTTGAGTCCCCTGGCCGTGCGGTATCTGGCTACCAGAGGCGTCGGAGGGGTGGCGACCCGGGCGACGCGTGGCGGAGCGATTTCTTGCTTCATCTCCACGACGACGACAATGATGCCTTCGTGTTCATAATGTCGCGAAGGAGAGTGAAGAAGGCACAGACGACGTTCTTCTTCGGAATGGAAGTTTCAGAGAGAGTAAAACAGACGGAATTTCCAGGAAAAGTCCTCATGGATAAGTTTTTTACGAGTGGCTACTTTCTTTCTTAATCATTTTTACGGTACTGTCTTATGTTCTATTTTTTGCATTATGGTGGTATAGTACGCCTTCATGTTAAAAAGAACTGTTGATTTAAAGGATTTTTATAGGGCATAAAGAAAAAAAAGTTCTCCTGACGATGTGGTTGACTCACAAGTTGAAGGTTATAAGTTGTCCTACCCGGTGTGTGCTTCTAGCTTCGGTGTTCCCATTTATCCAAAACAAAAAAAGAATTTCTATTTGGAGAATATTCTATAAAGCTCGAGTCTAGTGGGAAAGTAAGAAGCTTGATATAGGAGTACCAAGTATGTTAAATATTTTAGAGGTTTTTATGTATTTAAAAAAAATTGAATGACTTATTAATGTCTTCATATGAAGAATCTTATTTAAAAAAATGCATTCAAGGAATTAGTTAGGACATATATATATCAAACAAAACATATTTACATGGTTTTGGGACATTACCAATAGTAAAAATACATGAATATATGAATTTTATTGCTTGTGGGCATTGCAATCGACTATATATGACATCTTTTCCTTGTTAATATGGCGTTGATCTTTCATAGATGTGATGATATAGTGACATTTTAGCTCTTTAAATTGAAGGCAAGTAAACTATTGATGCCAACACTTCCAAATTCTCGACAGTTTTCCAATCAGATTCTTTTTCTTAAAGAATAGAACAAGGAAAAACTTGGTGGCGAGACTGGTGGCAGACAGAAGGGAACTTCTCAAGAGAGACTGGTGGATAGAAGTGACACACATATGGAGAAGGCAACAAATGTGCGGATTTGCTCTCTAATTACAACTTAACTCATGACATTGGTTATCAAAGCTTAGCTATTAGTCCAGTTGAGTTAAGGTCTTTCCTGTTAAGACTACATGGAGCTCACCGCCCCTCACGGTGTCGCCTCCATCTCTATGACATAACTAGACACTGCCCTCTTCTTCACCATTAAAAAAAAGGAAGTAAAGAAAAAGATATTGTGTACCAAAATCAAACTAAGCATGGAGAAGAATGTATTAGAAGAAAAGCATGAAACTTAGAATGATGGAAATATTTTGGGTTGGTTTGATAGTTTACCTACAAATTCAAAATATCGGCGATATTAAGGATACTGGTGAAGATATAGTGCCATTCTACCATCCATCATCTGGCTGAAGCAAGGGTTGCAGGTGAGATGTTGATGGATTTCTACAACTTTCGGAGGACCCCAGTTCGAATCTTGTTGGATGTTGGACTCTCTGCATTAAAAGGGAAAAGAATATCACTCTTTCCATTTTGCAATCATTTTTCAGTTTGTCATGAAAAATAAAATATAGTAATATAAATATGTTCTATCAGATTGGTAGGTGCGGGACCCTATTATGATTACTCAATGATGGTTTTGGATCTTGATTCAAGTTCAAGTTAGATTTGGATGCAAGAGTTGGGAGTAAAAAGCGGGCAACAAAGTGAAGCATGTCAGTGAGTGTGAGTTGATTGAGACCCACGTATAAGATCCAGAAATGTTAGGTTTTGGATATGGACATTTAGCAATATGGGTATAATAAGTTCCAGATTTTTTTCCCTTGGAAGAGTAGGGCAATCCACGACAATGGCAGCCTAAATTGAGAACCTGCATGAGGTTTGAAGCTAACATCTGTGGGTTCCGGCAGGTAAGCCACAGAATGTTAGATGGAACACATGGAGCTGCATCTAGAATGTTATGAATCTAGAGGAAGAAGAAGCTATTTGGCCCTTTCCGTCGGTCTGCATAGCAGTCAGCCCGTCGACTTTGTGCGTCTGCCACTGAAACCTGCAAGCTCACACTGGTTCGTTTAGCGAGCCTCACTCGATGAGCTGCAGCTTCCCAAGTAGACAAGCTTGAAGAACTCCATCTCCGGCCTTTCCTGGCTTTTGTAGTCCAGTATACATTAGGAAATCATGTTAACCTAAATAGTTGAGTGAGTGTAGATGTCCTCAATGGATCAAGAGCTTTCTTTCCCTTTAGGAAAAAAAAACTACATTTGGAAAAATATTTATCCCATTTTCTACCCCTAATCCTGAGGTTTAACTTCAATGAAAATCATAAAAAATAATTATATTTTATTTGTCCAGCATAGATAAAGATTCTCAAAATTCTAAGGTTCTCCTCATTCCAATTTTAAACTATCCTATCTTGTTAGTCAAACATCAAAAACTAGTTTTTTTTCCTTATAAATATCCCGTTTTATCCAGATATTGGAGCATATCCAATAGGCCCTTGTGGTGCTTGGGTTGGGTGTTGAAGACAGAGGAGTCAATTTCTTGAGTTGGTTGATGGTTGCCCTACTAGAAGGTTTAGTCTCGCCCATGTGACATAGATTGGACCCTGCATTCTTTCTCTTTTTAACAAAAAGAGTGCCGGGTTCGAATCTGTGTCACATGTGCACGATATGAAGATAATTTAGTCAAAATATGAGGCATAAATATACAAAAAATACTTATTACAAAATATGGAATATGGAATATGCAAAATACTTCATTATTACAAAAAATAAGAAACTAAGTCTTCAATATCAAGCTTGAGATGACGATGAAGTTCAAAAGATCACCACACACCATAATATTTTCCTCCCAATTCTCTCTTTGATATATACGTGTATGTACATGTATGTATAATATATATATAGATAGATAGATATAGAAAGAGAGAAGATAACTCAAGTTGCTACACTCTCATTCATGATAATTTGTAATGTTGAATTGGATCGATCAATGATCTCTATCATAAAAGCAAAAGTACAATTTTAGCTTTTTTTTATCATACACCATCAATTTTTTGCTCCAAATTGTCATAGATAGTTTAGCATGTACGAAGTCCAATAACTTTGGTAATAAACTGGCAGCTCTATACATTAACATATCTCTAACACATTTTAACTAATTAAAGATATTTAAAAGCAAAAAATGAAAAAGTATTCCTACATTCTTTATAAGTATACTTTATTTACGAAACAACTTTTGCCTTCTCTTTTAAATCTCAACTATCAGCCTTTTTTTATTGTATGGTTGAGTTTTGTTTGTATTATATAACAGTATGTACTAATATTTCTCTCTATATATATATACATATAGAGAGAGTGTGATTGGATCATTCAGTTTTCTTATATATATATATGTATATATGTATGTATATGTATATATATGTATATATATATATATATATATATGTATGTATATATGTATATATATATGTATATATGTATATATATATGTATATATGTATGTATATATGTATGTATATATATATATGTATGTATATATATGTATATATGTATGTATATATATGTATATGTATGTATATGTATATATATGTATATATATATATATATATATAGAGAGAGAGAGAGAGAGAGAGAGAACGTAGACTAAGTGTAAAGCTAAAACGTCTACATATGTGGATACCTAAAAGTTCCCTCACCTAGGGACCCCAATAGTGACCCCAATAACACGGCAAGATATTATAAAGAAAACGATTGTGAATTAAATGCCTAACGTTTATATGCAAAATTCATTCCGTGTCTGTGTAATCTGCCAATTTTTTAAAGGTGACAGCTAACGGCTAAATATTCTATGGAGGGCGCATGCGGTGTGCTATTCTTCCACCAGACAAGCGAATCAATTAATTCAGCCATCGATCTGCAGTACAGACAAAAATAAGATGCTGATGAAAACTGAAGCCAAACGAATTGCCGCTAGCGGTCATGAATGGAGGTTTCTCACGTCACCACCATGAGTTCAGATGAGGATCACACGATCTATTTATTTCAACGGTTCTGATTCTTCACCATCTCAATGGTAGAACTCTCGTTGTTGCTGTTGGTAGGAGTTCAATTCTTAGAGGATGCATGTCTGTGTTAGGCTTCGGCCTCCTCTTGTAACAAAAAAAAAATACAGAGTAAGTGGATTTAGGGATTGAATACCAAGACCAAAACAAAGAATTAGCTAAGAAATGGATCAAGATTTGGTTTTGAGTTATGATTTTGGGTAATAAAACTGATTTATTTGATCCATATTTTGGATCCAGCAGTGGGCATCCATTGTATACTCATGAAAGCTAAATAGCCAAGGTGCTGACTGAGTCACACCTCATTGCATGGCCACTAAAATCTCGAGAAAAATGGAGGTTCCATCAAACTCCAAGTACCAAGTGGAAGTCCTTGTAAAATACTTGTTTTTCCTTCATATATAAATTATAAAAGAAGGTCAGAATATATTATATTACGCAGCATGCATACATGTGAAGAATCCATCACCATGTCATGCAAAAGGATCAAAACGTTTCTTTCTTCTTTCTTCTTCTTCTTCTTCTATTTTTTTTAACAATAGGAGGCCGAAGCCTAACAGACGGATGCATGCACTCCACAGATCCGAACTCACCTACATTATGAGAGTAGAGAGCTTTGTAGGTAAGTTAATGGGTTATTTCTGCTTGGTGCATCTAGATGATCATATTTATGGCAAACACAGTTGAAGAAGGAAAACAAAAACAAGTAGGGTTATCATCTTCGTGTTTCTGGTCGTGCTTGTGTCTCGTCATTTTGTGTTCAAGTCAGAAACAGAACAAACCAACCCGATTCTTCTGATGTTACTATGGGTAGAGCGAGCATGGACTTTTGGAATCATGTTCTTGTCGGGGTTTTGTGTCAGGTCTTATATTACCAGTACTATCATGTTTCAATTCATGGGCATGTAATGGCGAAGATCAAACACGGACACAACCAGACTTTTTCCCGTGTTATGTTGGGTGGACATGAGTCATATGTTTCCGTTTTCGTGTCAGGTCTCATATTACCATCCCTAGATCAAGGGAATCTGTGAAGTGGGAAGGAACTGTTGCTATCAAAAGCAAACCCTGGTTCGATTCCTAAGGGACTTTATAATGGGCGGTATCGCCTCCAGTAAGAGGCAATTTCTTCGTGATAAAAACAATAGAAAAGAAAAATATCCCCTATTTACTTATAAAATTTGAATTATTGCTTGTTATCCCAGATCATTCAAATCGAAGATAATATTAGGTGTGCATTTATATATTTGTTTTATTTTGAGAAATTGATATTGAATAGTGAATGGTTTGGTCTCTTGGATCAAGTGGGTGCTTGGCTTTCACGTGAAGAGCACACAATGACCCACAAATTTTGCATGCATTCTTGAGGAGGCTAAGCTTGTGGGGCAAGGTGCCGTTCACGGGTAAGATAAACAACGTAAGAATAATTCAGTATAGGAATTTAAGCCTAAGGAATATGAGCAGTGGGAGTGCCCCGTGAACCATATCAGGTCAGTGTGTCCCGCATGAGGCACCACACGTTTTGCCTTCTTTTGTAGGTGGGGTTGTTACTTGTGCGCGTGTGTCCATGTGTGTTCGCACGTGTATGTGTACATGTATGTTATGCATGCATCTTGCACATAAATTAATATGGAGTCACTATTAGACAATGGGCCAAGTCCGGCTATTGAAGGAAACTATTCCGACGACTAGCAACAACAGGATTTATTTATGACATATTCCGATCAGTAAAGTAAAGTTATGTTTTTCATATGAAAAGGTTTATTTTCCTATTAATATTTATGTAGATAACCACAATTTCAATGTATATTCAATGAACAATAACCAGCACAAAGATCAAAAGTTGGTTAGGAGTTCAACTCAAAAGTTGAAGGTCATGAGTTCCATATCCAGGGAGTGCTTCTCGGTTCAGCCCCCACATTGTGTCCCAAAAAAGGAATAATAACTGGTGAACAAAGTGTGTACACATTTTATAAGGGGCCTTTTTTGGCTGGTGAACGAGCCTTGTGTAGGGATGGCAACCGGGTGGGGTCGGGGATGGGTATACCTATACTCATCCCTAATCTAAACCTTAACAGGGAGGATACGGGTTCGGGTTCTTTTTTCCCCAACTATTACAGGGCAAAAATGGGCCATATTTATGTGTTACATATATTTGTGTGCGCATGTAATATATCATATATATATATATATATATACACACATACAAAGGATTCTTAATTTCTAATTGAACTCAAATCCAATCTTTGTAAGTTTATCCGATGCTCTTCTTAAATCTTCTTCCGTGCGTATAAATGGTTACTATAAATCTCAAATTCTGGACAATCCTTGGTATCTCAATAAATTAGGTGCTTTGGGCATGCCAGCAATCAATTCCTCTATTCGGGTGTAAACATTGCAACATAATATCACTATAATAATATATATATATATATATAGAGAGAGAGAGAGAGGACTCGTATACACTAGCAGCATTGTAGTAAAAAAAATTCAACCGCTTGGAGATTAAAGTTTGGACCATCTACAAGTGTGAATCAAATAAATATAAGTATTTTTTCTTTTTTTATTTAGGTTTGTTTGGATATGCTACTATGCAATGATGCTAGTATATATAGGGTATCTCTAGATATGATGCATCACATAAGAGTGGCAATGCATCAAAATTGGACAATTTGATAAAAAGATCCAATGCCTTATAGTTAAATTTGAAAAGCAAAATGTATATATATACTTTTTGCTTTTTAAAAATAAAAAAGATTGATTTTCAATTCCAAAAAATAACTTAGGTGCACTGGACTCCACTCATATATATTATGTACTAAAATCTCATGTATATATATATATATATATATATATATATATATATATATATATATATATATATATATATATATGTATGTACGTATGTATGTGTGTATCACTAAAGATGATTAACATGATAGGCATAGACCCATATATTTGAGGGGGAAATGTATTGCGGCCTTCACGCTCGAACTCCATGATTTATTATGTCCAAACAAAACAAAACACGATTCTCTCTCATCTCATCCGTATTATATAGCAGAGACAGTAGAGTGGTGTATCAATCGTAAGTACCTAAAAATGCCAAAAGAGATTATAATACAAGCATACGTGAGAATTATGTTGACATTTCATATGACTAGAATCCAAGGCCAAACCAAATTATGTTAGGACTTGTCACCGTTGCTCCCATCGCCCGAAAACAAAGGCAAATGCCCCAAGAGAAATGACTCACATGCCCAGGGGGTCGACTCACACATTGAAGGCCATGAGTTTGATACATGGTGCCTCCATCTTGAAATGTCATAAAACTACAAATTGGAAATAAGCTTAAAGTGTTTTTTATTCACGAATATTGTCATTCAATGCATTATAAGTGATTCGTTTTCACATATGATTATATAAAAATAATGTGACATGTACTTGATATTTTCACAATGGTGCAACGTGGTTATTTAAAAACAAAGAATCCATATAACCAACACCATCTAGTATGAGAAAAGGTTCAGCTATTGTTGTTGAAATAATCAAACAACTGCGCGTCTCCTTGAAGATAGATTAGAATACGATGCTTTCTGCTCTTAAAAGCCAAAATAAAGGGGTAATTCTCCTCTGGAGATGATTTTATTCTCTTACACAAGATAACAATAATACGATTTTTTTATTCAGAATGATTGAATCTAACTGTGTAAAGCATCTGTAGTTATCTTTTCCGGCCGGTTGTCGATTCCCAGACTTGAGCAGACTGAAAACTACTAAGCTTGAATATGGTAAGAGCAGAGGATTTTTGTTTCCTATTCATGGTGTATAAGAGATTTTATAAGAAAGATATTAATTTATCGCGTGGTGCTAATGATAATTTTTTGGTTAGAAAGGGAGGTCGAAGCCTAACACATACATCCACCTTCAAGGAATCGAACTCCCCACCAACAGCAAGAGCAGTTGAGCTAACACTCTTGGTGTATAGTGTTAACGATTGAATACTTATGTTTGTAGTGATTTAATTCTTATTTTTGTAGCGAAACCTGCCCCTCACAATTGTATTACAACTCTGCTCCATCTTGTCCCACTTTAACTTATAATTTTAAAAAAAGGTATTTAATAGTATATATTCCATTTAAAATCTAAAATTATTTTTTGATATTTTATAATATTAAACTAAAAATTATTATGTATATATATATATATATATATATATGTGTGTGTGTGTGTGTGTGTGTGTGTAAATACTTATATATATAGCGAGGCGGGTTTACCTTAAACATGACCCGACTCTGTCTCGCCTGCGGGTCTTTCATTCTTGATCCTGCCCTGCAGTTGAAAGGGTTTTTTTTACTTGAGAATCCGTCCCACGTGAGACGGGTGGATAGGATTTGTCATCCTTAATCAAGATTAGACTTTAAGCAATAAATTCACTTTGTAGGTAAATGAATTTGAAGGTGATAGCAAGTTCAAAACATGATTTTTGTTGTGTAAATCTTCTTTCCTTATTTTTTTGGGTAGAACGAGAAGGCCAAAACCAGATGCATGCCCCGACTATCAAACTCATCAAGTTCAAGTTGTGAGGTGCCCCACTGGTCAGGTGAGTTGTTGCTCTTTGTGCAAATGGACCTTCTTTCGCAATTACATTTCCAGGCTCGAGTAATCAAAACCTTACAAGTTGAAGGTCCCGAGATCCATACTCGGGTTGTGCATGTCACGTAGAGGTATGTCTAATCCTAGTTTGTTTGATGGCATGAGAACAAGGCGATCCAACATAGAAGCATTGTACTTTGGTGTATTGAGGGAAGAAGTTTGTGAATAAATGTATGTTATGTAACAAAATAAAGCATAGAGTATTTTTTTTATAGAAACTAAAAAGGTTGTAAGTGTTTGTGATCGAGTGTACAAAGTTTAAAGTATGAAATTCAAATAGTTGTAGAACTCACAAACAAAACGAAGAGATTGTGATAAAGAGAAAGAAGAAATAAGCTGTTGGAACATGACTTAAGATGTTTTTTGAAAAGAAATTAATGGAATGACTAAAGAGAATCAAATAAGAAGATTTTAGGAAAAATATAAAGAGGAAATCAATATTTGCTAAACATAACGCCGTGCTAACAGCTGACCTCGTTTCCCTTAAAATCCAAGACGATCTTGCGCGCACACACGCATATCACCTCTCTACGCCGTTCGATCCCATTGACATCGGACGGTTTAGAAATCTCCATGATGCTTCCCCAATTCCCCCCCTCTCTAGCTCTTTCTCTCTTCCTGGCAATCGTTCTCCCTCGTTCCAGCGGATCACCGGTGGAAAGTTGTGAACTTTAGAGGTGACTCTCTCTCTCTCTCAGAGGAAGAGGGTTCACAAGGTTGTTCAAACTGTTGAAAGTAATTCCCACATTTAATTGATTTGAGCAAGTACCCTATGATACACTACTTTGATGAATGACTTTTGAGATGCACTTCTTTTTGAGTGTGAATTCAAATCATTCGATCGTTTCTGTTGTCTGATATTGGCTGTATGACTTGTTGATAACTTTGTAGGATTCTAGTCTTGAACAGTCGGTTAAGTGCTGTTCTCCTTGTTGGATGGCTTACGAAGTTTAATCCATTATCCGTGAAGAGGCTTCTCTATATGAATCTCAAATTGGTTGTGATTTGCGAACTCGCTCTCTGAATGCATAAGTTCTTGATTTGATCTCACTGTGAACTCGGCTTTTGCATCAGTAGATCTGTATTTGTGATTAAATATTCTTCTCCCTTAAGAGTTGTATCTGGTGTCATGAATTGGTTTTCTTTGTAGAAGGTGATGATTGTTATCCTTATGGTTCTAGCTTTTGTTTCATAGGGGAATTATAGTTTTCTGGACAAAACGAACTGCGTTAGTTTATTGCTTGTCTGTGACCTCTTTCAGGCGATTTATTACGAATATGTATCGTCAGCAGTTTTTGAATTCATTTATAAATGCCTGTTCTTGTATCACTACTAGTAAATTTGTTCTTGCCATTTATTTTAAAATGAACTTACGGAATTTTTTCCACCTTCACTAAAGCATGCTGCGAATGTATTCTGTGAAGAATTACTTAAAGTACAAATTACAAAATGCTATATTTTCATACCAAGTTGGTAGTTTAGAGTTTTTCTTCCAGAAACTATTGGTAAGCATGCCTTAGTTTATGGCCTTCTTTTCTGCAACAAATAATGGGTGATTGCAAGCTCCAACATCAGATCTTGGTATAAAGCAAACGTTTATTCATATTCCTCATTTATTTTATAATTGTTTCATCTTGGAACCTCTTGATTAGCAAGATCTTAGTACCCAAATGAGTTTGTATTGCATTACAAACAAATCAGTATCAATGATCCGTATGTGGGTCCAAAATTAGAAAGCATTATGGTCCTCAAATGAGTAGCAGTACTCATTTTGTGGGATCTTCTTATAACAAGTGCATTATACACATGCAAGTTAAGAGAGACTGGTCGAGGGAGGTGCACCTGCTGAAGAATAGCATCCCTTTCTCATGGCAGCTGGTAGGAGCCACTGAGCCAGATATAGTTGACCACTAAAATTTCCAGTTGGTACAATGGAAATAAAAGTTCTAGATTCATGGAGATATAGAACAGCATATAAGTTATTATGCTTGCATATCCATTGTGAATAAGTACCGGTGTTGGTACTTTCTCTTGACGGGAAATTACAAAAGTTTAGCTCCATCTCCATGTCCTATAAGCCCCTTAAAGATCAGTATATACTCCAATACAAAACTTTTTCTGCTAAAGGAAAAGTTAGGTTTGGCTCTAGGAGCATAAGGTCAACTTGCATTCATTAATAGTTTTCGCTTACAAACACTAAAATTCCCTGTAATTTTGGCTATATATATTTTGTTTTCCAAGTTAAAAGCAGCCATAGTTTTTGTTTGATGTAGGAACTTATGGCGACTGTCAGAGATTTGAAAATCAAGACTAGTACCTGCAAACGCTTACTGAAGGAACTCTTATGAGAAAGAAGTTGAGAGGGAAGCTGCAAAAACTGCTGACATGAAGGAGAGAGGGGCTGATCCTTATGACCTCAAGCAACAGGTAGCTTATAGTATTGACTATTGAGAGTCTGAGACATGTTGGCTTGACTTTAACTTTAAATGTTGAGTATTATCTATAAGTATTATCTATACTATTTTACTCATAACTGCATCGTGTGCTGCTAGCTATTACCTCCTTATGGTCTCTTCTATTTGTTGATGATGATTAAAACAAGTTCTCTTTAACGAGTGGTCTCGCCCACAACAGGTAGCTTATAGTAATGATTGCAATTGCAACTTAAGCCTTGCACATTGAGTAAGTGATCTTGCTAAGTAATCCTGACATGGTAATTGAGCATAGCTTTTCCAGGTCACCAATTTAAGTGTCTTGAATGCATTGAGATCACGGTGTGTCAATTGAGCAACAACACCATTTCATATGTAGTACAGGAACAAAGAGCGCAGTATAGGGGTGCTGCTTCTAGTAGTAGCAATAGTATGCAAGTTAATTCATTAGGGAAGACATGTGAGCCATCAAACAAGACAAAGAAGAACTACAAATCGATTCCCCTACGTTTGGAACCTGTGACAGCTTGAGGTCAAGGTGCTTTATGGGGAGGCATAACCGATTCCAGCACGTACATAGCTGCAATACACATCTACTATTGAGCTTATAATTTTATAGTCTTTGTGTAACAACCAAGTGGCTGTAGTTTGACCCCGATCCTTGTAATAAATGGGTTTTCTAGTTAGTAACAGTCTGGAGTATGCTTATCGAAGGGTTAATTAGTGCCTTCTCAATTTAAAAAGTGTTTATGAAAGTAAGACCAATCATGTAACAAGTGTACGAAACAAGGAATACCATTCTTCTCTTCTTTCCTCTGGTTTCCCAGCGAAATGTGCTTAGGTGGAACCTTGCAAACTAGGGCTGAGTTTGTGAAGGAGGTCATATTCAAAAAAGTTGTAAGCATATGACCGAAAGCCATCAAGACTCTGAAAACATGTAGTAAAATCCAAAATTTTGCTTCAATTTGATTCAAGACACATAAGAAAGGGGTGAAGAATTGTCATTAGAGAGCTTTTCCTCTAATTGGAAGAGTCTATAAAAGGAAGAAATTGGCATTAAATGAGGAGAAAGAACACATAATGTTGGAAGGAGAGCGACAATATCTCTCTCTCCTTCTCTTTCGCACTGAAGGGGAGTTTTCTGTCTCCCTCTCAATGCTCTCTATGCACGTTGAAGTTGAAATTCCCTTTGAGAGTTGTCATGCCCTTCTGGTCTAGCCCTCAAAGTCTTAACAGGTGATGCAGGGAAAGGGGATCTTCTTCATGATGGCTGAGGCTTCTCTCAAGGGTAACAAACATTGCACATAAAGAGAGATCAGGCTTCATCATTGCTTCTCAAGGGAATTTGCAAATGACACTTCAAGGAAATCTTGGACATTGGTTTGCTATTTGGCTTTCAAAAGAATAAGCATCTATGCAAAATGGGGAAGGTTCATGTTAGCTCTGAAAGGAGGTTTCAGCTTCAACGTCTATGAAGAGCATTGAGAGAGAGCTCTTCTTCAGTGTGAAAGAGAAGAGAGAGATAGCACCACTCCTCTTCCAATGTTACGTGTTCTCTCACTTTCTTGAATGCTAGCTCCTCCATGGTATAGACTTCTTCGGCTAGGGCAAAAGGTTCTCTAATAATAACTTCACCCTTTTGTTTTGGGTTTTGGATTGAATTGAACATGGATGTTAGATCTTGTTTCATATTTGGACACTCTTGATAGCTTTCAATCAATAGGCTTGCAGCTTTCTTGAACATTGCCTCCTTCACGAATTTGGTCCCAGCACCTCAAGGTTTCATCTTGGTGCTTCTCCTTATATGAACTCTGAGAACCCCGAATTAGCTTGTTGCACCACTTTTCCCTACAACTGAACTAAAAATCCCATATTTTGTGGCTTTAGGAATCTATCATATATGTTTAAATTATTTTCATTCTCAAAGCATTTTTTTATAAAATTTCAACTTCCAAAGAAAATTTTGAGTTGTGTATACCCACTATGTTATATAGTGCTGAGTGTTGGGGGGTTAACCATTAACATGTACAAAATATGTTTGTGTAGTCACATAAAGCAAGACCGTATTTGTAATGAGCTTATCGGAGACAAATTGGAGGTGACACTAATAACTTATCAAATTAGATAAAATTGTTTAAGATGATTTGAGCACATAGATGAAGATCAAAGGAAACTTTGGTAAAAAGGTATAAGAAGTAGATGGTGAATATGTTAAAGAGGAAGTGAAAGATGACTAAAGTGTTGGAAGGAAACAATAAAGAGTGATCTAGCTTCTCTTGAGTTAACTGTTGCCATGACACATGATCAAACTCTTTGAAAACAGAGAATTCATGTACCAGGCTTAGTCATTGTTGACAGGTTATATCTTTATTACCAATTTCAGGTAATTAACCTCAAATCCATAGAAAAGATGTGGTAAACAGCTTTGAGCAGTTCTATGTGCTGAATAAGGATCTCCAAAGAGTACTGCTTGTATCACATTCTTTTTACTTCAAAGCAGCATAAAGTGCATGTGATAACAGCCAATGGAAGCTGTTCTTGTGTTTTCTCCATTGCATAATCCTGTAGAGAAAATATTACAAGTTCATATTATGTTCTTTATCAACGAGATGAAACTAATGTTTTAATTCCCCATTGGCACAAAATAAACGTTACAGAGTAGAGAATATAGAAAGACCCCGTCCAGTCAACAGGATCCCTAACAGTAAATGCTGTTAAGAAGGTATCTCTGTCAACTTAACTCCTCTGCTCCCTTGGAATCTTGGGTTGGGCAACCACCTCCTTAACAGGTACTCCTGACAGCATTATATGACCTGATCTTTAAACAAGAAGAACCATTTCTTTTAACTCTTGTTACCTGAAACTGATCAAGAACAATCAATTAGCATTATCAACAACTCAGCTTAAGACATTCATTAGTCATCAGTAGCTCCACCAAAGGCAATTAGCCGGCTTTCTCAATGGTCAACAATGGTGAAGATTTGCATCTTCATTTTGTTGAAGTCTTGAAGACGGTTGATAGCCAGACTGTTAATAATTTTCATGAAGATAATAATTTTCATGACCTGCTATTTCCTCATCTTAAGAAAATTCCTCTGTTTCTCACCTTTCCCCCAACTGTTCTTGTTGACTCTTATGTGATAGTTCCCATTAATTTATATATTGCTCATACATTATTCATGTTTCCGTTTAGTGCCCAACTTTTTTCACTAAAAGTATTGCATCCATTCTTTTTTCCTGTTTTGGTTACAAGCACGAAAAACAGGTTTCCAGATTTCAAAATTTACAATGAGGACATGTTGGATATGAAATTGCATCTGGAAGAATCAATAATGTACCATCATTGTTCGAAGTGAGAAAGTTGACAGCTCTGATTGAAAGCTATATTTGATATGTTGGTCTTGACGAGGCTTCCAAATTTTAGATTGCACGATTAAGGGATGCCGAGTTGAGCATTAGACACAAGTGAGTCTATCATACTAGGGCGCCCATTCATTACTTCCTGGCATCACCAAAGCACAAGGACGGATTCAACCAATCCTTTTCCCACGCTAAGAAAGGAACAAACTATAAAGGCAGGATGCTAGTAGAAATTTAGTTCAGCAAGCACTGCTGCCTATCAACCAGCCAAGTATGCTTGATTGCTTATATGTTCTTTACCCATAGAAAAAGCTCGAGTTGCCAGATAACGTGTCAATATGCACCCCGACCTACCTACACACCGGGACATAGAATTGGACTGTTGGCTCGGGCAGCTCTGGAGCAAGGGGGTGCATGGTGTTTGACACTTTATCCTCCCTAACATGTCTCAAGAAGTCAACTTTGACTCTAAAAGATGTTTGGCCTGGTAATGCCTGATAAATCTAGTAAGCTGTGACAGTCTGTTACCTGATGGATCATGAAAAGAACTGTGCGTTATTCTCAATGACTGATGAATTTGACAACCAAGACATGGGCATTCTTCACATTTCACATATCTATCTTCAGTAAGTGCCGTACACAAATCATGGAGACTGTCTCTTGGTATTAATTCTAAAAGCAATGATTTATTACTTTTTCCAGGCTTCTACCTTGACCTTATTCTCGGACAAATTGTTCCTATTTTGACTGGTGATTTTGCCATAAATTGGTTGTATTTTGTCAGCTGTTTCTTTAGTGTTATTGCTAAGCTTCAGACGAAACTACAGCCTGTGGTTACAAAGTATGTCACGTCACTATTTTGATTTGAGTAGGAAAATGTATTGGCAGAGTCAAGAATGATGATACCCGACTGTCGGAAGCGCCTAGAAGATTCACTGGCAGATCTTCGGGGAATACTGGTATGTTAGTCTTTAGCTTGGTGACAGTTTATGCATCGTTTGATCTTCACTAATCCTTTGTGTTGGTTGCTCAGGAAGTGTTTAAAGAAAAAAATAAGCAGGGACCAGAGATTGATGAAGCTGTGAAGATAGGTGCAGAGATTATGACTTTGTTTGCGAACAGTGCAGCTTAAAAGCTCCTGTATTCTAACTGTCAAACATGGCGGCCTTTGTGTTTGCACTTAACAAATGGTCGAAAGAATACTGCATTGGTCTTATAGAGGCTTTTTGTTACCGTTTCTGTCGAGACACTGTGATACTGGAGGAGATCTTTTCAACTAATTAGTTCAAATGACGTGACACTTCCTAGGAAGTCCTCCAGTTGTAATGGCTTATATATATAGAGAGAGATCCTGTCACCTTCAATGCTTGTCTATTTTTGCAAATCTCAATCTTTCAAATCATTTCAATGAAAAAATGAAGATGATTGGGATCAAAAAGTAAAATGTAAAAGGCTTTTTGATATCAGTCATGTACCGGATGGTTGAAAATTGTAAGAATATGACAAGATCAAGTATATTAGACTTTATATATAGAGAGAGATTAATTCATGCATATACCCATTCAAGCTTAAACAATCTCAAAGATCTCAACCATTGAATCAATGAGATCAGTGGTTGAAATTTAAATTTTAAAAACAAAAAAGTATTTTAGTATTTTTTATTTAAATATATTTAATATTATTTATTTTTTGCATTAAAAATTTCAATTGTTGGATCAGTCGTTAAAATGCAAATTTCAAAAGCAAAAGAGTATCTTTATACTTTTTTTTTAATGCTTACAAGATACTCAATACTATTTCTTTTTTGTTGATTTTAAAGATGGAATGATTGAAATCTTTAAGAGAGATTAATATGAATGAGCGTACACATGGATTATGCTCTATCTCTTTCTCTCTCTTTCTAAGAGGCACTCTTTTTTATGTTTCTCTTCTTTTTTCCAGTGAACCTTATTTTTCTTTAATCAGATTCGGTACTGTTATCGCTTCAAAGTGCGTTTGGACTTAGTTCCCCTATGTTTCAACCCATGTCCCAAGCATGTGGTGGCCGTGCTGCTTCAGTGAAGTCGAGGAGTTTTTCATATTAGGGCTGGAAAAGATTTTACACTTGTAAGAAAGTGTTCTCCTGATTTGTTTTCACATTCTTCTGTCTTCTCGCGTAGGATATGAAATACATTGACAAATAACCAAACAATATGGCCTTGCTAACTCTTGCCTACTCAATCCTGCCTTCTTGTCCCTTTGTCTCTTTATGCTTTTTTGGCGTTCAGACTTCTTTTCTAACAAGTTTTAGAGTCACGTCTCATTTGAGTTGACAGTCTCATCTAAAATAAAAATAAGAAGGAGAAGAAAAAAAACCCACAAGCATTCTAAAATTTTGAAAAACTATAAAACGCCCCACTTCAACTTCACCCGACTGGAATTTTTGTCTCGAGAAAAAATGTTTAGGTCCAACACGGTAGACGTGACCAGTTTCAAACCGGTTCAACGGTTCCAACCAAAACTGACTGAAATAGGACCTAAAACAATGAAACCCCCTGTTTTGGTATTTAAAAAAGAACTTATCTTTAATTTTAAATGTATAAATAATTTTACCGATTCTAAACAATTTCAAACTCAAACCGAAACCATCCCCAAACCGATTGGGTTCAAAGCCAACTGGAACCGGCCATGTCTACTGACTCAATAGCATTGAGCCATATATATATAGGATGACATCCAAATATTAGAGTTGGGATAAGAGCAAAGGGGAACCATCAAAGGAATTTGTAAGGTGGAGCTCGAGTATGCTCGACTTGACTCATTAAGAAAATGCTCAACTTGAGCTTGAGCTCGAGCTATATTCGAACGATTTGCACTCAACCCGTTAGGCTTGTTTGAACTTGGTGTAACGAAGATTGAGCTGGGCTGATATGGATTAGGCTCACGAGCCCAGTATTAGACCTTTGCACGTGCACATCGGTACAACCAAATACACAAACCATTAAACATCTTAAAATGTAAATAAATATTTAAATATTATAAAGATCGATTAGGCTCGAGAGCTGCTCGAGCCGAGTATGACAAGCTTGATCTCAGGTTGCAAGCAACTCTAGCTTGAGAAGATCGAGCCGAATTCGAGCTTTTCTCAAGCCAAGCTCAAGTAGCTCGTGAACAGCTCGCCTCACTTACGATGAAAGCGGATTCAATTTCATATCAGATTTGGATTTGCTAAGTTGGATGATCCAATCAATGAATCAGGTTCCCGTGTATTTTATGTCGGATCTGGGGTTGGCAAACCCGTTTCTCTGTCTCTCTCTCTCTCTCTCTCTCTCACTCTCGCACACACAGGTCCGGCTGCCAGTTGAAGAGTAGCATAGATAGGGAGAGCTGCAACCATTTCGTTTGTTCTTGGATACTTAGCTCATAAGTAGAAGAAGACGTTGGAGGATGAAGAAGCTGAAATGGGTGTCCGATGCCGGACAATGGGACGTCGACATTTCAACGCCGGCGACTCTCGACGGCATCGCTAAGCCCGTTCCCGGGAACCCTCTTCCTTTGGGCCTCTCGAGAGGGGCCACTCTATCAAGGCACAAGCAACTGGATTTCTTCCACCGTTTCATGTCTAGCCCTCTCGTTCCCTCCTACTCCGGTGACCCTCAATCCGGAGGCCATGGTCTCACATTGCAAAGAGTCGTCATGCTCCCTTTTCGGGAGAATTGGTACGAAGAAACACGAATTTACGTATGTGAAACTTCGGGCTTTCTCGGCGACCTTTTCTTGTTGGTGTACTTCTTTTGGTTATTGGATCTCCATTTCTTCCCTTTTGTTTCTGTCAGGAGTGTTTCTCTATGGAATTTGGGGTGAATGATGTTAGAGATGAGTTGCCGTCAGTCTTTGTTCCCTTTGTTGCGGTGCCTAATAGTTCAGTATGTGAAATTGTATTTTATTTGGTGAGAAGTACTGAACTAAGTTGTGAATACTAGTCGACCAACGTTCCAGACGAACATCTGAGGAGCCATTAAAGTCCAAATGCTACATTGTGAAAGCGCGATTGGTGGTTAATTGAAATCTTTAGTTTGCATTCGAAACGGAGGTTATTGATTGTTTAGAAGTTGTTCCTCAAACATATTGCCTAGACTTGAGCAAATATCAGTGGATGGACTGCTTGTAAGTTTGTAACAATCAAGGACAAGGTACCGTTTTCAAAATACATTATGAGGCTTTAGTGGGACGTAACATAGCAGCTGGCTCTTTTTATTATTGTTCCGGGATAGCTGGAGAGCGTGACCCAACATTGACAGCAAATGGCGAGTAAGAGTCCATGTAGTTGACTCCACTTAGCTGAAAAATTCTTGGTCTGAGTTCTTGGATGGCGCAGCTGCATCCTCTCTGGAACCCTATGTGTATATGACCCGAGATGGATTAGAAGATAACTAAGATTCATGTAGCAGGCCACCTAGCGTGGAAAATGATCGGTTCTGGTTGTGGTTATTGTTCTTGTATATTTACATCCAGATTTTTTTCTGATAATCAAACTGCACTACTTATTTGACAATTGGTGCTGGCTAAGTCACTTCGATGATTCATGTTACATTTTCTTTTGGCAATGCTTTCTTTATGATTTACAAGTGTTTTGCCTATATATGTTTCATTGTTGCAAGCACATTTGTTTTACTGTTTTAGTATTCAGGTGTCTTGAGAAAGATTGTTGGCTGGTGCAGGTTTGCTGCTATTTTAGGGCAGTTTAATTTACAGAAACTAATTTCTGCTGTCAAAATGGAAGCCAAGGAAAATTCCACGGAACCCTTTGGTCCGAAAAGAATATGGAGGCATCTACATGAGAAGTCACTCTATGCTCTTAATTTTTGTACAGAGTTCTTGATGACACCAAGCAGTTCTCTGCTATTGAGCTCAGAGATGCATGGTGACAAGAAAGGTTGGCGGAATAAGGCACTCTTCCATCACAAGGCAAGTTAATTGTGCTTATTCTCTTGAAAAGGTGATTTATTGTCAACTAGCCCTTTAGTATTTTTGGGTGCACGGAGTGGATGATCTTTTTACTTTGCGAGTTTGTTCAATATTCTGCATTCACAAACTCGTTATGAACATGGGAAGAAAGCCATTAGATTTTCCAAATAGCATATAACAGCATATAGGGGCAGTATCACTGTGTGTATGCGCATACTTGTTGGTTCAGTTCCTGCTTGTACTTTTTTTGTGCGGCTGAGCTGGTAATTAGTTCTTAATTATATTTAAGAATTGATGCTATTGTTGGTACTAACTTTCAGATTAGGAATTCGAGTTCTTGCTGGCATATAGGATTTAGAGTGCATATTCACATATCGTGCATCTTACTTGGTGCAACAACTTTGAGTATTCGAAGATAAGACCACTTGGATACCAACTGATATGAGAAACATCAAATGCAGTGTACAAGAACTTCTAGATTCTTCAAATCCTATAGAAGAATAGCAAAGACATCTTAACATATTATTTTAAATGGACCTGGGGTAACATTGATTGCTTGGATAGCAACAGGCAGCATATAGTTGCATATCTAAAGGCAAAACGTAGGTGCACATTCTGGACTTAAGATGAACATAGGTGTATCAAAAATAACTGTCTTTGTTGTTCCTAACAGCTCCTGGTGGGCCCTTTGGTTTTGTCTTGTGCATGAAAGCAATAGCAGTTTCCCTTTTCTCTGGAGAAAATCAAGTGACAGTTGTTGTGTTGCAAGATCTGCTTCAGTATGGGAAAATCAAACTAAGTTAATTTCACTGATCATTGGGTTCCAACAAGCGGGCCTTGAATTGTTTCTTGAATTTTTTTTTCTTTACTCCTTATTTTTGGGAGCAACAGTGGAAGGTTCACTTACTAATCAACTTATTGTTTACACTGAGAACCAAGGACAACAAATAGTGGGTTGGTTCTATTACTCTAGGCATATTGTTTGCATATTTGGAATACGGTATTGTTATATGTTTTACTCTGTACTGGTCTGTGAGTGTTATGGATGAACTTATGATGCCATCTTATTAGAATATTAACATATATGAAATAAAGGAAAAGAGTTGAACGATACATACCATTTTCTTCTTATTTGCCTATCAATTGTATACTTGTATATCTTGATTCATCACATTGTGCCATCATCTTCTCGTTATGTCTTCTAAATTTCTAATGACCTTGCTTTGCCGAGAAACAGACATCAAACTGCATTAGTTTGTTTTCTATGCATACAAAATGCTTCCTCAAACTAAAAATTTGTTGTGCCACTGCCTCTTATTTGTTGAATCTACTGAATTATAATACTTATGGTCTACAGTTTAGTTAATGTCTCTTGATATAACAAATGCATAAATGCAGTTTTTTTTGGTTTGTACATCCATGAGCTCATCCTTGAATCTCATCTTCTTTCTGCTCATGCTGAATGGATAGTTTTAGGTGCTTCTCTTGGAATATGTAGCATACAAATCCTTGAAGAGCACATCTGTTTCTCATGTTGTTGCACTTCTACTGGAACATTTTTTTGTGCATATTGCTGTTTGAACAGATCATGATCCTTTGGCTAAATGCAGTTTCCTCTGCACAATTTATTGCTGGAGGTTACATGGCCTAGACTTTCTGTTGATAAGATGGGAACCTATTGGGATGTACCCATGACAATGGCTGTTGACATTGGATCAGTTGCGTCTGATTCTGGCTTAAGTTATCATTTATGTGTGGATAATAAGAATGGGATTCCCAAGCAAGTTAGTGGTGATAAAACCAGCAGCATACCTGCTGCTTTGCTGCCCCTTTTGTGTGTCAAAGCTGCTTGTTCATATGAAAGGTATTTTGGTATTTGGAGGAAGAAAGATGGGAAGCTGAAAATGGTCCAGCCATACGATATGTTTCTAGCAGAACCTCATGTTACAGCATGTGGAGTAATTGGTAACCATCCACTCTCTTGACTGATCAACTTACTTTTGACTCTCATACAGGCATAAAATGTGATATTTAGACTATTGTCATCATTATAGCTGCGCTTCTATGTTTAGGTTCTGCCTCCTGAATGGATTTGTTTAAGCTTAGGTGTCCTATACCATGTCATCCATTGCTGATCATGTCTTTTGTTAAATACAAAATGTTGTGATTAGTTGGATTGTTGGTCAGTTTGTAGGATTAAACTATTCTTATCGATTTCAGAAAGTAATTACTATGCTCTTATAGATTTTAACAACAATTGACTTCTTTGCAAAACACCTTGCTTGTATCCCTTTTGTTCTTTCAGCTCTTTTATAGAAAACCAGGATCAGTGTCTTCATGTAGATACGCTTCTTCTCTTATAATAAGGTGACTCTAATCTGGACTTTTTCCCATCTTTGCCTCTGCCTCTTGCAGGGAATGTGATTAGTGCATCTTTTGGTAGCAGCTCTACGATACGGCAACTTGGAAATGAAATGCGGGCAGCTGGAGACCTTGGGCTGCTTTCTGAATGGCGGAACTCTCTTTTATCAGCTGATACATTTGCATCACTTTCATGCACAGCTCAGCATGGAAATTTTCAGAGACTATTCATGGACCTTACACAACTCTATTGTCGTTTGGAGATCTCTTCTGGGGCGTCATTTCTTAGAGGCGTCACTCGTCTGGCTTATGATGCCTACAATAAGAACCATCTAGACCTGGAAGCAGTGTGTGCTGTTTGTCCTCGTATGGCATTTTCATTTCAACAGCAAGTATGCTCTTTCTCCTTCTCTCCGTTTCTCTACCCATTTTCCTGTAGGTTTGTAGAAATATGTCTTGGGGATTAATAGTATGGAAATGCAGATTTCCAACTCATATTCCTGGTTGGTTTTTGTGATGTTGGTTTGAACTTTGCCGCTTATGTTTTGCAGATCGCTGGCCCTTTCAGTTTCCGAGTTGATTCTACAATCAAACTAGACACTAAGGATGGTGTTTGCGTGCCTCGCATGGCCGAGTCTATTTATGCACTGGAATACGCCTTGCAAGTTCTTGGCGCAGCTAAGGCTGTTGCCTGGTATTCTCCGTCACAGAAAGAAGCCATGATTGAGTTAAGATTCTATGAGCATTAGTTAAATTGTTTTTCTATTCAGCATTCTTGATTTGCTTTTCTGCTCAGTGAAATTAATGTATCATGCGAAAACAAAAGAAGAAGAAAATGCTCTCTTCAATGAGCACCTAAGGTGATAGTGGTAAAGAAAAGAAACCCCTCTCTTGGAATTGCCTTGCATATCATAGTTTAGGGTATAAAAACAGCTACAGAAAAACAAAGATCAGAAAAGATGATCTTGTCAACGAAAAGTATTCACCATATTTTATTGCTTCCTTCCAATCATATGCATCTTTTAAATGCTCATCTCATGACTTCATCTTGTCATCTGTTTTAAGTGTCCACACCACCTTAAAAGTGTCTCTCTTCTGTTGCAGGCGCATTAACTATTCGTCTGATAACCTCGTTGCAAATTCAGCCTTCTTTTTTGTAGCCATTGACATACTCTGCACATGCCATATCAAAGAATTCTCATGGTAGTAAAAATTCTAGAGTTTGTAACTAAAAGTTCCAACTTAATGATAGGTCGCTGCCATGTTTGAGACTACCATCTACATGGTCCTAATTCAGTCAGGGTAGTGG
This sequence comes from Brasenia schreberi, assembly GCA_036023115.1. Taxonomy (NCBI): domain Eukaryota; kingdom Viridiplantae; phylum Streptophyta; class Magnoliopsida; order Nymphaeales; family Cabombaceae; genus Brasenia; species Brasenia schreberi. The sequence goes on along the minus strand of JAYKKT010000057.1, from coordinate 8,887,162 downwards.
TTCACAATTTGTTCCGGTTTTTCAATTTATTTAACATGCGGTGCATGTGTCATGGGATTACCTAGTGCAAAGAGAACATAAAATGGAGCAACAAAGAGAAGTGTGGATCTCCCTTTTAATGCAAAAAGCGTTGGAGGCTGGGGCTGGTAAATGTGGCGAACCACCCTTGTTTGTTGCTCGTTCAAACCAAACAGAACTGAAGTAAGGATTGAAACTGAGCTGAACTAAGCGGCTTGGTTCATTTTCCAGCAAGTATGCAGGACCCCTCGGAGATCAAATTCTAAAAGCTCATGGTTTCATGTTCTATTTACCTCAAATATGGTGTTCTTTTCACCTTTACCTCATGGTTTTAATCCTGGTCGAAGAGGTCTTGATGCATGCTTTCTTGCTCACATAGTTGGCACATAAATTGTCTAGCTAATGTCTTTGCCAGCACCTCAAAAATTTGAAAATTTCTTTAGAGAATAGCCCTTTGTCTAACCCCACCTAGTCTGTGATACGGCTTAGTTTTGGTAGGCTGTTATTTGGTTGATTGGGCTAGACACATTCCTCACAGGGCTTGGGCCTAAGCCATGCCGCTGGCTAACCCATTCAGGCCCCAATGTGCAATTCCTGGTTCATCACCCCCTGGTAATTGATAAGTGTGACTAAAGAAACAAAATATTGAAGCTTGTTGAGACAGTAAAAAGGCTTGCCTTCTTTGGATAAGGCAGTGGTTGGGACGTCCATGAACAGAACATGTTTCGCTTTGTAGCTACAAATTTCTGAGTGGCAACTTTCGGCTTTGATAACATGCACTGGCAAAATCAGGAAAGAAAAGACCTCTTTCCTGGAGATCCAAATCGTGCGACGCTCTTGCTCGGGTTCTTCTTCCTGCTTCCGCTTCTCTTCACTACGGCTCTCTTCAGTAGCCCAAATTAATTGATGCCCTGCAATCTAGATGTGAGCCTTTAATTACGTAACCATAACTACTAACAGTTCATGACACACGCAACTCTAATCTATGGCCGGCAAAGGAGTCATTCGAACTGATCAACCCTTGTTCATTGCTCGACTTGTTTTCGGCTAGCCGAGCTTACTACTAGCAGAACAACCTTAGTTCAAAGATGCTCACAAAATGGCTTGCCTTTCTTCTACATGCCAAGCAAGACAAGTTGACAGAGGATTTCATTGGTACCCTAAGCAAATGTCACTTCATTCACCTAAAGTATTCCTTTGTGAAAATTTTAAACAAAACTTTTTAAAATGTTTATTTAATGAGCATTCAGGGGATGAGCTGAGCTGTGAGCGGTTGCACTGTTATTGAACTCATGACCTTCAACTTGTGAGTTGAACCCCTAGCCATGTAGCTGACCCGTATATGATCCAATTGATTAGCTAATTCTTAGTGCTGCATCGTGTTATATATGTTGGCGTCAAAACAGTATTAACAAGTCTTAAACATTTGGATTCGGCGGCCTCAATTCCGGGCCTCAAGTGTGTTTTGAACGACTAACCGGATTTGGTATCCGGTCCATTGCTTCTGGAATGACTGGATCCATACATTGGAAGTGCTACGGATGCTGACGGTTCCCGCCGTTCTTTCCCTTCCGTCTCTCCTATTTCTTCTCTCCGCCGGCGTGCAATCGCGCTCTATTCTCTCCCTTCACTGCATCGGGGAACCCGTCGGCGTCAAGAAAAGCTATCCTCTGGTGGTGCAGAATGATGGAGAGCATTAGCGGTGCCGATTCCCCGGACGTTGGCGACGGAGAGTGACCGAGGGAGTAGAAAGAAGACGTGGAGGGAAGCATTAGCGTTGTCGTTCCGGTCACTTTGAGGCCTAACTCACTGCCGGCTCTTGCATATGCTGTTGGGTTGTCGATTTGTCCTGCATATGCTGTTGAGTTCCAACGGCCACCGAACTCGTAGCGCATAATTGGTTTTTTCTCAGAGTGGTAAGAGGAATCAGGCGGAACCCATCTTAAGGGGTCCTACAATGGCGCATCGATGGGCAAAGATCGTCTTTCGTCGGATTAGGCTTTTGCATTCATTTTCTTCGTCATCCTTCTTTTCAAGGTTTTCGGATTCGGGACCGAAGTTTCACCCTTCTTCGTCCATGGGCCGATTCTCCTTCTCCCTTCTGCGTCAGTATTCTAGCAGCGCTGGTACTCTCTCTCTCTCTGTGGGTTTTTTTTCACAGCGATGGCAACTATTGTTGCGCAGGGGATTTAGTTGTGTTCCGTTTCATTGTCATGACAATTATTGATGGTGTTGGAACTTAGTGGTGTTTCGGTACCTTTAGTACAGTATCTAGTGGGGGGATGGGGGGGGGGGGGGGGGTGTTGAAACGGACAAACACGTAAGAATTAGGCTATTTTCTCCATTGTTCCAGCGAACCAACCACAGGATCATATTATGACTTTTGTTTGTGGTGGAGATCGGCTTCCGAACCACCATTTTCGATGTGTAATGGTGATTTTTATGCGGTTTTGAAACTTGCGACCTTTTTAGTTGATTGTGAAATGTTAACTTCTTAGTCTTGAACAAATCCGAATGCTCTAAGAGTTGATTCATGTTAAACGGGGGTTGTAGAGTTCACCGATGTTTTTAGATGTTTTGGGAGAAAGGTATTGTTTCTTTCACTTTTCGTACAAGTTGAGCTTCAACCCAACCCAACCCCTTTTTAAGAGTGTTTTGCGAAACCCCAGTCTTGCTGGCATTTTAGTGCTTGTTTTTGCAGAAAGGGTCTTCCATTCTTCTTTTTCCTCTTTCCTTGGATTTCTCATACTTCATCTTTTGATGCTGAGAATGGGTTTTATGAAGTTCTGCAGCCTCAGTTGTCCGTGGATCTGTTGAAAATTATGGAACAGAGAGTGGCAGAGATTGAACGGAGGAGCACTCAGCTTCAAAATACCATTGCTCAGGTGTTTGCTTCTTATTCTCTTTCATTTAATAGTGTTTTCTTCCTCTTTATATGTTATAAGTATGATGCTTTGGATCTTGTCAACTGCACCCAAAACGATTGATGGATGATATGATTCATATGGGAATGTCATTTATGTTTTCCAGTTTACAGGTTTGCTGGTTCTGTTGCCTTTTGATTGGTGTACATAGGTTTTCATATAGGTGAGCTATGTATACCCGCTATGGTTGTGAAAGATGTGCTTAGTGCACAACTCACTTGAGTATGCAATGACAAAAAACAAATAATACTTGCTTTCACTTGTGTATTGTAGATATTTGTAGGTCACTAATTCTTAAGGCTGAAGTTTGCTTCTGGTAATCATGGTCCGGGCTTTCATTGGAAAATAACGGTCCTCAAGGCATAGCCTAACACAGCACAACTGCTAATGAGAAGGATCTTTGTTTTTCATTTCCATCTTAGAAACACCAGTTAAAGAGATGAGGACAGAAGTTGTCTTCCTCTGGATAAACTTTTTCTTGAGCTAACTTGATATCACCCTTATCCTTGAATGATAGAACTAGAGCAATAGAGACTCGGTACAATGAATAAAATCTTCTAACAACCCTATGCATCATCCTGGTATTTTTGCTTTTGTGGACGTACCATTACAGCAGAGCGTATATGTTAATGATATTTTCAGAATCTTCCTTTATCATCTCATATCTGAATCTTTCAAATTCTTGTGTATGCCCTGTCCTGGAAAGGGAATTCATGCATTGACTTCATGTTGCAATTTGATCTTCCTGTTTTGCGAGTTTCCTTGCCAAAAATTTGTACAGATCATACTTGTGTTTGTATATACGTGGTTATTCAGATCAAAGTGCATGACTGCATGCTTCTTTGTTTGCTTAACACCATAGCTTTGTGAGTTGTTTCTGTATGAGATTACCTTTTCAGTGGAAGGGACACTCAATTATCATGGAGTAAAACCAGTTTGTATACATTCAAGCATTGGAAACATTATAGTTCAAATTTTCTGGGTTTATAACAACTTTTGATTAAAGGTTTTCGAAAGATGGATCAATTGCAACAGAAAGTTTCACAAACATTCACTTCATGCCACATCCATGCAGAACTCAATCTGTATTACCTTCCCAGCTGCCTCCATTAGTAAGCTTCTAATATAGTAGGGTAACCAGGGAATCTGATTCATACCACCACCGTCTAAGGAAGTGTAGGACTCTTGGAGAATGGTGCCCACTGCTGCACTGTTAGATACATTGGACATATGCCATCCAAGGGTCGTTGCATATTTAACGTATGATATTTTTGTGTAAGAATAAAAATATAGGAGTATATTGGAATATGGAAGTGGAGTCGCCCCCTCTTTCTGGTGTCTACAAAGATTCAGGATTGGCTTGCATATGACGCCTTTGAATAAGACTAATCAAAGAGAACCACATATGACTAAATGCACTTTAATTGGGCCAGGTATCTGATAGATGCTGCATATCTGTCAGATATAGATATATCCTATTTCTGAAAGCCATATCCATTTCCTTCATTAATAGAATATAGTTTCTAGATTATCTGACTGGTAGGTCCTGATGTCATGTAAACCCTATATTCCTCTCTGTTGCATCCCCATGCATTAGGTGTACGTTCTTTTTAAGATGGTTATTATTTGGTCTTCCTCATCACATTTGTTTCCTGGGTTAAGATGTTCCTTCCTGGTTTGCTATCAATGTTCTTGGATTTGTTCTTTCTTTATTAAATCTTTTCAGGTTTCATTGTGTGTGTAAGCGTGCATGTGCATTCAGGTGTGTCTGTTTGAGTAATTTCAGTGACTGGAAGTATAATTTTTTCTATGTATTATTTATCCAGAGATTATTAAGCTCTACTTACTAATATTGCAAAAGTTCTTTCTATCAACCATATGAGCTTAGCCTTTACTCCTAGTTAATCCTATTTTTGAGATGTGATTGAAAGCAGCCAGAAGTAACATCCGGAGAGTATGCAAGGGCTAACAAGGAACTGCGTAGACTTGGGGGAACTATGACACTTATAAAGGATTTGAGGGAAAAGCAGCAGGTAATTAGTGACGTCCTTGGCATCTTACAGAATGGCACATTTACAACGGTGCACATTTTTCATTCTTCATTATATTTTTGTGGGACATTAGGTGTCATGTGCATTTCATGAGGCTGTTAAGCAGTGATTTTAAGCTAACCTGTGATTTTTAGGCATAGGTAACCGTTAGCTAGACACCTGAGTGTAAAAGTTAACCTTTAAAAGGAGAATATGCAAACTTGTGGAGGGTCCATGTTTAGACTGGTGCACTTTTTGACATACAACATTTTGGTTGGCTTGAATTTAATATTCACCTTATCAAGAAAAGTTGAAGATGCACCGTTGCTGCACAAGGAGCCACAGCTCTAGTGACTATGCTGTCCACTTAAAAAACCTTCAAGTTGAAGGTCACAACACAAGTCCAACATGGGGGGAATGCATATCTGACAGCGGGATCTGCCTTACTCCAGAGAATTGTATCATTGCTGTGTTTTGTTTCTACTGGTCGTTAAGACCTATAAGAAAATCTTTCTGTGTACACAGGAAATTGATGGTTTAAAATCTTTAATCACTGAATGTCCTGAAGACAAAGACATGTGTGAAATGGCTGCTCAGGAGTTGGATGAAGCAACTGAAGCAGTAAATAAATTGCAGAGTGTACTTCTCAAATCCTTACTCCCAAAAGATGATGCTGATGAAAGGGACTGCATTTTGGAAGTGCGTGCTGGTAAAAATGTTACTCATCTTTTGTCTTTTTCAGTGGGTGATGACCTGAATTCTCCAGGTAGCATGTATTCTGTGGATTTATTTATTGGCTACTTTTACAAAACTCACCAATAGGAACTGGAGGTGAAGAGGCATCATTATTTGCAATGGATTTATTTAAAATGTAGGTATATGTCTTCCTGTTGTCCTTGCTGGTTGTTGGTCTCGGTTTTCACTTCTATATTGAAGCTGGATCTTTGATGTCATACTTAGAAAGTTGAAACAGGTATGAGAGACATTCTCAGAAGAAAGGGTGGAAATTTGAGGTTGTGGACATCATGGAATCAGACCTGAAAGGTTACAAGGTATGCCTTTCGTTTCACATGGAAACCAAATAGTAATTTGATCAAGAATTGCTTGATTATTGCTAAACTTATACTTTGTCACTTCTTCTAATTTATATCTGAGGTGGTGGCTGTGATTTGAAGTTTTGAACCCAATGCCTATTGGTTAAGATCCTAAGAGTGGGACAAACCTTAAATCTGTCCTGTTTGACACATTTGAAAAGTTATTTCATGCAAATGTCTCATCCTGGTCTGTTTTAGTCCTTACTTTAAGCTTCCAAATGGTTCTTTTGTGTAAGAGTGAGAAGGTTCGAAAGAAGTATCATCCTTTAATGATATATGTATACTTATACACGTTGTGGGTACAAGTGTGTGCAGCAAATAGGACAATTGGAACATAATAAAATGGAATTGTAAACATACATTCAACTGTAAGAAATTGGAAGAAGCTGAATCTGTAATATCTTTCTATCAACATTCTCAACCAACACGGATGTTCGTGAGATGTTATCTACACTATTTCTCATTTAATCGGTAATGTGGGTATTGCGCCTGTGGATGTAATGTCTCCATCAAACATTTATAGTGAAATTTCAGATTTTTCATAAACGTATAGTTTCTAGATTGAGAGACAAACTAATGGAGCTGTCAATAGCTTTCTTATTAATGTTCTGACTAAAGTAACCTCCAAAGTTCTTGCGTCTTCTAATCTTTTTACAACTCTGTCGAACTTGAAATTCAAACTAAAAAAAGCTAAATTTACTGATTTTTTAATGAATGATATGCTTGTTGTTGTGTTTAATTGGCCTAAACGTTGTAGCTTCTAAAATACTTGTATTGGGCGCATAATTTTTTTTACTAAGAGCAATACATGATACAAAAGCAACACCAAACAAAGTAACTATACAGTAATAAAGTATCTAACACTTTGGTGTGCATGTGTGCTCTCCGGTGTTCTATTCCCATGATTGACACTTTGTACCCCTTGATTGACATTCTGTATCCCTTTCATGAAATGACTTATTGATCGCTTCATATTTCATCAATGATATGACTTGTGAAGTATAATTGTGTCGCATGAGAGGTGCCTGTCAATTATGCACCTCAACAACAACAACAACAACAACTAAGCCTTTTCCCATACTAGACGGGGTTGGCTACATGGATTCTTTGTTTCCACGGAGCCCTATCATGAACCATGTTAGCAGTTAACTCACAATAAGCTAGATCATTCTTTATTATTTCTTTCCAACACTTTTGTGGTCACCCTCTATCGCTTTTAGTACTTTCCAAATTTAGTTTTTCATACCTTCTTACATATTCTTCTTTTGATCTTCTTTCTATATGTCCAAACCATCTTAAACGATATTCTCTCGTTTTATCCTCTATTGGTGCCACTCCCAATTTGTTTCTAATAATCTCATTATGTATACGGTCTTTTCTGATATGACCACTTTGTCACAAACATCTTTTGTACATTTTGATGATTAATTATACACTCGGAACTATAAAACATGACAGGTCTAATTGCTGCTCTATAATATTCACCTTTTAACTTTAACAGTATCTTCTTATCACAAAGAATATCTGATGCTCCTCTCCATTTTAACCAACCATCATTAATTTTATGCATAACACCTCCATTAATTCTTTCATCACTCTACAAAATTGACCCTAGGTATTTAAAACTTTTCTTTTGGGGATGCAATGTGTGCCAATAATAATTTATATGTCCTCTGAAGTAACCAAATGATCAAACTTACATTCCATATATTCTGTCTTTGTTCTTAAGTCGGAGGCCTTTGCTTTCTAATGTTTCTCTCCATAGTTCCAACTTTCTATTAACTTTTTCCTTAGACTCCTCCACTAACACAATGTCATATGCAAATAACATACACCAAGGTACTTCATCTTGAATATGTTTTGTTAACTCATCAATCACCATTATAAATAAGTATGGACTTAAAGTTGATCCTTGATGTAACCCAATATTAACATCAAAGAAGTTTGTCATTCCTTTATGAGTCCTCACACATGTTTTTGCACCATCGGACATGTCTCTTATAAGGTTAAAAAATGTCAATGGGATACCTCTTTTTTCCAAAGTCTATGACACCTCTATGATGTGATATTGTTCTCCTAACGAAGTGTTGCTGCCAGTGTTGTCTGATGTGTATCGTATAGTGTATCGCTGGGCTCCACGATATGGGCATATCGTATCGTAGCGCATTGTATTGTACTTTAATATTAAAAAAATCGAAAATTATTTAAAAAAATTAAGAAAAAATAGTAAAAAACCGAAAAAAAATCAGAAAAAATTAGAAAAAATTTAGTAATTGCTTTAAATTCATATAATGCAAAGTTTAGTACATATTGAGCATTCAACATTAAACAATTGCATCCAAAATTCTAAATTTACATATTTTGAAGCAAAAAATGAAATACATTTACATTTTACATAATGTAATCAGGATCATCAACTAAATAATCTTCATAATCTCCTTACTGAAGATCCTCGTCATCATCACCACCTTGTGCAGCAAAATCAAAATCTTCATTTGCTTGATGATGTTGCGCTCTTTCCAAATTAATCCATGTGATGTCTTCTTCAGTTAGGAGGACATTTTCTTCACTATCTTCTATAATCCACTCTTCTAATATATCAAAATTATCCAAACTGATTGGATCAAATTGGCTTTCTTCTCTATTTACTTTTTTTAATTGCGTATTAGAAAGAAAGATAAGCAATTAGTAAATAATATTAACAATTGAAGTCAAACAATATATTGAATTGAATCTTTAAGTGCTAACTAATATAACATTACCTTTCGCGAAGCCGCATGTTACAACAAATAAAAACTAAGTCATTCAGTTGCTTATGTTACATCCTGTTGCGCTTTTTTGTATGGATGTGTTTAAAGACACTCCAATTCCTTTCACAACCTGTTGCACTACAAGTTTGACTTAGAACTCTTACTGCAAAATCCCTTAGGTTTGGGCAATCACTTCCAAACCTATTCCACCAAACATATGTAGAAAAAGGCAAGCATTAGGGACACAATCCACAATAATGTAAGATGTATTAATTTAAGAAACTTAAATACGAAAATAAACAATTTACCTGGACGCATAGTAGTGCGGTTGCGAATTGCAACAGGCAAACCCATCAAGTGAAGAGCATTATCATATATCTCCATCTCTCGATGTATAGCATCTGTTGTACTCTTATTAGGCACTAATCTGTCGATATAATCAAGCCTCGATTAACCTCACCGTCCATTTTGAAGCTTGCTGAGTACCTGAATGATGGGTTTAGATAATATGCTGCTGCATGAATAGGCTGATGCAATTGTTTATTCCATCTATTATCAATTAATTTTCACATAGGCACATAATCCCTCTTTTTTCTATTAAAGTTATTTCTAATTGCTTCTTTTGCCCTATCCATGGCTTCATAAAGGTAGCCTATTGATGGTTTCTCCTCGCTATCAGCCAATCTCAAAACATTCATTAAAGGATAGGTAATTCTCAACAATCTAGCACATGCATTCCAAAATGTACTTCTGAAAACTGTCTCTGCAATCTCATTCAACTTTCTGTTTCTTCTATTTTGAGGCAACTGTGCAAATTGTTGCTACTCATCTAAGGAGAACATTCTCTTCAATGCTTGCTTCTGTCTTATAATACTCTATACAGATAAGAAGTTAGTTATAAACCGAGTTGCAGTTGTACGAAGATGCTCTGCACCATCTGTATATCTCCTCATCATACATAGTACAAATGCATGGTTATAGATGAATTTGGTGATATCTTGGCAACACTCAGTTGTTGCCTTTATCTCATCCATCTCACTAATATCCTCAAGGATGAGATCTAAACAATAGGCTGCTCATGGTGTCCAATAGAAAGTCCCATAAGTATCAGCTAACTCCTTCCCAGCTGCTTTGTAGTTAGCTGCATTATCTTTAATCAATTGGACTACATTATCTAGCCCAACCTCGCATATCATCTTATCAAATTCTTGTCGTAAGATCTCTGTAGTGTGCCTCTCCTCTGACATATCTAGAGATCTCAAAAACATGAGTCCTTTAGGACAGTAGAGAAGAAAGTTTAGCAAGGTCCTTCTTCGCCTATCTGTCCATCCATCTACCATGATAGTGCATCCCGTTTCCTTCCACGATTGTCTCAAAGTCGAATAATATTCTTGCACTTCAATGACGGTCTAATCTAATATCTTCCCTCTTAACTTCTGACAAGAGGGCATCATGTATCTTGGACCAATGTTAGCAATTGCATCTGCCATTACTTGAAAATGAAAACTGTTTGCTGCATTAAATGGAATGGATGCATCATAAAACCATCTCCCCACTACAAGGTCTGCCTGATCATGCAGTTGTTCTAAAGCCATAGCAGCACGAATTTCTAGAAGAAGCTCTTCCTCTACTCCTTGCTGAACTTACTCTCCTACCAAAGTCTTCAGCAACCCTCTTTTCCTTGCTAGGTGGTCGTGAACTGCTACTACCAATATTTGTTCTCGCATCTGAAGGCAAATTGTCAGTGAATCCAATATCATCATCATCATCATCCTGAAACATCTTGAGATCTTCCTTTTGTTGCCTCCTCTCTTGTATACTATCAATCATCTGCAGACATTGCCATTTAATGTCTTCTGGCAAACTTCTAACTCTTGCCCGTGCAAGGAGCAATCTCCTTCCTAGTCCCTGCTAGGTGGTGTTTCAATCATGAAATTCCACAAATGACCACTCACAAAAAAAACATCTGATCTTCAATCTAGAACCCTCAATTGCTATACCCCACTGTCATGCCGGATCATCTCTAGCACCCCTTCCTGCATCTCAAGTATCAATTGAGCACTACAATTGAATCAATAACCTGTAAATAAGAAAACTTCATAAATCTCCAATCTTCAAATAAACTCAAATAGAGTGTCTCCCAATTCATGAATGTAATAAAAATCATATCCACACACTTAATAACTTCATATTTTGTCATTCAAAAAAAGAAAAAAACAAAAAATAAATAAAACAACAAATAAAAAGGAAAAAATGAAGAAAAACACTAAAAATATACCTAAATCCGAGATAGGAGGCTTGCACAGACACCGTAGAGTACGATTTTAGAGTTTTGAACACTAAGGAGGCGAAGAACGACTCTTAGGGAGCTTGGAGAACTCAAAGAGAGAGAGGAAACCCACGAAAAATGCGGGTTTCGGTTCTACCAGGGACCTTTATAAGGTTCCCTGGGCGTATCGCCCATATCGTACGATACGGGCGATACTCACCGTATCGTGCGATACGGTGCGATAACTTTCAAAAAACGATACACTTACGTGTATCGTATTGTGGTGGCCCACGATACGATACGTATCGTACGGATAACATTGGCTGCTGCTGATGATGATGAGGATCTTCAGCATGGAGAAAATAAAGATTATTTAGTTGATCCTGATTTCAATTTGTAAAATGTAAATGTATTTCATTTTTTGCTTTAAAATATGTAAATTTGGAATTTTGGATGTAATTGTTTAATGTTGAATGCTCAATATATACTAAACTTTGCATTATATGAATTTAAAACAATTACTAGTTTTTTCTTGATTTTTTTTAGATTTTTACTAATTTTCTTGATTTTTTAAATAAATTTGTATTTTTTAAATATTGAAGTAAGATGCGGGCGATACAATATGATACGATACACCCAAATCGTGGAGCCGAGCGATACGCGATACGATACGTGTCAGACAACACTGGGTATAAGTGTACTCATTCTCCATTCCTCAGGCATCTTTTGGTTTCTCTATATTTTATTAAATATTCCTGTGAGCCAAGTGATTCCTATTTCTCCTAGTATTTTCCTAATTTCTATAGGAATATTGTCATGTCTTATCATTTTATCACCCTTCATATGTTTAGGAGTCTCTTTGACTTCATTTTTTTGAATACGTCAGTAAAAATTGTGGTTTATGTACATTTCCGATTTGGCTAACTCTCCTAAGCTAATACTAATATCTTTATTTTCATTAAAATATTTATAAAAATAGTTTTTCCATCTATTTCTTATATCATCATTTGTCACTAGAAAATTTTCATCCTCATCTTTAATGCATCTAACATAATTAAGATCTTTAGTTTTCTTATCTCTCGCCGTAACTATCCTAAAAATATCTCTTTCACCATCTTTTGAGTTAGTTTTTTATATAAATCCTCCTAAATTTTCACTTTTGCTTCACTGACGGCCTTTTTCGCTTCTTTCCTTCTTTCTTCTAAGCCTCTAAAGTTTCACTAGTTTTCTTAGCATAATGTAATTTGTAACATACCCTCTTTGTCTTGATTTTATTTTGTACTACTTCACTCCACCACCAAGATTTTTTTTGTGCCGGTACACCTCCCTTAAATTCACCTAACACATCTTTCGCCACTTTCCTAATATGTATAGCCACATTGTTCCACATATCACAAGGTGTACCAACATAATTCCAAACATCTCCTTGAAGAACTTTTTCTTTAAATATATCTTCTTTCTCGCTTTTGAGGTTCCACCATTTAGTCCGAATAGCTCGATGCACTCTTTTCTTCTTTGTCTATTTTTTTTTTATAAATCTATAACTAAAAGCCGATGGTGGGTGGCTAAGTTTTTTCCTAGAATTACCTTGCAATCTTTACAACACGCTCTATCTTTTTTTCTATAAATAAAGTAATCAATTTGTGTTTGTGATAAGCCACTCTTATAAGTAAGTAAATGATCATCTCATTTTTTTAAGATTGTATTGACTATAAAGAGATCAAATGCCATAGCAAAATTTAAAATCTCTCTACCTTCCTTGTTTATATCCCCAAAACTAAAGTTTCCATGAATACCTTGATACCCTAATGCCTCTTTACGACATGTCCATTTAAGTCTCCTTCTAAACAAATCATCTCTCTTTGTGGAATCCTTTGAATCACCTTATCTAACTCTTTCCAAAAAGTTGTCTTTATACTCTCTTCTAGTCCTACTTGGGGTGCGTAAGCTCAAATTATATTCAAAACCTATGCTCCTAAGACTAATTTCAACGTCATGATTCGGTCACCATATCATTGTATGTTTACTTTACTATCGTTTAAATCTTTATTTATGATAATACTAACTCTGTTTCGAGCCTTTTCTTTACCTAAGTACCATAATTTAAAACTTGTATCCTCAATCTCCTTTGCTTTTTCTACAACCCATTTTGTCTCTTGTAAACATAGAATATGAATCTTTCTATGAATCATGGTATCTACCACCTCTATTAGCTTATCGGATAATGTTCCGATATTCGAAGAACCAATACGAATCTTATCATCTAGGACTAGCTTCCTTACCCCCTGTATTCGTCTATATTAAAAATGCGTAGACCCTCTTTGTAAATTATTCACTACATTCGGGTGACAATGTAGCGGGACTAACTTCTTTACTCCACCTGTCCATGATGTGGAACCCTCTCTGCAATTGATTCACTACATTCAGGCGAAAATGTAGTGACCCTTGCTTACTTATCATTGCATTCGGGCTTTACAGTGCATCGTTAGACGGGAATGACCCAAAGCAATGCTCATAATTTGTGTAATCCGTGGTATAAAAATCCGGCAAAATTTTACGCTGGCTGTCAGAAGCCTAACACAACCCTCCTCCTTTATCCGGGCTTGGGACCGGCAATGCAGGGGTGATCCCTTACATGGGGTTTTCTTTTGTGTACTTTACAACCATAGTATTTCCTTTGAACAATTATTAGGTATAGTTAAAAATAAAAGTTGTTCTAGAAAGAGTCACCATTTGCTTGTTTAGCTTGAACACATAAATGATTTGGACATTTGGCATTTAGTTTTGCCTTGTGCCCCTCAAGATCATTGTGACAGATGCTTCTATTCACAAAAATAAAATGCTTGATTATTCTATATTATTCCAAAATTGTGACAACAAACTAAAAATACAGGTTAAATATGTCACATATAACGAATAAGATTTCCTTGAACGAGGTATTATTTGAATTTGATTTCACAAATATAACTGATATTAGGATCCTGTGACATCTATTTGGCCAAAGTCATATCATAATTAAGTATTGTCAAAGTTACTGGAAGAAATCATCTTTGAGCGTAGCAGGGAGGTTTCTGCTTGATCATGATATACGCATGGGAGTGCGTTGTCTTAACCGAATTCAGAGTTGAATTACGAATTCTTAAGTGTGACTGCCAAACTTTTAGTGGAAGAATTTCATAAGAATCTTTGTTTGTCCTTTTAGTTTCAAAGTTATATATAGGATGGTGTACGCTTATGACAACATCGTCAAAGTCTAAGCTCAAATCTGGGCAAATAGTTACGCATACAAATGTGCGAGTTTTAATCTTCTGTTTAAAGGATTTTAGTTTGTTTTGGCCGACTAAATTATCTATAGTAGAAGTGATCTTCGTGCTGCCAATTTTGCCTCAGGAAGCTAGTGGAGCAATTTCAGGGCCTGGTGCATATGGAAAATTGAAATATGAGAGCGGAATCCACAGGGTGCAGGTTCTCTCTCTCTCTCTCTCTCCATGTGCGTATGATTGTTCAAGTGGAACTTTGATGTTTTATTTTTCCATTCTGCATAGCGTGTTCCTATTACTGAGAAATCTGGACGAGTGCATACTAGTGCTGTATCTGTTGCGATTCTCCCCCAAGCCGATGAGGTACCTTCTTCTCCTCTTTCTCTCTCTCTCTCTCTCTCTCAACATATACGCAGAGGGGTATGCAAGTTATCTTGAACTTTTTGTGGCTTGTGTCATGAAGCCATGAGCTTGACTTGTTTCAGTGATTAGCGGAATGTGCAAAACACATCATCCAGTGTTTTTCTCGGCAGAAATAACTGTATAGATGTGTTCAAGCCCAAAACCTAAGAGTGGGTTATCACACTTTTGTGCAAATAGATCTGATTTTAGGATTTCAAAAGTAAAATTTTGTAGTATGAGTCCTATATTGTTGGTCTGTGGGGAAGTAACGTTAGTTTTTCGCAGAAACACATTGCACCAGAGAGAGAGAGATAGAGAGAGGTGGTGGTGGCAGCATGCCTAATAGCCAAATATTCTTCTTCATAGTGTTTGCTTGCTGATGGTTCCCCCCCTATTTCCTGGGCTACTTACAGGTAGATGTCCAGTTGCGTAATGAGGACCTGAGAATCGATACATATCGATCTGGTGGATCAGGAGGTCAACATGCCAACACTACGAATAGTGCTGTCCGGATAACTCACATCCCTACTGGGATTACGATCGCAATACAGGACGAACGATCACAGCATATGGTATGAGACTGACAGTTCCTATAAAGTTTTTTGTTTCTTTTCGTTGCTATGGCTTATAGCATCAATATTCTGAAGGAAATATAATGTCAATAATATGAAGAAACAGCTAGCTGAACATATGATTTTAAAATACCTTGATTTGCTTTGGCAATTTGTCCACGTCAAGTGATTCTTTGGCAAGATGTTACCCGTTGTAATTGCTGTATGTATTTTCTTCTGCATCACTGGCATCTTTTGGTATCTCAGCATTGTACCGGTATCAACCCTCTGGTGGAATAAAGACTTCAGGATGAGAACAGTATGTTGTACGATAGAAACAAGTTGTCAGCTAGCTATAGGCCTGAGGAGAGCCGAATGATTTTATTGTGAATTGCCACTTGTGATGGCTCTAAAATAGGGAAAGATGAAGGGAAGGCGGAGCTTATATATCTTCAACAATCATAGTGTCCAAATCTGTTCTCTTTAGCTTTCTGTTCACAAAATTTACAAAAAAAAAACGATTTAGCGTACTTGATTTGCTGTGCGGACTTGGAAGCTGGTCTTGTAGGTTAAATACTGGAGTAATTTTCGTTCATGGTTGGGCTCTCAACTACCTGAAGGAATCATGCTAGAAGGAAAAACTTCCATCCACAACCGCAACCAAGCCTTTTCCCATACTAAGTGGGGTTGGCTACAGATGCCAAGTTGCCATTGTTTGGACTATTATTTCATTTGTAACACACACATGCACGCACGGAGTCTGAGCATGTATGATCAGCTTTTGTTTAATGGAAGCCAATCTATAAAACTGCTTTTCTGGCAATCCAAAATCAACAGTGATTGAGCATTCAAACTTTTCATTCTGTCTTTCCCCTTGAAATCACATCACACAGTAGTCCATTCTTATGGAGTGAACGTTGCTGAGTCCATCTTAAGCAAGGTTGCGTTAGGCTGTACTGTTTTTGTTTTATTTGTTAGTAGCCTTTGTTTACTTCGTGTACATTATCGGCAGAACAAAGATAAATCACTTGTTTTAGGCGGTATTCTTTTTTTTAATTTCCTCTTGACGGTTGTTTTCTTATGTGCACCATTTGCAGAACAAAGCGAAAGCCCTGAAAGTGCTATGCTCAAAATTATACGAAATGGAGAGATGTAGAATTCATGCAAGCAGATCAAAACTTCGATCAGAGCTGGTAAGCAAAATACGCTTTCTTGATTCACTTGGTATCGAAAAAGTATAGTTCTTGATCAGATAACTGGTTTATTCCGAAAGTTCCTCGAGCAGCGAGTAATCCTAGGAGCATACAGCTAGAGATATAATTCTGCAAGTAGACCCTGTTTGAAGGGACTTGCTTATATCAAATAAAACTTGATATTTATTTTCTAAAGAAACCTGATCACATCAACTTCAGAGATGTTTCTGTCCGAGTTCCTTTACTGTCAATTCACTCCTGCTTGCTGTTTATCCAACTTAAGGCCGCTGCATCTTTTCAGTGGATAGGATATTACTATTTTCTACTGTGTCCCTAGTGAAAAATTCGCCCACCTTCCTCTACCAACCGTTTGTGAAGGATAATTTCATTTAGTGTTTGATAATCAATCTCAAGAACCAACTACTTCGCTACCACATATTTGCTTCTACTTGATCTTCTGCCGAAACCAGACTCCACAATATTTGTCGGCTGATTCTAATGGACTCTGGCGGTAGAGAGCTGGGTCCATCTCAAGAACCACAATGTGATGCCTCTGATGCCCCGCATCAAGATTCCAGCTTGCTTACATTTTCTTTTAACATCTTGTGAAACTCCTTGGCTAGCTGTAATTGTGTCCTCTTGAGAGAATCAGTGAACAAGTGAGTACCCCCCTTCCTTTTCATTTTGCAAGGTTCAAGGTTTTGGGGCTTGAATACTCTACATTCAACTCATCGATGCTTTCTTCCTGTGGTTGGAAGCATGTGGATTAGTTTGCCTGTGTCATCAGCCAGGATTTGCCTTGCCGCTAGGCGGACCCATCGAAGGCCCTCATTCTTGGTGATGGTTCCTGAAAAGTATTGATGGTTAGCCTAGTGGCAACAACTTTCTGAAACTCTTGCTATGCAAAAGGTTTTGAAAGAGTTCTCTATGGATATGATCTTTTTTTCTCCTGCAGATTGGTAGTGGTGACCGATCAGAAAGAATTCGCACATACAACTTTCCTCAGGGCCGTGTAACAGATCATCGTATCGGCTTGACACATCACAATATCGGTGATGTGTTGCAGGGTGAAAGCTTGGACGTTTTCACTGAAGCTCTTCTTTTACAGGAAGAAATGAATGCTGTGGCATCGTTCGGTTCTATTTAATATCCTTCATTCTTCTCATAATCTACTCTCATAGTCTGTCATGAAATCGTGTGAACATGGCAGTAATCTCCTGTTTCTTTTCCGTTGATTGCTCTGAGATGGAAGCGGTTTTGGAGCAGTTAAACCTCCAAGGAAACTGATTGTACCTTAAGGAAACGGCTGAAAAAATCCTTTTTGCCGGTGTTCAATCTAGCTCTGGTCCATGGGCAGCCCCATGTCCTGTGTGCAGGTGTCTGTGCCGCTGGTGGTTGCTGGCAATAAGCTTTTGCCCTCTCATTTTCTACCCCAAGCATTTTCTGCCGGCAGATGGCATCTTCGAAAAGGAACTATTTTGGAGGGGTTTAATGGTGTGCCCACCTGAAAGAAGTTAAATATATACCATAACTGCATGATCATGTTTCTTTTTCCGGGAACTTCTAAAATGATTTGTGATTCCATGAGCCTGCCATAATTTCTAAATTTTCTTTCGTCCGCCTGCCAATCTTTGGTTCAGAACTTGATACCTGCCATTATGAGGATACAGAAATAAATCGTCTTGCAAGATATTCTATTTCTTTGTTATATGCATTATTGAAATGTATTTTCTTATTTAGTATTTTTTTTCATAATTTTGCTCTTTTAGACCAAGCAAAAAAGCTATGATGATGTTTCTTGAATATTCGCTCTGTTAAACTTTTATCGATGTGGTCTTGATGGCTTGCTATTTTGATCTTTTTAGTGAGTCTAATCTTTCATCGGGTTTTATAGAGTGTTGAGGCATTGTAAGGAAATGATCAGCTCTGTCAGTTGTAAGGGACTTTTCCTTAAAGAACTTGTGTCAATGAATGAGGCAGTCTTAGGTTTATTATATCTTTCTTGGATGGAAATATTCAGTATTAATGCATCACATCCAATGAAACTACCTGGTATGAGGTTCTTGTGGTGCACCTCTAAGCACCCCTCTATTCGGAGAAAGGCTTGGTTAAGCTGAATGTATTAGAACGAAATGGTGACACAAGTGTTAATGTAGATTCAATTTGTCGTAAGAAGCGGTGGCACACCCAGGATTTTTTCTGGGGTGAGGTGAGCTTGTATTTCGGAGGGAAAAGATGGTATACGGTTTTCTTTTTTTCTTTTGGTTTTGGAGTGAAACGATCATATGGCACAGAGCATGAGAACTATGCGATTCCATGCAACGCAACTTCGTTAGTTATGATTTTGCGCACATCAACTATGTTTTCACCAGGAAATCAGTTGTCGAGGCTAAAATTATGATCCATTCAAAACATTCCCAACAGATAAGAATGTTTAATACAACTTGATTAATTAGCAGGGTTGCATGCTGAAATGTATGATATATTTTGGAACTGGATGAATTTGAATTGGGCTTTATATAGAACCTTGGATGTTGACTTCAAAATCGCCACATGATGCGTGTGCATTGGAACAGAACAAAACCAAAATAATTGTAGTCGTTGATTTCAAAGATCAAATGATTAAGATGTTTTAAATATTATGCCACTATTACTTCTTATGTCTCTTTTTCTCAAACTCTATTCCTCATATATCTTTGATTGTTTGGTTAATATGTTCAAAGATAAAGATTTGTGTTAGAGTATTATTATATTTTATATTTAATACATAAAATATTTCAATATTTTTATAGTTCAATCTCAAATTTGAATGAAAAACACATTTATGTTTTGTATTTAATATTAAATATAAAATAATTCAAATCTCTACATCAACGGTAGAAAATGTTTAAATAATTTTATATATTTAAAGATATTATACATTTAACACTACTTATAAGTACATTAAATACATCTGAAACAATTTAATTTTTTATTTAAAAAATCTCAATGATCTTAAAGATTGAATAATTGAGATTTTTAATGAGATTTTATTATGAATGTTTAAAGTGCATGGGATATTCTCTCTATATATATACTTTGGCTTTCTTTTGGTTTTGACTTTAAAAACTGAACCTAATCAACTCGATTCTGTGAAACTTTTAAAATCCAAACGGAATTCAACAAACCAATAAAGAGTTTGATCGATTGGGTTCAGGTAATCGGTTTGGACCGAATTGTGCTCACCCCCTACGTGATGCGGCTGCCTAAGAGAAGGATGCCTCATGGAATGGTGTAATTTCGACGAGTCTCTCCACAGGTAATCGGAGCGTCTGCTATACTTGTTTCCCTTTTCGTAGACCCAGCGTGCCGCTCTCTCTCTCTCTCTCTCTCTCTCTCTCTCTCTCTCTCTCTCTCTAACGGTCCCTTCCCGGTAACCGGAAAAACCCTAGAATCCGGTAGCCGAATGGCAGGACACACCATTTCCCGCTAGTCGGATTACCCACTGCGTCATCCTTCCCTTGTTCCCCTTGCTTCTTGATTGAATCCTTAAACCCAAACCTTTCCACTGCTGGAACCGATCCCTCAACCCTGTCCTCTCTTAAACCCTATAACCTGGAGCTATGGCGGGAGACCGAAATTCCACTTCTTACTTTGATTCTTTACGCTGAAGCAACCTAAATTCTGTTGTTGGTTCTTCTTCTCACGCGTTTCCATCATTCGTTATCGAATCCCCACCTTTTCTTCTTCCTTCTTGCTTTGCGCTAGGGTTTTGGTTTTTGTTCCTTTTTATGTTAGGGTTTTGATTTTCTTCGGAGGTGGATGCTCCAATGAACGCGGTGAAGGACGAAACGCAAGGCCAGAACTGCAGCGCGTGCAACTCCACAAGCGAGAGATGGCTTCATGACGTCCGGCATCGGGGGATCTACCGTCGCCTTTGCGCAGCTTGCGTCCTCAAGCTACATTCCAGTTTCTTTTGCCCGATTTGCCTTGAGGTTTACGCTGACGGTTTCCCGCCGGAAAACAGCATAAAATGCTCCAATTGCTCGTCTTCCGTGCACGCGGCCTGCATTGCTCCTGAATTCGTCCCCAATTATGTCTGCCTATGCTGCGCAAAGGGATTCGCGTTCCTTGGTCCCGTTTCGTCAAGGAATTCGCGGAAGGGCGATGAAGCTAAGCCCGTGGTAGTCGATCTCCCAACCGCTAAGATCATTGTGGCAGCTGCGCAGATCGCGGCTATATCCATGACGCGGGCGGCAGCAGCGGCGTGGGTGGATGCGGATAGGAAGGTTAAGGATTCAGCCTTGGCCAAGAAGAGAGCGAGGGAAGCACTCCTCTTGGCTTCTCGGAGAGTGGAGACTCAGAATTCTTTAAAGCTGGGGAATCAGAAAAAAACTTCTTTAGATGGAAAACCAGGTTTTGTTAAGGTAGAGAAGATGGAGAAACCACCAAGGGGAGCTCTGAACGCAAGTTCAGCAAAGAAGCGGGTGGTTAATGTCGAAGTGGACGATAGGTTGAAGGCTTTTACGAATTCGTTACTGTTGCAGCACAAAAACATTCAGAATAAGCTTAATGCGGAAAGAGGTAGAGAAAAACCCAATGAGGATCCGGTTGTTTCGGCGAAGACTCTCCCGCGCCTGAATAAAGATGAGCAGGATGGTCTAAATGTTTTGAAATCAGATGAAGGTGCCAGTTTGCTTTTCTTGGTCCTGTTACCGTTGTCTTAGATGCTTGAATTCTTACGTTATTCCTTGTTTTTTCATAGATTATTTATAGTTGTGGTATATACTCTTCTGTGACACATATTTTCTTATTTTATGAAGTACCATCAGTCTGTCTAGCACATAATATGCAAGTTTCTGTACTAAATTAAGTTTCAATTGCAGGCTCACCAAATTCCTCAAGTGTACTAAACTGACATCGCATGGGTGGTTCAAATCGATGAAGCCGGGTCCATATCAGAGGTTAAACTTCCTTTTGCATTGATGCTTTATTCTAATGAGGGAGCAACTGGTGATTTGTCTTTTATGATTGAGCTTCACCTGTTCTTGAAATATGTTTAATGTTACTTGATGAAGCTCATTGTGGTTTCATCATTGGGGAACTTAAAATATGCCTTTGTTTCAACATAGGGCCTTTGTGTCCTTTTGAGTGATATGTATTGCAAAACCCTGCCAGGCCATTTGGCTGAATCAAGTTAGCTCTTGACTGGGCAAGAGGTGACGGGAAAAGATGTTATGTAATTAAAACACCCAAGTGTTCAATCACTTCTCTCTATTTTGGGTTTAGTCCATTTTGGCTATATTTAATATCAATGTTGAATCTGTTTGATGGACTTCTGCGATAGCTAGGTGGCTAAGCGTTTGGGTTTAGTATAATTTTTCAAACTCAAATGGCAATCTGGATGGCAAGGTTCAAGTATATTTTTTCTTTTACTATATAGAGCCAAGTACGTCCATAACCGTTCCTAGTTGAGCTCGGTTGTAAGATCATGGCTTCAATCATGAGATTAAGTGTTGAATTGAGTTTTCAGACACTTGTTCAGCCTGTGAGGTTCTTGGTGCCTGTAATGGTCGTCGTATAAAGTACATGTCATTCACTGTTTTATGCTCAAATAAGTGTTGCTAGACCTCTTCTTATTTCATCAACCTTTATTTCTGAATGCACTAAAATGAAGCTTGATGGCATGGCATTCTCAGTTAGGACTAAGATTGGAACATACAAAAAAGTATTAGGAATTTGAAGTAAAAGTGGATATGGAAGGTTTGAAAACCATCTTCCTAACGGTTAGGACAATGGTCTCTTTCTTTTTGTGATGTTGTTCATGCACTATAAGCCAAAACATAATTGTATTCGGAGCTCAGAACATAAAATTGAGACAAGCTGAGCCATAACAAGCCTATGCATGATTCTTGGCTACACTCATTTGTGTCAAACAGTCAGCTTGATTTACAACTCGTGCCTCCCATGAAAAGATTGGATCCTTGAGGAAAATATAAATAAGATAATACCCTTTCATCGATTTGGGCACTTGACCTACTTTAGTTTTGGTAGCACAAACAATGGTTATAAATTTCATTGCCGCATCTAGTGTAGCTGTTCGGGATCATCCGTAGGTGCAAATGAGATCTTTTAATCAATTGGATGTTGCTTTTAGGTAAGTGAAGGAATGGAAGATGGGAAGAAATGATTCTCTCTTGATTTTCTCTTTGCGCCTTGGGTCCCTTCTACCTGAACGACTTCAATTTCGTGGCATAATTGTTTGAATTTCCTCTCTGCAAAGCACTAGATCTTTCAAAATGACTTGCACAATATCCTTGCTAGTGGGATATTGCACTCGCAAATGGTTCACGTATATTTATCAAGGGTTCGTGTATCTACCATCTTAAATTTATGTTTTTGTAGGAGGAATAGACATGTATAGTAAATTGCAACTGTAGAAGTGGGATATCTTCCTCTCTATTTTGTCTTTTTGCCCATGCGGTTTTGTGACTCACCAGTTGTCAACTATAATTCCATAATTTCATCTTTGCAAACATTTCTTACTTTGCTTACAGAACATGCAAGAGATTTAAATCCAAAATTTAACTCCGCTCATGTAAGGGATCACCCTTGCATTGCCGGTCCCAAGCCCGGATAAAGGAGGAGGGTTGTGTTAGGCTTCCGACAGCCAGCGTAAAACTTCGTCGGATTTCTACAACATGGATTACAAAAATTATGAGCATTGCTTTGGGGCGTTCCCGCCTAGCGACGTGCTGCAGAGCCCGAATGCAGTAAGAAGTAAGCAAGGGCCACTACATTTTCGCCCGAATGTAGTGAATCAATTGCAGAGAGGGTTCCCACATCATGGACGGGTGTGGGTAAAGAAGTTAGTCCTACTACATTGCCGCCCGAATGTAGTGAAAAATTTTCAGAGAGGGTCTCCGCATTTTGATTATGGACGGATGCGGGGGGTAAGGAAGCTAGTCCTAGATAATAAGATTCGTATTGGTTCTTGGAATATCGGAACATTATCGGGTAAGCTAATGGAGGTGGTAGATACTATGATTCGGAGAAAGATTCATATTCTATGTTTACAAGAGACAAAATGGGTTGGAGAAAAAGCAAAGGAGATAGAGGATACAGGTTTTAAATTATGGTACTCAGGTAAAGAAAAGGCCCGAAACGGAGTTGGTATTATCATAAATAAAGATTTAAAGGAGAGTGTAGTAGACATACAACGATATGGTGACCGAATCATGACATTGAAATTAGTGTTAGGAGTAGAGGTTTTGAATATAGTTTGTGCTTACGCACCCCAAGTAGGACTAGAAGATAGTATAAAGACAGTTTTTTGGGAAGAGTTAGATAAGGTGTTTCAAAAGATTCCACAAAGGGAGATGATTTGTTTAGGAGGAGATTTAAATGGACATGTCGGTAAAGAGGCATTAGGATATCAAGGGATTCATGGAAACTTTGGTTATGGGGATATAAACGAGGAAGGTAGGGAGATTTTAAATTTTGCTATGTCATTTGATCTCTTTATAGTCAATACAATCTTCAAAAAACGAGATGAACATTTAATTACTTATAAGAGTGGCTTATCACAAACACAAATTGATTACTTTATTTGTAGAAAAAAAGATAGAGCGTGTTGTAAAGATTGTAAGGTAATTCCAGGAGAAAGCTTAACCACCCAACATCGACTTTTAGTTATGGATTTACAAATAAAAAAATGGACAAAGAAGAAAAGAGTGCATCGAGCTATTCGGACTAAATGGTGGAACCTCAAAAGTGAGAAAGAAGATATATTTAAACAGAGAGTCCTTCAAGGAGATGTTTGGAATTATGTTGGCACACCCTGTGATATGTGGAACAATATGGCTATACATATTAGGAAAGTGGCGAAAGATGTGTTAGGGGTATCTAAGGGAGGTGTACCGGCACAAAAAGAAGCTTGGTGGTGGAGTGAAGTAGTACAAAATAAAATAAGGCAAAGAGGGCATGTTACAAATTACATTATGCTAAGAAAACTAGTGAAACTTTAGAAGCTTATAAGAAAGCAAAGAAGGAAGCAAAAAAGGCCGTTAGTGAAGCAAAAGCTAAGATTTGGGAGGACTTATATAAAAAACTCAACTCAAAAGAGGGTGAAAGAGATATTTTTAGGATAGCTAGGGCTAGAGATAAGAAAACTAAAGATCTTAATTATGTTAGATGCATAAAAGACGATGATGAAAAAATTCTAGTGGCAAATGATGATATAAGAAATAGATGGAAAAACTATTTTTATAATCTTTTTAATGAAAATAAAGATGTTGGTATTAGTTTAGGAGATTTAGCCAAGTCAGAAAAGTATATAAACCACAATTTCTACCGACGTATTCAAAAGAATGAAGTCAAAGAGGCTCTTAAACACATGAAGAGTGGTAAATCGGTAGGACCAGATAATATTCCTATAGAAGTTTGGAAAATACTAGGAGAAATAGGAATCACTTGGCTCACAAGACTATTTAATGAAATATGGAAAAACCAAAAGATGCCCGAGGAATGGAGAGCAAGTACACTTATACTCGTATATAAGAACAAGGGAGACATTCAAAATTGTGCGAATTATCGAGGTATCAAGTTAATGAGTCATACTATGAAATTATGGGAAAGAATTATTGAACGTAGGTTAAGACAAGTATCAAGTACAACAGAGAACCAATTTGGATTTATGCCTGGTAGATCTACTATTGAAGCGATTCACCTTTTGAGACGTCTTATGGAACATTTTAGAGCAAAAAAGAAAGACCTTCACATGATATTTATTGATCTAGAAAAAGCTTATGATAGGGTACCGAGGGAGGTTCTTTGGAGAACTTTGGAAAAAGAGGTATCCCATTGACATATATTAACCTTATAAGAGACATGTATGATGGTGCAAAAACATGTGTGAGGACTCAAGAAGGAACGACAGACTTCTTTGAAGTTAATATTGGGTTACATCAAGGATCAACTTTAAGTCCATACTTATTTATAATGGTGATGGATGAGTTAACAAAACATATTCAAGATGAAGTACCTTGGTGTATGTTATTTGCAGATGACATTGTATTAGTGGAGGAGTCTAAGGAAAAAGTTAATAGAAAATTGGAACTATGGAGAGAAACATTAGAAAACAAAGGCCTCCGACTTAGTAGAACAAAGACAGAATATATGGAATGTAAGTTTGATCATTTGGCTACTTCAGAGGACATAGAAATTAAAATTGGCACACATTGCATTCCCCAAAAGGAAAGTTTTAAATACCTAGGGTCAATTTTTCAAAGTGATGGAAGAATTGATGGAGATGTTACACATAGAATTAATGCTGGTTGGTTAAAATGGAGAGGAGCATCAGGTATTCTTTGTGACAAGAAGATACCATTAAAATTAAAAGGTAAATATTATAGAGCAGCAGTTAGGCCTGCCATGTTTTATGGTTCTGAGTGTTGGGCAGTTAATCATCAACATGTATAAAAGATGTCTGTGACAGAAATGAAGATGTTGAGATGGATGAGTGGTCATACAAGAAAAGACCGCATACATAATGAGGTTATTAGAAACAAATTAGGAGTGGCACCAATAGAGGATAAAATGAGAGAACATCGTTTAAGATGGTTTGGACATATAGAAAGAAGATCAAAAGAAGAACCTGTAAGAAGGTTAGAAAACCTAAATTTGGAAAGTATTAAAAGAGGTAGAGGACGACCACAAAAGTGTTGGAAAGAAACAATAAAGAATGATCTAGCTTATTGGGAGTTAACTGCTAACATGGCACACGATAGAGATCTGTGGAAACAAAGAATCCATGTAGCCGACCCCGTCTAGTATGGGAAAAGGCTTAGTTGTTGTTGTTGTTGTCTCCATGCCATATTTAAATATTCCCAGCTAGTCACACTTCCACAAGACATCCTTGTCTGACACTTGATACTTTTGTAGTCCGATTTGCCACAAACTATTTAAATATTTTTGAACTAAAAATTCGTACAGGGACAGTTTACTGTTATATCAGGGAGACTGGCGGAATATTAACTAATTAATTACTAGAGTGTCTTACTATCAAGCATGTAACATTACATATAGTTTGTCTTATATATCGTTGTGCTCCCACACTCATGATTTTGAAATGGCTGTAATCCACGATCTCTTGCCTATGCGTCTCAGACCCGCACTCGTGCCACACGGATAGACAGATCTCAATGATATATGAAACATGATTGCACCTCAGGATGTTTTCCCTTTTCCCTGATACAGTGTACCGTCATGATATTGATGATACCTTGTTTCCTTTTTGTTCTTTTATCGGTGTCAGCAGTCTACACATAAAATTGTAGTCCTTTTCTCATTTTCACAATGTTTACTTTTTCCCTTCAAAAGGTTCTGCCACATTGTCACCTTGGGCTTTCTGAAAGTATGCACGTATTTTACTTGGAAGGTTGCATTCTTGCGTCGTTCACAGAGATCCCATGGTTTCTTGAGATTTTTTTTCAGAGTTCTTTTAGTCTCAGACCTTCACGTATTTTACTCGGAAGGTTGCATTCTTGCGTCCGTCACAAGGCAAAAATAAACCGGTAGTAGGTTTTGCTTTTTCTTTTTCCATGGGAGAAAATTTTGCTGGCCTTGTTGGGGCACAAAAGACTATTCTGGGTATCCATTGCTAACAGATCGGTGGCATTTCCCAAGCCTTTCAGTTGTCGGGTTGACAAGGAACCGGAAGCATCAACTCAGTTCCGTTGGGCTTTTGGAGAGTGGGAGAAAATGTTTGAAACCCTGTGAGAATCTGGAATGCCAGGATTGATGTAGTGCCACATGAAACAGAATGTTGAAGAACCCATGTAGCAGAGAGCTCTGCAGTGTGGGAAAAGCTTGGTTTGATTTGGTGGTCATATGAAACAGTAAGATATTTTTTCTCAAGAGGCAAGGTGGTTGCAGTGAGAAGCGCACTTGCAGGCTGGTGGAGCAAAGTCTGGAACTTTTCGCTGCTTTGAAGTTCTGTCATGCCAATGGATACCCAGAAACAGAAATCGCATGCCTTATTATTCTTGCGAAGATGGTTGTCCCTAATACTGCTAGAAGGATAAGCCACGCCACTGGATTCCTTCGTTGTAAATTCTTAGCACATTCATTCTTGTACCCTGGTTGGGGTCTTGATTAACCCGTCTTGCCAATCAAGAAAAAGAATGAGAAAACAGAACCAAAAGTTTTCCTCGTGATACTGTGACAATTCTTCCCGCACTGCTATTTGCAGTGATCAAAGGGGAAAAGGTTCATATATTCGATTGGATGAAAATGCCTGCAGCATACGGAATTAGAGGATAGGGTTCAATTCTGTGCGACATTTACATGATTATTTCTTGGTGCCCAAGAACCGAAACATTCTTCATCGTTTACCTTCATGGAGTAACCTGAGGCAATATGCAACAGAAAGTGGCTATTTCAGTCTAATCATTTTCTATTATATTGGCAAACTGGGTGGAGGCAGTTTAGTAGCAGACATGCCAACCCATTGGTATTGGACTCATAAACTTCAACTTGAAGGATCTCCAAGTCCACCACACGAGGAAAGCCGCGGCTTCTTATGTAGCGCTGGTCCAGTAAATTGTTCTTTTATGCATGTACTATGGTATTACCCGAATGTCTCAGAAGCTTCATGTTGTGAAGATTCTAAGTCACTATTTGACGAGTTTAATCTCGATTAACAATATCGACTTTGGTACCGAAACTAAAAGAACTTGCAAGACGAAATATGTAATTGATATTGCTAAAGCTAAACTCATCAAATATTTTATCCAGAAAAAGTCAGCTAGCTCTTATACGGAATGAGACCGGAAGCGAAAGAAAATATTACCAGACCAGCACCAAAAATAATTAAATATGCCACAACTCCAATGCTTTTATTTTAGAACTTCTATAATTTGTCTCAATAATTCCCAAATGACATCCAAAAACATAAGAGAACATCTTAAAATTACAAAAGCTTGTAGCAACGAAAAAGGGATACCTCAAACTCCAGATTTATGGATTAACAAGTTGGCAACATACATTCTTCAGAAACCATCAACAGGGTCTAGCTGAATAGATTACCGATTCCCACATTATGAAAATGTAGGTCACAGAGGCTACTCAGCCATGAAAGGATCAACATCGCCAAGTTCTGCAATCATTGGTTCAAGAGCTGAGGGATCTTCATCAGGAGGAGCGAAATAGGTAGGGAATGGGAGATTCGAATGGTCAGGTTTCTTATAAACTGCATCCTTTATGAAAACAAAATTGCCTTCCGCACCAGGAACCTAAACATGAGATAAGAAGACTCTGAAGCCCTTCACTAACTGCAGATTTGGAAAGTTCCTCAACAGAAGGAAAATATTCGCATGTATGAGAACGAACCTGTCCTCTCAGCCACATCAAATTCCTTGCTGGATCGACTTTGTAGATCCACACATTCTTTACCGTCCGCTGTTTCCCACCCATGCGCCCTGGCATTTTCTTGCCTTTGAAGACCTGTTATCGTTTTATATTTTTAAACATTTAAAGTCAACCACAAAAGGTACACCTAATTCTGTTGATAACCCAAAAGATTACACGGTTATAGAAAAATAAGAAGAAACAAGCACTAACGCATTTAATACACAAGAATCAAATAACACAAGTTATGAAATGAAAAGACAATGAGCCACACACAAAAAAGTACTTCAAAGTTCGAACATAAAGATTAAAGAGATTAAAGATATACAAGTAATAATGATAATAAATTATGAGTAAAATACTAGGAAGAAAAATGATATTCATCGTAAATTAGCTGGTGTCAAAACAAGTTTTCTTGAACCAAATAATTTTGTGCATACTACATATTTAGAAGTTAAATAAAATATCCATCACATGGAACACGATCATGAGAAATGGGTCAATAAAAAATACAAAAGCTAGATATCAAATATGCGTTTCAAATGTCATAAAAAATAAAGACGCACATTTACCTAACATAATAAGACCACATATTACATAAAAATGCACATTAAATAAATACATTATTTAGAATAAATAGAAGCTTAATTATTTTCCAAACAAGCCCAATCAAATGATATCCTAGAAACTGAAAACATATTTACTTGTAGTAAATGAATTAAATAATTGGTTTGTACAGGAAACGAAGAAAAGAGAAAAGAAAGAAGTAAACAACAGAACAAAGAGGAAAAAGAGGAACACGATGATAAGGACTGGCAGCAGACTTAGCCACCAATAAAGTGGGGTTAGCGTCTTTAGCAGAGAAATATAGTGGACCCGGGGGGCAAATTTCCAAACATGTTGGTTAATTATGAACGGCGCATGCTTTAGCGGTGGAGATCCATAGAAGAGGAAATTCTACAGAAGCAGAAGAAATGGACTACCATTCATGGAGCCAAAACCGGGGAGATTAGAGGATCCATCAACTTCAGATTAAATGACAATCAGATTGGACAAGATAACTGGTTTCACATAGGAACACTTTCTTTAAGGATCACAATAAGTTAAAATGAACCGAGTCCCACAGACTGAAAATTCACCACCAAGCCGTATCATGAAGCATATAATCAAGCAACTTAATCTACTTACAAGTTGCAACATCTACAATACAAATAACTAGTCCAGCATTCACGTATACTCACAAGAATCACGAGCTATCTAGGCAATAATTTAAAGCTTTGGTTCCTTTTTTACCCAAAAAATGCCAGTAGTTGGAGACAATTGAACACAGCCTTCTTGCTTAAAGAGCTGAAGCGTTTATAGAAAAATTCCTTTTGGAAGGAAGGTCTAACTCTTAATGCTATAAAAGTATTAACACGGCTGTGTACCTTTAAACCCTCAATGAATAATACAGTTTCCACAAATTTAGTTCAGAGCCATTTAATTAACTTTGCTTTTAGATACAGAAGGTTGTTTTGCTGCACCTTTTCCAGCCTTAAATACAAAAGAATCTAAAGGTTAATCAGCCAAAAGTTAAACAGCCTATAATACTCATGAACTATACAAACCGCATCACACCTTGCCAGGAGCATCTCGTTGGCCAGTGGAACCAATACTTCTATGTGACAGCGATGCACCATGGGATGCCGGCATTCCAGAAAACCCCCATCTTTTCATCCCTCCCTATCAAAGAAGAGAATATTTGGTCACTGAAGCTTCCAGCTGCAACTGGAATAATATAACATCGAAAAGAATATGGAAGAAAATATGCATAGTTGCGCCATGAGCACATGTATACTCGCCACATGAAACACACATGCATATAAGAAACCAAAGTAGAAAAGGAGATGCAAGTTAAACTTTTTCTTCTTTTCTACTTTGGAGCATATTGAAGGAGAATTTATTTAGATCCTATGAACCAGAAAAATTACAGGAGCAACACTTGGACACATGGTAACACAGCGAAAACATGTAGACAATATAGATCAGAGCCAAATTGCATGAAACAAAATAGATTCAAGGTTGAAAGGAATGACAGAACAGAAGTGCTCATCGTAATAAAGGAATTACGCAACAAGTGAAGCTGATTCCAAATCTCTGAACCAGCCTTGGTGTATCCTTACCCTTGCTCCTCAGGCTGAACACAATGAAGCACGACCACCATAACCATGGTGGTTATGGTGGCTTAAGCACAATTTTAGATTATGTGAAAACAAGTAAAAGAGTTCAACATTTTTGAACTTTGGTGCACAAGGAAACACCTTTGACCAAAAAACCTTTTGCTGGTTGAGAAGCAACGGTTCTAGAGCAGGTGTTCTAGGTCATCTGCGTTATGCTTGAACCCCCTTTCATTATTATATTGTTGTTTGTTTCATTAAATGTTTTTCTTTATCAGTACACTCCTATTGAAATTAAAAGAAAAACATTTACCAAGGGTTAATCTATTTGCAGCACATGAAAAAAACACCAAGTACCTCCCCAGCACTCCTGGTTTTGTTAGTCTTCCTAATGAACAGATTGAAGGGAAGAAGAAATAAAGTATTTCAAACTGAAAAGAAATAGTTAAAAACGAAAAGCCCATAAACCCAATTCAGAGGAGTAATTTAAACAAGAATGCAACAAGGATTATTGACCATGTCCGTCTCTACGCTAACCTTTTAGGAAACAACTAACCCTTGGTACCAAAGTCCATATTTCTGTTTGGATGTGGGTCAAACGTTGTGGTGCTTCGCCAGAAACTTACTGCTACCACTGTTTCTTTAATGCCATCCGTCCCAGATGAACTTAAGAGTTGTACTCCCACAACTATCTACCAGCTTACTCGTCCAACATATCAGTCACCACCTAGGTAATGCCACTCTTTCAAGAACATATTCCTTACGTTTTTGCAATGCAAGCTTTATTAGCTTATGAATTGAGAAACTACTACTAAGGGAAAAAGAGAGGTCCCCCTTACAAGGTGCTTTTATCTTGCTTATAAATTGTATACGCCGTGGCCTACTTTACAACAACAACAACAACAACTAAGCCTTTTCCCATACTAGACGGGGTCGGCTACATGGATTCTTTGTTTCCACAGATCCCTATCGTGTGCCATGTTAGCAGTTAACTCCCAATAAGCTAGATCATTCTTTATTGTTTCTTTCCAACACTTTTGTGGTCGTCCTCTACCTCTTTTAATACTTTCCAAATTTAGTTTTTCTAACCTTCTTACAGGTTCTTCTTTTGATCTTCTTTCTATATGTCCAAACCATCTTAAACGATGTTCTCTCATTTTATCCTCTATTGGTGCCACTCCTAATTTGTTTCTAATAACCTCATTATGTATACGGTCTTTTCTTGTATGACCACTCATCCATCTCAACATCTTCATTTCTGTCGCAGACATCTTTTGTACATGTTGATGATTAACTGCCCAACACTCAGAACCATACAACATGGCAGGCCTAATTGCTGCTCTATAATATTTACCTTTTAATTTTAATGGTATCTTCTTATCACAAAGAATACCTGATGCTCCTCTCCATTTTAACCAACCAGCATTAATTCTATGTGTAACATCTCCATCAATTCTTCCATCACTTTGAAAAATTGACCCTAGGTATTTAAAACCTTCCTTTTGGGGAATGCAATGTGTGCCAATTTTAATTTCTATGTCCTCTGAAGTAGCCAAATGATCAAACTTACATTCCATATATTCTGTCTTTGTTCTACTAAGTCAGAGGCCTTTGTTTTCTAATGTTTCTCTCCATAGTTCCAATTTTCTATTAACTTTTTCCTTAGACTCCTCCACTAATACAATGTCATCTGCAAATAACATACACCAAGGTACTTCATCTTGAATATGTTTTGTTAACTCATCCATCACCATTATAAATAAGTATGGACTTAAAGTTGATCCTTGATGTAACCCAATATTAACTTCAAAGAAGTCTGTCGTTCCTTCATAAGTCCTCACACATGTTTTTGCACCATCATACATGTCTCTTACAAGGTTAATATATGTCAATGGGATACCTCTTTTTTCCAAAGTTCTCCAAAGAACCTCCCTCGGTACCCTATCATAAGCTTTTTCTAGATCAATAAATATCATGTGAAGGTCTTTCTTTTTTGCTCTAAAATGTTCCATAAGACGTCTCAAAAGGTGAATCGCTTCAATAGTAGATCTACCAGGCATAAATCCAAATTGGTTCTCTGTTGTACTTGATACTTGTCTTAACCTACGTTCAATAATTCTTTCCCATAATTTCATAGTATGACTCATTAACTTGATACCTCGATAATTCGCACAATTTTGAATGTCTCCCTTGTTCTTATATACGGGAATAAGTGTACTTGCTCTCCATTCCTCGGGCATCTTTTGGTTTTTCCATATTTCATTAAATAGTCTTGTGAGCCAAGTGATTCCTATTTCTCCTAGTATTTTCCAAACTTCTATAGGAATATTATCTGGTCCTACCGATTTACCACTCTTCATATGTTTAAGAGCCTCTTTCACTTCATTCTTTTGAATACGTCGGTAGAAATTGTGGTTTATATACTTTTCTGACTTGGCTAAATCTCCTAAACTAATACTAACATCTTTATTTTCATTAAAAAGATTATAAAAATAGTTTTTCCATCTATTTCTTATATCATCATTTGCCACTAGAATTTTTTCATCTTAGTCTTTTATGCATCTAACATAATTAAGATCTTTAGTTTTCTTATCTCTAGCCCTAGCTATCCTAAAAATATCTCTTTCACCCTCTTTTGAGTTGAGTTTTTTATATAGGTCCTCCCAAATCTTAGCTTTTGCTTCACTAACGGCCTTTTTTGCTTCCTTCTTTGCTTTCTTATAAGCTTCTAAAGTTTCACTAGTTTTCTTAGCATAATGTAATTTGTAACATGCCCTCTTTGCCTTGATTTTGTTTTGTACTACTTCACTCCACCACCAAGCTTCTTTTTGTGCCGGTACACCTCCCTTAGATACCCCTAACACATCTTTCGCCACTTTCCTAATATGTATAGCCATATTGTTCCACATATCACAGGGTGTGCCAACATAATTCCAAACATCTCCTTGAACGACTTTCTGTTTAAATATATCTTCTTTATCGCTTTTGAGGTTCCACCATTTAGTCCGAATAGCTCGATGCACTCTTTTCTTCTTTGTCCATTTTTTTATTTGTAAATCCATAACTAAAAGTCGATGTTGGGTGGTTAAGCTTTCTCCTGGAATTACCTTACAATCTTTACAACACGCTCTGTCTTTTTTTCTACAAATAAAGTAATCAATTTGTGTTTGTGATAAGCCACTCTTATAAGTAATTAAATGTTCATCTCGTTTTTTGAAGATTGTATTGACTATAAAGAGATCAAATGACATAGCAAAATTTAAAATCTCCCTACCTTCCTCGTTTATATCCCCATAACCAAAATTTCCATGAATCCCTTGATATCCTAATGCCTCTTTACCGACATGTCCATTTAAATCTCCTCCTAAACAAATCATCTCTCTTTGTGGAATCTTTTGAAACACCTTATCTAACTCTTCCCAAAAAACTGTCTTTATACTATCTTCTAGTCCTACTTGGGGTGCGTAAGTACAAACTATATTCAAAACCTCTGCTCCTAACACTAATTTCAATGTCATGATTCGGTCACCATATCGGTGTATGTCTACTATACTCTCCTTTAAATCTTTATTTATGAGAATACCAACTCCGTTTCAGGCCTTTTCTTTACTTGAGTACCATAATTTAAAACCTGTATCCTCTATCTCCTTTGCTTTTTCTCCAACCCATTTTGTCTCTTGTAAATATAGAATATGAATCTTTCTCCGAATCATAGTATCTACCACCTCCATTAGCTTACCCGATAATGTTCCGATATTCCAAGAGCCAATACGAATCTTATTATCTAGGACTAGCTTCCTTACCCCCCGCATCCGTCCATAATCAAAATGCGAAGACCCTCTCTGAAAATTTTTCACTACATTCGGGCGGCAATGTAGCGGGACTAACTTCTTTACCCACACCCGTCCATGATGTGGGAACCAGTGTTATCCGTATCGCACCTTATCGTATCGAAAATACGTAGAGCCAATATCGTATCGTATCTGTAGAGCCAATACGTATCGTATCGTGGGAAGCCACGATACGATACGGTACTGTATCGCACGATACGGGCGATACACCCAAAAAAAAAAAATTTCAAAAATTTTTTTTTTTCAAAAAAGTTTTTTTTTTCAAATTTTTTTTCATGTTTCTGCCCTCTCTTTCTCTCTCTTCACTTCCCTTAAAGGAATCCTCCAATATGCTTATAATTTGGGTTTATAATTTCATTTATTGAATAAAAATAATATATAAAAAAAAATTATGACAAAATCATTTCCCTTTCTGTTACAACTTTTAGGTATATTTTTGCTAACAGTTTCTAATTTCATAAGATCGTAAACAATTAAAAACATTTAGTTCCCTCGGTTCATTGAGTAGGGATTTCACAACTTCACTATTTTAAGGTTCACGTTACATGACTTCCATTGAATCAATGTGTGTGAGGCTTAACGCAGTCTGTGAAGTGAGAAATGAAGCTCATGCATTAGTTAAAAAGCTAGTCTCCAATAAGAGAAAAAGGGGACATTATCAAGTAATAATATAACATCATTAAGGTGTCATAGACTCAATAATCAAAGAAATGGAGCTCTTTGTTTTGCTCACATATGAAAATTAGCAAATATGACAACTACATGTACAAAGATAGCAGTTTGTTAATTTTGATATATTACATGAGTGAATTATGGAAGATAACGAAGAAAATGCACTCCTAAGTCCTAACTGAAGAAGACATTGCATGAATTAATTTGAAGTACAACAACATCATCAAGGAGAAAATGAAGATTATTTAGTTAATGATCCTGATACAAATTTACAATATGTAAAATATAAATGTATTTCATTTTTTGATTCAAAATATATAATTTTGGATGCAATTGTTCAATATTAAATGTTCAATTTGTGCTAAACTTTGCATTATATGAATTTAAAGCAATTACCAGATTTTTTCAAAATTTTCCAGAATTTTCTTGATTTTTTTCGGATTTTTACTAATTTTATTGATTTTTAAATAATTTTTATAGTTTTTTAATATTAAAGTACGATACGATACGATACGCCCGTATCGTGGAGCCCAGCGATACGCGATACGATACGCGTCGGACAACACTGGTGGGAACCCTCTCTGCAATTGATTCACTACATTCGGGCGAAAATGTAGTGGCCCTTGCTTACTTCTTACTGCATTCGGGCTCTGCAGCACGTCGCTAGGCGGGAACGCCCCAAAGCAATGCTCATAATTTTTGTAATCCATGTTGTAGAAATCCGACGAAGTTTTACGCTGGCTGTCGGAAGCCTACCACAACCCTCCTCCTTTATCCGGGCTTGGGACCGGCAATGCAAGGGTGATCCCTTACATGGGCGGAGTTCGCCGTGGCCTACTTTAACAACGGAAAACTCTTGCTTTAGGGAAGACGAAAAATTTGCCAAACAGAATTTATGTAGAGTAGTAATCCAGAGCTGTCTATGCCTGACTTGGAAAACAACCTTAAGTTCCACGACGGGATTTCTTCTCTCCCTTTCCCTGGTTTTGAAAGATCATTGAGTGATTTCCCTTGTTCTAAGAAGTAACTCGCCAACCTTTCTTAGAAACATCACTAGGCGTGGACTCCTACAAATTGAGAGCCAGTCCCATTCCCAAGTGGATCCTAAATAAATGGACGCTTGCACCAAATGGAGACATGGTCGCACAAAAAGATATGCAGGGATTCATTTCTTATTTCCCACCTACGACAAACTATTCGGGCGCGAACTACAAAGATTGATGATCGACACCACCTGCTCAAATAACTCCTGACAAATCCATGTTTATGCCAACACTAAGTCTCTAAGCGCATGCAAATGATGAACAGCACAAGAGATTGTAAGCATCACGTCGCCCTGAAAAACCAAACAGAAGAGTAATTTCGAAGAACAAAAGGAGAACAAGTCAACCTGAAAACCTTTCCCTCTCGTGATTCCCGTGACATCAACGTACTGTCCAGGAACGAAATGACGAACAGTAATACGAGTACCAACAGGCAGAAGTGCATCCTCCGTTACTGGAAACTCTCTCAGCTTCCTCTTCATCGGCACGCCTTGAGCTCTAAAATGGCCCACTTCTGGTTTCGTCAAATGCTTCTCTTTCTTCTGCCCGGCTCCAATCTAGCTACCACCATCCCACAAACCCATCAAATTTCCAGGCGCCCACACAAACCAAAATCACAAAGAAACTGAAGACCCCCCTAAGCAATCCATTCGCCTTGAATCAAAACGATACCCAAAGAAAAACCCCAAAACATTGCTGCTAATTTTGTTACCTGCAAAGCAGTAATCCCTTCTTTCTCGATAGTCTTAACCTGAGAGACGATGTTATCATCCAACCAAAGAATCGAAATGGGGACCCTCTTGCCCCACTTGTCCCAGAGAGCCGTCATCCCACACTTGACGGCAATTGCTCCCGTTCTCTTTGAGTTGGGCGTCATTATTCTCGGCGTAGCTTCAAAGATTCGAAAATCATCATGTTCAGAATCGTCTACAAGAGCCGCTTCTGTGCTGAACGATGGAAACCCGGTTCTTTTCAAGGCTTGTAAAGGACTCAAGGATTCGAGAGAGAGGAACCTGAATCGA
This sequence comes from Brasenia schreberi, assembly GCA_036023115.1. Taxonomy (NCBI): domain Eukaryota; kingdom Viridiplantae; phylum Streptophyta; class Magnoliopsida; order Nymphaeales; family Cabombaceae; genus Brasenia; species Brasenia schreberi. The sequence continues at coordinate 8,849,540 of JAYKKT010000057.1, read as the reverse complement.
GAAATAAGGCCTCTAGAAGCCGCAGACATGGTGGTGACAATGGTCGTGGCGTGGATGATCGGTGTTCTATAAGGATGTGGATTGGAAAGGCACATTAGCGAGGGAAGTCTGCATTTTGGTTCCAAACAGTGGCGGCTTGCAGAGGAGATGATCCAACAGAGAGACGGAGACGGAGACGGAGACGGAGACGGAGATAGAGAGTAGCGGGCGGGTTTTTGTAGGGTTTAGAGCGTTGGATTTGCTCTTCATCCCACCAGCAAAACTGCAGCGGCCGCCACCTAAAGAGAACATTTCTAAAATGCTTACACATCACCGGGACACGCCATGTCTCGTGGCGTATTTGAAGAGGACAATCCAGGAAACGAGGCACGATACGCTTCTACTTATCTTTTTATATTATTTTAGATATAGTGAAAATTGTTATTTACTGAAACATGATAATGTTGGAGAAATTAGGCTGCTCTCTCTGCGTGATCAGGCAAATAGGTTATTTTCCTTTTTTTTTTAGTACAACAAGCCCTGCTGTCCAACTCATGACTTTCAACTTGTGAGTTGACATCCTAGCCAGGTGAGCTATCCCTCTTGTAAAATTTCCTTCAAAATAGAACCCTTTGCAAAATTTACAAGGTAGGATAAAATGCTACAAGTTGGCTTAAGAAGAGAATCTTATAGCAACAATTTTGTCAGATTTATCTATCATAAATTTTATATTAAAATATCTTACTAAATCTAATCTTTACATCGTCAAATTTACAATTTTAATCGCTCATTTTGCACATAGTACGATGGGGTATCCTTACCAACTTCTAAATCTATATCGTTTGATGATCTCTTATCCAATGGATAGAGCGATCGAAGATTTGTTACAATGATCACATGGATACTGTTGCAGCCGCTCCATATCGAGGTGATCACCGATAACTTGTAATTTACAAGGTATTTCTTCGCCTTTGCCTGGGCTTAGGCCCTGACTCACCCCCATTGCAAAGAATCCCTTTGATCGCTTAAATCCAGTTGTAAGAAATTCATGACTCGCAGGCAGAAGAGGAGGATCCGCTTGTTCCTTGTCAAGTGGAGCAAACCACAAGCCTTTGTTGCACTTGACTTTGCTCGTAGTAAGTCACTAGAAGTTTTCAGTAGATTACATTCAAAACGAGCCGGCAAACAGGTAAAGCCCTCCGGTGAGCATAGAAAACGTGTTCGAACTCTAGCATTTTAAATGGATTTTTGGACTTTTAATTCATCACCTTTCTTTCAAAAATGTTCAAATACTTCTATTAAGCCTAAGCATTAAGCATATGACGGATTTTACTTTGTACACAGGAAACACTGTTTGCAATGAGAACACCTTAGCTGCTTATCATCGGAGATAAGATCAAGAATGAAAGATTAACTCTTGAATGCTCTCCCTAATTTGAAATCTGTATCTAGAGAAGCCCAAGATTGTTTCTCTGGTCTCCCTACTTCTCCGATTTCCCTTCATGTTGCATTATACAAAAAATTACACAATTCGCAGCTGTTCTAATAAATGATTAAACATAAGGGGGGAATTACACGGATATGAAATCAAAAGCTGCATTCCCAAAGCATAAAGGGGGACGATTGTTATCCATCCCTCTGTTAGCAAGCGACCGTAGTTAGGATCGGTTGGCTTCTGTCAACCCCAAGGTCACTTAATAGTTTCGTACACAACTGCAAACCATGACAAACGCTTGTAAAAAATCTAGCCATCCTAAAAATAAATCTCAAAAGCGATTTTTTTTTCTATATCAGTTTCAACATGACTATGGTTCCATACGAAGCAAGTTAATCAACACATTGAGGAGAAAAAAAAGTGTCAGCATCCCCTCGGGGGCCATTTGCATGCAAGAATGCACATGCGGAGCCAGATCTTTCCGACCCCTGTCTATCTCTTGCATGCACGCAGCCCTCATTTACATGACAAGTCATTTTTCCTTTATTTATGACTCATACAATCTGCCCTCGAGAGCTTGGTACTTGAACCATTCTTCCAGCATAAAGCTCCGAGTTTAAGGCCACCTCTGGCTATTATTTGAACCTTGACCAGCTTGGGTTCAAGCTGAGGTATCGTTAATAAAGTCAGAATAGCTAGAGATGACTTTATCATGTTCTGAACTGGATTCTTTCTCTAAGGATTGAGTAGAATCGAAATGAAAAATTTTGAAGCATGGTAACTTCTCACTGTTTCAAATATAATTAATAACAATATAAAAATGACGTACCTGTCTGTAGAGTTCTGGATCACCAGATGATTTCCTCAGTTCCACTACATGTAAGGACGGGTTCACCTCAAAAACCTGTGAGATAAAATGTATAATGAGCAGATTGTCGAGAAATGGAATCATTGGTGAAGAATTATTAGCCTGGAGAGTGCCATGCATGAAGTGTTGGAGGAAAAAATACCTCTGTCGCTACTGATAGGGAAGAAGGGCTTCTTGAATCCTTATGTATCTGAAGTACCTTTAACTGCACAAACGCCCGCCAAATTTTGAAGTGTTAGAATAATATTTGCAAATTGAACTAGATGTTAAAACATTGAGCATATAACGAGCGAGAACTTTTGTATGGTCTAAACACATGAAAATTTATAATACGTGACTGCAATTCTGTGGCGTTTCATTACCATGCCATTCTTTTTCTGGACTCCAAGACCCATTTGGGTAGCGATGTACTCAATTTTCTCAAGCAGATCTTTTGCTGAACAGTTTGATGCAAATCTGATCTTTCTCTCTGATGCATCCTGCAATCACCCATTGAAAAGAGCTCCAATATGAGATCAAACATCCCAAGTGTCTGAAATGCCATCACCAAGAATAAAGAAAATAAAATAAATGCCAGAAATGTCTATCTACGTCAGATAGGCCTTTTCAGACTGCTCGACAAATACGCAAGAAAAGGCTTCCTTGTTGCTACTGAGTAATAACTACAACTATGTACTTCCAATTTCTTCAGTAACCAGTTTCTGAGGAGTAAAAAGTAATACATTTCCAATACAATAGCAAAATATGAACAGAGCATGATGATTGGAATGAGCAATAAGCCAAGGGCAATACTGAATATAGCCATGTAGGGCAATACTGAATGAGCAATGAGGTTATTAAAAACAAATTAGGAGTGACACCAATAGAGGATAAAATGAGAATATCGTTTAAGATGGTTTGGACATATAGAAAGAAGATCAAAAGAAGAACCTGGAAGAAGGTATGAAAAACTAAATTTGGAAAGTATTAAAAGAGCTAGAGGACGACCATAAAAAGTGTTGGAAAGAAACAATAAAGAATGATCTAGCTTATTGTGAGTTAACTGCATGATAGGGATCTGTGGAAACAAAGAATCCATGTAGCCGACCCCGTCTAGTATGGGAAAAGGCTTAGTTGTTGTTGTTGTACTGAATGAAATTTCGGGGGTGAATATTTACTCTTTTATATCAATCTGCTTTCAGGATACCTAATCAAAATGGAGTTATTCAACCATCCTAGATACAGTTTCACATGAGCAAATCAAAAGTTTGAACAATGATCACGACAATTTCACTGACGATGTGTTCAGCATATAGGTCTCATAACCATAGTTGCATTTCAGAAGGCTGGGAAGGAAATGTAAAAGTTAACCTCTTTCTCAAAAAGGCCAGAAAGATCAAGGCTGCTGGACATTCCGATCAGCTGAAAGGCATTGATGAAGGTGGATGGCTTTTTGTTGCTCTCTTTCTCTGTCTGTTAAGTAGAAACACAATCAGAAGTAGCTGGATGGTGGACTCAAAATAGGAGTTGCCTGGGGAGACCATTACCTCTGAAAATAAACAAGTCTCATCCAACTCATGAATGCTTAGACAGCATTCACCATCTTCATCTTCATAAGGAGTTGCAGGAACATAGTGTTGTTTAAACCAGATATCTTCCTTAATGTCAGCTGCACTTATCCGTGTCTTTGGATTATGATCCAAGATTCTCCTGATCAACTTTTGGGCACCAAGGGACAGCCATTTGGGGATCACAACATCACCCTTGAAAATCTAAAACAGTTATAAAGGAGAACAAGTGAGAAAGCGTTTAACAAGCAAGTAGACTCAAACATCTTCTAGCAATAAACAAAGAGCCTTAGTTGCAAAATTAGATAATGTCTCAGTGTGTCTGTATGTGTATGTATATATGCATGCATATATGTATATCAGTAAAAAGATGAATGATGTGAAAAGGGCAGGGCACATTTGAACGCCAACTTAATCATGACTGGAATCTCATGTTGTAACAAAATCAACTTAAACGTCCTGCTGGATCATATATCTCATGCTAGTTTCTTTCAACCATAAATAAGTGCTGCCAGTTGGTATGAGGAACGTTTGCATTCTCTAATAGTTCAAACGAAAAAACCTCCGGTATGCAATAATACAAAGTTAAGCTTGAATACCTTCTGATAAAGAACTGCAAGGTTTCGATCATCAAATGGGAGAGACCCAGTAAGAATTACATACAAGATCACTCCACAAGACCAGATATCTGCTGTAGCTCCATCATAACCTCTGTTTGATAGAACCTATAAACAGCAAAAGGGGATAAATAAACGTATATAAGAAATTCCTGTTTACAGTTAATTAACTTTTAGAACCCAGCAAGACTTTTTAGTGGGAGTTAAAACACGTATTGTTACCATTGATCATGTTATTAGAGACAAAACACCTATATGATTTTCCAAAAGTCATTCTGGATTGATCGGCAGAATCAAGAAAGAGAATACATCACCACTGAAACTCAATTCTGGGAAAAGATCTCACCTCAGGTGCAACATAATTTGGACTTCCACAGGTCGTGTGCAGCAAACCGTCACCCTGAATAAAACAAGAAACTTTGTAAACACTTCCTAAGGGAAATAAAGCAGCATGGTGTTTGAGAAGAAGTATAAATAAAAGGTAAAAATTTATGCCTACCCTAAGATGTTGGGGCAGCGCACTTAATCCAAAATCCGAGATTTTGATGTTACCACTTTCATCAACCAGAACATTCTCAGGCTGCCGGAAAATTAGTACCATGAAAAATTAGCTATATGGTAATCATTGGTCGACTTATAACAGAAAATATGAAGCCATTTTTGTCACAAGAAGATGAACTTTGGGCAGAAAATGTACAGAAACAAGTCCTATTGGCTCACACCACGTGGGACATGTTGCAAATATAGCTAATAAAATGGAAAAACGATGATTTACCTTCAGATCTCGGTGGAAGACCCCTTTGTCATGGCAATAGCTCACACCATCAATTAGCTGCTGGAAAAGCTTCAGGGCTTCCTTTTCCTTTACCCGCCCGTTTGATGCCTATTTAGACAGAAAAGAGAAAAAGGGTGAGTGTCCACGGCCTTGTGTAAAATTTCAGGAACACACTCATAAATCAGTGAAAAACCAAAATACAATATGATTTCAAAACTCCCATGTAATTATTCACAGCTATAAGCAAATTAAATTTCATAACGACACCTAATAAACTAAGTTTCTAAAGAATCTGCTAATCTGTGATGGATAATGCAAAAATTGTGTGTCAGTTCTTACAATTTTATCAAACAATTCTCCACCATTGACGTACTCAAGGATCATATAAATTTTTGTTTTACTTGCCAGCACCTGCAATACAAGCCGATCAAACAGGGTCAGAAGCGCTTCGATATCATGACAGTGCTTTTGTGTTACCAGTTCTCTTTGTCTTTTATTCCCAAAAAACTTATGTTCACCAAACTTCTTATTGCACAAGGTTTTCACCATTAAAGCTACAACCCGGAAAAGATGATAGCAGACTAACGCATATGCAAGTCTGTTATTCCTGACAAAATATGAACCTAGCCACTTAAACGTGTAACAGTAAACAGTCAATTAAAAAAGACATAATAGTTGCTACGGAGAGAGAGAGAGAGAGAGAGAGAGAGAGAGAGAGAGAGAGAGAGAGAGAGAGAGAGAGAGAGAGGACAAGACGTTATAGATTAGCCTAATTCCAAACAATTTACCACGTTCATCCGACCACTAGTAACGTCATACCGTGGAAGGGGAAGGAGATCTCACCTCATGTAATCTGACCACGTTGGGATGCTTCAATAACTTCAACGTTCCGATCTCTCTTTTTATCTGAATCAATCACCAACCATCAAAAAGACAGATTCAGGATCGCCAGAGCCAAAAAAGTTCGTGTCGAAATTAAACCACACTTCACAAGGAGATTATAACCAAAGATCAAAAAACAGAAACCAAAACCAACAAAAAGTCCACACCAAGAACTGATCACCTGTCCAAGAAACAAACACCCACAAAAAAGTACACACGAAAACAATCAATCAATGCATAAGGAGAAAGAGGAAGACTACCTGCTCGCTTATCTTGAGCTGCAAGATCTTTTGTTTGTCAAGGATCTTCACAGCATAACCCTTCCCTGTTTCAACATTCTTAGCGTACTTCACCTTCCCAAAATTCCCTTCGCCAAGAATCTTTCCAAACTCATATTTTCCAATTCGCATTCCCCTTTCCCCTTCTTCCAAATAAAACCAAACACGAAATGTTCTCTTCTGCTTCTCTTACAGAATATTGTCCAATGAAAAACTATCGAAACACAAAGAGCGAAACTCCTTTATAGGTAAAAATGGTGGCAACCACGAATGACCAACTTGAAAACTTATTGCAATTGTAACGGCAGAAAATGATTAGTCAATAAAGGCTTCCTTTCTCCCTTTGGTCGTTGGTGCTCTTTCTGAAACGTGAGTAACTGCGTACGTTGGTCGCCTCTGCAAGCAAGTGCCACAGAAATTTATATTAGGAAAAGTATTAGCAATAACATGATAAGGATCCAAGTCTTCTTCTAGGTGTGGGGTCCGTTGGCCCCACACGCCCACACCCAAAATTGGATTCTGTCTACGAAGGAACTGAATCTCTTAATCCCAATTTTGATTGGACGGCCGACTGCCACTTTGTCTTATCACTGCAACGGCAGAAAATATAGGACAACCCACGGCTTGTGCGGCAAGGCGGGTGTCGTGGAAAATCCAATTATATGAGAGGCACGGATCTGTCTAATAATGGATAATGGATAGAACTACAATTGTTGAAAATACTTGACTCTGAAACTGGATTCTTTTGTGGCAGTACTAGATCCAATTTAAAAAAGATGGCAGCAAAGGGCTTTCATGCGGAAATTGTACAATGATCTGTTTCTCTTCTTTTTCTGAGTAAATCTCATGTTGGATTTCATTTTAATCTACGTTTGTTTCTCTGGAAGTTGCCATTATTCAGTTTATTTCGTCTCGTCTTAAAAGCCTCACGATTAGGGGTGGCAACTTCTTGTTTTGGGTTGTGTCTGTACTGTATTATTTTGTGTTTGTCTGGAAAACAAGTCAATCCGATTATAACCCGATTCTTGTACAACTTCAATGAGCTAGTAGGCTTTTCGTGTCATTCTTGTTGTCGGGCTTCCGTGTCCAAAAGAATTACCTGTGAATCATGTTTTCTTTCTCGCCATTTTTATGTTCCAGACAAGCTAGGACACAACTCAGCTTGGCCACACAAACTCAAATTGATGAAGCTCGAAGCGGCTTGACACCAAATTAGCTTGCGAAAGCATGTAGAACAAAGAGACGGGTATTTTGCTTCTAAGGTTCGGATCATAATAAAATATGAGATAATAACAAACAACAACTAAGCCTTTTCCCATACTAGACGGGGTCGGCTAAAATATGAGATAATAAATGCAAATAAAATCAGAAAATTCACAACTAATGAAATTTCGTCATGGAGCACTCAGCACACACATGCAAGTCAGTGGGACAAACAAATTGGAAGTCAAGTTTCAGTTATTGACGCCAAAATTTAATATGTAGCGAGCGGTCTTCAGTCCATATTGTCCAGTTTGCGTTGTAAAATCAACAATAATAACAAAAATAGTAAATAATAGATAAGAAGTAGAACACAGCCAGGCAATTGAAAGACGCCACGGTTCCTACTCGGATGGGTTTTCTAAAAGCTCATCCAAACAACAACAACTAAGCCTTTTCTCATACTAGAAGGGGTCGGCTACATGGATTCTTTGTTTCCACGGAGCTCTAGTGCCATTTTTTATCTTTTTTCTATATGTTCAAACCATCTTAAATGACATTTTCTCATTTTATCCTCTATTTGTGCCACTCCTAATTTGTTTTTAATAACCTCATTATGTATACGGTTTTTTCTTATATGACCACTCGTCCATCTCAACATCTTCATTTTTGTCATGGACATCTTTTGTACATGATGATTAAGTGTCCAACACTTAGAACCATAAAACATGGCAGGTCTAATTGATGCTCTATAATATTTACCTTTTAACTTTAATGATATCTTATTATCACAAAGAATACTCCTCTCTATTTTAACTAACCAATATTAATTCTATAAATAACATCTCTATCAATTCTTTCATCACTCTGAAAAATTGATCCTAGGTATTTAAAACTTTCTTTTTGAGGATGCAATGTGTGCCAATTTTAATTTCTATCTCCTCTGAAGTAACCAAATGATCAAACTTACATTCTATATATTTTGTCTTTGTTCTACTAAGTCTAGAAGCTCATCGGTCGAGCATAATAACGTAGCACACCATATAGCGGCTCATAATACTTTTATTTTTTGGCGAATCCAGAAGGCTAAAGGACCCCAAATCATGTTGAACCCACTTTAGGGCGAGCATGAAACCCATAAAATTCTTCAGTCTGTCATTGTATATAAAAAAATTTGTGATTTGTGGACGAGAAATATAAGTATGCCTCACTCCCCAAAAAAGTTGCCCTCACCAATTTGTTCCAACCTGGGTCAACCCAGTATGGAGGTAAGGCTCTCCAGGTGTTATTTTGCTCCATTAACAAGATTCGATCTCAAGACCTTGCTTAATGGGAAAGAAATACCGAGTCACTTTAACCTACCAAGGTGGGTTGATACCGAGTCACTTTAACCGACCAACGTCGGTTGGCTCATTTTATTTGTTTTCTTGAAGGAGCTGTGTAATTCCAATACTTCTTGTCACGCAGTGTTTGGAAGGTAAGGAAAGGTCATGCTAAATGCATTTTCACATACGGCAAGAAACCCCTTGGCCGTATGACTGTCGAACTGGACGTTTCCTGGGGATAATCAGGTGTTTGACTTCATTCTACATGTGATGAGAAACATTTTCCAATCCCTGTTAGCGCAACGCACCTTTATTCCCGTAAATATACAATAATGAGTTGTTTATTATCACTCTTTTGCTGTGAACCTGGTCACAAGATCAGCTTAGCCCCAATGGATCCGAGATGCCTTCTTGGTTTCGGCACGTAGGGCAGGTTGCTCATATCCGTATCGAAGCTTATCCTCAATCAATATGATTGTGATCAAGTCGTACTCCATATATTGTATAGTATATACATTAAATGCAAATAATATGTATTAAATGTCATTGATTTGTGGGCCGATTTATGATATAAATGAATAGCTCGATCTAAGTTGTTAACCCAATTTCTCTCTCTCTCTCTCTCTCTCTCTCTCTCTATATATATATATATATATATATATATATATATATAATGTATGTATGTATGTATATGAGAATCTAGTATGTTAAGTTGAGATAATCTCGGGGTGGTAGGATCCATAATTTTCATATTATATTTGCTAGCTGATAATTTATAATCTCAATGTATATAGGAAACACATGATGGTGATCAAGTCATCCATCCACATCACATAACATGTAAATTTACACCATGCATATTAAATATCAACAATGTGTGTCGGTATGAACAAACGATTCTATTTGTACCGTTTGTGTGATTGCATGAACTTAGTGATAGTAAATCCACTTTCTTTCTTTCTCTCTCTCTCTCTCTCTCTATAAGAATCTAATATGTTAAGTTAGGGATAATCTCCGGGTGGTAGGATCCACAATTTTCATGTGTATATATTCTTGACATAGAGCATTTTCATTTTTTATTTCTTGAGACTAATCAACAAGATTGGTTATGGATAACTCTAAAAGCTTCTCTTAAAAAATATGTATATATATATATATATATATATATGTATATATATATATATATATATATATATATATATATATATATATATATATATATATATATATATATGTGTGTGTGTGTGTGTGTGTGTGTGTGTGTGTGTATCGGTTGAAGTTGGTGGATGAGAAGAGAGATGGCATAAGATCGGGATGTATTCTATCGATGATTGGTGCGAATGGGAATTAGAAGGACCCATCTGATAGGGCCATATACGTAGGTGGACAGTTGACACTCGGTATTATTATGCATGTGGACGAGTTTGTTTTTAGCTCACCATGTGGTCACCAAGCTAAACAGCTTCACTTTCACAAGGCACACACGACTTGGAGAAAGGGAGCAAATGGGTGATGGGATGACTGGTTTCACACCCACCTGACAGTGCACCATGGACATCAGTGCCCACTGTCGGTACACCCACAACCACAAATCTTGCAAGATGGATGGTCCATGCCTGTCCTACGCTTATTATTCCACATTACTTGTGTTTTGAGAAACTCGTTTATCCGCACATGCTTTGGTTAAAATCTATACCTTAGTACTAAAACTTTGACTTGAAGCTTCAATACATTTTTTGAGAGAAACAGACAGCGACATTTACTATAATAAAAAGCTTAGCTTTGCCCTTAAATTATTTTTGTATAATCTTTTTAATGAAAATAAAGATGTTAGTATTAGTTTAGGAGATTTAGCCAAGTCATAAAAGTATATAAACCATAATTTCTACCGACGTATTCAAAAGAATGAAGTCAAAGAGGCTCTTAAACATATGAAGAGTGGTAAATCGGTAGGACCAGATAATATTCCTATAGAAGTTTGGAAAATACTAGGAGAAATAGGAATCACTTGGCTCACAAGACTATTTAATGAAATATGGAAAAACCACAAGATGCCCGAGGAATAGAGAGCAAGTACACTTATACCCATATATAAGAACAAGGGAGACATTCAAAATTGTGCGAATTATCGAGGTAAGTTAATGAGTCATACTATGAAATTATGGGAAAGAATTATCGAACGTAGGTTAAGACAAGTATCAAGTACAACAGAGAACCAATTTGGATTTATACCAGGCAGATCTACTATTGAAGCGATTCACCTTTTGAGACGTCTTATGGAACATTTTAGAGCAAAAAAGAAAGACCTTCACATGATATTTATTGATCTAGAAAAAGCTTATGATAGGATACCGAGGGAGGTTCTTTGGAGAACTTTGGAAAAAAGAGGTATCCCATTGACATATATTAACCTTATAAGAGACATGTATGATGCTGCAAAAACATGTGTGAGGACTCATGAAGGAACGACAGACTTCTTTGAAGTTAATATTGGGTTACATCAAGGATCAACTTTAAGTCCATACTTATTTATAATGGTGATGGATGAGTTAACAAAACATATTCAAGATGAAGTACCTTGGTGTATGTTATTTGCCGATGACATTGTATTAGTGGAGGAGTCTAAGGAAAAAGTTAATAGAAAATTGGAACTATGGAGAGAAACATTAGAAAACAAAGGCCTCCGACTTAGTAGAACAAAGACAGAATATATGGAATGTAAGTTTGATCATTTGGCTACTTCAGAGGACATAGAAATTAAAATTGGCACACATTGCATTCCCCAAAAGGAAAGTTTTAAATACCTAGGGTCAATTTTTCAAAGTGATGGAAGAATTGATGGAGATGTTACACATAGAATTAATGCTGGTTGGTTAAAATGGAGAGGAGCATCAGGTATTCTTTGTGATAAGAAGATACCATTAAAATTAAAAGGTAAATATTATAGAGCAGCAATTAGGCCTGCCATGTTTTATGGTTCTGAGTGTTGGGCAGTTAATCATCAACATGTACAAAAGATGTCTGTGACAGAAATGAAGATGTTGAGATGGATGAGTGGTTATACTAGAAAAGACCGTATACATAATGAGGTTATTAGAAACAAATTAGGAGTGGCACCAATAGAGGATAAAATGAGAGAACATCGTTTAAGATGGTTTGGACATATAGAAAGAAGATCAAAAAAAGAACCTGTAAGAAGGTTAGAAAAACTAAATTTGGAAAGTATTAGAAGAGGTAGAGGACGACCACAAAAGTGTTGCAAAGAAACAATAAAGAATGATCTAACTTATTGGGAGTTAATTGCTAACATGGCACACGATAGGGATATGTGGAAACAAAGAATCCATGTAGCCGACCCCATCTAGTATGGGAAAAGGCTTAGTTGTTGTTGTTGTTTATAAAATTCATATATGAACAAACATGGTCATGTAATAGGAGAGAGTTACATCTTATTAAATGTAAAAATGTTTGTACCACATAAATTTATCAAGCAACAAAGATCTTCGGACTCCTTTCATCAAAGAAGAAAAGAAGATTGTTGGACTCAAGTGGCTGGCGATGTGTAAAAGTGTACAAGAATCTCATTATGGTTTTTTATTATTTATTTAAATGAACTTACATTCATGAAGTGGCTAATCTGCATAGAGTTGAGGTGGAACATCAGCCTCCACTCCATGTCAGAATCAGAACTACGGTCCACAGTTGAGGATATATAACACTAGCGGGTTCACCTTAGAGTTACAACCCACGGTGAAACCCGTAGTTTATACAAGTAATAGCAACGGGTTGTAATGGAACAGCCAAGTTAGGACTTGCCCAATTAAGACCTATATTGTTCTTATTCATGCCCACAGGGATTGCTTGCCGTGAGATAGAACCCATCCGATGTGTGTGTGTGTGCGCGTTTTATGTATAGCAAGTTCATCGATGGGCCATATTTTTCTTGCGTTTTCGGCTGAGGCAGATAGGGATGAGCGTTATTTGGATATAAACGAATAACTGAACCAAACTTTGATTCGATTTTAAAGGTTTGAAAACCGAATAAATCATAATATATATATATATATACATACATACATGTTATTCAGATATAATCAAATATCATATGCATGTATACGTATACATATACATATAATCTGTATATGTTTAAATATATAAATATACATATTGGTATAGGTATAATATATATATATATATATATATATATATATATATATGTATATAGTATATATTTATATACATATATATTGTATAGAGACTGGGAGTTGCTAGAGAGTCTCTCGTGCTAAGCATTACTTGATCATTATTACCGTGTGATCAATGAGACGGTGGCGATCAAAACACCTATTTCAAGTCACATTTAATGTATCATATATATATTAAATTATTTTGAACTTTGTATTGATGTTGATGAGCAACTCGATCTATCTTGTTTGTGTGATAGTACAACAACATAGATCGTCTAATAGAGTCTTACATGAAAAGATGTATAGCATCTCTCAGTTTCTCTCTCTGTATATATATAATTCAGCCATATAAAGAGTAAAACAGAATAACCAAACCAGAATAATTTGGTTCGGACCCATGCACAGCCCTAGGGGGCAGACACCCCACCTGGGGTCAATGGGAATCCCCCACTGTTCTCAACCATCTTTCCTATGTCAAGTATGATTCTTAGACTAAAATTTAAGACACGCAGCATTTGAATATCGAATATCGTTTCCTTTGGGGATAATCAATATTCAATCTCTTAGGGGAGAGAGAGAAAGAGAGAGAGAGAGAGTCAACTTAATTTTTCAAATTTTATTCACGCAGGAAGGGTGCTTCTTCACATTAGATGATGCCATTTATCTAATATGAGATTATTTCTGTCAAAAAAAGAAAGACTGTGTCATGTTTTCCATGAACCCGAAAAAAAAGCCCGTCCTTTTTGTTTATGTCTTCTATATGATTTAGACATGGTAGGTTCCCACGAAACCGAAACCGGCGTTCTCCGTGGTTCTGGTTCTTGTTTGGAATCATCGATTTTGGTTTTCTCAGAACTAGGAATCATAATCGAACCAGAACTATTCCCATAAGAGTTTTGGTTCTACCGTTCCCATCAATTTTCGGGTAGTTAATCGACTGAACGGGCCAATCTTGCGGTCCAATTCCAATTTGTTATGATCAGGGATCCGGTTTTGTTTCCATTTGGATTGATGTTTAGTCTGGAGTTCTTTTTGACCTCGATCTCATTTTTAAAACATAATGAAAAACCAAATGAATTGATACGTAGACTTGAATTTGTTGAGAATAAATATTATACATGAGCCGATTTGTTTTAAAAATTAATAAAACATATTTACAAAAGAAAACCAAGTTAAAGCAAAACCCAATGGTTTCTACTCCAATGGGAACCTTCGATTCGGAGCCATCAATTATAGGACTGGTTCCAACTCTCATTCCGACGCAATTCTGAAATAGTAGGAACCCTAATCAAATCAAGAATGTCCCGGTTCATTTGCGGTTTGGCCAGTTTCAGTTTCGAGGCAGAATCGTATCCGAACTAAGAGGGCTGACTCATGGTTCAGCTGGTTTTGGCTCGATTGATTCCAGATCTGGTTCGATTCTAGTTCAAATGGCTAAGTGGCTTATACATAATTTTCTCTATCTCTGGCTTTACTCTTCACGTAGGAGAAACAGCCCATGCCTCCTTTGATTCTTCTCAATCCAAGCCACGTAAAACCAGAAAACATTTTTAAAGTAGAATTGGTAAACCACTTTTTAAACTTTTATTTGATTTATTAAATAAATTTATTAGAGCTAATTCACATAATTAAGAAGGGGTCAAAGTTGCCACCCATGAACTTTATATACTTACGGAATCATTGATCAGTCTTGACCTGCAAACAATTTTTCAACCCCTTGAACAGTGTTTTGTTACGAGGTTCGGAATTTCAATGTAAGCCTAGTTTCAACAGTGAACAAGATTAGACAGTTTATTGGCCCCAAGTAAAAAGTAAAGTTTATAATAAGCCGCATGCATAAAATGACTTGATACTATTGTGTTTCACCTTGGTAGGCTCCAACCTTGTAATCAATACCCTTTAAGTGTCTTTTCAAGCTCTAAAATTCTAAGGGTCGGTTTCAACTTTTCTTTTACACATTAAATTCATTTTTTTTGACTAATTATTTATTGGAGTTGGATCATGGAAAGGATCATCTTAATGCCAACTATACTTATATTAAAAAAATATAAACTTTTTTATTATAAGGGGAGGCCCAATCCACACACATGTACCCTGTGGGAGTCGAACTCCCACCAGCAACAATGGCGCTAGAGTGCCCCGTTGTTGAGACAACGGTCCGGGTGCTAAAAAATATAAACTTTAATAGTTGGACTCTTCCCATTTCTTCATTCATTCCTCACTAAGCTAAATAGGTATGTATAAGCCAATGAGAGAAAAATGTGAGATAAATATAAGACCTTGCTAACTAGTAAAACTAAAAAGTCCTCACGATATTTCCGTTACGAAAGAGAAGTCACACAGAGCAGCTGCACACTAGGCTAGGGGGTCAACTCACAAGTTTAACATCATGAGTTCGATACCCGGAGGTTTTACCTATCCAAATCCTCCTTTTTTGTTCATCGAACACTATCTCCCCAAGGCTGCCTTCCAAGAATTGGAGCTAAATTTAAGCAAAGAAAGTTGTTGAAGGACGTACATTTCCACATAAATACGAATCAGTTCAATCGCTTTCATCCCAATTAATTCGTTCTCTTTTTTCTTGTGGATTGATAGACTGATCATATCATATACATTCGAGATTATTGTAGGACGAGTTTATTCACGCTTGAAATATCCCGAGTTATTTCTCACCAGAAATTATCATCAATGAGAACCATCCACAATATTGAAAGCTCTGAAAAGTATCCTCAATACAGCCAAACTTAGGCAAGAAAAATGACACACGACATACATGAATTAAGGGTCATATATATAAATAAATGCACAAGTATGTATATGTGAGTGCATATGTGTGTGAGAGAGAGTAAGACGGGAATGAGTTAAAAGATGTTGGATTGAATGTACATTTAATGACATTTAATTCATGTTGGTATTCCTAAATATTTAATTAATATATGTGAAATTACTAAAGTATAAAAAGTAACATATGAGGAACTTTTGCAAAAGATGACAAAGAGGAGACAAAGTTTAGTACCATATCGAAGAATGTGACAAACCCGTAAGTCCTTTTATATATTTGACAGGTCATAAACCTTAGTTTAAATAGTTTGGGGAGGACATGCTACACCATACATGCACACGCATGCACACCCCGGGCTAGGTTTGGGCTTGTGGCTTGTGTTTGGGTCTTAGATCTTATCTTTTTGTACGAAAAACTTTTGATCTAACGATCAAGAGTTTTTCACGATCATGGATAGGGATAAGGTGGGACGGTTCTGGATAAGATGGGATGGTTGCAGCTAAAACGATGCATCGTTTGGATCGAATCCATGATCTACATGCGCACCTTATAAATAGGTGATTAGGGGACCTCCCTAAATATATATATATATTTTTTCTCTCTCTCTCTCTCTCCGTCTCTTGGTTATGTCTTCCTCCTTGTGGTGTTGCTCTAGTTACTGTGCCTGTGGTTAATTTCTTTATGTCCCAACTATAGGCGACTGAGGCATGTTTGAGGTTGACTTAAAGCCATGTACATGCTCTTTGAGTTGTGTGTGTGTTTTATTCTGTTAGAAAGGTATAGGTATACGTACGTACTCATAGCAGGGTACTGATTTCTCTAAGGTAAGTCCACAAGGACGACTCACACATATAAGTTTCTAATTTTGTTTCTGCTTTTGTTTTCCGTACGGTTTGATTATGATTTATTTTGGATATGCTGTTGTTGTTTATGATTGGAGTATATTTACATTTATTGTATATTATTTTATTATGCATATGTCTATGATTTTTTCCAACAAAAGAAACGTCGTGCAATAAGATAAATGAAAGGGTTGTGCCACATGCTTTTGCATTTCTTGGGGCTCTTCCTTTGTTTGTCACGTGAAAAACAAGTCCGCCATACACGACCTGATTTTTCTTTTTCCTTATTTTCCATTAGTTGGTCTCTTTTCTTGCTTGCATGAGGTTGTGACGTACCAAAAGCGACCCACTAAGAGTGAGTATCAAAATATCTTCGGCTCTCTTTCAAGCCCTCAACAATTGGGTAATAGGACGAAGGTTTGTTTTTTTTTGGGTGAAGAGCACGTGAGACACACTTTAACGTCTATAAAGCATTTATATTTTTTTATATACATCGACCAGATTTCAGGTGAAACGATGCTTCACCTCACTCTAAAGTGGGTCCGCTGATTTCATGTGAAACGCACGTCTCACCTCGCTCTAAAGTGGGTCCGTCACTGGTCATGATCATATGCTACATTTTTAAGTTGAACCTGCACAAAAACGACCATGTGAAACACATCTTATAGGTGAACGTACACCATTTGACTCGGAGAGTGATGCATTCAGAAGACCCTTTAGGGTGGTGCAAATATTTTGAGGAGGAGCAAACTATACATTACAGCCGACGGATTAGACCGTGGGCAATACCTCTTCTAAAGTTTGGGCTGTGGTCACCCACGTCGGCTCAGTGTTGATTGCCTCGGCTTGTTTACTTCCCGTTGGTTTACTTCCAACAATTTCAAAGTTGTTTACAAAAAAATTTAAAAGATTTTCATGATTGATTTTTCGACAGAATGGAGGCTGTGAGCCCGTGGCATGAAACTCGTGACTTTCAACTTGTAAGTTAATCCCCTAGCCAGGTGAGCTAATGCTCATTCTGCTTTCGCAACCAATTCTCGGTGTATCTTCACCAGTTTGTCATATCTTCTGGCCTTCAAAAGCCTCGTTTTAGAAGACCAATCCAAGCCCGGCTCGATCATGATTGCCAAATCAAACATATCACCCTGGAGTGGAACTAAGGAAAAGACTAGAAAAAGTTTGTAAATTGAAACAATAAATAATGATTTAGTTTATATTGAATTAACTGTTAGCATAACACATGATCGAGTTTTATGAGAATAAAGAATCCATATAAGCAACCCCATCTAGTATGGGAGAAGACTCATTGCTGCTTAGACCACGGGCATTTAAATCTACAAAAACAAGATTATGTTTGATGGTTTAAGGCTTGCCCCAGTCAACCATAAGGAAATAGTTGAAGCACGAAAAAATTATATTAAAAAGCAATTAAAATGCAAAGTTATAATGTTCAATCCATGTACTAATTACAGGTTAGCTAACTGCACTGACCTGCACCAACAATTGAAGACCAACACAAAATACTGATAGAATTAGGTAGACTTGGATGCATGCCATTAAAACCAACAATGGATCAAAAACAGATTAAAGATGACAATATAAAACTCATCTTATTCAGATAAGAAATGCATGAAGGACCACAAATAACAAGGTGGATCTGCTTAGGCATTGCTACAAAAATTCCAGTTTTGATTTAGAGTGAGACTGCGGAATGAGAACATCAAAGTCACTGAGAGTCCACTCTGCCATCTCATCCTTGTCACTGATGAATATTTCAGTTACTACATCCATTGAAGTCCAGATCCTTCTAGCTGGGGGCGTATTTGGATCCTGAAAAGTAGTTATGAAAGCCACCATGAGAATCCTAAGAATATCTTCATGGCGTTCTGAAGCACGAATTCATGAAAAATTTACCGTTAATTCATATGAGGACTTGCAAATCTAGCAAAAACTGCAAATTAAGTTTGATGATACTTCTCAAAAAAAAGATTGATGATGATTGAGGCTGTAAAATGAGCTCGATGAGCTGCTGTGGACATGCTTGTGGCTTTTCTCTATATCTTCTTGCATGTTCAAGGCTTGTCTTGTTTGCTAGGTTAAGACAAGCTGAGCTTAGAGCCAACACAAACATGAGCTTGCTCATTAAACTTTAAAAAACTTGAACTCTTATGTAATTATCATTGGGAAAATGAAAGTCTTGTTCTTCCAAATTAAATTTAGCTTCTCCTTTTGGTACAATGGGGAGGCCAAAGCCAGTGGCACACACTGGACATCGAACTCATGACCATGAATTTGTGAGTTAACCCCCAAGACAGGTGCTCTATTGCTCTTTGTGCAGTTACATTAGCTTTTTAATTCATTGTGTTGTAAAATTAGAGCAATTGACCCCATGCATGACTGCCTAATTAGGTTAGCTTGCTTTTTCTAACATTTATTCATGTACAAATATTATACATGCTCTAGTACACATGCCTATATGGTCAAGCTGAGATGAGCCCAACCTGCACCAAACTCGTCCATACTAAATTATACAAAATGAGCCCAGCTTGTCTCGCTAGGTTCCCGAGCTGAGATGACATGAGCTCAGCACAAAGAACAAGCACCTCGTCACGCTTGTCAGCCTTAATCATAAGCCAATTAACATCACAAACCAAAATAAAAAATGGAATAACATAGATTAGAAGGATAAGTTTACCTGATAAAGATAAAGATTGCTAGACAGCCCACCAGCATCCAACTCCCAAGTCCTGGGGTCCCCAATCCAACCCTCTCCTTGCTTTGAAGGGTACGCATACTCTGCCCAAAGTGGGTGAGGCAAAATCTGAACCAACTCTTGTGCCTGAGGATTGCTATAAGGATCACAGGTACTGAAAGGCTTCTCCAGATGCTTGGCATTTCCAGGAGAACAGTAGTAATGATAGGCAGAGTATGGGAATCTGGCCTTATCGGTCCGGTGGATTTTCGTGCCATTGCGCATAATGTGAAACGGTGGGCACACTTTTAGGTTGCTTGGGGTGCACCATGCTGGTGTTTGTGGGTGGATTTTCGTGCCATTGTGCATAATTTTTGTGGGATTTTAATTCTTTTTTAGATGAATGACATTTTCATCTTGCTACATGAAGACTCTGATTATGATCTTTTTTAAATAATTTATTAGTTTTCTTCCTATTATAGAGATCTTATTATTCAATTTGATACACTAAGCTTCATTGCATCATTTGCAAAACAATTGAGCATTTAAATCGAACGGAACACCATTGAGAATAAAGAGAATCCTGTTCTTACAGTTTTAAGCATCCCTCTGGTTCTGTAATGGTAACCACCAGAGAACCCTCTAGTAGCATCAGCTCTGAGATAAAGCATCAACCATGGATACTTCTTGGAAGTCTTGAACCTGTGAGTGAAAACCCAACTACCAACACCTGCTTTCTTCTCCCAAACCACCTCATAAAACGAATTGTTGCCAATTCCACTCTCAAACTTACACCATCAACAAACTGAGTCCTATCATGATAAAGAAGAGGTTGGTTCATGCAGCCTTCACCAAAGCAAGGAAACTTTTCCTTTCTCTTGAAAGGTGGAACCCTCTTTCCATTCTCTGGGCATAGTCCAAGACCTTGTATCGAAATTTCCGTTCTTGAGCATTACTGTCCAAAACTGCCATGAGTGTGGCGTATCTTCAACTTGACACTTTGTGCCTAGAAAGAGTTCTTTCTCAACTGCATATAAATCTGCATCATCGAGAGCTAAGAGACTAAGTCCAGGAAATGGGATTCCCACTCCGAGCTTGTTATCCTCTTCTGTTACCTTATGAACAACAGTTTGGCCTGAAAAAAGAAGAAAAACAGATAAAACAAAAGGGTTATGTTTGTGTTCAAAACTATAACAATCTTTCGTACAATATCCAGATCACAGAAATCCAAGATTTCTTGTATGTATATTCTGGGGGTAATAGTATTGGTGGTCATACTTGAGATATCAAAGCAATCAGCAGCTCTAGGGCTCCCCATCAAAGGAGCCTCTTTGCCCACTTCATTGCAGAAGTTCCACCCTTCAAAGGCCACTCTGAGTCCATCTCTTCTCATTCCAGGATCACCAACAGCCGATTCGTGACCATCTCCAGCTGAAATTGCTGCGCAGAACAGCATTCCTAGTATGACAAAGCAAATGCAGAGTCTATCTCCCATGGGTTGCTGTCTGAATCTTGCCCTCAGAAGGAAGATTTTTCTTCACCAACAAACTGCAATCTATTCGTTAGCGTGCATCTGCAACTTCACGAAATGCAGGAGAAGGAGAAGTTGGCACATGGCTGCTCAAGCAAAGTAATGCACTTGCGGAGAGGGCGATTTCATGATTGTGTCGGTTGTTAGCTTTTCCGTGGCCCAAAGATCGCATAATTGGAGGGACATTGATAGTTCGGTATCATTTCCTTTTCCTCTTGTCAGTCTTTCACTAGTTTGTAGTGTTTTCTACTCTAACTTTGCCGCATATCTTGATCCCCCCCCAGCTTTGTAGGTGCCTTGTTCATTGTCCCCCACACACACAGAGAGAGAGAGAGAGAGAGAGAGAGAGAGAGAGAGAGAGAGAGAGAGAGAGAGAGAGAGAGAGAGATGACACAGACAACCACTATGAGCAGAACAAATCTTTTAACAAAAACATTATTGAAAAGTGTAAGAAAAACCTGAAGTCATTTTTATAAACGAAGTGTTGCCTGTTGAATTT
The DNA here is from genome assembly GCA_036023115.1 of Brasenia schreberi. NCBI lineage: Eukaryota > Viridiplantae > Streptophyta > Magnoliopsida > Nymphaeales > Cabombaceae > Brasenia > Brasenia schreberi. The sequence goes on along the minus strand of JAYKKT010000057.1, from coordinate 8,828,101 downwards.
CCTTGATGATTATGGCGTTTCTTTGACACGAGTAAAGGCAGCCGGAGACGTTGGTCGAAAACCATTTTCATAATATATAACGGCCATTTCTCATCCATCCACCAAGATTCTCAGATCCATTATTGAATTCGCGTAATTAACTTATTCAAAAGTTAAAGCGTAGTAGGTATTGGATTTGATGGTACCACAACAGCCTAGTCTCGGATTTGTTAGGATCCACTGACCGTATTGAACCTTATACTTCAGGTCCTCAAAGATGATGTCAATTTCTTCAAGTTGGTGAACTTGGCATGTTTAACACAATTGCTCAATCTACAAGAAGAGTTTTTTTTTCATTTTTGTTTTAAAAAAGAGTTTTTCCATGTACTTGGTCGATCAGATAAAGTGTAAAAACGATGATTTTTTTGCTTTGACAGGAGTGAAAGCCATGGTTGTTTAGGAGGCAATGGTGCAAATTATGTGCATGAACTCGCACTCGGTTACAACATTTGAGGGTTGAAAGTTAAAGGTAGACGGGGCCGATTTCGGTTCTTGTTCTTAAACCGCTGTTTTATTTTTTTTTTTTGAATATAAGGACATAATTCTCTCCTAGACTTGAACTCCCCACCAGCTATGAAGGTGAGGAGTGCCTACCTTAGCAATTGAGCCAAGTTATTGATAATGGACTTTCAAAAAGATATTTAAGCACTTTTAAAATACAAGGAGTGCAACGCGATGTATCGGTGTGTAGAGTGGTTGTGTTGAGCTAATGGTTTGTTTGTGATATGGGATTTTGAAAAAGATATGTAAACCAAAGCGGCAGTTTGGAATCGTCGATCGGTTTTTAGAAACAATCAACAGTAACCAAATCGGCGGGTCCATGATTCTGAGACCAATTCTGTCGGTTTCCGTTCGAACCGACCATATTTAGTTAGAGGTGCAAGCCTCGACCCAAAAACTTGACATGGAAATTTTTGTTCTCGTGTCCACCCAGAGTGACAGTATCGTGTTTGGGTTGACATATTTTGTCATGAAACACATTGACATGAAATAAGCACAACCATAAACAGAAAACTGATTGGAAACATGTCTTGATACGAAAAAGTCGGATCATGTTAAGGTTGACCTGCTGTTGATGCAAAGACGGCTTGAACACGGTAACTGAAACCCAATCAATGGATAATGAATACTCTCAAACACTTTTATCAAAATCAAATTGAATTTGGATAGGGTTCAATCAAATAGATAGCTTTTCTCCTACTGGGACAGAGAAGGGTGTGGCAAGAACTGACCAATAATAATATGTGGTGGAATTGATCGAATAAATTATAGCCTTTTTCTCATAAAAAATGTGCAAAAGAAAGGTACGAAATAGAAATGAATATATTGAGATAGATATATTATCACATAAGAAAGGTTGGAGGTTATCTAAAAGAAAGAGTTGCACCGATAAAATGAAAAAAAAAATGTTTTAAGAGTGTTTGAATATATGAAAAGACGATCAAAGAAAACTATGATAAAAAAGTGTCTAAAATTAATTGTGAAGACGTAAAAAGAAAAAGACAACAAAAACATGAAAGAAGACAATAAAGAATGGTGTAACTTTTTTGGGTTATACGTAGTCAACTCGGTATTGGAAAAGGCTTAGTTGTTGTTGGAGGAGGATGAGCCTAAGCTCGATTGTGTCTTTCTTAGCGTCAATTGCTGTAATTCCTTTAAGGATCTGGCTGCAAGTTCTTGGTTTTCTTTGGTGCCATCTCCTTCCTCGCTGAGGTTCCATGATCTCTTCTTCTGAAGCCTTGCTTCTAATGCATTTTTGTTGCCTCTTCAATCAAGTGTTTAGAAGCAAGTTACTTTGCTACTTAGGCAACTCAAGCTTTTCTCAAATATACGTGCCCTGGATCCTCGCCACTGTCACATGAAAAGTGATGTTCATCGCTCTTCCGTAAAGGCACACACCAGAAAGGGACCCCCTGGCATGAGAAGATTTAGGGGTTGAGATCTAGACATGGCCAGTTCCTAACTAGTCGGGCAGTTTCAATCAGAACCAAACCGGGTCAGAAACCAGTTAAACTCAGAACCCGGAACCACCCAATTTTAGTTCCAGTTTCATCTTTTATAAAACTGAAACCGGAACCAAACCGAGCCGGTTTGGCTGTGGTGGTAGGCAGCCTTACATTTGATTCAGCATCTTCTTTCACCTTTAATGAGAAAAGTTTTTAGGTAGAGGGCGCTGGTTTGGACCGATACGGTGGTTTGAGCAGGTTTGGAACCACCCCCAGGACCAGCTGAAAGCGGAATTGAAGGAACCAGAATCAGAACTGAGCTGAGGGTTTCCTTGGCTCGTTTACTGTTCCACCTTTTGAGAAACTGAGGCAGACTTGGTAGTTCTGAACTATATTTTGGTTCCAATTACAAAAGGCAACCTCTAATGTTTAGTCCGGGTTCTAGGTTTTGGTTGAACCAGAACTGACCTGGTCTAGTTGTCGGTATAGAGATAGGACATTATCCATCAAAACCATGATTAATCACGAAAACCCAACAAGGGGGCGAGGTTTACAACAATGACTACTAGCATTTTTCCCACCATCATTAACGTTATTAAGGCTAAGGTCAGCAGCACATCATTTCATTGAACAGAGACCACTGCCACTACCATCACCGCCACCACCATAAGTGGAGTTTGGCTCTTTGACAAACGGTCAGGTATTCAAACCCTAGTGTGGGTCCAGTAGGAGGTCTTCTTAACCCCAGCTACCAAATTTTCCCAACAGATTGAACTTCTTTTTCTTTTTAATGAATGTTATCTGGTAAATTTAAAGTAAAACTACTACAAAGTACCACTTAATATAGTGATCCTTCACGGTTAGTTTTTTAATTCAAAGACAAGTCCCAATCTTCGTGAGCAGAAATTTGCGAGCATCAGTGCACCAGCCAAACGAAATCAAGCATGGCTGCTGCCATGTGAGCTAGCTCCTGCGTGTACGCACTGAATAGAATGAAAAGTACGCAGCCGTGGCCCGGGCCTGCATCAGCCAGCGATGCATACATCCCCCAAGGCTCTGTTGGGAAAAGGAAAACACAGACACGGTTTCCAGCACTACAAGCTTCTTTCTGGGAAAAGTTACTGTGGCTGAGAGCAGTGGAATCCCTCATATGCTCAAATATTGGTTTGGGCAGCAAATTTGATGGCGACTACCACCTGCTGCCAGAAGGTATTGAAATCTTACAGGTGGAGTCGGCTTCAAATTCTGAAAACCATTCCTAATGCATTTCGTTTTTGTGCAAATCGTTGTTCTCAGTCACAACTCCAAACATATTTCTAGGAAACGCCATTAAAATGTTTACGCTTTTTAGTGGAGCCCAAGTAGAGTCATGAGGCCTACCTCAACAATTCAAGGAGCGGTTATAATTAACATGGTTGAGCTTTAACTCTAGGATCATAACCACCAAATCTTCTACATTTTGCAGTAGCAAGCGCAGAGAGAGAGATCATACAGATACACATGCAGTCTTTCGCCTCTGTGAAAGAAGATACAATTGCACGGCGATTATAGTGCCATGCTAATGAACAGTTGAAAGGGGGAAAAAAGGGGGGAGGAAGGGGAGCTTTACAAAATAGTTAGGAGACACTCATTGATTGCCCTCAAGTTCAAGGCAGCGGCTCTTGTGAGTCTCCAAGCCGGGACAGGTGAAGATACGCATCAGTACCTGCAAAAAGTGATTCAACTGAGTTCTAATATACCAAGAACAATTCTATGTTGGTACTCTACTGCGATTTTATGGTCGTAAATTGCTTGATTTATACCCCTCTACCCGAGTCCTAACATTGGGGTTCTACGCCACAGACAAGGGAGCATCTAAGCCTCTCACCACCCAGACCATATACCACTGCTTTGATCATCCAAGATGCTAAATAAAGGAGCATGAATCAGGTTTCGAGCAATGCATAAAATCAATAGAAAAAGGTCACTCACCATATCCTTCCATAGATATCATCTGCAGGTCACCTCCAAAATACCTCGCATAAAGGCGGCTTATCGGAAGGCCATAGCCATAGCCAGCCATAATTCCTCCGCTGCCATTTGAGTTCTCATCCAGCGGGGTATTTGCAGTGCTATACAAGTACGTGAAAATCTTCGGGAGACCACTCCTTGGTATTCCACCACCTTCATCTGAGATCTGGACAAAAACACTGAACTATTTAAACAGACCAATAGCTGCACCTGTTTAGTTTTGAACAGTTGAACTTTTAGGAACTTAGTGATGATGCATCAAGGAAAGAGATGAAAAATGAAGATGTTTTTAACTATTCTTAAAAATGGAAAAATGAAGATGATCAAAAGATCACAACTGATCCCTATAATTTGCATGCATAAACATAAACAAGATACAAACCTTCCATCTTTCCATTTCGTTTCTTTTCTCTTTCTATCCCTCCCTCTATGTATGAGTGCATTTAGCATTAGAGCATATTGATGTGAAGGTGCAATACAGCAGTGATCTACATCTTTTCGTAGGTGGAACTGAGGAAATCAGATAATTTTCTTGCTACATTGAATTAGAGAATTCAATGTACATGTTTTGTGTCTGATATGGAGTACCAATTTTCTTCTCACTTCTCGAAGTTATTGATTTAATGAAGGGAACATAAAAGACCCTGGCCCAGTTTCACGAACACTAGCCAATATATCAATTCTACATGAATGTCTTCAAAGTTCAAACATCTAAACTGGGACATGCTTCCTTAGACCTCAATAAGGAAATTAAAAACTCAAGGAAGCAAGAACATTTGAAACCCTCCCACATGAAATATCAAGTTGTCTTTCAAGTCATACCCCCAACGTAAGACATGCATTAATGACTTGCAAAAAGTAGAATCACATATAGAGCATGAAATGCTATAGGCTCGTTGCACTTAAGTGTTGAAATGTACACCTTGATTGTTACATCTTCTATCCCATCAGCAACAATTATTCTGACAGGAGGGGCTTCCTTGTCAGAGTTTCTGAACCGCTCTTCAACTGCGCGCAAGGAATTTTTGACTAATTCGAACACCATGAGATGTAAATGTGTAGGCACATAGCTGCACAATTCAAACATATCAAATGCCTTGACGGGAACAAGTATTCACAATTGCTCAATATGGAATAAAGCCAACATAAAGGCAGGCCAAATAACTCTGCATTACCATGTCATAAGGGTGAAACAATAACTTCAAAAATCATGAACCTGAGGATATATATATATATATATATATATATATATATATATATATATATATAGAGAGAGAGAGAGAGAGAGAGAGAGAGAGAGAGAGAGAGAGAGCATGTTATATGCTACAAATAGATCTCAATCATTCAATTTGAAAGATAGATGGCAGGCCAAATAACTCTGCATTATCATGTCATAAGGGTGAAACAATAACTTCAAAAATAATTAGTCTGAGGATAAATATAGAGAGAGAGCATGTTACATGCTAGAATATCCAAATAGATCTCAATCATTCAATTTGAAAGGTAGATGGTTTATAATCAGGTCCACTTGCATTAATGACTTGTAATATCAACCATCCATCTTTAAAATTAGATGGTTTAAATTTGTTTGGATATGCTAACATTTAATGTTACTACCATATACCAGGCTTCATATATATATATATATATATAAAACAAAGATTATGAATAACAATAAAAAGATTAGCTATCAGTATCTAGTGGGTCCAACACGGAACCCGTGTTGGTGCCCTCATCACACTGGTCTCTTATGTGTCCCTGTCACTTAGCTATAGACATTAATTTCTAAACTTAGGTGCCCCTAAAGGTTAACAACGTGAAAGTAATGTAAATTAGAGAAGAGTATCCATTCCCTATGTTCTTTATTCAAGAGGTACAGAGAGAAAACAAAATTAAGTACAAGAAAACTAATGCTCAGGTGAGGCATGCTTGTTTCCAATCAGTCATTTGACATCTAAGAGTAGAATCAGACACCACCTATGAAATTGGGACTAGGGGTGGGAATTTCTTTATCTTGTTTGACATGTTCGTGTAAAAAAAGAACAGGTCAGCTCGAACAGGAACACAGACTTTTAGGGCCATGCCCATGTCAGATTTCCACATTAGGCATTATATTGTGTTTCGCTCATGCCCATTTTGTGTAACCTCATAATCGTGTCAAAAAACAGGTTAACCCAAGCACAACCAAAAATTTTCACATTATTTTGGGTGGATATTTAATTACTTATAAGAGTGGCTTATCACAAACACAAATTGATTACTTTATTTGTAGAAAAAAAGATAGAGCGTATTGTAAAGATTGCAAGGTAATTCCAGGAGAAAGCTTAACCACCCAACATCAACTTTTAGTTATGGATTTACAAATAACAAAATGGACAAAGAAGAAAAGAGTGCATCGAGCTATTCGGACTAAATGGTGGAACCTCAAAAGCGATAAAGAAGATATATTTAAACAGAAAGTCGTTCAAGGAGATGTTTGGAATTATGTTGGCACACCCTGTGATGTGTGGAACAATATGGCTATACATATTAAGAAAGTGGCGAAAAATGTATTAGGGGTACCTAAGGGAGGTGTACCGGTACAAAAAGAAGCTTGGTGGTGGAGTGAAGTAGTACAAAATAAAATCAAGGCAAAGAGGGCACGTTACAAATTACATTATGCTAAGAAAACTAGTGAAACTTTAGAAGCTTATAAGAAAGCAAAGAAGGAAGTGAAAAAGGCTGTTAGTGAAGCAAAAGCTAAGATTTGTGATGACTTATATAAAAAAACTCAACTCAAAAGAGGGTGAAAGAGATATTTTTAGGATAGCTAGGGCTAGAGATAAGAAAACTAAAGATCTTAATTATGTTAGATGCATAAAAGACGAGGATGAAAAAATCCTAGTGGCAAATGATGATATAAGAAATAGATGGAAAAACTATTTTTATAATCTTTTCAATGAAAATAAGGATATTAGTATTAGTTTAGGAGATTTAGCCAAGTCAGAAAAGTATATAAACCACAATTTATACCGACGAATTCAAAAGAATGAAGTCAAAGAGGCTCTTAAACATATGAAGAGTGGTAAATCGGTAGGACCAGATAATATTCATATAGAAGTTTGGAAAATACTAGGAGAAATAGGAATCACTTGGCTCACAAAACTATTTAATGAAATATGGAAAAACCAAAAGATGCTCGAGGAATTGAGAGCAAGTACACTTATACCCATATATAAGAACAAGGGAGACATTCAAAATTGTACGAATTATCGAGGTATCAAGTTAATGAGTCAGACTATGAAATTATGGGAAAGAATTATCGAACGTAGGTTAAGACAAGTATCAAGTACAATAGAGAACCAATTTGGATTTATACCAGGCAGATCTACTATTGAAGCGATTCACCTTTTGAGACGTCTTATGGAACATTTTAGAGCAAAAAAGAAAGACGTTCACATGATATTTATTGATCTAAAAAAAGCTTATGATAGGGTACCGAGGGAGGTTCTTTGGAGAACTTTGAAAAAAAGAGGTATCTCATTGACATATATTAACCTTATAAGAGACATGTATGATGGTGCAAAAACATGTGTGAGGACTCACGAAGGAATGACAGACTTCTTTGAAATTAATATTGGGTTACATCAAAGATCAATTTTAAGTCCATACTTATTTATAATGGTGATGGATGAGTTAACAAAACATATTCAAGATGAAGTACCTTGGTGTATGTTATTTGCATATGACATTGTATTAGTGGAGGAGTCTAAGAAAATGTTAATAGAAAATTAGAACTATGGAGAGAAACATTAGAAAGCAAAGGCCTCTGACTTAGTAGAACAAAGACTCAATATATGTAATGTAAGTTTGATCATTTGGTTACTTCGGAGGACATAGAAATTAAAATTGGCACACATTGCATCCCCCAAAAGGAAAGTTTTAAATACCTAGGGTCAATTTTTCAGAGTGATGGAAGAATTGATGGAGATGTTACGCATAAAATTAATGCTGGTTGGTTAAAATAGAGAGGAGCATCAGGTATTCTTTGTGATAAGAAGATACCATTAAAGTTAAAAGGTAAATATTATAGAGCAGCAATTAGGCCTATCATGTTTTATGGTTATGAGTTTTGGGCAGTTAATCATCAACATGTACAAAAGATGTCTGTGACAGAATGAAGATGTTGAGATGGATGAGTGGTCATACAAGAAAAGACCGTATGCATAATGAGGTTATTAGAAACAAATTAGGAGTGGCACCAATAGAGGATAAAATGAGAAAATATCGTTTAAGATGGTTTGGACATATAGAAAGAAGATCAAAAAGAAGAACCTTTAAGAAGGTTAGAAAAACTAAATTTGGAAAGTATTAAGAGGTAGAAGACGACCACAAAAGTGTTGCAAAGAAACAATAAAGAATGATCTAGCTTATTGTGAGCTAACTGCTAACATGGCACACGATAGGGATCCGTGGAAACAAAGAATCCATGTAGCCGACCCCGTCTAGTATGGGAAAAGGCTTAGTTATAGTAGTTGTTGTTTGTATTTTGGGTGGATATAACTCCACCCATGTAAGGGATCACCTTAGCATGGCCGGTCCCAAGCCTGGGTAAAGGAGGAGGGTTGAGTTAGGCTTCCGACAACTAACGTAAAACTTTATCGAATTTTTAAACCATGAATTATACAAATTATGAGCATTGCATTGGGACGTCTCCTCTTAGCGATATACTATAGAGCCTGAATGCAATGAAAAATAAGTAAGGTTATTTACATCTTCGCCTGGATGTAGTAAATCAATTGCATAGAGCAGTGTTATCCGTATCGCATTGTTTCCGCGTGTGGGGTGCACGCACTCTCGTCTCTGCTATCAAAATTCTCCTTACCTTAAAGTTTCCTTGCTTTCAAGTTTCCGTGCACTTGTGATCAAACCGCCTCCTTGCCTTTGTCGTTCGAGTGAGTGAGTCTCTGAGTGTCAAGGCGTTGACACACTTGGTACTTGGGGGAGGGACATCTCACACGCCGTTTTGGGAAGTCGGTGGCCAAACCCCAACACTGAAATCCGCTAAAGCTTGCTTGGTCCCGAGGCCAAGCGCCAGTCCTGGGAGAGCCCGTCAGTGTCTGGCGACGGTTTACCCATGACAAAAGTGGTATAAGAGACGTATCGTATCGTGCAGGTTATCGTGACGGGCGATACGCCTAATTTTTTTTTCAAAAAAAAATATTTTTCCAATTTTTTTTGCAGGATTCTGGCCTCTCTTCACTTCCCTCTAAGGCATCCTCCGATATGCTTGTAATTTGGGTTTATAATTTTATTTATTAAATACAAATAATTTATGAACAAATAAAAATTATGACAAAATCATTTCCCTTTCTGTTGGCAACTTTTAGGTATATTTTTCCTAGCAGTTTCTAATTTCATGAGATCGCAAATAATTAAAAACATTTGGTTGTCTCGGTTCATTGAGTGGGCATTTCACAACTTCACTATTTTAGGGTTCACCTTACGTGACTTCCATTGAGTTGAACATGATCAACGTGTGTGAGGTTTAACTCAGTCTGTGAAGTGAGAAATGAAGCTAAAGCATTAGTTAAAAAGCTAGTCTCTAGAAAGAGAAAAAGGGGATATCATCAAGTAATAATATCACATCAGTGAGGTGTCATAGAGTCAATAATCAAAGAAATTGAGCTCATTGTTTTGCTCACATATGAAAATTAGCAAATATGACAACTACATGTACAAAGATAGCAATTTGCTAATTTTGATATATTAGATGAGTGAATTATGGAAGATAACGAAGAAAATGCACTCCTAACCGAAGAAGACATTCCATAAATTAATTTGAAGTGCAACAACATGAAGGAGATGAAGATTTTCATTTTAAAGCAAAAGGTGATGATAAACTTTGAATCTTTATCAAGGAGAAATGAAGATTATTTAGTTAATGATAATGATACAAATTTACAATATGTAAAATGTAAATGTATTTCATTTTTTGCTTCAAAATATGTAATTTTGGATGCAATTGTTCAATGTTGAATGTTCAATCTGTGCTAAACTTTGCATTATATGAATTTAAAGCAATTACTAGATTTTTCCAGATTTTTTTTTGGATTTTTACTAATTTTTCTTGATTTTTTAAATATTTTTTTGTATTATTTTAATATTAAAGTATGATACGATACGATATGCCGTATCATGGAGCCTCGCGATACGTGATACGATACGCGTCAGACAACACTGGCATAGAGGGCTCCCACATCATAAATGGGTGTGGGTAGAGAAGTTAGTCCCACTACATTATCGCTTGAAGGTAGTGAACAAATTATAGAGAGGGTCTCCATATTTTCAGTATGGATGGATGCGGGGATAAGGAACCTAGTCCTAGATAATAAGATTTGTATTGGTTTTTTGAATGTCGAAACATTGTTCAGTAAGCAAAAAGGCTCGAAACGAAGTTGATATTATCATAAATAAAGATTTAAAGGATACTGTGATATACAACGATATGATTACCGAATCACGACATTGAAATTAGTACTAGGAGCAATGGTTTTGAATATAGTTTGTGCTTACACACCTCAAGTAGGACTAGAAGATAGTATAAAGACAACTTTTTAGGAGGAGTTACATAAGGTGATTTAAAGAATTCCACAAAGGGAGATGATTTGTTTAGTAGAAGACTTAAATGGATATGTCGGTAAAGAGGCATTAGGATATCAAGGTATTCATGAAAACTTTGGTTTTGAGGATATAAATGAGGAAGATAGGGAGATTTTAAATTTTGTTGACATTTGATATCTTTATAGTCAATACAATCATAAAAAAAATGAGATGAATATTTACGTTATGGCATTTGATCTCTTTACAATCAATACAATCATCAAAAAACAAGATGAATATTTAATTACTTATAAGACAAACACAAATTGATTATTTTGTTTATAGAAAAAAAGATATATCATGTTATAAATATTACAAGGTAATTTCAGAAGAAAGCTTAACCACTCAACATTGACTTTTAGTTATAGATTTAGAGGTAAAAAAGTGGACAAAAAAGAAAAGAGTGCATCGAGTTTTTCGTACTAAATGGTGGAACCTCAAAAGCGAGAAAGAAGTTATATTTAAACAGCAAGTCCATTAAGGAGATGCTTGAAATTATGTTGGTACACCTTGTGATATGTGGAACAATATGGTTGTACATATTAAGAAAGTGGTGAAAGATGTATTAGGTGAATCTAATGGAGGTGTACTGGCACAAAAAGAAGCTTGGTGGAGTGTAGTGGTGCAAGATAAAATCAAGGCAAAAAGGGCATGTTACAAATTACATTATAATAAAAAGACTAGTGAAACTTTAGAAGAAATAAGTGATAAAGGCCGTTTTAGAAGCCAATACTAAAATTTGAGAGGATTTATATAAAAAGCTCAACTCAAAAGAGGGTGAAAGAGTTATTTTTTATGATAGTTAGGGCTAAAGATAAGAAAACTAAGGATCTTAATTTGGTTAGATGCATCAAAGATGAGGATGAGAAGATTCTAGTGGCAAACGATGATATAAAAAATAAATTAAAAAATTATTTTTATAAGCTTTTTAATGAAAATAAAGATGTTAGTATTAACTTAAGAGAGTTGGTCAAATTAGAAAAGTATATAAACCATAATTTCTATCGATATATTCAAAAGAATGAAGTCAAAGAGGCTCTTAAACATACGAAGGGTGGTAAATCTGTAGGACCAGACAATATTCCTATAGAAGTTTGGAAAATCCTATGAGAGATAAGAATCACTTAGCTCATAAGACTATTTAATGAAATATAGAGAAACCAAAAGATGCTTGAGGAATGGAGAGCGAGTACACTTATACCCATATACAAGAACAAGGAAGACATTCAAAATTGTGTAAATTATCAGGATATTAAGTTAATGAGTCATACTATGAAATTATGGGAAAGAATTATCGAACGTAGGTTAAGACAAGTATCGAGTACAATAGAGAACCAATTTGGATTCATGTCAGGCATATCTACTACTGAAGTGATTCAACTTTTGAGATGCCTTATGGGACATTTTAGAGTGAAAAAGAAAGACCTTCACATGATATTTATTGATCTAGAAAAAACTAACGATAGCATACCAAGGAATGTTCTATGGAGAACCTTAGAAAAAAGAGGTATCCCATTGACATACATAAACCTTATAGGAGACATGTACAATGATGTAAAACCATGTGTGAGAACTCATGAAGCAATGACAAATTTCTTTAAAGTTAATATTGGGTTACATCAAGGATTAACTTTAAGTCCATACTTATTTATAATGGTGATTGATGAGTTAACAAAACATATTCAAGATAAAGTACCTTGGTGTATGTTATTTGTAGATGACACTATATTAATGGAGGAGTCTAAGGAAAAAGTTAATAGAAAATTAGAACTACGGAGAGAAACATTAGAAAGTAAAGACTTCCGACTTAGTAGAACAAAGAGACAATATATGGAATGTAAGTTTGATCATTTGGTTACTTAAGAGGACATAGAAATTAAAATTGGCACAATTGCATCACTCAAAAGAAAAGTTTTAAATACTTGAGTCAATTTTTCATAGTGATGGAAGAATTGATGGAGATGTTACGCATATAATTAATGCAAGTTTGTTAAAATGGAGAGGAGCATCATTTATTCTTTAGGACAAGAAGATACCATTAAAGTGAAAAGATAAATATTATAGAGCATCAATTAGACCTGCCATGTTTTATGGTTCTCAGTGTTGTGTAGTTAATCATCAACATGTACAAAAGATGTCTGTGGCAGAAATGAAGATGTCGAGATGGATGAGTGGTCATACAAGGAAAGACAATATACATAATGAGGTTATTAGAAACAAATTGAGAGTAGCACCAATAAAGGATTAAATGAGAGAATGTCGTTTAAGATGGTTTGAACATATAGAAAGAAGATCAAAAGAAGATCATGTAAGAAGGTATGAAAAAGATTTTGAAAGTATTAAAAGAGGTAGAGGATGACTACAAAAGTATGGGAAAGATACAATAAAAAATGATCTAGCTTATGTTAACTGCTATCATGGCACATGATAGGGCTATGTGGAAACAAAGAATTCATGTAGCCGACCCCGTCTAGTATGGGAAAAAGGCTTAGTTGTTGTATTTTGGGTGGATATGAACATGGACATTTCGGGTTGTGTTCATATCGGGTACTTATGTTGTATCTTATATTGCAGGCCTGCTTGGGGGTTCTCATATATTGATTAGGAAAAGCAAAAAGAGAAGCAACAGAAAAGGTGCTTAATTAAGCTGGCAATGATAGGAAAAAGAAGGGATGTGAAATTGAATGCAACAACTTACGGGAAGGTGAAATTGGGATCCCCAAATATCTGAACCTCTGGTGCACTCCCATATTCCCTTAAGCAAATGCTGCGTGCATCTTCAGCGGCATTTCTTGCAACCTCAATGGGTGATGTATTAATCCATATTAAACCTACATGGCCAGGTGGAGGATAGGGCTCATGAAGAGCTACGTGCTGCCCTGAGTATAGAAAACATATATAATCTCAATCTTGTAAAAACTCCATGCAAGTTCAGCATACACTAAGAAAATTAGACTGTGCAGATCTGAGGTTCTATCATATCAGAAACATGATGATAGGCATATATGATTCTATCACCATCAACAGACGCATAATCCTTCAGCAAAGAAAAGTAGATTACAAACCTATGAGCATACGAATTCCAATTCTTGACATGTAAAAACGATCAAGAAACTGATGAATTTCTGGAAGCGCACCAGGCTCCACCTTTCTACCCAAGTCATTCTTCAGTTGTCTTATACCCAGAGCCATTGTAGGAACCACATTATTATGCCTAACTTTTATTTTATTTATCACTTGTGTGAATGCCAATTCGTCATCTGAATCCTTGATGTCTGGAAATGCTCGAAGATCACGAAATGACTCCAAATACCAGTCTCTCACCTACAATCATAAACAGGCATCCCCTTTACCAACCAATATCCCCAAGTAAACATGTTAAAGGTTTTAGAATTATATCAACAAAAATCAGGCAATAGTTTTATGGGAAAAATACTAAAAAATGATAAAGTTGAAACTTCACAAGGGAGACATACCTAAATTAAGGCAAACAAATCTGAAACATGTTTTAAATATGCCATCAAATGAGCATGAACATTGGATCCATGCACTGCTCCATTCAAGAAAAAGAACAGTGACCAAAGTATTCAAGCTAACAATTTTTGCTGTAAGAATCACGATCCAATAGTGGAACCATTTTCACATCATAACTCAAGAAGGGATAAATCATGCATTATCATGAAACGTTTCATGATAGGATTAGTAAATCCACCAAGTATATCCCTTCCTAAAAATAGGCCTTCTACATCAGCCCACCCATCATATCATGAGAACAATAAGCAGAATAGGAGTTTCAATTTGGGGGCCATGAACAATGGGGATCCAAACAATTTTGGTTTGAGAAAGAAAGAGTTAAGACTGCCTACTTAATTCCAAAATTCTTTGTTGCATAAGTAGTACTCGAAGCAATCAATAATACTAATATTAGTAGCGATAGCACCATTTCTAGATACAGATGTAGTGGCAGAATAAGCAAACCGCATGATGTTGCCACATGCAATTACGTAATGAAAAGGAACTGATAATATCAGTCACTTGGCTAAGAATCAACTGGTCCATTGGTTTCTTCCAAGTTGAAAATGTCCTGAGGCCTCGCAATCAAAAAGACAAAAAAAGGAGCCCACACACCTTCCTCATTTTATCGACTTTTCCTGCAAAGCAATCTCATACATGGGCCACCCACACCGAAGAAATCGATTGGGTCCAAAAGCGGTGGACCTAGTAGTTGAAGCATAGATTCTGCTTATTTTCGTTAACTTTACATCTTATAATTTTATATTCATAGAATAGTCATAATGCTGACTAATCATCAAGATAACTTTGATTATTGCCATAAGGCCAAGAAATCTTACGAGAACAATTGTCTACGATCAACACTTTGGGAGTAAAACAATGGCCCAAAATAAAACCAAAGGGAAGTGGACATACACCCACCACGATCATCATTTAAATTGCCACCTAACCAGCAACTAAACTCTCATACACAACAAGGAAGATAGCAGGAAAACAGAGAAGCGACCAACAAAAAACGTATGACATGAGCCACACGGAGTCATGAAAGAAATCGAAGAAGACGGTGGGGAAATATAAAATCCAAGAATGGAGCTCATATCATGAGTAACCAAGAACCATAATAAGTGTGTAAAGAGGTGTAAAGACAAAGAGAATGAGCAACAGAAAGCCATGAAAGATTCGATAAAGAAAAGAAAAACGAAGTCCTACACAAAAGCAAAGAAACCATCAAAATGAAGATGGCCAGAGAGAGAAAATTCACTCTTAAGACGGGGGGTTTGTCAGAGAGGCCGTAGGGGAGGGCTTCCAACTCCATGGCTCGGCGCGCGATCCTGATGGGCAGCTCCTTATGCAAAAACTGCGCCGAAATAAGCAGGATCCTCTCGGAAGGAGTGGAGCCGAAGTCCATCATGTACTTGAGGCTCACACCGATCGGCTTCTTCATTCCCCACCTCCTCACCTCCTCCAACATCGTCTCCTGCACCCTCCTCGTAGCCGCCATCTCTCTCTCTCATACACACACTCTCTCCCCCTCTCTTCCTCACATCATATCATCCCACCGCACAACCTCTCCCAACGGACGGCCTCGATTTCTCCGCTTCTCCCTTCCTTTCTCCTCGCTCACTGCCCGCCTGGCGCCTCCAATTCGAGAAAGAGAGAGGGTTTTGCCGTTTCTTTCCAGTTTGTTTATGGCTTCTAAATCGTCAGGCTTTCGTGTTTTTCACCGTCATCATCGTTATCCTTTTCAGTTTTATCCGTGCATGAAGGTGGGTAGTACGACTATTTTGCCATATTGATAACTGTTACTAATAGGGATTTCTCTGGCCAACTTGCTGCCTTGGGCTCGTTGGTGGTCCGAGCCATTCGCAAGGTGGTGGTCCAGTCAGTATAATGGCTCGCTTGTGAAGCTTTGCTGTTTCATCGAGCTAATGTTTTTTTTTTTCTGTTACAAGAGGAGGCCGAAGCCCAACACACACACGCATGCACCCCCAGAGAATTGAACTCCCCACCAGCAACAATGGCACCAGAACATCCTGCCATTGACCTAATGCTCCGTGTGCGAGCTAATGGGTTTTAAGGTCCCACAACTCGACTCGAGTTAAGCTATCCCATACTCTTAACAGTCTCTTTCTGCTGTTTTAACTTATAAGGAGCAGCAAAGCCAAGCTTGTGGAGAATCAAACTCCCTGAGAGCTGCAACCCACCTTAATGTTGTTAACCCACTGCGAAGCGACTTAAATTTGATACGTAGGTCTAAGAGAAGAGTGAAACTTCTATTGGTTGAGAGGTTGGCAGTTTTGACTTCATTAAGGAGAGGTCCATTAGGGCAAGGTCAGTGGAGGCCTTTACCCTTCTGTCAGACGCTTCAATTCACCATATTTATTTACCAATGCATTTAGTTAAGTGAAAATCAACATTCAAAATAGTGCAACTCCAACCTATTTCAGTGGTTGGTGTTTCCTTTTAAGAGCATACGGTGGAAGCTCTCTATCTACCAAATTAGAATGCCGAATTTATTTATACGGATCGTTAGGTACCAAATCAAGCGTGTTGGATTGATTTAGACGGCTAGGCATGGCTGAAACAGTTCCAGCAGCATGAAGTCTGAAAAGGATATCAATCTAATAAACAATACAAAGAAAGGAGAAAGGAAGAACTTGGAGTCTCTCTCTCTCTCTCTCTCTCTCTCTCAGTCTACATACATCCGATAAGGTCGGCCCGCTAGGCCACTGTCTTGTGAATAAATATGAAAGATGGAACACAAGCAAAGTCAAGGTGAGAGTTGGACGAGAGATCACGGGTCATCATCCATTATTGGTGCAAGCAATTAAGAATAAAGATCCCGTAGTGGTGAAACAGCCATGGCTGTGGTCAATGAAAGGAAAAACTAAGCACAAAGAGTGCAATAGCTCACCTGCTAGGGTCGACTCACATGTTGAAGGTTAATAGATTGGATATGTCCAATATCCAATCCATTTTAGAAAAATTAAGTATGGGTCAGTATCAGAATGCTGCTTTAGAGTGGGATAAAAACTTCTCCATATGGATCTATCATATTCAACTAATATCACATATCATATCCAATGGTCTAACAACCTACTGCTAGTTCTTTATTGTGGCAGCGGATGGGTGTGAAACAAACAGCAACAAAATGATTTCAAGAGAGTAAAGTTTTTATATGCTATGCCATGCATGCAAGGCACATTGGCTGTATCTTCAGATGGGTTATCTCAAAATAAGGTTCTTACCACCAAGAAGAAATTGATCATGCATAGTATTAGCAGACCTTCAAAAACAGAAAGCAATTATTATCGTATAGTTTGGTGCAATTCATATATCTCCCTTGCCACAAACATAGGCACACACTTGCAGAGAGAGAGAGAGAAATATATATATTGACAAATTTGCAATTCTTAGGTCTTTACATTAACCAAAGAGTTTTAATCAAGCCTCGCTTACAGAAAGAGAAAATACAAAAATGGAATTGCCTTGAAAATTAGTTACAAATCAAGAGCTTATTCAAAAGGGAAAACCAACCAAATGACAAACTTTACGACATAAGGTAAGCTATGGTCAAGTAGCTCGACTTTCACGTCTCTCAATTGATACCCATATGATAGTACCATCAGTCTCCGTAATCATCTGCCTTGTCAGTTGTCAAATCCATTGGATAACTTCTAAGTACTCTAAGGAATGTTGCAAACTCCTGTGTTTGCACCATCGATCACAAGAACAAAGGAGTAAGAATGCCATCGCAAAAAAACTAGAGTATTCTGTGCCCTTGTTTCGGCCATCGACGCCTCAAAATCCACATAAAATAAATAGTTGAAGTATCTGCATGTCAGAGTACCATTATTACCTATGCCACGTAGCCACTTCTACCAAGTTGCCTCACCGGTGCGACAGCCGTACTTTTCCCGTGTCTGACTCACCACTGCTTATCTGAAATCTTAAGAAATTCCACGAACATTGACTAGTTATTACTTTAGTAGGTTAACTCATGAGATAATATCAACTGTATATACTAATATATATAAAGTATACTTATATATATAGCGACCAATGATTTTCTAAAATAGTTGTGTCCTGCACCCACACCCTCAATCCACAAAACTAGAAAACAGGCATATATAGCATACCAGGAAAAGAATGTGGTCAACGCCTTGCCAAGGGGACCAAAAGCTACAGATAAGTAATCTCTGAGTAGGAAATTGAAAATAGACAGGGTTTGTGTATTTACTTTGGGGAAATGCTGTTGCAATCATAAGGTACACGGAGTGGCTGTTGTCTCCAAGGCCTACTTTCAATCTGAAAACGAAATGGTAGTTAAGAATTCTACGATGGAATATATCCTATGTAAGCATCACACTGAAAAAGAACCAAGAAAATCGTAGAACCTTGGCGAGGTTGATATCCTTGGTGGCAAAAACATCAAGTGCCTTACAGAGTATACCGGGGCCCTCCTCAAGTAAAAATACAATGCTTGTCTGGAAAATTAGTGTCATCAATAGGAGAAAAAAAATTGTGCAACCAGGCCAAACAACTTGTATAAGATATCCTGGTAGTTTGATGATATTCAGCTTAAACCATTTCAAGTCAGCGTAGATCCATGTCTTAAATAATCCAGGCAAGCTGTTGTAAACCATTACGAGCAACTTACCATTCAAAAAAACAGTCTTTTTTGTGGGTCGTCCGATTAATCCTGAAATAAGGACAACTGTATCATAAAAGAGCGCAAAACATGTCTTAGTTTGAACCATATATCCTCCTTAGGCTTGAATAGTGACTTCAGAATTTCATGAAGCACAACCTGAATATCTGGAACAAGGACGTTCAACCCATATATTTCTGCAGCTCTAGCACTAGCAATAGCTCCTGTATCTTGAGGATTATGCGTTGCAACAAACTGTGGAGTTGCAAATGCAAATAATCTGACAGGTTAAGATCTTGTAGGCAGGAAAGTCAGAGAATCCGAAAATAGTCCAACAATGCAAAGTAAAATTAAGTATGGTGATATAGTCGCCCTAACATAGTTTGCATCACCTAATTCTAGCCAATATCCAGTGTTATGTAAAAGATCTTATAGGTCCAAGTGTCCCCTAGCTCCACTGCATACCAGAAGCAAATGGCAAAACTCACAAAGACATAATACCTGGGCAGCACCAGCGGTATCATCTACAGCTTCTCTTACAACACCTAACTTGGAGAGAGTAAGTTCACACTGTGCAAGAGCCTGCATCAAATGTCAGATCCATGAGCATGCAATTGATAATACTAAGTTGAATAATACAAAGAACCGCCAGAATGACCGACATGCTCACTTGTGGATGGCTAAGAACGCATTTTAGAGCTTCTAATTTCACACGAGGCACTGCAAGCAAGCAATGTCCCACTGCATATTGCACCTCTCCAACAATATGCAGTTTGTGGCGAAGTAATAGGTCATAATTGCGATGGATGCTTCCCCCTAAAGAATTTTCTATAGGCAAAACTGCCCTATCGATGAGCCACCTTTCAACAGCCTGGCACAAATATGAGAACCAAAGTTGAGGAATAAAAAGGTCAAGAGCCCTTGATCAGAATCCAGGGGCAAGTACAGTTAATCCACTCATCAAGAAAGAATCCAAATTTTAATAAGCAAGAAAATATAACCATGTAGGTCTTTATAGGCAAATTCTTGAATTGCGCTCAGATTGTCCAACCATTGTCTGCTTGACAAAGGTTCAATCAAAACCAGGACATTCCAGATTCACCTAACAACAAAAGCTTGCACATAAAACAAATCAATAAATTGGATTTCCAGTGTGATTTCCTTTTGATCCACTCATCCTTCAACTGCCACTACTAATGTACTATACATGAGGTGTAGACAATAATTTTCGTAGTAGCCTCTTTTGTTATCAACTTATTTAGTATATTTCCTGCTAGTAGAACATGTAACACGCTGTTTGATAATCTTTTCACATACTGTTCTCTCACTCATATGATCTCATATTGGTTTCCTTGCTTTACTCAGCTGTCCATATCAAAGATTTTTTCAATTATAATAGGTTGTATGCCATCTTGCTGCAGGAATATGCTCTAGCATTTATGATTTCTCACGTGAAACCCATTTAGAGAATTACAAAGCTGATTATAGACCAATGTTCATGTTAATTCTGTCCAAGTGCAGGATCTGTTTTATGTTAACTGTATACTAGACATTGAAAACTCTTTTTCATCAAAGCCAACAAAGCATGAATTCAAAGCCTTTGCAGCATAATGGGCGTCCTTTTATGGACTAAGGATGGCATCACCTTTTATCATTGACATTCTATACTTAAAATTTATCTGCACCATAGCACACTCAAGTAGTGGACACTAAGCATGGTGCTTGATGAATCACAGAAACTGTTGATGTAGAGAACAAGATTGTCGGATCACTTCAGAGAAGGAAGAAAGTACGTCTGAATTGAGGAGTATTTCTCTTTGGACATAGGTGTAATGGATCATCGCAATTATAATATGAAATTCTGAAAATTGAAAGCACCAGTACAGTCGTGTGGGTTGGAATCACAAATTTCAAGGACTTGAGCATTCTAAAGCGGGCTAGAAACTAATATCTTTCAGTATTGCAAGTTGCAACAACTTCAGAAAGTGAAATCCTTGTGGCTTGAAACGCCAAAGGATTGAAAATTCAAGAATCAGAGGGTAATGCAAAACTTGCCCCAAGAACTGTAGAGTAAAGGCTTCTAAATGGAGTTGGCTATAGTTCCCTGATTGCAACAAGAGGTACAACTAGATTCCCTAGCACTATAATCTCTGAGAAAGATTATTTATTTTATTGCACTGAGTTACTAGATGCACATCATCATCAATATACATAAAGACGACAATTTGCACATTCTATGAAAAGTTACACTTCTCAGAGTATGCTTGTCTCTGGAGAGGATTAAGCAAGAGACAAGAATGCTTTCATCCATACTTTGGAGAGCTCCTAATCTACCAGAAAGCTTGAACTCCTCCTTCCAAATCCATTGGAACTGCTAACCACCATGATGTCCTACAAAGGAATAAACTCATGTGGTCTTCCAAATATCTGTATCTTCAAACCTGCTTGATGGAATATATAAGCTGTCATCAGAACACTAACTTCTAAACGTCAGCCTACTGTTTCAATAGCTTATACATACACCTTAGATATCAACTTTCTCATGCTGATTTCATGTGAAGCTGGTCACACATTATAGTTCTTTTCTTTATCTAAATTTCAGTGGAAAATTTGGAAACAGCCTTGTATGTTTCTTAATAATCAGAAATGAGATCTAGGTTGACTCTCTTTACATTACACTGCGATAGAGGATGCCCCTGTAAAACTTCTTGCACAATAAAAATATCATAGCCAAAGTTATTGGCCACAAGGACCTTGCATGTTTATGTACCTTAGCTTCAACCAAAGATTGACTGAGAACAACTAAAGAAATGGTGCCTATGAACAAGTAACAAATCTCATCAGATAACAATACATAAATTCGGAATTGTGCCTTGCCAATAACCAACCAAGTCGGTCAGCACTAGAGCGCATCTTTATGATTTGGATCATTCAGCACGTCAAGGTTAGAAGGGTTAATAAACCTCATAACTTAGCACCCAGAACATGTGGCAACTTGATTTGCCAAAATGGGCTTCCATGATACCATCTCTATCATTATCTCTGTACCCCCTAACAGAGGTTTACTTTCATCATGGTGAAACAGAAAAGTTATCAATTGCTTCACACCCAGCCAAAGAACCCTACTGTTGTTTAGGCATGTATACGCATCAAATACTTGTAAAAACAGATGGCCGTGCTGGATACAGCAGCAACCATAGAAATGTTCAATATAGTTTAACCTTTTCATGCAAGTAAAGAATTACACAGTAAGAAATCACATGAACGTATGAGAATGAGTTTAACCAATTGGCATGAGATCCGAATACCACCGTATAAGCCAACAACAAAAATCGGCCGCATGAATAGCAAATATAAGAGTCAAAAGCGAGAAGAAAGACACTGAAATACACTTGATGAATATCTCGGTTTAAACTGGGTTCTCACCTCGAAAGCAGTTTCGAACAGTTCGCATGGGACCGCTTCGCAATTTGGGTAGGCCTTGCCTGCTGCAGCTTCACTGTAAGCACCAAGAACTCCCTTGAAGTAAACATCAGAGAATCACCAAGGAGTTTCGAAATACAAGCGAAATTCAATACCACAAAAGGGCGATGAACCCAAAACCCTAACATAAACGAATGCACGCAATACCAGCACCAAGCCATGCAGTCAAAGAGACGAACCTGGTAAACAACCCGCAATCGGGATTGATGGTTGGCCAAATCCGGTGCTTCTGACGCAGATAAAGGCCCTATCGTCAATACCCAAAAAACCAAATGAATCAGATACCACAAAAGAAACATTAATAATAACAACAAACAAGCAAATGATTGAGAGTGTAGGAGATGCGTACTTGGCAGAGGGGGGCAATCTTTTGAATTCTGATGAATGTCCACCTTAATGGAGGACACTATGACGCGATTTCTCCCGTGTCCAGAAGTGTACTGGCAGAGGCTCTGATATGGCTTCCACAAAGAACCTTTTGTTGGTTACCACAGTAGAACAGGGTGATGCCTGTAGAACTATTATTGGGCTGTATTAAGGATGCAATCTGAGCAAATAGCCTGGCCGCCGCCATTATAAACTAGCTCCCCGGTTACTTTCTCCACGTCCTCAGAGACAGAGAGAAAGATGGAGATAGAGAATTTGGTGGTGTGCTTCAGATAGAACGGGTCGCATACTGGTATGATTCGGAGCTCAAAATCACATTCTTCCTAATATAACATCTACCGGCGCGTAATTTTGTATAAACATTTTCATCATCAATATGAATAACGGTAAACATTTTATAAAATTATCATTGTACTTTCTAAATACATATTTTTTATTTTATCATATTAACCGTTTATCTCAAAAAATAAATACTGAAAATATTTATATAAAATTATACATAATCTTCATATTATGCATATTTACCATATATACAGAGAAAGAGAGAGTTCATCCGAGTCAATAGAAAAGCTAGATAGAAAGCGAGTTCATTCGAGTCAATAGGAAAAGCTGAAGCCAATATTTAATGTTTAATGGTAGGGTGCAACTATAAGGTTGGGTATGACCCACCGTATTTGTCAGGGTGAAGTCTTTGAGTCTGACCAGCACATGAGACAGGGTACGGACGAGAGAAACCTATACATGACACCGGTTCAAGCCGAGTATCAATAAAGATTTGTAAAATTGAATGAAGAAATACTTTCTAGGTACAAAATTTTTAGCAATCTTTGACAGGGTTTTCCTCAATGTACACCCAACAAGACTTGGATCTTTGTACTGTCGTCATTGAATGCTATGAAAAGACTTGATCGTACTCGATTCTGACACCCTCCGCAACCTTTTCTCATCCTTTGACTTATTATTTAACTTTTAGTTAAAATATATGTCAATTCTTGCAAAAACCTGTTTACATATCTGATCAAGCTATCACAATTACTCAAACGGCTTGAGTGGCCTCAATGGATAAAAAGGTTCTACGTACACAACGAGTACTGCATTGAAAATATTGACGTTTATGAGTTGCTTCAATGGATAAAAAGGTTCTACGTACACAACGAGAACTGCATTGAAAATATTGACGTTTATGAGTGGCCTCAATGGATAAAAAGGTTCTACGTACACAACGAGTACTGCATTGAAAATATTGACGTTTAACTTCAATAAGCAGGAGCTTAGACTCTCAACAGTGTACAAATGAAGTTTTTTTTTCTCCCGACAAAAGATTAAGAAAACTTGTGTTCAATTATCTTAAATGATCAACAAGAGCTCTCTCATACTGGAGAGTCCTTTATAACAGATAACCAGCAAACGACGAACATAAATTAAATTAAACACATAAAATTGTTACACCCAAATAAATTAAATTAAATTTAAATGAACCATGGGATAGTTATATACAATAACAACTAAGCCTTTTCTCATACTAGATGAGTCGACTATTTTTTGTTTCCAAACGACTAGCCCTATATCATGTGCCAGTTAACACAAATTTGTTGATAGTTATATAAGCATACAAAACGATTCCAACACTCCATGACGGCTAATGGGGACCGTATTAATAATATCCACGAAAGGAGTCGCTATCCTATCTGAAACTTGCTGTCTACCCTCTCCGAATTCGTGATTCTCGTGAATTTCGTCTCCCCAACCTCTTCTCCTTATACCTCTCGTTGTTGGGAGCTGTTCATTTATGATGAACTCGTGTTCCTTTCCTTGTCCAATTTCTAATTTGTGGCTGTGTTGCCTTCGAGAAGTCGAATTGGCTCTCTTTTCAAATAGGTTTCGTTTTAGGCATTCATTTTGGCGGTGTTACGTCTCACTCGTAAGCCTCCTTTGTCAGAATGTAATCCATGAATTTCCTTCCTCTATTGAATATGGGTGCTTCAGAAACCGACTTAAAAAGGACATTTGCTTTGCTGGAATTTTTATTATTCGGCCGTTACATTTAATTTTTCATAGGAATTCAAGAAGTTTTTTTTCCTCTATGCAGACGTTTAATGAGTGCCAGGAGTTTGTTGCTTGATTCCTTGTGTCCCGTTGGCCTCTGTAGTTATCGTGGTTATGGTTTTCTATTGAGCTTGAGATGAACTTTCTTCTTAATCCTGGCAGAGCGTCCTAAGGAAGGAGAATCGAGACTGTTGGATTTGGTAGTTACTAATGGGTGATTTGGAGAAGGTTTCAGGGAGGGAATTGGACCCTCTTTTGAAGAATCTCCAAGAGAAAAAACATAACTTCAGACGAATGGCGCGGGATTTCATCTCTCTGGCTGCTGAATTGAAAGAGGCGCGCAGCAAGATGGCATCTCAAGAAGAGTCCTTTGCTAGAGAAACACAGACAAGACAGGTAGTTTCACGCTTATTCATATTAAACATCTCTATTTGTTGTCTCCCTTTTTCTCAACTTGAAGTCTGATGGTGTTTAATGGAGTGAAATTTTCTCTATCCCAGATGGCTGAAACTAGAGCTAGAGATATGGAAGAGGAGGTGCATCGGCTACAGAGAAGCTTAGAGGAAAGAAATGAGCAGTTGAAAGCCTCTACGTTAGGTGCAGAATTGGTAAACTGAATGGTTGGATGCATATTAAGTATCTAGAATTTATCTTCTGTTAGGTCCTCCTCTAACTTTTAATGAGAATGACTCTTTTAGTACTTTGCTAAGTCATACTATGCATGGATGCATATTTCGTATATGTATACATGTTACGTCGCTGACACATACTTTGCGTGATAAAACAGTATCTCATGGAGTTGGAGAATCTGAGAGCGGAACTTTCTACGATGCAAGCAATTGCAGACGCCAGTGCGGCATCAGCTGAATCGACAAAGCTTCAGTTTTTAGACCTACTCAAGGAACTAGATGATAAAAGCAATTATTTGCGAGAGAATCAGAACAAAGTTGATAAGCTGGGGGAACAGTTAGATTATTTGCAGAGAGTTCTTCAAGAAAGGGATGCATCTCAGAAACAGCTGAGAGATGAAGCGACAAGAATTGGAGAAGAGATTAAGCATGCGGTTTTGAATTCTGGAGTAGAATTTCCTGCGAAGAACTTGAGGAATATTGTGGAACATGTAAACGCTCAAAACGAAGAAATTGCTAAGCTGCGTGACGAGATCAGGATGATGTCAGCTCACTGGAAGCTGAAAACACAGGAAATGGAGTCACTGGTATGCTCCCTATGGACCTGCTTTACTGAATAGTAGTCCTCTTTGATCTTTAGAGTTCTAGCCTTTTAGCAACTTAAGTTCTGAATCCGGTTTGTGTTTTGTGCAATAGTTGGACAAACACCAGAGAGCTGATCAGGAGCTCAAGAAAAGAGTCCTGAAACTGGAATTTTGCTTGCAAGAAGCCCGTTCACAAACTCGGAAGCTTCAGAGGGTCTCTCTCTCTCTCTCTCTCCATGTCAGATGGATCATTTGCCTAAACTTTTGCAATCTTTTGTCATGTCAGCTAGCGATGCATTGGCCATTCTCATGTGACAAAAACTTGCATTCATTGTTAATTCATTATTACCGGTGCTTTTAGTGCATTTCAGCATGGTGACTGGCATCATTGCAATTCAATTTATCTAAGTGGCTATTTTATTCAAAAGGACTGCTGGACTAATTTGTCAATTTGCCAACTTTTTGGCCATATCCTTTGTATGATATTTTAATTTCTTTTCCCTTTATGTTTTTCTTGTCCATGTCAATTTGAAGTCATGATCCCTTTTGTCTACATACCAGATGGAAGAAAGAAGAGATAAAGTGTTGAAGGAACTGGAGCAGTTGGTTTTAAACGGGCGTGCATCTGGTGGCGTTTATAAGCAGAACTTTTGGGAAACCTCTGGTTTTAAAATTATTGTCTCTATGACCATGCTTGGTTTGGTAGTCTTTGCAAAGCGATAGGAACCAATGTCTTTCTCTTATTCTAAATCTGGTAGATGATAAAATTTTCACTTTGTTCTGGAGATATTAATGTATCATTTTCTCTGATTTTCTCCATCTACGTGTAAAGCAATCAAACATGTTCTGCCAGTAGCTGAGACTGTAAAGCAGCCGATTAGGTATTTCGGGATGGTTTTCTGAGCACCCTTGGATACATTTCTTGCTAGATTATAATAAGACGAACTTTTGACAAAGGCCAGTTTTGTTTCCGTGCTTGATAATTTCAAATGTGAACCTTCGTCATGCTTCTTCATCTGCCTTTCACTCTTCCACCGTAATTTCAATTGTTGAGCTTTGTGTTGCTTCATCATCCGCCTTCCATTGTTCCATGGCTCCACTCTGAGTTACAGACGATGGATATCATAAAAGTTCAAGCTGAGAACTGCTATCAACACATTTTGATGTTCATTCAGGTTACGTTACACTTACACCTCATACCGACAAGGGATCTTTGAAAGCTACGTCAGGTTTGGAACTGTTGGTACTAGATAGAGTTGCATGTTTCTAATTGCTTTGCCTAAGAACAAACTAGAATAAATTTTACATTCCCTTCTTCACATCAACTACCAATTACTGCACTGCTTTTGGCAAGAAATATGACAGAATGATCACCGCCTAACCAATGTTAATCTTGTCAAGCAGTATTTTTTAACATGCTAACCTAATACTGAATACAACCTATACTGCATCAAGTCTTGCCGCCTTCTTTGTTGATCTCCATGGTTCCATTGGGAACAGGCACTTAGAGGTGCTTAGTGATACTGAAGAACAGCATTGTCAAAAGCAAGCTACATCGTGATGACAGACATACCCACTTGGACATGGCTTTGTTTGGAATAGGTGGTTGTGCTCCAAAAACAGTAGATCCAAGTGGATTGCTTGTGTTGAGCACAGTGGGGAGGGAGCCGGAGGTGGTGACTCCAGTGCCAGTGCTAGGGCTGGTACCTGTGATGGGGTTGTTGCTGGTGATGGGGCTGCAAACACCATTATATTTGTTATGTTTGAGTCGATCGAAAGGAGCAGTCTTAAACATATTGTCTATGGTTGCCATGAGTATGTTACCTTGCTGATGGATAGATACATGGTCTTGAACCTGATCAATATACAGAAAGAACAATTAGGGAAAGTGCAAAGCATAAAAAATCTACCCTTGGAAATCCTCTGAGTTTCTCTTTTCAAGTGAAATGCATCACATGCAGAAGCTCTTACTGAATTGATGCATAATAGTATGGTAGAACTTTGTGTGACATAACGTGTACTGTGATTCGCATTCAGAGAACGATGTGTTTGAGTTAATATTGCCCCTAATTCTTTTGTCAATGTATGCATTAATTCTGGTCATTATTTTCTAATAGAAAGTCAGTGGTAGACTTGAAATTTCTTGTATCATCTACTAGTTGAGAGTAAGT